>CM054057.1:441457118-442140235 GCA_028641055.1 Alopecurus myosuroides
CTCAAGCTACTACTGGTGCAAGTGCTCTTAAGACTCTTCTTGCAAGACATGCTATGAAATATAAATCTTGTCTTGATGCTAAGTTCGCCACATATCCCATACACATTAGAAACAAGGACTATGATTTCTCTCTAGATTTATCTTACATATCTATTGTTGAGAAGGAACCTTTTTGTGGAACTGAACACGTGACTGAGCTTTCATATTTGAGTAGTTTATTCTCTGATGATACCAAGCTGCGTACTTATTTTTTTTACCAAGATCTTCCCTTTCTCATTAAAAGATGAAGCTAAAACTTGGATTAACAATCTATCACCTGGATCTATTACTAGTCCTATGGATTTGGTTAATGCTTTCTTTCAAAAATATTTTCCTTCTAGTGCCCAACATGCTGCTGTGTAGGATATCTTTAACTTTGAGCTAATGGAAAGAGAGAAATTGCCTGAATCTTGGACACGGTTTTGTTCTTTGATAAGAGCTAGCCATGGCTATCCGTTACCTAAAAATGAGCTCCTAGATATATTTTATAATGGACTAACTGTTGAATCTAGGACATACCTGGATAGTTGTGCTGGTTGTGTTTTCAGGAAAAGAACTTGAGAAGAAGCTGAGGAATTAATGGCTAAAATAGCCAAAAAAATGATGATTGGAATATACCTGAGCCTACACCTACACCAGAACCATAACTAATCCCATCACCCAAGAAGAGAGGGATGATTGAATTAAATGATGAAGGAAGCCAATAAATCTCTTAAAGAGAGGGGTATTAAATCTGAAGATGTGAAGAATTTACCTCCTATAGAAGAATTATGTAAGCCTATTCATCATCCATCAACAATTGAGGTACACTCTCTTGAATAATTTGATAATAGAGATATTCCCTACTCTAAACCACATGATCAATGCTTAGATGAATTTGATAATTTTGTTGTTAAGCAAGACAACTTTAATATGAGAGTGCAAAATCATCTTATGGAAAACTCTAGAGCTATTGATAATTTGCATGGTATTATTGAGAGATCCTCTAATCATGTTAAAATGCTTGTTAAACATTTTCATATGGTTCAAACTCAAATTAATCAACTCACTAAAGTGCAAAAAGACATGCTAGCTAATTCTTCTAGAGAAAAAACATGTTTCTGAAATAATTACTAGAAGTGGTGTTTCTACTCAGGACCCCTTGTATCCTGAAGGATATCCTAAAATTATTGAACAAGATTTTCAATAACCTAAAAACAATAGTTATCCTTCTAAGGAAAAGAAGAATAGACATAAAAATGTTGTAGAATCTCCTGAACCTGCCAAACATCCTAATAGTATATCTATTTCTGATGCTGAAAGTGAAAGTGGTAATGATAAAAGTGATGCTTCTGATAAAGAAGAAACTGTAGTTAAACCTGAAAAGCAACCTAAAACTACAAAGTATACTAAGGAGGATTTCATTGCTAATAAACATGGTAGTGAAAGAGAGCCTTGGGTACAAAAAGCAATGCCTTTTCCTAATAATAAACACAAATCAAAGGAAGAAGAACATTATAACAAGTTTTCTGAGTGGATGAAACCTATGTTTTTGCAAATTCCTTTGACTGATGCTATTAAACTGCCTCCTTATTCCAAATATATGAAAGATATTGTCTCTAACAAAAGGAAGATTCCTAATGAGGAAATTTCCACTATGCTTGCTAATTACTCTTTCAATGGCAAGGTTCCAAAGAAGCTTGGAGATCCTGGTATTTCTACTATCCTTGTTCTATTAAAAATAATTATGTTAGAACTGCTTTATGTGACTTGGGAGCTGGAGTTAGTGTTATGCTTTTTTTCTCTTCATAAGAGGCTCTCTCTTGAAAATTTTGATACGCACTGATATATCTTTGCAAATGGCTGATAAATATACTGCTATTCCTGTTGGTGTATGTGAGAATGTTCCTTCAAGTTTCTACTAGTTGTTTGATATTAATTGACTTTGTTGTGTTGGAAATGCCTGAAGATGATAATATGTCTATTATTCTTGGGAGACCTTTTCTTAACACTGCAGGGGTTGTTATTGATTGCAATCAAGGAAAAGCAATTTTTAATGTTAATTATAAAGAGCATACTATTTATTTTCCCAAGAAGATTGATAGAACATATGGTTTAAATTCAATTAAAAATATTGAGACCATCAAGATTAGAGAATTTTATTGTCACATAGCAATGCCACCAAAAGAATATGAAATTATTATGATTGGGACTATGTCTTTCAAGGTTGAGGTAACATAATTATTTAGCGATATGAAAAGTTTTGCTTCATATAAAAGTTGTATTTGTAACAAGACTTGATCACCCTTGTTAACTTTTGGTTTTGTTTTCCACCTTTCCACATTTGTTTTTCTAGGTTTTAGTTAATTATTAAATTCTAAAAATACCTCGAAAATAAAGTTTCCCGAAAAATTCCAGAAAAATTATAATAATTTTTTACGTCAAAAATGAGGCAGAGAGCCACCTGGGAGACCCCAGGGGGGACCCACCAGTCAGGCACACCATAGGGGGCGCGGCCTGCCCCTGGTGGCGCTTGGTCATGGTGTGGAGCCCCCTTGCCCTCCACTAACTCTCTCCCCTGCCAAAGATTCCTCTCTCACCCCACAAACTCAAATCATTTCCTGGAACCCGTGTTCTTGTTGTTCTTCCTCGGGATTTTTTGATCTCTTTGCTCAGCCCACCATTGTTGCTGAAACTTGGTGCATTTGCTCTCCGGTATGTGACTCCTCTGATTATCCAAGTAGAATTTTGTTTGTGGAGTATTTCTTGAGTATTTTGGTACTATAGGTGACAGCTTATGTGAGTTTGCATGCTTGATTTAAGTGGAAATAATTTAGTTTTGATGCATGTTTAGCTCTCCTGTAAGTCTCTATGGTAGTTTCCACCTTGTAGTTTCTTGAAATCAATTTTTGTGATGATTGTTGAAAAAATTCAGAAATGGACAACCATAACTTTGGAGAAATATTTGGGAGTGATGCTCCTAGAAGAATAAGGCCCTCACGTTCATCCACCTTATTGAGGCCATCTTATAACGAAGACCTTATTGCATCGAACATCGATGATGCGGGAGGTGATGGAATTTCTAATCCATCTAGCTTCCCATGTTATACATTTTTGAAAAGTGCAGATCTAATGGATGACTTCTTGTTGCTGATTGAAACAGGTTGTTTAACCAACTATATGGAGGATGAAGGTCTCCAATATGCTACTCTCACAAAAACTTTTGTTGAGAGCTTTAAATTTCATAACTCACCATATAGCCCCACTGTTGCTTTTAAGATATATGGTAGTTCTTTTTCTTTGCCCTTGGAGACTTTTTTGTAACATTATAGGTATCAACGCTTCCGGGACAGCGTGCAAGATTCAGGAGAGACCCGCTGATCTTATGGAGCTCTATTGAGGAATTACCAATGATGATGGTCGCTCGTCCCAGTGCGGGAAGATAAGAAACATCCAACTTCCTGCCATCAGATATTTCACTTATTATGTTGCTACTAGTATCCTTGGTAGGGAGAACACTAGCAATATTTCTAGCTATCATCTTGCTTTTCATGATGCTGCACTTAACCGTAGCAACAAGTATAACATTGGTTCTCTCATTACTCGCCGCCTAGCTGCTAAAGGACCCATTTATGGGGGCATTATTGCTACACATATAGTAACTGATCTAGGCCTTCCTGTTGCTCCTTACGATGAATTTATTGCTCCTTGTAGACTTAATCTTGCTGCCATGAAGTCTCATCATTTTATTACTTCTAACTCTACTGCTGATCATTTAGTATATAGAGTTTTATTTGTTGACGGAGATGAGCGGGAAGTTATTTTTACGCAGCCTGTTTTGTTCAAACTTGACAGGGCACCATAGTCGCGCCCCAAGGGAGAGATAGATGAGCAGTTGTGCTTGATGGAGTTCCACAAGCAGCAGATGAGGCGAGATGCCCCTTCTGAGGACTACACCACGCAGTACACCGACGCGTCCTTGAGCACATATCAGGAGGAGGGCTCCGCCTCGGCACAATACGAAGGCGCCACCTCATGGTTCCTTTGGGATTGATCTCCACTTAGGCCAAAAGCCTAAACTTGGGGGGAGGTATACCGACATCACACTCATCTTTATATGATGTTTTCGTTAGTTATTTGTATATCCATGTTTTTTTTCTTTGTTTGCTTTCGTTTCTTTTTGTTTTTCTTGTTTTGTTCTTGCTTTCCAAAACATAAAAAGACCAAAAATATTTATGTTTTTTCTCTTTATTTGATTCTTTAGTTTCTTTTGTTGGTTTGCTTTACTTTATCATTTCGGTTTAATATTCAAAAATCCAAAAATATTTTGCTTTGTTTGCTTGTTTCTTTCTGTTCTCGTTTTAATTCGAAAACCCAAAAATATTTGTTGCTCTTCTTTGGTTTTTTAAAGTTTGTTGCAGAGTTCACCGGACTTCCCTGTCTCCTTTTGAGCTTGGTTATCATTTTATATTATTCAATCCACAAGTGAAGAGCAATAATGATGATTTACGACGATTCAAGTTGTGGTGAGAGGCTGATATGAACTCTATTTGTTTTATTTTTGTACATATACTCATCCATGTGAACATGGTTAGTTCGTTCGTGTAAGTTATATGTTATTTAATTGATGCTTAGTAGTTCGTTCTCTCACGTGTTTAGTTCCAACTTATTAATATAAGATAGCATGTCAGATGAATGTTTGCTTGCATTGTTTTATTCATAGAAGGGTATGACATTGTGGTATCTCCCTTTGATTTTTCGCTTGAATAGACTTGGCACATGCTCACGCATGCATATGACTGAAAACAAAAAGTCAATTAAGTCTCGATGATTTATTTTGCCTCAGAGTATTTGTATCATCTTTATGCCCCTGTTAATTTTGTTTTGTCGCAAGCATGATTATGACAGTTGTTGCTCTCTTGATTGTCGCTCCCCGTCTATTGCTAGCCTTCACATGTACTGAGTATAAGCTCTACTCGTGCATCCAACTTCCAAAAACCAAAGTTTTCCAAATGTGTCCACCATACCTACCTATGTACGTGGTATTTAACCGCCACTCCATGTAAATTTGTCGTGTGCTACCTTTAAAATCTTCAAAAAAAAATCCTGTTTTGTGCCCCTGTTTTATCTCATGAGGACGTAAATAGAGAATCTTTATCTCACTTGTTGATGGGATTTCACACCCTGGATTAGTGGCTTCATCCGCATACAAGCTCAAGGACAAGAAGACTGAGAACTTCTCCGAGAATCCATGGAACATATCGCAGCAATGTCTTTTTTTATGCGTAGTTTATAATTCAGTACAATTAGAATAAGGCTATCCTAGCCATTTATGTATTCCGGTTAAACAAATCAAACAATATACCCCTCTGCTGCAAGGATTTTTATTTGTCTATTTTACAGTTATAATCACAAGTCAATTGCAGCCTTATCCGAGCTCAAGCCACGAGCATAGCTACGCTTGGGGGCTGCACAGCAAAAAGTTAAAACATAAATTTTGGGGCGACTTTCAGCCGCAATCGCACTCGAAACACTCGGGGGCTGTGCAGCAAAAAATTCAAACATAAATTTTGGTTATTTTTGTAGCATGATTTGTCTTAAATAGCTGAGAGTGTTTAATGTGCCTTTGAAAGAATCATGAGTCGTTCTTGTCATATTGAAGCATAAATTTGTGGTGTTCTCCTTTGAATGTTTTATTTGGTTGACTTGGTGCATGCTCACACCATGTTTATGACTACAAACCGGTCACTTATAGCCTCTATTATCATTTAGTTTTTGAACTTGTAGTACCACTTATGACTTGATTAGTGATGTTTTTGTCGCTATGCATGATTATGACCATTACTGCTCTCTTGATTTGTCGCTCCCAGTCATTTGCTAGCCTCCACCTGTACTGAGTATGAGATCTACTCGTGTATCCAACTCCCAAAAACCAAAGTTTGCCAAATGTGTCCACCATACCTACCTACATGTGGTATTTAACTGCCACTCCAAAGAAAATTGCTCATATGTTAACTTTAAAACCTTCAAAATTACTCCTGTTTTGTGCTCCTGTTTTAGCTCATGAGGACGTAAATAGAGAATATATATTTCACTTGTTGATTGGACTTTCACACCCTGTACTAGTGGCTTCATCCTCTTATCCAAATGATAGAAGAGCTGGCAGCTAGGTGCCCAACCTCAAATTAATACAACAAATTCTCTTCACTATTTTTGCCCCTGACTTATCAGTCAAAGCACAATTGTGTAAACAAAAGAGAAATAGGGATGACCTTCTACCCAGATGCGTCCTTCTATGGGAGCCGCTCTTGTGAAGTCTAGTTGGCTTGTTATGTACTGTATTGTATATTTACCATTCGTTGACATAAGCATACACCTCTCTAAAAATGTTTTCAATACCTCTGTTGAATAAAATAAAAAAACTCTAGAACATGAGTTAATCCCTGCTTCCCTCTGCGAAGGGCCTTTCTTTTATTTTTATGTTGAGTCTTCACCTTCCCACTTTATGCATTTTCTTGAGAGCATGGTTGTCATTCTTAGTGTAATGTGGTTGTCCTAGAACACGGTTGATTGTGATATAACTTTGATGCTTGTATCTTTGATATCTTTAATTCTAGTCTTCATTTGTACTTCAGAGGTGCCCTTGTATTTATGTTTTGCTCCATTGTCAAGTGCAAGCGAGTACACTTTATCATACCCTATTATGAGATTGCAATCCTACAGATTGATATACTTCATGTTATTTATTATAAGTTTGTTGGCATCTCTTCATGGTTTGCATAACTGCTAGGTGACTTTTATTTTGCATACATCTTATTATGAATTGCCTCAGCACTTGATCATATAGTCAGTATATTTACATCATATGAAACAAATGTGTTCATAAAAGTTCTTTTATCACACTCAGTTGTCACTGAATTGCTTGAGGACAAGCAATAAGCTAAGCTTGGGGGGAGTTGATACGTCCAAAACGTATCTCCTTTTGTGAACACTTTTCTTATTGTTTGCCTCTAAACTTGTGAGTTTTGGATACCACTAACACAGACTAACGATGTTTTCAACAGAATTACCTTGGTGTCTCATTTTTGTGCAGAAAAATCAACTTTCGAGAAATTGCTTGAAAAATACCCCATTGAGCTTATATCACCAGAAGACCCCGAAAGACAGAAGGACACCTGGAGGGGGCAAGGAAGTGGCCCAGACCACCCCTGGGCGCCCCCTAGGCCACGCCGCCTGGTGGTGTGGGGGCCACATCCACCCCTTTCAGGCTCCCCTTTCGACTACATATGCCCCCATAAACCTAAAACTCAAGGGGGTTCGTAATATTCGACAGAAACACAACAGAGCGCCACTGCCACCTCGAAACTCAATTCGGGGATCAGAAGTTCCTCTTCTGGAGCCCTGTCGGGACGGGGATTCGAAGCAGATCATCGCCATCGACACCGCCACCTCTTCTCCCTCAACCATCCATGATTCCCCCGTCCATGTGTGAGTAAACACCGTTGTAGGCTGTAGCCCCTACCTTTTAATAAAGGTAGAATACCCGTGTACCTGCTATTCCCGGGATCACTGATAGCATACACATGCCAAAATGAAATATTCATAACAATAGCATCATTCTACGACGTAGATCCATTGGATAAGAAATAAAATAGTCTTACAACTGGCGTAGTCATCATGGACTCGCCCTAAATAGCAAAGTTCAAAGTAAACACAACGGAAAACAAATCTTCAATGAGCCTCCTTCTCTTCATGTGCCACAGACAGACATGTTGGGATGTAAGCTCGAGATCCTAAACCATTACTCATCATCAGAATGACCTGCATGTTGGAATATGCAGCCCACAAGGGGAAGTCAGTACAAACAATGTACTGGCAAGTGACACTTATTTGGTGGCTGTTTTGAGGAATAAACTAACTACATGATATTTGGCTGGTGGAGTCTGGGCTATTTGCATAAAGCCAGTTTATTCCTATATTTGATAAATCTTTGTAATCTCTGGAAATCAACATGGGTAGACACACCATGTAGTTTGATAAAGGCATCATGGGTATCCACACCATGAAGTTTGAAAGTCGTCATGGGTAGCCACACCATGAGTTTTAAAGTCATCATGGGTAGCCACACCATGAAGTTAGAAAGTCATCATGGGTAGACACACCATGAGTTTTAAAGTCATCATGGGTAGACACACCATGAGTTTGAAAATGTAGCACATAGGGGTAGACACGCCATGTGCTCTAGGAAAAAGGTTTCTACCATGTTTTATTTCATTCAGAAAAAGATGAGGAGATCCTTCAGCACCAACTCTGTCTAATTTGCTCAAATTTCCCATAACCGGGGACACGGCTAAGATCTTAGTTTTTAACTCTGCAGAGGTTGTGCACTTTCACCTTGAGACTCATCCTCCCCGGGAGAAGAATGAGACTACATCTTTGGGAAGAGGGATTCAACTATACCAGCATGACTCTGTTGGGAATATGCCCTAGAGGCAATCATGTATGATGTAATTCCCAATGTATTCATAAAGTTATTTCGCTGTCCTTGTTTTGAACATCTGATATATGTCATTGAATATGTGATTCGATTGTGGAACTATGTATTCATGTTGTTCATGCTAAATTGTCCTTGGTCATTAAGGTTGTGCTGGACACACACACCCTAGACTAATGTGAGTGTTGGCTGATGACACGGTTCCACTTGTCATGGGCATGGCGATGCCATTCCAACATTCACAGACTCGGCTAAAGAGTTTAGCAAGTCGGACTGACCCATATTGAGATGCAAAGAGTAAGTCGTCATTTGCATGTCTCAATCAATGTAATCCTTAGACCTGAGATTGTCGCACAATCCGAGTTGTGGATCGCCGACTTAGGTTCTGTCAAACACTGTTCCGTGACAAGGCAGTTATACAGCCAGAGTTCAGGTCGAATGAGAAGCAAGCTGCGTGATGTGGATAATCAAGATGGGATTTTGCCCCTCCGAATGGAGAGATATTCTCTGGGACCTCTCGAGTGATGTGATTCCGGAAGCATGGCCATGCGTGACTCAGTTATGTGTTAACTGGGTCTATTGACTAAGAGTTAGTCAGATGAATCATATTTCACAGACCAAGAAGAAAGTTGAGCTATTTAAGGGATGACGATAATTCGCCTATAGTTCGACAAGGTATATCGTGAGGCAAAAGGGACTCAGATGAAAGTCACATTGGAAGGTATGTCGTCATGACTCTATGGCACTTGGGAGTCGGCACGTTCTGCTAGGAGCCGCTACCGGTTGATCGATTGTGAGTCGGACTCCAGTTGTGTCCAAGTCGCCATGAGCCTGCAGGGTAGCACACTTTAGAGCAGGAGCAAATATATTGGTCGGGTTGGACGCAAACCAGAAATGGACTGAATGAGTGAGTTGGACTCATAGAGGGAATGAGCCACAAGTGTTGTGTAAGGACCCCAGACCGGCAGTCTGAAACCCTCCGTATGCATACATTCACGATCCCAGAAAGATCAGTCGTGAACAACATACACAGTTGGCACACAGAAATACATCATCCATTACACGAATACATAAAGGTATTACACAAATGATCACATGATCAAGTTTAAGCAACTGCCACAAAGGCAGGCAACTTAACAAACACAGCGGAAGACAATTAAAACACAACGTAGTTGAGCCCAAGTCACGCCTTAACCTACAGGCTGCTGACCCGGAGACGATCCTAGTTTGCAAAGCCGTCAACTCCGTACTTCTCTTCATAGATCTCCTTCGGAGGCTCCTTCTCAAAGTCTGGCAAGTAGATACCAGGGGCGAAACCATAATGAGTACATTTGAATGTACTCAGCAAGACATCCATCATGTCACTTACCAAACATGCAAATATGCTTATATGGTGTAATAGGTAGGCTATAAATAGGGTTCACTACCAATGGTGTTCATATATGATGACACCACAGTTGCAGTCAGGTTAATCTGTATCTTCGTTGAAGAAGATACTTCAGAAGAAAATAATATAGTTTTATTTCTCTTGTAGATATCACATGTACAAGAGTTTTTGTAAACCTTTGTTAAAGAATATTTTCTCTTTGCAAAACTTCTTGGAATCAGTTTCCAGAACTCTTGCTTAGAGTAGAAAAGGTTTTCTTTGCAAAACATTTTGTTTTGTATAACAGCATCTGGCTTTTCATCATCGATGATACCTCCACGGTATAAGTTTCCATTCCTTTCCGAACTTCACAAGTTCAAACACTTCCTGTCCAAAACTCCTTTTCAAAAACTTCCTTTTTGAAAACATTGACACAATGCTAGCTACATAGCCATTCAACTGTCCATATCCGAGGACGCGGCTTCTTCGAAAAAGTTATACTCTGCAGAGGTGTACACATCCACCAGATCCAGTACACTTCCCGTGAACAATCACGGACTGTAACAACAGTATGTGAAACATCAGGTATCTGATCATAACCATCCACTATGTTCAAGCTAGTATATTCCTATCTCTCAGTTGAGTTTTACCACATCCCCGGCACCGAGCTAATCCCCGCCAAGCCAGGATGCCTCAACTGATGCGACCGGAGGGAAAATTAATCCCACACTTTATATGTCTCCACTGACGACATTCGGTTCGAGGGTACGACGCCCCTTATAGCAAGTGAGATAGCACGCACTAATAAGAACAAACTTCAAGTTAAGCCCCGTGCCCATGTTGGGGTAGGGTGGCAGTACGGTAAAGGTTGTCCGGCGAAGACTAGGTTATGTGTCATTTTTGAAAACACCACTTTCTCAAAAATGACCACTTCCACATTCCTCCGGAGAACAAGGATCCGCCTTTTCTCCGGGTTTTTCCGTAAAGCCTTTGTTTTGTAGAATCACAATTTTAGGGTGTCCACTTAGGGACTAATATATTTGATGGTAATAAATACCATATGGTGGCTTATGGGCTTGGTATTACCAAGTTTAACTACTGGCATAATAGTAACCTATAATATAGTATAGTAGTAATTTCCACCTCAAAAATAGTTTTGATAATCAAGTTTTTGTAAAACTTCAGAGGTAAGACATGCATGATAGATAATGATAAGTATTGTATCAGCAAGCATCAGGATGGCTTGCCTGGTATCTCCCTGTGTCCCTGTTTTTGGAGTGACTGGAACTTGAACCACAGCTTCCCGACACTTCCTTCCTCTTCGTTTTCTAACGTCGTAAAAAGAATAAAGGACACACATTCAGAACCAATCAAGGCAAGCAACCATACATAACAATACATACAGCAAGGAAATCTAATAATAACTAATCACACAATTATTAACTTAGGCAAACAATCAAACAAACACACTTGGCAGAAATGCCATTTAATAAGACAACTTAAGGTTGGAGGAACATAACTCACAACCTTAATATCATGGATTCAGTGGGTGTGCCACTCTCATGCCAAGATATTAATAAACCCAAAATACACTTAGGTTCACAAGGTTGAGCCTACTAAAAGGGTATAAAACATGCACAAAAATAAGCATGGCAATGGGTCTCTCAACCACACCACAAAAAGAATAAGGTAGCTACTCTGCTAAGCCTAAATTCACAACAAGAATAAATAAGACACATGATTTGCAAAAGTTACTTTTACAAATCAGTGAGCCTACACAAGTGTAACAAGGCAATAGACTCATCACAAAACATACAATTTCTCATAGTGAGAACAATAGAAACAATGACTAAAAAGGAGGAATCCTATAGACATGCTTCTACTAAGGTTTTGCTATGCAAGCAAGCATAATAAGTAAAGTACTAAAAAGCAAACAAGGAACCATGTTATCATAATGGGAATGAAAACATGTCCTCATGCAAGGATACACAAATATCCACCAAACACAAGTTGGCAGAAAAATTAATTCAACACGAAAATGCTAGGGAATCTAGTACTACTCATACATGAAGAATCAATGGATGTATTTCAATAAAGTAATTGAAATACAACAAGAGGGTCCATGTCATAAAAACAGTAGTGAAAAATATATATACTTGCTATAACAAAAATATCCCATTTGATAAAACAAGACATCAATTTGCAGGGCAACTCTTATATACTAGTGGTAATAAAAAGGGCATTACTAGAGGAATCAAACAACCCTTCAAGAATGTATTTTTCCTAGAAAGCCACACATGATTATAACCACTTACAAACAGAAGCATACCCATTTTTGTTTAGCACAAAAATTCCCAAAGCAAAAATACTAGGCACTCATTAGTTATGAAACTATATAAAAGGAATACATCTAGTGTGGGGGAAATAATGTTTCCACCAAAGATGCAATGAAACCAGTGGGTGTTCCACTAGCATAACAAAGCATTAAGAGGTCACAAGGCCTCTGGTCATACTTGATAAAAATTAACAAAAGACTAAACTAGCATCTAGTGCAATAACAATACTAGTAGAAAATAATAGGGTGCAAAAATAAGCAAGGCAATGCTACTCATGCTATTATTTTCACACAAGTGAAAAATCTAGGGGTCAAGTACTCATAAAAACATCATCAAAATGCTACTGGTCCTATGAACACAACACAAAAATATGTGGCTACACAACCACAAATGTTATGTCAAAAATTCTCCACATGAGGGAATTTTTCCATAACATTCTCATAGTCATGACAAAGCTACTCATGCTTTTCTACCAAATCAAATGCAAGCTAGCAGAGGTGATACTAACAAAATATAAGTATCCACATGGTTCTGTATCTAATATCTCAACACAACAATCCAATTGCTTGCACACAAATTAATCAATCAAAAATTCTATGCAAGTAATAACTAGAGATAAAACATATGCTATTAACAAAAATCCTAATTCTTCTCAACTCAAGTCCACACATTCTAACATGCTAAAATAGCTAAGTAACACTTAGAAAACAAGTTCACACAACTTATACATGCTAGAAAACAATATTGCAACTCACAAATATATTCACACAATTTAATTATCTAAAATGCCAAAATGGCAGAAACATGCAAATCAAAGATCTGTCCACCAAATTTTCTAGGATGCTCTAAAAATTAAACCCTTCTAGGTTTAGATAGCCCTAAACATATACAAGACCATCCAGTTGAGTTTGCATCAAAAATCATGTTTAATATTTTTATAAAAATCACCAAAGTGCTCTCTGGTGTTTTACCAAATTGCATGCCATTTCAAAAATATTAGGAATTTGGAAACAAGGTTAACCTGATCCTGTTAGGAAATTTCAAGGGATTTCCAATGCAATTGGCCTGACTTCATTTTGAGTTGTAAAATAAAAATGGTGCTCATTTTGGTGTTTCTGGTACCTGTTGCCAAATCATTTTTCATTTCAAAAATATTCATTCAAAAGTAGATCTACAAGTTGGAGGTGGTTTAAAATTAGTTGAGGTACCACTGTGAATTTTAGTTTGGTCAAAATCATCTTTTAGGTAGGTTTTTAGAGCCAAAAGTAAACCTACAAGTTTTCTGTGAAATTAAAATTGAAAAACAACTGCTGCTGGGCCAGATCTACCATTTGGGCCGGCCAGATCCAATCCTCACCGCGAGGGAACCTAGCCGCCGAGGCTGACGCGCGGGCCAGGCAGCCACGGTGGCATCCACGCGGGCCAGCTCGGCCCCACGGGCCAGTTTGAATGCACTGCGCGCGGTCAAGGGAGGCTGGCGTCACCACGACGCAGCCACGACGTCATCGCCGGCGGGAACTGCTCCGGCGATCTGCAATCGAGCGATACAGGGCACCTTTTTGCGATACGAGGGCATCTACGCGTTGTACTCGACGAGGGGATTCGCCTAGGCGCTGCCTCGCTTCCCGGAAGCGGCCGGAAAGCGGCGGCGACGGCAACGCGGCGGCGGAGGGACAGTGACCACGGCGCGGCGTCGTTAGAGAGCGAGAGGGAGAGGAAAAAGCGACGTCGGGGTTTCGCATCCTCACCTTGAACGTACAGGACCAAACGGCGAGGGCGGAGGAGGCTCGAATCGGCGGCGATGCCTCGCCGGAGCCCGCCGGACCCGCAGAAGGGAACCGGACGGCGCGGGCTCCACGAGGGCTCCCGCCTCGATTCCTTTGGCAGAGAGTGCCTACTCGACGAGGTGGAGGCGATAGACACCACGGATACCGGCGGCGAGCACGGTAATGGCCGACTCGACGACGACCTAAAATATCTAGGGTTTCGTTTTTGAGGTTCCTGTACAGAGAGAGAGAGTGTTCGAGGGGGGAGAGAGAGAGGGGGCAGGTAAGAGGTGCACATGGGGTTTTATCTACCTAGAAGACTTCCACTCGAAGCTATGGAAGCATGGGCTTCCATGCCTCAACTTGCAGCTACAGGAAGAAGAAGAACAGAGAGTGACTAGGATTACATTTTGGTCCCTAGCAATTACAACAAGGTCCCTGTGCTCTCTGAAAATGGATGTTTTCCCTAAGCAAACAAAGTTATAAATTGAAATCCTTTTGCCCAAAATTCTTATTAGTTAAGATACCCAACATATGTGAAAATTGGCTCAATTGCAGAAACTTGATAATTCAAAGTTGTTCAAATTTGAATTCTTACATAAATGGACATTGAATTTATTAACCTACTTAAGAGCTTCCCAAAATGATAATTTTTGGCACACATTACTTATTAGATGTGTTCCTTATGTGGTAGAAAATTCAAGTCATTTTGAGTTACTTCATAGAACAAACTTGTTCAAATTTATAAAAGGTGCTGTCTAGAAAACAGGGGTTTTTGGCAACTTAAATTATTCAACAACTTGTGCCCTTTTGGTTTTCATCCTTAATTATGATATAGAGCATGTGGTATTTATTTCATGGCATTTGGAAACAGTTTGTAGAACAAACTTGTTCAAAATCCCAATTGTTGCTGTGGAGAAAAACCATGTTTTTCAGTACTTTAATGGATTCAATTTTTGGTCTCCTCTTGTGTGTGTTCCTTATTTGATATAAGGAAGAAATGGTATGAATTTCAAATCATTTTAAGAAAGTTTCCAATAGTAACTTGTTTTAGTTTTCTGTTTCTGGAAATATTGGAATTTCTATTTAATAAGGCACTTGGCTTTTCTTTAACAATGCTTTGCCAAAATATTTATGTGACTAGAGATAGAAAGTCAATGCTCTCCAATACCTTTGTTTTTAATCTTGCAAGGTTGGAAAAACATTTGATAATATTTTGGTGAAGCATTTAAGAATGCCTCTTTTTTAGGGAAATTTTATTAAGTGTTTCCTCTTTCTTAATTTAGGTCTTGGAATAATATTCAACAAGTATGAGATTCATAAGATGTTTTTGGAAAACTCTTTGATCAATATTTACTTTAGAAAATATTGCCAAGGTCATTGGAACAATATGTTGAATATTTTGTTTTCAATTTCTTAGCCATGTAAGTTTATATAATTAGTTTGTTTAGTTGCACTCAAACAAACACAAACAAACACAACCAAGGTTTATTAGTCAAGCAATTAGCAAAACAATTGTGTTAACAGGTATTCCAAAATTGGGATGTGACAGGTCTTCCCCCCTTAAAAAGAATCTCGTCCCCGAGATTCGCAAGCGAGGACTAAGGGAGGGCCAACAAACACAATGTTAGTGTTGGAGTGCCGGTGCTTCCCCCCTTTGACTTTTCTTGGGAGGTGGGGTACTTCACTAAATTAGAAAATTCTTTCTAAAAAGTACACCAGTAGTGTTTTAGGTCCAAAACTTTTGTTTCCTAGTTTAACCTTGAGTCTTGGACGATTTAGAAACGAACAAAATTAAGGTTAGTGCAGAACTACCTGGAAACGTACCGTCAATTATTACATGAGTTCTTAGCTATATCCCACATATTACATACCACATATGGAGTGGTCTACCACTCTCATAATAAGGTATATAAGAAGCTAAAAGTATAGCTTGTGGGTGCAAAAAGGTTAGGTTGCTAAGGTAAAACAAACAGACAGAACAAATACCCATGGCAGTGGTTATTACTCACCACAAGCAACTATCACTTAATATGTTCATGATTTTAGTTGGATGTTTTTAGTTTAATAAGATACTCTTAATCACAATCATAACACAAGTATTAACTCATGCTAAGGTAAAAACATTTAAACAAAATCCAATAAGCAAGCAAACAACACCACAGATGAATAGACTATTTAATCACTAGGTTATTGTTTATTAGAGGTTTTGGAATCCATCGATCATGAACAATTTAGCAAAAAACCAGTAGCTAAAAACCAATGAATCCAATCATAAAGATACTCTAAAACACCATCTTCACACAAGATAAAACTCCTATTACATAGGCATAAAAACAAAGGACTGCACAAATAACACACTAGTATGACAAATCTACACCAGCATGCTATAAGAGATAATCATATCCTATAACCATAGAACATGCAACTAAATAATTCATGGCATGATAACAGAAGTAATAACTTCCTAAACATGCTATATCACCACATATACCCAAAAAATAAAAAGAGGGTAATACTAGAGCAAAAATCACCATTTTCTAGTGGTGAACTAGTTTCACTCTAGAGAAGCAAACAATGCTATCATGATGTTTAAACTTAAACAAGCAAGTAATGAATATAAATGTACCTAATAACAGTACCCAAAACTTACTCATGTTAGTAAGCACAACATCAAAACCATCCCATGATACAACTATTAATCATGCAGAAATTTCTTCTAGCAATTTCTGTTTTTCTTAAACAATTACTAGCAAACAAGCAAGGTATAACTCACACAACAAGTAGCTATGCAATTAATGAAAAGTTATCTAAACCTTTTCAAAAATCCATACACTCAATTTAAAATTATTCACAAACAATCTACCAATCAAGAGGAATTTATTTTATTTGTGAACAATTTAATTTTAGCACACGATAGTGAAACATTTCTTAACATGATACCCCTAAGGAATATTATGCTAACAAAAGGATCACACCTAAACATATTAGTATTTACTAATAAGAAATAAACTTCTCACTTGCATAAGTGAAAACAAACAATTGCATTTTCCATGGTGGGAAATAGAAATCAATCACATAGTGAAACATGCTATTTTCACACATGTGTATGGTTGGGGATTTTCATCCTCAAGCCAAAATACAATGGGACCAGTGGGCTATGGCCCACTAATACCAAGTAAAAATAGGTACTAAGCCTCTGGTTACTCATGAAAATCTTTGCATACAAGATAAAAATATAAGGCTATTTAATCTAGTGAAGCAATACTAGTGCATACTGATAGTAATGCTTACATATGCTTTACTATTAAGAGACATGCAAGCTAACATAGGTACAAGCATCAAAATAACAGTACCTAAATGGTACTGGACTCAAAGAAAACATAGCACAAAATCTACTAATAAAGTATACACAGGTCTAGCTCTCACAATACTTCCAAATAATAAACTAGAAGGTGACAAATGCCATTTCATTTTTATTCGAGTTTCCAATCATGCACACACTTTCTAGGGTAGATTGATTGTAATAAAACAACATAATAACAAGTCCTAATAACTCCATATAAGTTAGGAAGCAAGATTGAATAAAACACAAATTTTATTTCAATCAAGAGCACACGAAGAAACAAAAATAGGAAAACTGTTGTTTCCTAGATCTATCATAACCATTCATCGTTCACTTAATTTCTAAACTCGAATCTCATAGTACTTACAACGTCTACTACGATTTGGTTTCCAAAGTAGATACACCCGATATCCTATTGACTAGTAAACGAATAGGTCATCATCTTATTTTCTCGTGACTTCTCCTTTAAACCAACTATATTAAAAGGTGTCGTAAGTCACTTAATTCCTTGGTTTAGAAAGAGTTGTAAGTAGTTCTCATGCTTTGGTTAGGTGTCAACCTAAGATTAGGCAAAGCATGTTAGTCTTGTTAGCTTTCTATTTAATTATGTTTGTCCGACAAGATACGACTAGCGTCATCGTACGTCGAATATTGAATTGTGCTCTTTTGATTGGCTTTTGAGGGGGGTTGCGCATCATGGCATGTGAAGATTTATTTTGCACCTTTCTCCAGAGGAGGGAGGTATATAACTTTTAAAAGGGGATTTTCTCTTGTTTGGTCTTTTAAAAGGGGACATAAAGAGGTGCAACGTTTAGCCAACAGGGCAAAAAGAGTCTTTTACACACAGACAAACATAGAGGCTTTGGTCAGTATTGGTTGGTTTTCTTCACGCCTTTTCTTCTTTAAAGGATGTCGTTGTTGGAGCTTTATCTCTTGGAGTGCATCACTGGTAGCAATGCTAGCAGCTCGTGTGGCTTGATGGTCCTCTATATAGGCTCAACGGTGCTTTCATTAATTGTGGGGGAGATGGTGGTGGTTCACGACGGGTCGCATTATGAAGCGAAAACAAGTATAAGTCTAAGCAACAAATTCTTGTTTTTGAATACTATACAAACATTTTTGCTTCCAAAAATCTAACACAAGGCGATTCAAAAACAAGAGCGGGGCAATCACAAATTTGCAAAATTTGAGCACCCCACAAACATATAGAAGCCTAGATGAACCAAAATTCTACACCACACAATAGCACAAAGTCCTACGGACACACATAAGCAAGCCAAAACACACAAGCAAGGCTCCATTGGAGCTACGTCGGGGGATGATCCAAAATCCTAGAAGTGGCTGAAGAACTATATCTACTTCTGACCATCATCATTGTAGAGCTAGGCAATTATTTTGGTCTTCTCGGGACATCGGCAAGTATAAAAGTTTTTGTATGGAAACAAGATAATAGAAGTAAAGTTTTGATAAACCTTTTTAACTGAGAGAGGTAATAATATGCAACAATCTGTTTTTGAAACTCCAACTATTTTCTGGACAGAAAACTTCAAAGACGAGAGATGTTTCAAAAACAGAGCGGAGCAGTTGCAAACAAGTAAGAAATAAACTCTTAACCGAGAGAGATACTAACTCTGTAAGGCCCGCCCTTCGAACCACTGTTCAAGGACGCCCTTGATATGCATTTAGAATCTTTTGAAAAGATAATAAGGAGGGAAAATATACTAAAATTCCCTTAGATAAAAATAATGTAGATAGTAATTAGGTTTTTACTCAAAAAATACTTTTCTTTCCTATCTGACGTCCATGCTAACTAAGGTCTCCTAAGGTCAGGATGGCTCTGATACCAACTCTGTAAGGACCCCAGACCGGCAGTCTGAAACCCTCCGTATGCATACATTCACGATCCCAGAAAGATCAGTCGTGAACAACATACACAGTTGGCACACAGAAATACATCATCCATTACACGAATACATAAAGGTATTACACAAATGATCACATGATCAAGTTTAAGCAACTGCCACAAAGGCAGGCAACTTAACAAACACAGCGGAAGACAATTAAAACACAACGTAGTTGAGCCCAAGTCACGCCTTAACCTACAGGCTGCTGACCCGGAGACGATCCTAGTTTGCAAAGCCGTCAACTCCGTACTTCTCTTCATAGATCTCCTTCGGAGGCTCCTTCTCAAAGTCTGGCAAGTAGATACCAGGGGCGAAACCATAATGAGTACATTTGAATGTACTCAGCAAGACATCCATCATGTCACTTACCAAACATGCAAATATGCTTATATGGTGTAATAGGTAGGCTACAAATAGGGTTCACTACCAATGGTGTTCATATATGATGACACCACAGTTGCAGTCAGGTTAATCTGTATCTTCGTTGAAGAAGATACTTCAGAAGAAAATAATATAGTTTTATTTCTCTTGTAGATATCACATGTACAAGAGTTTTTGTAAACCTTTGTTAAAGAATATTTTCTCTTTGCAAAACTTCTTGGAATCAGTTTCCAGAACTCTTGCTTAGAGTAGAAAAGGTTTTCTTTGCAAAACATTTTGTTTTGTATAACAGCATCTGGCTTTTCATCATCGATGATACCTCCACGGTATAAGTTTCCATTCCTTTCCGAACTTCACAAGTTCAAACACTTCCTGTCCAAAACTCCTTTTCAAAAACTTCCTTTTTGAAAACATTGACACAATGCTAGCTACATAGCCATTCAACTGTCCATATCCGAGGACGCGGCTTCTTCGAAAAAGTTATACTCTGCAGAGGTGTACACATCCACCAGATCCAGTACACCTCCCGTGAACAATCACGGACTGTAACAACAGTATGTGAAACATCAGGTATCTGATCATAACCATCCACTATGTTCAAGCTAGTATATTCCTATCTCTCAGTTGAGTTTTACCACATCCCCGGCACCGAGCTAATCCCCGCCAAGCCAGGATGCCTCAACTGATGCGACCGGAGGGAAAATTAATCCCACACTTTATATGTCTCCACTGACGACATTCGGTTCGAGGGTACGACGCCCCTTATAGCAAGTGAGATAGCACGCACTAATAAGAACAAACTTCAAGTTAAGCCCCGTGCCCATGTTGGGGTAGGGTGGCAGTACGGTAAAGGTTGTCCAGCGAAGACTAGGTTATGTGTCATTTTTGAAAACACCACTTTCTCAAAAATGACCACTTCCACATTCCTCCGGAGAACAAGGATCCGCCTTTTCTCCGGGTTTTCCCGTAAAGCCTTTGTTTTGTAGAATCACAATTTTAGGGTGTCCACTTAGGGACTAATATATTTGATGGTAATAAATACCATATGGTGGCTTATGGGCTTGGTATTACCAAGTTTAACTACTGGCATAATAGTAACCTATAATATAGTATAGTAATAATTTCCACCTCAAAAATAGTTTTGATAATCAAGTTTTTGTAAAACTTCAGAGGTAAGACATGCATGATAGATAATGATAAGTATTGTATCAGCAAGCATCAGGATGGCTTGCCTGGTATCTCCTTGTGTCCCTGTTTTTGGAGTGACTGGAACTTGAACCACAGCTTCCCGACACTTCCTTCCTCTTCGTTTTCTAACGTCGTAAAAAGAATAAAGGACACACATTCAGAACCAATCAAGGCAAGCAACCATACATAACAATACATACAGCAAGGAAATCTAATAATAACTAATCACACAATTATTAACTTAGGCAAACAATCAAACAAACACACTTGGCAGAAATGCCATTTAATAAGACAACTTAAGGTTGGAGGAACATAACTCACAACCTTAATATCATGGATTCAGTGGGTGTGCCACTCTCATGCCAATATATTAATAAACCCAAAATACACTTAGGTTCACAAGGTTGAGCCTACTAAAAGGGTATAAAACATGCACAAAAATAAGCATGGCAATGGGTCTCTCAACCACACCACAAAAAGAATAAGGTAGCTACTCTGCTAAGCCTAAATTCACAACAAGAATAAATAAGACACATGATTTGAAAAAGTTACTTTTACAAATCAGTGAGCCTACACAAGTGTAACAAGGCAATAGACTCATCACAAAACACACAATTTCTCATAGTGAGAACAATAGAAACAATGACTAAAAAGGAGGAATCCTATAGACATGCTTCTACTAAGGTTTTGCTATGCAAGCAAGCATAATAAGTAAAGTACTAAAAAGCAAACAAGGAACCATGTTATCATAATGGGAATGAAAACATGTCCTCATGCAAGGATACACAAATATCCACCAAACACAAGTTGGCAGAAAAATTAATTCAACACGAAAATGCTAGGGAATCTACTACTACTCATACATGAAGAATCAATGGATGTATTTCAATAAAGTAATTGAAATACAACAAGAGGGTCCATGTCATAAAAACAGTAGTGAAAAATATATATACTTGCTATAACAAAAATATCCCATTTGATAAAACAAGACATCAATTTGCAGGGCAACTCCTATATACTAGTGGTAATAAAAAGGGCATTACTAGAGGAATCAAACAACCCTTCAAGAATGTATTTTTCCTAGAAAGCCACACATGATTATAACCACTTACAAACAGAAGCATACCCATTTTTTTTAGCACAAAAATTCCCAAAGCAAAAATACTAGGCACTCATTAGTTATGAAACTATATAAAAGGAATACATCTAGTGTGGGGGAAATAATGTTTCCACCAAAGATGCAATGAAACCAGTGGGTGTTCCACTAGCATAACAAAGCATTAAGAGGTCACAAGGCCTCTGGTCATACTTGATAAAAATTAACAAAAGACTAAACTAGCATCTAGTGCAATAACAATACTAGTAGAAAATAATAGGGTGCAAAAATAAGCAAGGCAATGCTACTCATGCTATTATTTTCACACAAGTGAAAAATCTAGGGGTCAAGTACTCATAAAAACATCATCAAAATGCTACTGGTCATATGAACACAACACAAAAATATGTGGCTACACAACCACAAATGTTATGTCAAAAATTCTCCACATGAGGGGATTTTTCCATAACATTCTCATAGTCATGACAAAGCTACTCATGCTTTTCTACCAAATCAAATGCAAGCTAGCAGAGGTGATACTAACAAAATATAAGTATCCACATGGTTCTGTATCTAATATCTCAACACAACAATCCAATTGCTTGCACACAAATTAATCAATCAAAAATTCTATGCAAGTAATAACTAGAGATAAAACATATGCTATTAACAAAAATCCTAATTCTTCTCAACTCAAGTCCACACATTCTAACATGCTAAAATAGCTAAGTAACACTTAGAAAACAAGTTCACACAACTTATACATGCTAGAAAACAATATTGCAACTCACAAATATATTCACACAATTTAATTATCTAAAATGCCAAAATGGCAGAAACATGCAAATCAAAGATCTGTCCACCAAATTTTCTAGGATGCTCTAAAAATTAAACCCTTCTAGTTTTAGATAGCCCTAAACATATACAAGACCATCCAGTTGAGTTTGCATCAAAAATCATGTTTAATATTTTTATAAAAATCACCAAAGTGCTCTCTGGTGTTTTACCAAATTGCATGCCATTTCAAAAATATTAGGAATTTGGAAACAAGGTTAACAGATCCTGTCAGGAAATTTCAAGGGCTTTCCAATGCAATTGTCCTGACTTCATTTTGAGTTGTAAAATAAAAATGGTGCTCATTTTGGTGTTTCTGGTACCTGTTGCCAAATCATTTTTCATTTCAAAAATATTCATTCAAAAGTAGATCTACAAGTTGGAGGTGGTTTAAAATTAGTTGAGGTACCACTGTGAATTTTAGTTTGGTCAAAATCATCTTTTAGGTAGGTTTTTAGAGCCAAAAGTAAACCTACAAGTTTTCTGTGAAATTAAAATTGAAAAACAACTGCTGCTCGGCCAGATCTACCATTTGGGCCGGCCAGATCCAATCCTCACCGCGAGGGAACCTAGCCGCCGAGGCTGACGCGCGGGCCAGGCAGCCACGGTGGCATCCACGCGGGCCAGCTCGGCCCCACGGGCCAGTTTGAATGCACTGCACGCGGTCAAGGGAGGCTGGCGTCACCACGACGCAGCCACGACGTCATCGCCGGCGGGAACTGCTCCGACGATCTGCAATCGAGCGATACAGGGCACCGTTTTGCGATACGAGGGCATCTACGTGTTGTACTCGACGAGGGGATTCGCCTAGGCGCTGCCTCGCTTCCCGGAAGCGGCCGGAAAGCGGCGGCGACGGCAACGCGGCGGCGGAGGGACAGTGACCACGGCGCGGCCTCGTTAGAGAGCGAGAGGGAGAGGAAAAAGCGACGTCGGGGTTTCGCATCCTCACCTTGAACGTACAGGACCAAACGGCGAGGGCGGAGGAGGCTCGAATCGGCGGCGATGCCTCGCCGGAGCCCGCCGGACCCGCAGAAGGGAACCGGACGGCGCGGGCTCCACGAAGGCTCCCGCCTCGATTCCTTTGGCAGAGAGTGCCTACTCGACGAGGTGGAGGCGATAGACACCACGGCTGCCGGCGGCGAGCACGGCAATGGCCGACTCGACGGCGACCTAAAATATCTAGGGTTTCGTTTTTGAGGTTCCTGTACAGAGAGAGAGAGTGTTCGAGGGGGGAGAGAGAGAGGGGGCAGGTAAGAGGTGCACATGGGGTTTTATCTACCTAGAAGACTTCCACTCGAAGCTATGGAAGCATGGGCTTCCATGCCTCAACTTGCAGCTACAGGAAGAAGAAGAACATGTGTGACTCAGCTTACAATTTAGTCCCTGCCAATTTTACAAGTAGGTCCTTTTCTCTCTGAAAATGGTTGTTTTCCCTAAGCAAACAAAGTTATAAATTGAAATCCTTTTGCCCAAAATTCTTATTAGTTAATATACCCAACATATGTGAAAATTGGCTCAATTGCAGAAACTTGATAATTCAAAGTTGTTCAAATTTGAATTCTTACATAAATGGACATTGAATTTATTAACCTACTAAAGAGCTTCCAAAAATGATAATTTTTGGCACACATTCCTTATTTGATGTGTTCCTTATGTGGTAGAAAATTCAAGTAATTTTGAGTTACTTCATAGAACAAACTTGTTCAAATTTATAAAAGGTGCTGTCTAGAAAACAGGGGTTTTTGGCAACTTAAATTATTCAACAACTTGTGCCCTTTTGGTTTTCATCCTTAATTATGATATAGAGCATGTGGTATTTATTTCATGGCATTTGGAAACAGTTTGTAGAACAAACTTGTTCAAAATCCCAATTGTTGCTGTGAAGAAAAACCATGTTTTTCAGGACTTTAATGGATTCAATTTTTGGTGTCCTCTTGTGTGTGTTCCTTATTTATATAAGGAAGCAATGGTATTAATTTCAAATCATTTTAAGAAAGTTTCCAATAGTAACTTGTTTTAGTTTTCTGTTTCTGGAAATATTGGAATTTCTATTTAATAAGGCACTTGGCTTTTCTTTAACAATGCTTTGCCAAAATATTTATGTGACTAGAGATAGCAAGTCAATGCTCTCCAATACCTTTGTTTTTAATCTTGCAAGGTTGGAAAAACATTTGATAATATTTTGGTGAAGCGTTTAAGAATGCCTCTTTTTATGATAATCTTTTTTAGGGAAATTTTATTAAGTGTTTCCTCTTTCTTAATTTAGGTCTTGGAATAATATTCAACAAGTATGAGATTCATAAGATGTTTTTGGAAAACTCTTTGATCAATATTTACTTTAGAAAATATTGCCAAGGTCATCGGAACAATATGTTGAATATTTTGTTTTCAATTTCTTACCCATGTAAGTTTATATAATTAGTTTGTTTAGTTGCACTCAAACAAACACAAACAAACACAACCAAGGTTTATTAGTCAAGCAATTAGCAAAACAACTGTGTTAACAGGTATTCCAAAATTGGGATGTGACATGTTGTGCAGCCCACTCCCACTTGTTATATAAAGAGGGGAGCAGGTTGCCCAACGGGCACAGTTTTTTCACTCCCATGCGTTGGGAACTCTAGCCCCACTCAGTCTAGTCGCCGCACTAGACCTAGCAGTCCACCGTCGGAGCTCCTTGTCGTACGTGCGGATGCCGGTAGAGGTGTTGTACGATCATCACTTCGACGATCGCGGGATTGGATCGTCTGGATCGGATCGTGGGACTACACTGCATCAACGTGCTTCATCGATAATCCACACCCGCGCGTCTAGTGGTAATCCTCGTGTCCTTCTACCTCGGCTAGATCTTTTCAGTACCGCGTAGAAAAGTTTTTGTTTGTCTCTACGTGTTCCAACAGACTCGTTTCTCCTAAAATTCTACCACCCAATGTCATACAACAGGATGAACCCCCACAACTTACTTAATCTTGGCACAACCCATATTACCTCAAGGTTGCACTGGTAACTATACATTGAAGACCTACAAATCTCTTTATTCCTGGGTGGCAATCCACAAGTGTACTCTCAGGTGACAACCACCACATACCATGGCCCTGGGAGTGACCAAGGTGACAACCACCACATACCATGGCCCTGGGAGTGACCAAGGTGACAACCACCATGGACATGGCCCTGAGTAGCCGCTCAACATAAACCTAGCAATTACCAATCCACCCCGGTGTTTCATTGGGTTGTTAATTTTCATAGTTTCATAAATACCACAACTAAAATGAAGCACTAGCAGTTGTGATAGTAGTCTAGTATAGCTAAGATAGTATCTAGTAGGGTTTCAGGATGTCTACACACTAGGTATTCTGAGCATAGCATATACTTGAAAATAATAAAAATCACCTATGATGCATACTACTGAAAACACTAATGCAATTGGTAAAACAAAAGTGGGACATGAGCATCACTTTCCTTGATCATAGCAACCAGACCAAGCACAACAGTCACAAGTGTTGTAGGGGTCCTCTCCAAAGTCTAAACAAACAATAGTAACACAAACATAAACATACCACTCAAAATGATCTAACATAGAGATGTATGCATGCATGAATGCACCAATTTGTTTTTCACATGGTAAAGGTGGCAGTGAGGTGTATTTGATGTCATATGAGGTTTATTTAGTTGGTGGATGGCTCTCGTTAAATTCTATTTCAATAAATTGTTTTAATTACTCTATTTCAGTAGCCCAATAATAGATGTTTACCCTAATTAAATCTTAGACTCAGTTTTATGTTTCTGTAAAAATTGGACCTTGTTGTCTCTGGATATAGGACACAAATATCAAGGCAACCCAATTGGTTTCACTCAAAAATACTTTTTAGAATTTGAATTATAGACTGATTACTAATTTGACCAAATTTGAAATAGCAAGTGTGTGCACAAAACAATATTGATTTTCTCTGGTAACAGGGTGTTCTACATGTTCTAAGGAATTCAGAGACTACAACTTTATCAAATTTGGAATTGTAGAATTAAATCTATGAATTATTTGGTATTTCTGAGCTATTTTAGAAATTTAATTAATTCTCCAAACATTTCGACAGACCCTACATTATATTTTTTTATAAATGGGTAGAGAATTTCCTTAGCTTTCTAATGTTTCAAACCTCATAACTTTTGGGTCTAGATTTGATTTTATATTGAAATTACAAGTGGACAGATGGTTCTGATTTTTAAATTGAATTTAAATCAATTTGAACAGGGGAGTCCGACTGGCGCGCTGACTCAGCGGCCAAGTGGCGCCACGCGATTGGCCAGGTTGTGCGCGCGCTTACCGCGCTGGATAATGGTCAAACGCGATGGATCCAGCCGTTGATCTAAGATTCAACGGCTGGGATCTATTACATCCGCGTGGGAGGACACCGGGGCTCTCACCGGCGACAGCGCGCACGGCGGCGCTCCCGCGGCATGCGCGTTCCCGCGGAACCAGAGAGAGAGGGGAGGGAGAGCTCACCACGACATGCGGCGCGGCGAGGCGGTCTCGGTGGGGAAGGGGAGTAGGCGCTCGCTTCCTGGGAGAGGGCGGTGGGGCTCGCCGTAGTTGCGCACGACGACAGTCGCGCACGGTTTCGACGACGCGGCGGTTGTGGAGCAATAAAAAAATTAGGGGATGTCCCCGGGGTGCGCCGGATAGTGGGGAACCGAGAGAAGGTGATGGTGGTGGCGGAGACTCACCGGGGGCGGCGTATTTCTCGCCGGAGGGTGCCGGTCGCTCGGAGCTCCGGTACGTGAATACGGCGGCCTGGCGGCGTTATCAAAGGGGGGAAACATGGGAGCTGCGAGAGGGGGTGCAAGGCTTTAACGAGGCACGGAGGTCGTGGCCGTTATGGTCCGAGAGGAGTGGGGGGAGTGGCGCGGACGTTGAGGGCGTCGGGTGCGCGGGAGAAGAGGGTGCGGTTGCGGGCGCTTGCGTCGCCGCTGACGTCAGCGTGGGCCCTAATGGCCATAGAGAGGAGGGGCGCGGCTGGGCTATTGTCTGCGTGCACGCGCTAGCGATAAGGGCTCGGCCCATCGGGCTGCTGCGCGAGGGAGAGAGGGGAGAGGAGGTAAATTGGGCTGGTCCAGCGGTTTTCCTCCTTTTCCTTTTTTTGTTTTGTTTTATTTTTTCTTTTCTGTTTTCTTTTGTTTAATGAAAGGAATCCCAAACAAATTCAAAATTGGTCTAAATCATTTTATAAGAGTTAAAAAAAAATTAATTTGCAAAGTTTAAACTATTTAAAATGTCTTGGTACTTTTGTAAAACCAAAATAGTTTTTATTATAGGGAAAATAGGGTGGGGTCCTTAAAGGTATTTTTTTTTTTGGTGATAATTCAATTAGGGTTTTTATTTTGTGTAGTTTAAATTTTTAAATGCACCTTTGTGTAACTATGCCATGATGAGATGTATGCATGCTGGTTTTATACTTTTTGAAAAAATTCTAGGATGTTACATAGGCTGAGAGGGATGGAAGGGATTGGATGAGATCGATCATGTAATAATGCTAGATTGTTAGGGCATAGTGCCTAGTATCCATTGTTATTGTTTTCTACTGTTGTTGCAACTTGTTATGTTTAATTCTTGTCACTAGGGCCCGAGTGCCATGATCTCATATCTGAACATGTTATTGTTTCATGAGTATAATTATGTTTCTTGATCATATCTGCAAGTTTTTTACACATGTCATTGTCCGGAACCCAAGGCTCCAAAGTGATAGAAATTGGCACAACCAGAGGGTATGCTTTTGATGTGAGGATCACGTGTGTTCATGGAGTGTTAATGCTTTTCTCCAATGCTTTATTAAAAGGAGCACCTTAATTACCAGTAGTTTCCCTTGAGGCCCCGCTGAAAACGGGCTGGTAGGACAAAAGATGTTGTGCAAGTTTCTCATTGCAAGCACGTATGACTATATTGGAACACATGCCTATGGTTAGCCTAGAACTTGGATGCTTTATTATTATTATATGCAATGCCCATGCTTAGATTATTACATGAACTATCTTATCCATCCAACGCCCGTTCATCCAATCCCTCTATGCCTACGGTACTCCCATCCTGTTGTTTCCCACGATTGCTACTGTTGTTACTATTTTATTCCTGCTGTTATTTTACTACTACAGCTATAAAACTATTACCACTGATAAATTGTTGAGAGCAAGTCTACTTTCAGGTGCAGCTGAATTGACAACTCAGTTGTTAAGTCTTATAAATATTCTTTGGCTCCTCTTGTGTCGAATTAATAAATTTGGGTTTTACTTCCCTCATAGACTGTTGCAATCCCCTATACTTGTGGGTCATCAAGCGTCTGTTTGTTTTTGTTTTGTTTTCTTTTGTTTTCCTTGCTGCAATAATATTGCTGGAACCCAGCATTCTTTGTGTGGGAGAGAGACACTCTCCATTTTTTCATATGAATACTCGTTTTCTTCCATGCTCGTATTCTTAGTTTTTCTTCTAGCTGCTACAAATCCCTTTTAGCTCATGTTTTTCATGCATCTCCTATTAAGAGTTGTTAGTTCTAGTAGATTTATGTTAGTACTCTCTTGTTTCATTGCTATAACTCTTGGAGAGGTTTTATTTAGTATAAAATGATTGGTGGTGGAAAGCAGTAGTAAAATTTTCGTGCTTATAACGGTGAAAATAGAATCTTGTATAGACCGTGGCTAGACTTTTTCATGTCATGCTAGATGTTATTTTAATTCTATGATTAGTGGTTGTTATTGTAGCATGACTTGTCTCAAATAGCTGAGAGTTCTTAATGTGCCATTGAAAGAATCATGAGTTGTTTTTATCTTATTGAAGCATGAATTTGTGGTGTTCTCCTTCGAATGCTATATTTGTTTGCTAGATGTTATTTCAATTCTATGATTAGTGGTTGTTATTGTAGCATGACTTGTCTCAAATAGCTGAGAGTGCTTAATGTGCCATTGAAAGAATCATGAGTTGTTTTTATCTTATAGAAGCATGAATTTGTGGTGTTCTCCTTCGAATGCTATATTTGGTTGACTTGGCGCATGCTTACACCATGTTTATGACTACAAAAAGTCACTTATAGCCTCTATGATCATTTAGTTTTTGACTTGTAATACCCTTTATGCTTTGATTAATAATGTTTTTGTTGCTATGCATGATTACGGACATTATTGCTCTCTTGATTTGTCGCTTCCAGTCTTTTGCTAGCCTCCACCTATAATGAGTATTAGCTCTACTCGTGCATCCAACTCCCAAAAACTTTCAAAATTATTCTTGTTTTGTGCCCCTATTTTAGCTCATGAGGACGTGAATAGAGATTCTTTATCTCACTTGTTGATTGGAGTTTGAACACCTGGACTAGTGGCTTCATCCGCTTATCCAAATAATAGAAGAGCTGGCAGTGGGTTGCCCATCCCCAAAATTGGCTACTATCAAATTCTCTTCACTAATTTTTCCCTTGATTTATCAGTCAAAGCATAATTGTGTAAACAAAAGAGAAAGAGGGATGACCTTATGATACCAGATGCGTCCTTCAATGGAAGCCGCTCTTGTGAAGTCTAGTTGGCTTGTGACGTACTGTATTTTCTGTTTACCATTCGTTGACATAAGCATACACCTCTCTAAAAAAATGTTTTCAATACCTCTATTTAATAAATAAAAATCTCTAGCACATGAGTTAATCCTTGCTTCCCTCTGCGAAGGGCCTTTCTTTTACGTTTATGTTGAGTCTCCATCTTCTAACTTTATGCACAGTTGAGAGAGCATAGTTGCCATTTTGAGTTTAATGTGCATTGGTCCTAGAAACTATTATTAATTGATTCATGATGTGTTATTATTTGCTCTCAAATTATCTGTTCTATTCATCCACTTGAACTTTGAAGGTGTCCTGGCATTTATGTTTTGCCCCACTCTTAAGGACAAGTGAAATATTACTTTGATATGTTTTCTTTATGCTCGAAACAAATGTATAACTTTCAAGTGCATTATTATTCATGATCTTTTATTTGTGTTACTTTTCATGATGCAAGGTGATTTCTAAGTTTCATTGTTAAAATTATATCTATCATGCATGTGTTTAAAGTACTATAATCTCAGCTTTACATATGCTTTAAATTTCTTGTAACACCTGGGGTGTTACCCTAATAGGAAAGTGTTTGTTTTCTTTTTGGCTTGCATCATATGCATCACATGAGCATTGCATTCTGTTTTTCAAAACAACTCAAAATTCAAACACAATTAAAACTTTCCCACATGTCCAAATTTCCAATTTCAAAATTGCAAACTAAACCACTTATTTGTTTTTCAAAAGTTTGGAGTTGTTCTAATCAAATTGCTTATTAATAAAATTTTCCCTGTTATTAAAACCCTAATGGCAAATTCAAAACTCCAAATCAAATCAATCCAACTCATCATATTTAAATATGGGTTTAAAGATTAAAATTTGGCAAACAAACTAATTTCAATAATGTTTGTAACTTTGCTTGTTGCTTATTAAATAAAATTTGTTATTTCCAAAATTCCCAAATCAAAACATTATTTGAAATTCAACTAAACACTTAGAAATCAAACTAATATTTCCAATTTAGAAATCATTAACTAACCTTTGCTTTAGATTATTGTTTGCAACTTAATAAAATTATTTATCAAATAACTACCCCAAACTATATTTGGAAAATTCAACTAACTATTTTAAATCAAGTTCAAACTTTCAAACTTGTGAAAAGTACTGCCAACCCTTACTTTCATTTTCTGTTTGAAAAGTAACAAAAATAATTAATAGAATAACCCTCCAAATTCTCTCCCTTTCCTCTTCCAACAAAAAAAATGTGTTCATAAGGAAAAACAAAAAGAAAAAAAAAAAAGAGAGAGGGGTGAGCTGAAAGGAGACAGCCCACAGCCCATTACTTTTTTGCCCAGCCCATCTAATCTTGTCCTCTTCCTCCTCGACATGTCGTCAGCATGTACGATCGCAGCTCCACCGCAAGATCGTCGCCTCCCCCTCCCGATTCGATGCCGTACCTAGCCCCTTCCCCGATAAAAAGCATCCACCTCGCCCCCTCTGCGTACCCTAGCTCCCCACCCTTCCTCCTTCCTCGCGCCGCCGCCACCCTCTGATCTCCCTCCTTCTCTGCTAGTTCCTTCTATCTCTGAAAGTCACACGAGCAGCAGTGGGTGGCCGCGATTGCCGAGCCGTGGCGCCGCCGATCGCGCCCTCGTCGTCGACTGGCAGGGGCGGGAATGGAACCGCGGCTATCCCCTCTACCGCCTCGCCCCTTCGCCGTCTGCTGGAAGTCGCCGTGGTGGCCGCGCCGTCGACGGGAAAATCTCCCTGCTGCACGTCCACCTGCGCCCTCGACAGCAACAGCAGGTGCGATCCGCCTCCATCCCTCCTCCCTATCTCTCCTGTACGTGCACGCTCGCACGTGCGCCCGCGGGAGGAAACTGTATCACCTCCGGACCAACTCCACCCCGTGCGCCACCGGAGATCGATCGTGGTTGGCCGTCTCCGTCCGAGTCGCGAAAGCTGAAACTGTCAGCTGACGAGATTCAGTCGACAGTTAACAACACACATCGCAGTTGCCTATTATTTCAGTAGCGCTCCTTACCTATCACAGCAGCAAACTCACCGCACTGGTTCCGTTCCCGTCCACGCAGCTAGGCGACCAGGGTTCGATCCCTGGGGACGCCCACCCCCCCTTTTTTCGCATTTTCCTCGCGCAGCGGCCAGAGGCCCACCAGTCGGTGGCCCTGTGTGCCACATCACCGCGCACCCGCCACGTTGGCGCTGGGCCCCCACGGTCAGCGTCATGGTGTGTACCCGCAGCGGGTAGAAAAAGTCCAGGGACCTTCCGAAAACTTCTTCTTCCACACAAAGGTCCCTGAAAAATCACAAATAAGTCCCTGTTTTCAAATCAAACATAACTTCTTAATTCCAACTCCAATTAATACAAACAAAATATGTTTTCTGCCCCAAATATAATTGTCTATCCAACTATGCCATTTGTTTTCTGTTTTGAACTTTCAAAATGCAATTCAAATTTGAATTCAAATAATTCAATTGTAATTTGCAACAATTCATAAATAATTCATACTAATTCCAAATAAGACAAATAAAATATGTTTTTCATACCATTTTGAATATCCTATTCAAATATAATTTTTTTTTCATGGTTTGAACAATTTAAATTGCCTAAATAATTTAATACTTGTTTCATTCATTTAAATTGGATAAAATCATACCTTGCTCAAAATAAAATAATTTTGAACATGCAAAATATGTTTCCAAACCATCAAAGTGTGAACTTTTCAAATGTGAGTTTGAAATTATGTTTAGAACAAATAAAAACTCAATTAAATTCAAACTTGTTTTCAATCCATTTAAAACTTGTTTAATATTGTTTAATTCATAATTAAATTAATCCTAATTCCAATTTCAATATTTGAAACATGTAATCCAACTAAAATTTGATGTTCTTTTCAAATATAAATTTTGTTATTTGTTTTGAACACTTTAACTCGATGAAAACAACAATTGTTTGTGTGACACCCTTAAGGAACCAAAATTTTCTAACTTAATAAATAAATTTCTAAAATTGGTAAACCTTATTTCCAACTGGTTCTATTGTTGTTATTTTGTTGTTTTTCCTCATCCATGCGTCATGCTAATTCACTTACACAATTTGATTAGTTGTAGAACAATTAATTCAACCATAATTCATGGGCTTTTCATATGCAACCCAAATTGCATGTGGGTCCATTTAAATCTGTTTATCATGTCAACTAGTTTACCTTGATGCATCCTTAAACCTGTCATGCATCCATATCTTGATCATGCTGGATCTTTTGTCGTAGTAGTAATTGTTGCATCCGGTGTTTGTTCGAGGTTCATTGCTTCTTCCCGGATAGGACGTTGAGATGATGTGAGCAACGACAAGTTCTGCTACCTTGCGGGATCTCAGGCAAGTATACTCACTTGCTGCCAAATGGCTGCCTTTCATCACTTGTTACCGATACTTTCCGTTGATCTTTTCTGCTAGCCTTAGTAGTAGTTGTTTCTGTTACGAACCCATCACATGAATCCCTTAACCTTGATATTGCCTCACCTCCATACCTATAACCATTGCTTGTTGCCCGTGTCTAACTAGCATGCTTAGGTTGTTTTGCTCGAGTCTGTTACCCGTTACTTTCTGGTATTACTTCATTATGTTCTGGGGGCTCGATGTTTAATCAATCAATCATGCTAATGATATTGTTAAATAATAATTTGATGATAAGGCACCGGCAGGAGGCCCTTTGTGGTTTTGAGGCCTGCTAGTGTCGACCCTAATAGGAAAAGGGTCTTGTCTACTGATCCATGATGAGCGCACTACCCGCATGTGGGAAGCGAGTATGGGCGCCCCCCTCAATTTGACTCGATTCGCATCTCGTCCAAATCGCCTCATTTAGTTCGGGTTTTCCATTTGCTGCATGCATGATCTTGCGAGCCCTTGGATCCCGGGTGGAACTTTCGTAGTCGGCATATAGGGGGACACGTTCTTAGAGTGCTATGAGGGTCCATTTTCTTCTGGGCTCGATTAGCCGTGCGCCCAAGGTTCTTTGGGCTTGATGCGAAGAAGAGTTGAGTTGTGTAGAGTACCCCGCTTGGTGGAAGTGCATTTCCATCTGGCGGGATATTCTTGCGTGTACGGCCAAATTGGTGCAACCCTGCAGGGATAATCTTCTCGAGAAGCCGTGTTTTCCGCGGTTATGGATTACTTGGTGAAAGTACTGGCTAACAAGTACTCAGGACAACTTAAACATAATGATCAAACATGTTACACCCAATGATTAATAACTTGACTAGTAATAGGCTGATGACACAATAACTTGATTCACCTTTAATACAACTGTGTGAGTTATCCTCGGATTGCTTCTTTGGATAAGGGGCGAGATCCAGGATGGGTTTGTTTGAATTTATCTTTCAGTTGGTTACAATACTCGATCTTATCTACTTTCTGTTAGCCGGAAGTTGTAGTATCTCTCTGTAGTTGGTTAGTGCAGCCTGCTGTCGCTTATTTGCAATAACCCCCTTCTCTTTCCGTTGATCCCAAAGTATTTGTATCTTGTGATGACTGGCTACGCCGGTATTCTTGTGAGTATGGTTTATCCACTTGCCAATACTTAACCGTACTGACCCACGAATCTTTTTCGTGGCTGCATATTCAATATTGCAGTCAACAGGTTTGAAGTCTGACGACGTTAGTTTGGGAATCCCTCCGGCTTGGCCTGGGCAGGGATTGGACGCTCTCGGTTATCTTCAGGACTCTTAGTCCAATTTGTATCTTGTCCGTAGACGGACGATGTGTTGTTTCTTCCGCTGTTATTTGGATCTTTGTATTGTATCAGTTGTATCCCTGGCTCGTTTGAGTCATCTTGTATCTATCTTTTTCTGTTGTAATTGTGGAATAGTCGTGAACTGTTGTAATGTTATCATAAGTGGCAACCTGGAATCGGTTATTATGCGGATTTGGCGGGAATGCTGAAATCTGCATAGTGCCCGATCTCGGCGCGTCACATTTCTGATGATCAAGTTTATGTTGGTAGCATGTCACCACGGAAATTATTTGTTTCTATCGTTTACCTACTCGAGGACGAGAATGAACTAAGCTTGGGGATGTTGATACGTCATAAACGTATCCATAATTTCTGATGTTCCATGTTGTTTTCATGCCATATGCTACATGTTTCCTTTACACTTTATGCCTTATTTATCGATTTCCTGGGACCAACCTATTGACAAGATGCCACAGAGCCAGTTCATGTTTTCTACTATTTTCAGTTTCAGAAAAGTTGTTCTGGAAATATTCTCGGAATTGGATGATTCGAAGCCCGGAAGTCTTAGAAAGTTGTCGCGCACACAGAGTCCGGAGTGGACCCAGAGGGGGGCCACAGGGGCCCCACACCATGAGGCGCCGCCCCCCTTGGCCGCGCCCAATGTCTACGCACGCTTCTATTCTTGTAGACGGTGTTTGGCCTCCAACTGCAGAGGTTTGTAGAACAGCAGCAAGTTTCCCCTAAGTGGATCACCCAAGGTTTATCGAACTCAGGGAGGAAGAGGTCAAAGATATCCCTCTCAAACAACCCTGCAATTACTATACAAGAAGTCTCTTTTGTCCCCAATACACCTAATACAATTGTCAATTTTAGAGCTGCACTAGTTCGGCAAAGAGAGAGTGAAATACAAGTAATATGGATGTTTACAAGTGATAATAGCAATCTGAAATAAAAATGGAAGCAAGCAAACATGTAGTAGAACTGATTGTAAATGGTGTTTCAATGCTTAGAAACATGGCCTAGGGATCATACTTTCACTAGTGGACACTCTAACAACAATAACATAATTGAATACATAAATATCATCTCTTCACTACGCTACTCCGAACCACTCTCCGGTCGGATAACAAAAACCAACCATTGTGTAGGGCTATAAGAGCACTCCTTAGAGTTTAAATATTCCCATCTAGGTAACCCCCATTCCATCTCCATGAGACCTAGATGGTTCCAAACAAACACCACAATTTCATAGGGTCATCCAACACAAAATATAAATATCATACTAAACCACACAGTGCACACACTATCTCTTTTACACCGTGCTCAAAGTGTTTACGGAGATCTCATAACAAAACCACTTGAATAGCATAACATATGAAGAGTAACATCTACATATTCAACTAGATTACAAAGCTCATGATCACATAAAGTTCACACCATGGGAGAGAGAGAGAGATGAAACACATAGCTACAGGTAGAGCCCTTAGCCCCGGGGGAGAATGATACGTCATAAACGTATCTATAATTTCTGATGTTCCATGTTGTTTTGATGCCATATGCTACATGTTTTCCTTACAATTTATGTATTTTTATCGATTTTCCGGACTAACGTATTGACAAGATGCCACAGAGCCGGTTCCCTGTTTTATGCTGTTTTTAGTTTCAGAAAAGTTGTTCTGGAAATATTCTTGGAATTGGAAAATTCGAAGCCCGACAGTCTTAGAATTCCCGAAGGTTTCGCGGAGTCCCGAAGAGGCCCGGAGGGGGGCCACACCATAGGGCGGCGTGCCCCCTGGCCGCGCCTAGGGGTGGTGTGGGCCCCTCGGGCGTCCACCACCATCGCCCTTTCGCCTATTTATCCCCCCGATACATCTACCCTAAAAATATACCACTTCGTCCCGAGAAAAACCCGAGGCTGCCGTCATTGTCAACACGAGATCGGGAGGGATCTAGAGCTCTCCCCGGCACCCTGCCAGGAGGGGAATTCATCACTGGAGGGGTCTACACCACCATTCCCGCCTCCGGGGTGATGCGTGAGTAGTTCATCCTTGGACTACGGGTCCATAGCAGTAGCTAGATGGTAGTACTCTCCACCTTATGCCTCATGTTTAGATCTCGTGAGCTGCCTCACATGATCGAGATCATCTATTTGGAATGCTACATGTTGTGTTTGCTGGGATCCGATGATTATTGAATGCTATGTCTGTTGATTATCAATCTATCATGTTATCTTCATGTGTATGTTATTTATGATCTTGCATGCTCTCCATTGTTAGTAGATGCTCTGGCCAAGTAGATGCTAGTGCCTCCAAGAGGGGGTATGTATGCTCGATAGTGGACTCATGCCTCCTTTGCATCTGTGCTCGAGTGGCAGAAACGTGACGGATGGAGGATGTGCTGTTGCCATTAGGGAGAAAACAACGACGTTTACTTAGTTTACATTGTTTACATTACACACCTTGCTTACTGCGATTATCCGTTGCTTGCAACTTAATACCCAACGTTTGTTCGGATGATATCCGAAGGGTGGATTTTTAGTCATAGATGCAGTTGGATGACGATCTACGTATTTTGTTGTAATGCCCGCATGAATCTCATAGTAATCTTTATGTCATGCATATTCTATATCCGTCAATTGCCTAGTTGTAATTTGTTCACCACGCATGATAGCTATGTTTTATGGAGAGACACCTCTAGTGAACTGTGGACCCCGGTCCATTTTCTCATACTGATAATACACACACTGTTTCCACTGCTTTCACACTACTTCCACTGTTTTCACACTGCTTCCACTATTTTCTTACTGTCTTCATATCGTTTTCCACATCATACATTTAACCTCTTAGTTATTAGCAAAAAACCGGTGAGATTGACAACCTCACTGCTTCTTTTGGGGCAAAGTGATTTGATTGTGTTGTGTAGGTTCCACGTTGCTGCTGAACAGGTAGTTTGCCCTGCCATCTTAGCTGCATCAACCTTCGGAGATTGCTTGTCGTCCTACTATTCGATTCAACCTTGGTTTCTTTTCCGAGGGAAAACTTGCCAATGCACTCTTCACAAAATTTATCTTGGGTTTTACCAATGAGAGTGTCAATCACTCCATAAGACAAATACTCCCTCCTCATCATAGGAGACAGCAACGGCGATGAAGATGTCGATGGAGTCGATGGAGATGGCTCCGATGGCACTTCCCCATCCCGGCAGGGTGCCAGAACAGAGATTTCTGTCCCCTGAAACTTGTCGGTGCCGGCGGCGGAGCTACAAAACTTTTCGTGGAAGGAGGCTGGTATATTTAGGGTTTATGCCTCAGGGGGACTTTATAGGCGAAAGGGCAATGGCGGTGGGCGCCCGAGGGGCCCACACTACCCCTGGGCACGACCGGGGGGTCCCGCGCCGACCCATGGTGTGGGCATCCCTCTGCCTCTCTCCTGGTCTCTTTTGGACTCCTTTTATCCTCCGGGAATGCTAAGAATTCTGGGTTTTGAATCGTCCAATTCCAAGAATATTTCGAGAACAACTTTTCTGAAACTAAAAACAGCAAAAAACAGGAACTGGCTCTATGGCATCTTGTCAATAGGTTAGTCCGAGAAAATCCATAGAAATGACATAAAGTGTATAAGAAACATGTAGCACATAGTATGAAAACAACATGGAACATCAGAAATTATGGATACGTTTATGACGTATCAACATCTCCAAGCTTAGTTACTACTCGTCCTCGAGTAGGTAAACGATAAAAACAAATAATTTCTGAGGTGACATGCTACCAACATAAACTTGATCATCATAAAGTAAAATCATAAGTACGCTGAGATCATAGTACTTTGAACATAGGCATGATAGATATAATTTTAACAATGAAACTTAGAAATCACCTTGCATCATGAAAAGTAACACAAATAAAAGATCATGAATAATAATGCACTTGAAAGTTATACGTTTGTTTCGAGCATAAAGAAAACATAGCAAAGTGATATTTCGCTTGTCCTTAAAAATGGGGCAAAACATAAATGACAGGACACCTTCAAAGTTCAAGTGGATGACTAGAACAAATAATTTGAGAGCAAGAAATAATACATAATTCAATCAAGAATAATCTTTGGGACTGATGCACATTAAACTCAGAATGGCAACTACGCTGTCTCAACTATGCATAAAGTTAGAAGATGGGGAATCAGCATAAAAGTAAAAGAAAGGCCCTTCGCAGAGGGAAGCAGTGATTAACTCATGTGCTAGAGCTTTTTATTTTGTTAAACAGAGGTATTGAAAACATTTTTTAGAGAGGTGTATGCTTATGTCGACGACTGGTAATAGAGTTCTTGTTATCTTCCATACTAAACAGGTTGAGAGCGTTTCCGAATTATTTATATTAAGCATTTATAGCATGTTATTTATATAGTATGACACTCCTCCCCACCTTGCTTTTGCAAACCATGGCTAACCGAATCACCGGGTGCATGCCAACAATCTCATACCATGGAGGAGTGCCTATTTATTTGTTTAGCTTTTTGATGTTATAATGATCTAACCAGATCTTTGCAAAATTAATGACGAGTAGATAAAGCATGCAAGTCAGGGTACTTAAATATCATGGAAGACAACAAACCAAACTACTACTTCCTCATAAGCTAAAACAAGAACACAAAACAGGTATAATTTTGAAGGTTTAAAGGTAGCACATGAGAAATTTACTTTGGAGTGGCGGTTAAATACCACATGTAGGTAGGTATGGTGGAAACATTTGGCAAACTTTAGTTTTTGGGAGTTGGATGCACGAGTAGAGCCCATACTTAGTACAGGTGGAGGCTAGCAAAAGACTGGGAGCGACCAATTAAGAGAGCAATAATGGCCATAATCTTGCATAGCGACAAAAAAATTTATTAATCAAAGCATGAATGGTATTACAAGTCAAAAACTAAATGATCATAGAGGCTATAAGTGTCTGGTTTGTAGTCATAAATATGGTGTAAGCATGCGCCAAGTCAACCAAATAAAGCATTCGAAGGAGAATACCACAAATTTATGCTTCAATGTGATAAAAACAACTCATGATTCTTTCGATGGCACATAAGAACTCTCAGCTATTTGAGACAAGTCATGCTACAAGAACAACTACTAATCGTAGAATTAGAATAACATCTAACATGACATGAAAAGGTCTAGCCACAGTCCATACGAGCTTATTTTTGCACGGTTATAAGCATGAAATATTTTACTCTTTTCCATCACCATTTAACTTTTTTGAAAGAAATCTCATATATAATATTCATCAAAGACCAGAGATTTAATCACATATAACTAAAGCAAACTAACAAGCTCTAAACAAAATACGAGTGGACAAGAAGGGCTAAACGCAGTACAAGCAAAAGGTGAACACTCATTGAACAATAAGAATGAAAACTGAAGTGTTCTAAGCAATGAAAACGGAGCATGTATCTATCCCACACAAGAATGATAGGTTCCAACTAAGTCTATTGACGCAAGGAAAATAAAATAAAACAAAATAAAAACAAACAGACGCTCCAAGTAAAGTGCATATGATGTGACTGAATAAAAATATAGTCTCACTAGAAGTGACCTGATAAATTGCTGATGAAGAAGGGGATGCCTTGGGCATACCCAAGCTTAGACGCTTGGTTCTTCTTAGAACTTTCTGGGATGAACCACGGGGGCATCCCCAAGCTTTGTCTTTGCACTCTTCTTGATCACGTTATATCACCCTCTTCTCTTGACCCTTGAAAACTTCCTTCACACCAAACTCAAAGTAATTCTCATTAGAGGGTTAGTGCACAATAAAATATTCACATGTTCTGCATGGACACAAGTGTTACTAATACTTTTTAAACATTATCTACAGCCACTGATGTTTTACGGAACAAAGAAATCCACTCAACATAGTAAAAGAGAGAATGCAAGTAAAATGGCAGAATTTGTCATGATCAAAGAAAGTCTGTAAAGATGAAATTTTTCGGGGCACTTACATTGCTCAAATCAAAAAACGTAAAGAACAAAAAAGTTTTGGTATTAGCTGAGGAATAAGCACAAATGTTTTCAAGTCATTTTGATCTTTCTGTGAATTATGCGATTTTTTACAGTGGACAATAGAAATCTATTTCCTGCGCAGAAATCCAAAACCAACACCAACTTTTGCTAGAAACTGTAATTGGCACAACAAATACATGAAAATAAAGATACAAAGGAGTTTCTATAGAAGTATGCAACCCCTTGACTCAAAGAAAACATAGAAAAACAAAGCAAATATAAAACCATGGGTTATCTCCAGGGAAGTGCTTTTCTTTAAAGCCTTTTAGTTAGGCATGATAATTTGAGAAGATGCTCACATGAGAAATATGAATTGAAGCAAGAGAGCATTAAGAAGAAAATGTAAAACAAATTTAAGTCTAACCCACTTCCTATGAAAAATAATCTTGTATGAGAACAATTCAATAAAGCACAAAGTGGCTATCATAGGAAGACAAAATAAGTGCAACTTCAAAAATTTCAACATAAAGAGGGGAAACGTGATATTGTTGAGATACATAAAACCAGGTTTCCCTCTCTCATAATAACTTTCAGTGGAATCATGAATAAAATTAACAATATAACTATCACATAAAACATTCTTATCATGAGCCACATGCATAAAAGAATTATAACTCTCCATATAAGAATAGTCATTCTCATTAATAGTAGTGGGAGAAAATTCAACAAAATAGCTATCATTATTATTCTTATCTTAAATTGGAGGAATAGTGTAATCGTAATGAACTTTATCCTCAATAGTAGGTGGACTCAAAATATCATATTCATCATTGTAATCACCATATATTTGAGGTGGATCTAGAATACCACAATCATTATAATCATCATATATTGGAGGAAAAGTATCATCAAAGAAAATTTCCTCCTCGAAACTTGGGGAACTAAAAATATCATATTCATCAAAACAAGCTTCCCCAAGCTTACATTTTTCCATAGCATTATAAATAATGGTGCTCAAGGAATTCATACTAATAACATTACTGCTAGCATGCAAATAAAGCTCCATAGGTTTTTTTAATTTTCTCTTCAAAAGCATCATGTCCTAATTCAAGATAAAGATTATAAAGATCTCTAATATTTTTTGTTGTTTTCCATTAAGCCTAACTAGTAAAATAAGAAGAAAAAAAGATATAATTGCAGAATCCAAAGGAAATAACTCCGAGCACTCACAGAGGATGTGAGTACCTTTCACCTTACCTCCCCGGCAACGGCGCCAGAAATGAGATTGATGTCTAAGAACGCTTCTATTCTTGTAGACAGTGTTGGGCCTCCAAGTGAAGAGGCTTGTAGAACAACAGCAAGTTTCCTTAAGTGGATCACCCAAGGTTTATCGAACTCAGGGAGAAAGAGGTCAAAGATATCCCTCTCAAACAACCCTGTAATTACGATACAAGAAGTCTCTTGTGTCCCCGACACACCTAATAGAATTGTCAGTTCTATAGGAGCATTAGTCGGCGAAGAGAGAGTGAAATACAAGTAATATGGATGTTTATAAGTGATAACAACAATCTGAAATAAAAATGGCAGCAAGCAAACATGTAGCAGAACTAATTGTAAATGGTGTTTTAATGCTTAGAAACAAGGCCTAGGGATCATACTTTCACTAGTGGACACTCTCAACAATAATAACATAATTGAATGCATAAATATCACTACGCCACTCTGAACCACTCTCCGGTCGGAAAACAAACACCCATCATTGTGTAGGGCTATCAGAGCACCCCTTAGAGTTCACATATCCCCATCTAGGTAACCCCCATGCTATCACCATGAGACCTAGATGGTTCCAAACAAACACGACAATTTCATAGGGTCATCCAACACAAAATATAAATATCAGGCTAAACCAATTGGTGCACACACTGTCACCTTTACACCGTGATCATAGTGTTTACGAAGATCTCATAAAAAAACCACTTGAGTAGCATAACAGATGAAGAGTAACATCTACTTATTCAACTAGATTACAAAGCTCATGATCACATAAATATCACACCATGGGATGGACAGATGAAACACATAGCTACCGGTAGAACCCTCATCCCTGGGGGAGAACTACTCCCTCCTCATCATAGGAGACAGCAACAAAGATGAACATGGCGGTGGAGTCGATGGAGATGGCTCCGGGGGCACTTCCCCGTCCCGGCAGGGTGCCGGAACAGAGATTTTTGTCCCCCAAAACTTGTCGGTGGTGGCGGTGGAGATACGAAACTTTTCGTGGAAAGAGGATAGTATATTTAGGGTTTATGACTCAGGGGGACTTTATGGGCAAAAGGACGATGGCGGTGGGCTCCCGAGGGTCCCACACCACCCCTGGGCGTGGCCTAGGGGACCCGCGCCCACCCATCGTGTGGGAACCCCTCTGCCCCTCTCCGGGTCTCTTTTGGAATCCTTTGATCCTACGGCAATTCTAAGACTTCTGGGTTTGAATCTTCCAATTTCTAGAATATTTCCAGAACAACTTTTCTGAAACTAAAAACAGCAGAAAACAGGAACTGGCTGTGTGGCATCTTGTCAATAGGTTAGTCCAAGAAAATCCATAAAAAAATACATAAAGTGTATAAGAAACATGTAGCATATAGTATGAAAACAACATGGAACATCAGAAATTATGGATACGTTTATAACATATCAGCGCCCAGGGGTGGTGTGGGCCCCCTGGCCGCCCACCGACGTTGTCCTCGTGCCTATATATTCTCCTCGAAGGGTTAAGCCAAAAAAAGAAGACTCTTCCCCCGAAAACATCCGCACCCGCCGTCATCTTCAACCCTAGTTCGGGAGGGTTCTGGAGCTCTCCCCGAAACCCTGTCGGGAGGGGGAATCATCACTGGAGGGATCTACACCACCATGCCTTCCTCCGGAATGATGCGTGAGTATTTCATCCTTGGACTACGGGTGCATACAAGTAGGTAGATGGTTGTTCTCTCCTATTTATGCATCATGTTTAGATCTTGTGAGCTGCCTAACATGATCAAGATCATCTTATTGTAATGCTACATGTTGTGTTTGCTGGGATCTGATGAATATTGAATGCTATGTCCAATGATTATCAATCTATCATGTTCTTTTCATGTGTATGTTATTTATGATCTTGCATTGTCTCTGTTGTTAGTAGATTCTCTAGCCAAGTAGATGCTAGTAACTCCAAGAGGGAGTATTTATGCTCGATAGTGGGTTCATGCCTCCCTTTCACTCACGCTCGAGTGATAGAAACGTAAACGGGTGGGGGATGTGCTGTTTCCATTAGGGAGAAAACAACGATGTTTACATTGTTTAGATTACACACTTTGCTTACTGCGATTATCTGTTGCTTGTAACTTAATACCCAAGGTTTGCTCGGATGACATTCTGGGGGTGGATTATTAGTCATAGATGAAGTTGGATGATGGTCTATGTATCTTCTTGTAATGCCCGCATGAATCACATATTTTTCATCATGGCATGCATATGCACTACTGTGCAGCCTTTATATCAGTCAATTGCCCAGCCGTAATTTGTTTAGCCAACATGCTATCTGTGTTTGGAGAGACACCTCTAGTGAACTGTGGACCCCGGTCCATTTCCTTTACACTAATAATACAACCACTGCAATCACTATGTTCATAATGTTCCTACTATTTTCCTACTACCATCAATGTACTCTTTTCATCTACTGCAAACCAGTGCTGTTTTCCAAACCACATGTTTAACCTCTTTGTTTTCAGCAAAACCAGTGAGATTGACAACCTCAATGCATCGTTGGGGCAAAATGAATTGATTTTTTTGTGTAGGTTCCATGATGCTTCTGAACCGGTAGTGCGTCCTACCACATCAGCTGCATCAACCTTCGGAAGTGATTTATTTCTCCTACTGGTCGATTCAACCTTGGTTTCTTTTTAAGGGAAACTTCCTATTGTGCTCTTCATACCTTCCTCTTGGGGTCTCCCAACGAATGTGTGTTACACGCGCATCAGTTTCACAAATGCAAATATTGTTTTTCAAGTCTTTTACTTTTATTAATAAACAAAATAATTTATATAAACACTTTATGGTTAATACTTGGTATAATATTTGGAAAATAAATAAATATTTTTTATTCATGTCAAACATTTTGGATATATAGAGAATTGTTAGAGATAATAATTCTCTAGTTTTTAAAACCATAAAACATTTTTAGGTAATAATTGAAATGAAAACCTTTTATAAAATAAGGTTTGTTAAGATAAAACAATTATTTTTTATAAGCTTTAGGGTTTACAGAATAAGAGGCATATTGGATTTTCAATTCCAACAACATTGGAATAATACCTTATATTTGCTTTGTGTTTTAATTTTATTTGGTTTTTTTGGCTTGCATTATCAAGAAAACAATTGTTGTTATATTTAGTGATGTTTTAGGTTTTCCAAAAATCATGGATGTTACAGACTACCACCCTTAAAAGAAATCTTGTCCGGAGATTTGGAAAGGCTAGAAAGAAAGATAGGTTTTGGTAACTCGGTTTGCAAAAGTATGGTGGGCTACCACCCTTCAAAGAAAATCTCTGTGGGTATACTAATCGCATGGCTTGATTGTGTAGCTTGTCTCCAGATGGCTTGAGTAGAACTTCCCTTCGAATTAGAGTTGGAGACTAATTGGTGCCTCTTTAACTTCATTTGACACCGAGGGGTTGCTCTTTTGGTCGATCTAAAGTCCTCGGGTCACTCTCAACTTGGTCTTTTGATGTATTTGGCCATCTTCCATCTTGTTGTTGTCTTCTCATTGTTGTTGTCATTATAGCTAGGTATCTGGTTGGGTTTAACATAGATTAGTAGAAATTTAGAAAGATCCAAGGAAGGTTCCTACCCCAACACATCAGATCAAGGAAACTCGTCTTACAAACAATAACTAACAAGCATACCAAACAACAGGATTTAGAAAGCAACTAATATTGTCATACCACACTTATTTTCATGATCAATACACTAACACGGTAACGTTGTTCTAACAAAGTAACTAGATTGGTGGTCTTCTTGATATCTTCTAGTCCTTCTCTCTATACCTTGAGGTGTTTTTGATTGTTGTGAAGTGTAACATCCCAAGTATGAAAACAACCTTTAGAATGTTTTATTTCTTGTTTAATTATGTTTTGCATCATGACATCATCATTGCATTTGTTTGGGCTTTTGTTTTCAATTGTTTTCATCTGTTTTCCTTTGTTTTCCCATTTGAAATTCAAACAATATTCAAATATTTGTTTCATACTTGTGCTGTCACAATTTTTTTCAAATAGAAATATTCAAATAAAACATCCATTTGTTTCCATTAAAATGAAAAGCTCAAACTATCAACTTGTTCTTTTTAATAATTCACTTAATTCAATTTGCATTCAAATTCAAATAAAATACAAACATCAACCATTTTGAAATTATGGAAATTACAAATCACTCCAATCATTTGTGTCAAATAAACATGAATTTTAAAAAGCTTTTAAATTACTTAAGTTGCAATTAATCACTTAATTCAAATATTCACTTAAATTCAATTAAAATTCCAAACATCAACCATTTGAAATTTATGAAACTTACAAAACAAATCAATCACTTGTTTCAAATAAACTTGAATTTAAAAACTTATTAAGTTGCTTAAGTTCAATTATTCCATTAATATTAAAATTCAATCAAATTCAAACAAATTGCAAACAGCAACAAATTTGAATTATTTGGAAAACCCAAAGTTTGCACTAGGTTGCTGTTACAATAAATATTCAATACAATTTTTTCCAAAAAAATTCTAAATCCTAAAACCATCCCTTTTATCCTTTTTTTCCTTTTCAACAAAAAAAAACAGAACAGAGAAATTTAAAAAGAAAAAAAATCGCAGAGGGGGAGTGGCCAGGCCAGTGGGCTGAGCCCAGCCCACCAGCCCGACCTACTTACCTGTTCATCGCCTTCCTCCTGTACGGCAGCACGATGCCGCTGTCCACGTCGACGGCAGGGAGCAGGGACGGCCACGGCGCGCTCACCTCTCCCTTATAACCATGCCCTAGGGCTCCCTGCTAGCCCCAGCTCCTCCCTCCACTCTCTCCCTCGACTGCCGCCGCCGATTTCTTCTCTCTCCGCTCGCTTCTCCTCTCTGAACCACCGCCACCGATCACCACCGCCTGAAACCCCGTCGATCGCCGGCGACACGATGCTCCTTCCCTCTGGTTAGCAGCGGGGATCGATCCCCCTCTGCTCCCTCGTCCCCCTCGACACCTCCACGACGCCAGGGAACGACTACGTCGCTGCCGCCGTCCTCGACGTCGCCGGCCGCCCCGAGCCTCTGCTTCCCCTTCCTCGGAGGTGAGCTCCACCTTCTTCTTCTCCCTCCAATCTGCAAACGCCCGCGAGCACACGCCCCTTGTACGCAGCACACGCACGCGTCCACGGCACATTCAGCAACGCGCACACCGCAGCGGCTCGCCGCCGGTGACCCCCGCTCCTCTGTCGCTGGTTCAGAAACTGAATTTCAGTTTCAGTTAAAAATCTCGCAGCTGAACCTCAACCTCCCTGTACCCCCTTACCTGACAAGCGAACGCATCACACCGCAGTGGCAACGCAGCAGCGCGTGCGCACGGGAGGCCAGTGTTCGATCCCTGCCTCCCGCAGAATAAAATCCCCCACCTTTTTGCCTTGCCACGCTGGCTGGCAGGCCCACCAGCCAGTGGCAGTGTGGGCCACGTGAGCACCACGCAGGCCAGGGTCCACTGTCAGTGGCCCAGGTTGGGTCACTGCACGGTGTAAAACGTGCTGGCCCCTTTTCTTTTTAATTTCAGTCCCTGGCTTTTACAGAATAGTCCCTAGAATCGAAAGACAAATAACTTTTGATTTTCAACTTCAAATAAAATAAATAAAATATGTATACTAAACCAAATTTAATTCTCTACCTATTTAAATCATTTGTTTTCTGTTTTGAACATTTCAAATTGTTTCAAAATTCAAATTCAAACAACTCCTTTTACATTTGGTTAATTTCATAACTAATTCAAACTTAATTCAAATAACACCAATAAAATATGTTTTTCATGCTAAATTAAACCACCTTTCAGAATATAAACTTTGTTTCATGTTTTGAATAATTAAAATTGGTTAAATAATTTAAACCTTTTTTAAATCATTTAAATTTGCTAAATTCATAACTTGCTCAAATGAAATTATTTTTGAACTTATAAAATATGTTTTCAAACCAGAAAAGTATAAACTTTTCAAATATGAATTTGGTTTAATGTTTTGAACAAGTAAAAATTCAAATAAATTCATACTTGAAGTAAATTCATTTAAATCTTGTTTAAACTTGTTTAATTCATAAGTAATTTATTCTAAATCCTTTTTTCAACAAGTGAAAGATGTATTCCACCTAAAATTTTGTGTACTTTCCAAATATGAACTTTGTTATCTATTTTGAACAATTAAAATGGTGAAAACAACAAATGCTGTGTAACACCTGTAGGAACCAAAATTTCATAACTTAATAAATAAAATTCCAAACTTGGTAAACTTCATTTCAAATTGTTTCTATTGTTGTTTTCTTTTTGTTTTCCTCATCCATGCATCATGCTAATCCACTTCACCTGTTGGTTATGTTAGGTAGACAATTATTCAACCTAAATTCACGGGCTTTCCTTATGCAACCCAGATTGCATAGGGGTCCATTTAATATGGTTACCATGTCAACCAGTTTACCATTGAAGCATCAATTAAATTGTCATGCATCATCCCATGATTGTGCATTATGCCATGTTATTGATTGTTTGTCTCTCTGTGTTGTTTGTTTGCTTCTTCTCAAATAGACGACGACGTTGAGACAGACGAGACTTACGACACCCCTTCTGAGGATCTAGCTCAGTACCAGGCTGCTGAGTTTGCAGCACTCACATGAACCATTGTGTTCCTTTCCACATTGGATACCGATACTTTCCGTTGTCTATTCTGCTAGCCCTATGAATCGTTGCTTGTGTTCCGAACCTATCACATGTCATCCTTTAACCCTGATATAGCCTCACCTCCACACCTATAACCCCGTTGCTTGTTGCCCGTGTCTTACTAGCATGCTTAGGGTTGTTTTTGCTCGAGTCTGCTGTCCGTTACGTTTTGTTACCTTATTCTATTATGTTCTGGGCTCGATGTTTAAACAATCAACCTGTTAATATTTGAGGTAATGCTAATTTGATGATAAGGCACCGGCAGGAGGCCCGGCGTGGTTTTGAGGCCTGCTAGTGTCGACCCTAATTAGGAAAAGGGTATTGTCTACTGATACATGATGAGCGCACTATCCGCATGTGGGAAGCGTGTATGGGCGCCCCCTCAATTTGATTCGATTCGCATCTCGTCCAAATCGCCTCATTTAGTTCGGGTTTTCCATTTGCCGCATGCATATGTATTTGCGAACCCAGGCCAGGGTGGAACTTTTGTAGTCGGCATTTAGGGAGACACGTTCTTAGAGTGCTATGAGGGTCCCCTTTTCTTCGTGGGGCTTGATTAGCCGTGCGCTCAATTGCACGGGGTTCTTTGGGCTTGATGCGAAGAAGAGTTGAGTTGTGTTGAGTGCCCGCTTGGTGGAAGGCATTCATCTGGCGGTTATTCTTACGTGTACGGCCAAATTGGTGCACACCTGCAGGGATAAATCTTCTCGAGAAGCCGTGTTTTCCGCGGTTATGGATGTACTTGGTGAAAGTACTGGCTAACAAGTACTCAGAACAACTTACACCTAACTAATGATAACCTGACTAGTAATAGTCTTATTGACACAATAACTTGAACCATCATTAATCCAACTGTGTGAGTTATCCTCGGGTTGCTTCTTTGGATAAGGGGCGAGATCCAGGATGGGTTTGTTTGGAGTTAGAAGTAGTTGGTTACGATACGCTATCTTATCTCCTTTCTGTTAGCCGGAAGTTGTAGCATGTATCTGTAATTGGTTAGTGCAGCCCGCTGCCGCATCTTTTGTATCACCCCCTTCCTTCCGTTGGACCCAAAGCATCTGTACTTGGTGTTGCCGGGTACACTATGGTATCTTGTGAGTCTTGCTTGCCAGTACGTTTATGTACTGACCCCTTTGGGGCTGTGGTTTCCGCAGACTACGTTTCCGAGGATCCCCATGGTGGCTACTACGTGGAGTACGACGAGGCTGCTGACGAGTAGATAGCGGACCAGGGCAGGATCCGAGACATCGTGGATGGGCTCCGTCTTTTCGTTTCCGGCCTCTTAGGCCTATTTGGATCTTGTCTGTACTCAGACACTTTGAATGCTTCCGCTGTGTTGTAATGATGAATTGTTGGGACATGTGTCCTCTGGATGATTGTATTTGCTATCTCTGCTCTAGTGAGGGCTATTTGCAACTTATTTCAATCTTTTGTGTCTTAGAGATATGTTGTGATATCAGTTGTTCAAATGCCGTTGACGTACCATGTGTGTATGTTATGAAGTACGTCAACGGAAGTGTCCTGATTTCTATGGGATGGTTTACGCAGACGATGGATAGTAGAAAATGGTTGTCACACGTTTACGTGTTGGCCTGCCCATATTGAGATGCGGGTGCCGGTATGCCCCGTAAGCCATTTTCCTACTGTTTAGCGGACTGTAACACCTGGGGTGTTACCCTAATAGAAAGTTGTTTGTTTTCTTTTGCTTGCATCACATGCATCACATGAGCATTGCATCCTGTTTTTCAAACAACTCAAAATTCAAACACAATTAAAACTTTCCCACATGTTCAAACTTCCCAATTTCAAAGTTGCAAACTATACCTCTCAAATTGTTCTTCAATAATTTGAAGTTGTTTTAATCCAATTGCTTGTTAATAAAATCTTTCCTTTTATCAAACCTCCCAATGGCAATAAAATTTCAAATCTTTTTTCCTCCTTATTTGACATGATCAAATTGTGGTTTAAACCTTAAAGTTATTGCCAACTATTAAATTCAATAATGTATGCAAATTGATTGAACTTATTAATAGAATTTGTTTGTTTCCAAAATTCCCAAACCAAACCTTATTTGAAATTCAACCTACCACTTAAAATCAAACTAACATTTTAAATTTTGAAATCATTAACTAACCTTTGTTTTTGATTATTGTTTTGCAACTTAATAAAATTAATTATCAAATAAACACCCCAAACTCTATTTGGAAAATTCAACTAACACCATTAAATCAAAGTAAGATTTTTTTTTCAAAGTTGTGAATAATGTAAACATTTGCTTCTAATTTTCTGTTTTGAAAACTAACACAAATAAATTCATGAAAGAAAACCCTACTCCCCCTCCAAATTCTATTCCTTCTCCCTCTTTTATCCTTTCCAAAAAATTGTTCATAAGGAAAAACAAACAGCAAAAAAAATAGAAGGAGAAGGGTGAGCTGAGAGAAAGGGCAGCCCACCCCATCCTTTTTATTTCTCCCCCAAGCCCATCTCTTCTAGCCCACCACCTCCTTTTCTGTCGTCTTCTTCAACCTCACGTCATCTTCTGTACGAACGAGTCACCACCACCCGATCGATCGCCTCCCCTCCTCGATGTGCAGCCGTACGAGCACTGAACCCCATAAAACCACCTACCCACTGCTAACCCTAGTCCCATCCGCCGCGCCGCCACTTCTTCTCTCTTCCACCTCCCTTCCTCTCTCTCTGTTTAGCCTCTGCACCACTGAACTTGCCATGGCCGGAGAAGGATACGCCACGGCGGCGGGGAAAGGGTGGGTGCCGCGGATTGCCGACCGCGGGAATGGAGCCGCCGCGGTGGCCGCTACCCCTGCATCCCCGAGGACGGGCGATCGCCTCAACGGACGGCCGCCGGCGAGCACGCCCGCGACGCGGACAGGACCGTGCCGTCCCCGATCGACCGAATCCTCGTCGTCTGCAACCCTTCGCCGAACGCCGTCGAGCATCGAGGTGAGGCCCCGCGGTCCTTTCCCTCGCTCTCCCCTCCCCTCTACTCGAGCCCGCACCCCACGCACCACGGCGCCCCTCAGGCCGCACGCAGCAGCAGCGACCGCTGCCGTCGCTGGCATGTGCTCTGTCGATGTACAGATAGATCGTGCAATTCAGTTACAGTTAAAAATCGCCCGCAGCAACACCTTAAGCCCCCCCGAGTCCACCTTCTGTCAACAACCAGCCGATCCACCCCACTGGTAACGACGCACCGCGCGCAAGCCCCAGGTCACGGGATCGAGTCCCAGCAGCCACCCCTTTTGCTGCTTATTTCTCCGATTTAAGTGCAGTACCAGGGTTCTGAAACATATGCCCCCCGATCTGCCCTTCATATCACAAAACAGCAGCAGCCCATCTGGTTCTGTCCCTCTGTGTGCTAGCAGAGGTGCAGGGATCGAGTCCCCCCTCTCCCAATAAAAACAACCTTTTTATTTTCAATTGTTTTGGCACAGAAACATCTCAGGAATCACCAATAGGCCCCTGGTAATTAATTCTAGCCCTGTAATATTTCTTTCTAAGTCCCTAGCTCATTAAAATGGCAGATTGCACCCTAAAATTGTAAATTGCATAATTAATTCATCTAAGCTCCAATTTTAACTTTTTAAATATGTTTTCTGTCCCAAATTAAATGGTCTATCCAAATATAAAATTTGTTTACTGTTTTGAATATTTTAAATTGGTGAAACATTTGAATTCTTGTTTAAATAACTTAATTTTGCAAAATTCATAACTTGGGCATAAAATTTCCAAATCCAACAAACTTAATATGTTTTCCAATCCATTTTTCATGTACTTTCCAAATATAAATTTTGTTTGCTGTTTTGAATAATTTAAATTGCTGAAAACAACTGTTTCTTAATTATTGCATTTAAAATTGCCAAAATAATAACTTGCTCATTTTAAATCCAATTTCAACAAATGAAATATGTTTTCGATGCAAAATTAAACCCTCTCTCCAAATATTAAATTTGTTTCATGTTTTGAATAATAAAAATTGGTTAAATAATTTAAACCTTGTTTAATTCATTTAATATTGCCAAATTCATAACTTGATCAAAACAAATTCTTTTGGGACATATAAAATATGTTTTCAAACCATCAAAGTATAAACTTTTCAAATATGAATCTCACTTAATGTTTTGAACAAATAAAACTTCAAATAAGTTCATGTTTGAATTAAATTCATTTAATTCTTGCTTAAACTTGTTTAATTCATAAATAATTTATTTGAAATCCTTTTTTCAATAAGTGAAACATGTATTCCAACTAAAATCTTGTTTTCTTTTCAAATATAAACTTTGTTATCTATTTTGAACAAGTAAAAGTGGTGAAAACAAAAAAATGCTTGTGTGACACCTTTAAGGAACCAAAATTTCATAACATAATAAATGAATTTCCAAACTTGTTAAACCTTATTTACATTTGGTTCTATTGTTGTTATTTTGTTGTTTTCCTCATCCATGCATCATGCTAATCAACTTTCACATGATGATTAGTTGTAAAACAATTAATTCAACCCTTAATTCATGGGCTTTCCATATGCAAACCCATTGCATATGGGTCCATTTAAACATGTTTAACATGTCAACTAGTTTATTCTGATGCATCTTTAACTTGTCATGCATCCATATCTAGATCATGCTGGATCTTTTGCCGTAGTAGTAATTGTTGCATCCGGTGTTTGTTCGAGGTTCATTGCTTCTTCCCGGATAGGACGTTGAGATGATGTGAGCAACGACAAGTTCTGCTACCTTGCGGGATCTCAAGCAAGTATACGCACTTGCTGCCAAATGGCTGCCTTTCATCACTTGTTACCGATTCTTTCAGTTGTTCTTAATCTAGCCTGTTGATACGATGCTTGTGTCTCGATCCTATCATATTGTTACCTTGCAGCCATGATATAGCCTTTCCTTCCACTTCCTATTAACTGTTGATTGTTTACCTCGTTGGCCTTCGTGTCGTAGCTGCATGCTTAGGGTTGCTTTTGCTCGAGTCTGTTGTCGGTTAATTCTTTTCCTATCATCGTTCTGGGGGCTCGATGTTAATCAATCAATCCTGTTAATGCTAATTGATGGGGGGATAATAACCCGGTAGGCCAACTTCAAGGTATAACCCGGCCTAAAGGACGCTGCGCAGCATCCGGCTAAGGATAAAGAAACTTCTAGAAGGCCCAAGGTTTATAGGCCTCGTAACCCGGATTGTGGGTTGCAGTAAGGAAAGCTAGGGTTTGTAAGCGGTGTTCGGGTAGGACTCAAGCTGCGCCTTGGAGGGCAAGCCAAGTAGGGGGACGGGTGCTTTATAAACCGGCCCTATGCTTAGCTTTGTAGAGATCCAAGTAGTAATCATATCGCCGAATATCGAGTATCCATTGTACACAAAGAGATCGAGTTAATAAAGCGAGATCGGAGACTCGGCGACTTCATCGCCGGCTACCAGATTAAATTCCATCATGTTTTCCTCTGAGCTAAATCCTCTCCCAAACGCCTGTGTCGACTTGCCCCAAGATCAGTTACCCCTGGTAACATCTGCCGTGATCATCCCACGACAGTTGGCGCCCACCGTGGGGCCTGCGTCCAAAGGTGTTTACATCACGGGAGAAGCTCGGAAAAGCATGAGGAACCTCATCGTCGGAGAGATCTACGACGACCACAAAGGAGAGAAGGTGGTGGACGACTCCGGCTGGGGGCCAGAATCGGATCGCCTCAAATCCGGATCTGTCGTGACAATCGGCCGGATCAGCGTCTTCATCGGTATGGTATGTACCTCTGGCTCGGCTCCTGACGATGTTGGATCTGATTCTGTGTCAGGGGAGGCTACTTGCGCCCAATCAGATAGAGAAGAATCAGTTGGAGCAACAGACCAGATAGAAGAATCCATCGCGCAGTGGGAACAGCCGGAGGAGCCGGCATGGGCCCCGCGTGACCCGGACGGTGGAAAGGATGATGCTGAATCTATCCGGGACCTGCTGGAAGACCGGTACAGAGAAGATAACAGCGGAGAAGAACAGCATGAACTCACAACAAGCGTAATACGCCAAGCGGCGGTCTACACGGCTCCCGCAGCCAACCTTAATCAAGGAAACGTGACCACGGCTCCGGTCGGGGCGTCTCAGGCATTGGCGCAGCGGCAGGACGCAGCTAACGGAAACCCGATCCCGGCCCGGGTCGACGGAGAGTCGGCATCAGTGACTAGCCGTGCGGCGGATGAGGATTTGCACGCGAATACGTTCGGATTCCTGGGAAATGGGACACCGGGGGCGGGTCCTTCAAACCCGCGCCACCCGGCCTTGTTCGACAATAATCTGATCCTAGACCCCACGGTCCTTGCTACGGTTATCACTCCAGAAAACGCAGCTGAACGTGTCAGGGACCTGGATGTGGCCCGCCGCGCGTTGGAACAGCAAAGAAGGCAAGTGGAAGCGGAGAAACAAGGGATGGCTACGCGTCAACGCGAGCTGGATGCATTGGAAACCCGGCTCCGAGAGGAAACATCTAGAGTACACCAGAGACATCAAACTAGACTACCGGCCACGGGTGGGGTCATTAACCCGGCAGCTTTGTTTATTACGCCTCAGGACCAACCGATCCCCGCGGTAAACCAGGGAACTGCGCCTCAGCCGGCAACAGCGGAAGCCCACGCGGCAAACGTGCAGGCCGGGTTACCCCCACCACGAACCAGAGTCACAACCGGCATCGAGTTGCCACCACAGCCGCCGTCACGGTTTCGCACACCAGCAGGCCACTACAACAATCCCATGGACAACGTGTATGCAGCAACGCTTGCATTGAACCAGATCCCGGTAGGAGAATCGCCCCATGCAGAAAGGACCCGGCAAGCGATCGATCTACTGCACACTGCAGTGGCGCAGCAGGCCAATTACCCGGACCACAGAAGCGGGATGCATGGGACGCCATACGCCAGTCAACAACAAGGGAATATTCAAGCAAACTCGGCGCGGCGGAGGGAAGAGCAGCAGCAAATGCCGCCTCCTCCCCGTGTTCCGGCAGCATCGGTGGCGCAGGCCGGTGTGGATAGCTCCAGGGCTCGGAGAGCCGGGGCCGGGTCTGCTGCACATGGGTTGCCTGCAGCACCGCGCCCCGCTGCGCTCCCGGCTGGATCGCACGCTTCCCGAGTAAGGCCAGTCTCAACCGTCCTCGCAGGGCCCAAGTGTCTCTCGGATGACATCAGAGCTGAACCTTACCCGGAAAAATTCAAAGAGCCGGGAAAAGTAGTGAATTATGAACCGACCATGGATCCGGAAACATGGTTGAGTAGTTATGAGATGGCAATGTCAATCCGCAATGCATCCGAGAATCTTCAAGCCAAGTTCATGTACTTGATGATGTCAGAAGGAGCAGCAAAGTTATGGTTCACCAACCTGCCAGAAAGATCGATCAAGTCCTGGGAAGAACTGAAGACCGCGTTCGTCAAGCACTTTCATGGAACGTGCAGAAAGCTATTCACTATTGATGATTTAGAACGATGCGTTCAGAAGAAGGGAGAATCAGCACGCAGTTGGGTACGCCGGGTTATGGAGATACTTCACTCATCCACAGATATTCAGCCCAAAGATGCGCTACAAGCTATGGCAAAAACATGCAAGTATATTCCTTTAGTACAAAAGTTAACTCGCATGAAGTCCAGTAGGAATGCATCGGAGGTTACGATGGGAGAATTAATGGATGCGTGCAACAAACACGCCGCCACAGACACTACAGAGGAGGAAGTTGATGACAAGAAAGCGAAGGTGAATACCAGTAATAGTGGAAGAACCGGCAATGGATCGGCACCGAGTAATAATGGAAATAGTCAGAACAAGCGCCCATTTGAAGGAGGTTCCGAGTTTGTAGCTAATACTGAAGCCGGGTCTTCGAGACCCAGATCTGAAGGGAATTTTAATACCGGAAATCATAATGGAGGACACTATCAGGGACCTCCGAGGCCAGGCAACAGTTGGGATATATTCAGGATGGCGTGCCCGAAGCACAGCAGGAACGGCAAGCCGGCTAATCACTCCTTGGAGCAATGCGCCGACTTACAGAGATGGAAGAACGAGGAAGTAAGCAGAGCCATGCGAGGTGCGGGTCGGGGAGGAGCCCCGGGTCCAGGTGGAAATTTGGGCAACGGTCCACCCCCAGCCGGTAACCCGGCAGCAGGAAATCCGGGCAACAATCAAGGGGGAGCGGGAGGTTTCCAGGCTAACCCCAAACAGTTGGGTCAGTATCATGTGCATACCACGGGAGGCTCTAACAAGGACAAAAAGATGCTAAAGCAGGCGGTTAACTCAGTTTCTTCTGCTGTTCCGAGGTATTTGAGATGGTCAGAACAGGAGGTAACATGGAGCAGGAGGGATCACCCGGATAGAGTGGATCACCCGGGAGTCTTAGCATTGGTAGTGGCACCACAGGTCAATGGGTATGAGCTGAAAAAAAGTCTTGATGGACGGAGGGAGCAGCATCAATATACTGTACTGGGAAACTTTCCTGCGCATGGGTCTAAAGGAATCTCAGCTACAAAAAAGTACAACAGTTTTTCACGGGATAGTGCCGGGTCATTCAGCGTGCCCTGAAGGAAAAATTGCGTTGGAGGTAGCTTTTGGGGAATCAAAGGGCAATTATCGAGTTGAGTGGCTTACTTTTGAGGTGGTTAAGTTGCGCAGTCCTTATCACGCATTGTTTGGAAGACCGGCTTATGCCAAATTCATGGCAAGGCCGTGCTATGTGTATCTACAGCTGAAAATTCCGGGTCCTAAGAAGACCATTACCATACATGGAAATCGAGATATAGCGGCTGAGTGCGATGAAGGAGATGCAGCAATGGCTGAGCAAGCCTGTAGGAAAGAGGAACTCAGGCATTACCGATCTCAAGCGGACCTGGAGGAAAGGGCAACTTCAAAAAGGCCGAGCTCTGAGGAAGAAAAAGCAAAACCCAGGGCAGAGCAAGATGCTAAGATGGTGGCTTTCATCAGGAACGATCCCTCCAAATTGTATGGCATAGAAGGGGAAATCACATCGTCGTCTACGGCTAGCAGCGCTGCGATAACGACACACCCGGATTGGCTAGCAAACTCGTCACTCGTCATAAAAGGGTCTAACAAGTGGAGAATGTGCGTCGGTCGCGCCAGCCCGGGACCGATTGTCGAAAAGAACTAGACAGTGTAACGGGCAGCAGGTTTCAGACGCGCTCTTTTCCTACCCAGGGTACCTAAGGGGACTGGAAGGTTTTTAATGAGGCGGCTTGCTGACCCAAACTTTATCGTATCAATAAAAAGAGATGGTTTTCAAGTATTGTCATGGTCTTTGCTTCGATTACAGGTAAGTGGTACTTGTTATTATCAATACATCAGTATCATCAAAATACATTGCACATACATAGGTCTTTGGGGGCTGAGCTGCTTAAATAGCAGTCACGAACCCAAATACCCGGCCTTGATGCCTATGAGTTATGAGGGCCGATTACTCGCAAGACGAGTACGGTTGCAATCTTATAACCGGACGAAGGAGCCAAATTTCTTGGTTATTCTTACTTAAGCTCGATGTGACTCGCACTAAAGTGGCATGATCTGTTCGCTTACGATTACAATCAACCACGCAGCCCAATGGGATTTGCTTGACCCTGTTTTTCGTATAGATGTAACAGCATGGTATCCACGCGAAAGCCGGCTTACAGTACAAGATAATCAAAAGGGTCATCTAAACCACAAGTCTATGCAGAGTACAAGGCTAATAGCCGGAAACTCAACGAGTATTAAGCATGACTTCAGTATTTACGCAAACGGCTATTGGTTTCCGGCTTGGTAAAGAGCAATTTGTCCTCTGAGAAAGGTCGCACCCCCCCTGGCTCGTACTTTGGGTCATGGGGACTGGGGACTTCGAAACAGAAACAAACTGTTTAGCTATTGAAGCTCGAGAGACCCTAGCTTCCGAGTCTTGGGGACTTAAAGAAAAGTCCACTTATCAAAACCCGTGATGCTCGGAAAACCGAGTCTCGCAAAGGGAATCAATAAATAGTTGGGTATCGAGAATAAGTTTAAAGAATAAGACAAGTGTCAAGACTATCAAAAGCCGGGAGAGGCACAAATATATTCTGAACCAAAAGTACGTTACAAGTGATGGTACCAATATCAAGGGTGCACAGACGCACCATCAAAATCATATTAGTTTTAAAACACAAAAGTACCAGGTAACGCTCTACTCGGTATCCTGAGAGCGGTCTTCCGGGTCTTGGTCCTAGATCTGCTCCTTAGCCTTCCCAGCAGCATTACCCGGACTTTCCGCGTCAGGACGGATAGGTGGAGGGACAGCTGGCGTAGAGGTAGACGGCCGTAATCCTAGCTCGGCCTCTCTCTTAGCAGCTTCTTCTTTTCTCCTGGCCAGATCAGTCGCCCATTTTTCCAACATATCAAAGGGAGGGGGTGCCTCCGCCAATATGATTTTTCCTTCAGCATCGTATGAGCTCATGATTGTGTCCAGGTCCATCTTATCGGCCAAAGCGGTGGCCGAGGGGCGTACTGCGGATTGTATGGCCTTGAAGTCCTTGGGTGTAAACTTGGAGCCATCAGCCTTTAATTCTGGAAACCCGGATACTACCTTTGCCGGGTCAAGCTTAGGAAAGTAAGCCTTCGCCAGCGTCAAGGCCCGGGTCATACCGATCCGGCAGGACGAGCGCTTCCATATCTCAATCCATCCAGGCACCGTCGAACAGGCTTGCATAAGATTCTCTTCACCCGGGTATACCTCGGAAGGCCACTTCACAGCGTCCAATATAAGCTTTGTGCCGGCAAAAAAGGTCCGGAGCACAGTCTTCAATGTTTTTACCTTGGCAATGGCATCGTCCTCTGGAGCAGCGAGGTTCGCACCTGCAGTTGAAACAAAAGGAAAGTATATCAGTTATCCCGATTGTCATAACGATAAAGTAGAGGCAATTAAGTTAGTCGAAGGCAAAAAGCTCACTTAGCAAGATGCGATAAGTATCCGCAATCTGGTTCGATAAGTTCTTCAGCGCGGATTGAGCAGTGTTGTACTTCTTTTTGTATTTGGAAACGTCTTTTTTCAAAGTTTCCATGTTGGCCTCAAGGGCTTCTCTTCGTTTTACCTCAGCAAGTAGGAGCTGTTCGGTCTTGAGTAACACCTCATCGGACCGGGTCACTTCCGCCTGTAAGGAACGAAAGTGTCAGTCGGATATCATGGAAAACCGGGTATTGCGTGAAGTACCGAGCACAACTTCGGTAAGTTATGCCCGGAACTTGGGGACTAGGTATGTACCAAGAGATATCCGGTGTCAATTACCTGATGTGCTGCAGACATACGCTCTAGGAGGTTGTTCTCTGAAGCTTTCATGGTGAGGAGAGCGCTCATCAGCTGGTCAAAATTATCGTTACCCGAGTTAGAAGTCTCGGGGTCGCGGAAACTTGGAGAAAAAGTTTTCCTCTTAGCAGGAGATGGCACCCGGGTCATTCGAATGTCGGGGTCTGCTCTTCCTCTCGCGCCCAAAGTGGCAGTATCTTCTTTCTCGCTTGCGTGCGAGGCTATCGGATACCCGGCTTCTCGCCCAGCCGGGTCTGTCGGTGACGCTTGTCCATCACCAGCTGCGGCGAACACGTCATTAGTTGGCTTCTCTTTGCCCGTGTCCTCGGTTTCCATGTCTTCTTGGTCACTAATAACGACCGTGGCCCTGTGAAAAATATGAAGGCACAGTTAGCACATAGCCGTGAAAAAGACAGCGAGAGTATGGTATAACATTAGGAAAAGAACTTTACCCGGGATTCACCATAAGGTCTGCAGGGAATTCGCTGCTAGAACCGGATGAAACTGAAAAATACCAAACGAGGCGTGAGGTTACCTTGCGAGGGAGTATTTTAGAAGGATCTTTATGTTTAAATAAGGGTATGGTCAGTACCAGTATGCCGAGTTGGAGGTGATGAAATACCCGGGTTAAGGGCATCATCGCCCGGGTGGTTCCGAGTTACCCTGCGCTTGGTCATAGGCGACTCCTTCAGGTATGGCAAAAGGGGGTAATGCCATGGTCAGCTCAGGAATATTATCACAGGAACGCGAATTAGATGTGAGAAATTGATGCAAAACCTTGAAGACGACCCCTTGGGGTTTTCTTTTAGATCCGGCCTTAATTGCCGGCTCTGGTTCATCTTCATCGCTGGCGGACTCCACTTTGCCGTCAGCTTCTTCTTCCTCGTCTTGGTCTTCTTGTTCTGAAAATTACCATGGTTACAATAGGAAAATGAAAAGTGGGATGCGACGAACTCAAAGGAACTGAGCATGTACCTTCGTCCGAGTTAACGGCATCCTCCTTTTCCTCCGGGTTTCCGGAGTTAGGAGAAGCGTCCATCTTCCAGAAATCATCATCGGCCTGAAGTAAAAGCATAAGAGCAAGGGTTAATGGTTGTATCAAGTAAAGAAGATAAGGGTGGAATCGAGAAAACCAGGTCCTTACCGCGGGGGCCGGGTTCTCGAGAGTGAAGGGCTCTAATCCGGCTATGTTCCGGATTACCTCGAGCTTCTCTGTCAGAAAGCCCTTGATTGTCTTGTTGGTGTCACTAGGAGCGAAGCTGCTGGTGGAGTATCGAATTGGGTCCGTGGTTTGCCCCGAGTATTCGCACATCAATTTTGCGCGAATGGAGTTGGGTTGGATGCGGAAATCGACCCAAGTCTTCACCAGGTTAAGCCCGATGAGGCCTTGGGCAGAAAGGATGGAGATTTTAGCCAATAGAGGCAGAATTTCTTCCCTTTCCGAGTCAGGGGCAAACCCATTGAAGGTTTCAGAAATGTCAAGCTGACCCTCCGAGTAACCCGGCAATTTCTTTTCGCCGGGTGGGGAGGTGTCCCGGCAGTAAAAGTACGAGAGCTGCCAGTGCTTGACGTGGGAGTTGAGGGTGAGAGGGGGCATTAAAGAGTTCTTGCAGCGTTGGATAGAAACCCCGCCGCAAGTAAGAAGTGCACCGTCGCCGCTTTCGCGGCACGGTTTGCACTGGAAAAGTTCGACAAAGAGAGCCAAACTTGGCGGAGTGCACAAGTAAGACTCGGAGAGAACGATAAAATGGGAGATGTTTAGTACAGAGTTGGGTCCTATGTCGAAAATGCGAAGGCCATAATGTCTTAAAACGTCGCGGAAGAAAGGGTGACCCGGAGGCCGGAAGCCCCGGGTCACGTGTTCAACAAAACAAATTACCTCATTTTCTGCTGGGGTGGGCCGGGTTTCGTTGCCCGGTACCCTCCAGTGGATAGTTTCTTGAGAGGGAAGAACCCCTAGCTCGACCAGTTCCTCCAGTTTGGCCTTGGTGACGGAGGACCGCGCCTAGTTGGCGGATATGGAGTTTGTGGTTTTGGCTTTAACCGGCAGCTTTCCCTGCTTCTTGGGTGCCATGGGGTTAACCTGAAAAAGCGTCAGAAGAAAAGATGTGAGAAACGAAACTCAGAAATTATCAGTTGACCGAGTATTGACGAGTGGTGTCAAGTTAGCCTGGAAGTTAAATATGATCCGGGTATTATTTTGCTAAGCAAGGTATGAATTGTCCGGGTATCGTGCATTATTACAAAAGTTGTAGAATTTTATGCATGGATGAGCGTTTGGGGATGATAAGTGGGTGTCCGTACATCTGTTATGAGCAAATGAGCCGGAGAAGGAGGGTTTTCCGGGTGATAGGAACAGGGGCGGAAGATTTGGGCGGCTCAAGCCCAGATTGGAAATTCCATTTCTAGGTTATTGGTGAAATTAATGATTACAGTTGGTAGGAGAATGAGTTGAAGGGTATATCCTACCTATTGGGTGGGCTAGAGTGAATACTAGTGACCTAATTCGGCGTGACCCGAGAAATCGTGGGCGGCCCAATCCAGATCCAATCTGAGGGAGAGTTAAGAAGTTGAGAGGGAAAATTAGAGAATGTGAGAGACTTACCGGAGGAGATTGAAGTGAAGCTTTGCGGAGGCAAATGGCGCAAGCTTGATGCCCCTTCGCGATTCCTGGCGGGCAGGTTGGGGGTCTGGCGGCGGATCCGGGCGGCGGGGCGGAGCGCGCTGTGGCGGAGCGCAACCGGCAACGGATGGGCTCCGGTGATGCGCGCGAGGCTTCCGTGGTGATGCTCTGTGAGCTCGAGCTTGAAAGAAGGAAGGAGGAGAAATGGGGGAAAGTGAGCCGTTGGGGTTAGGGTTACCTCTAAGGACTTATTTATAACGGCCGGGGTGGAAAAACTCATCCCAACGGGTGGGACCCAGAAATTACGGGGTAACGGCTATTTGTGTGAAATCTGCGAGATACGCCTTAAGTGTAGATCGAGGTCTCCGAACGAAAAAGAGAAGCAGATCCTCTCCGCGGTATCAAGACAAATTATCGAGAGAAGTATAAAGTTTTGCTATTCTTATCAAGGCTTAGACCGGGAAGTTGAGCAAGGCATCTGGAAGGAAAGCCGGGTTACTATGTGGCCACCAGGGAGTTGGGCCTAGTCATTTCATGAAGTACTTCAACTCGGTCTCCACACTTTCGTGTGATTGATATTTTTTTTGCAGGGAATAGCCAGCGCTTCAAGGAGGGATCTTTGAAGCCCAAGCTATTCTGGGGACTACTGATGGGGGGATAATAACCCGGTAGGCCAACTTCAAGGTATAACCCGGCCTAAAGGACGTTGCGCAGCATCCGGCTAAGGATAAAGAAACTTCTAGAAGGCCCAAGGTTTATTGGCCTCGTAACCCGGATTGTGGGTTGCAGTAAGGAAACCTAGGGTTTGTAAGCGGTGTTCGGGTAGGACTCAAGCTGCGCCTTGGAGGGCAAGCCAAGTAGGGGGACGGGTGCTTTATAAACCGGCCCTATGCTTAGCTTTGCAGAGATCCAAGTAGTAATCATATCGCCGAATATCGAGTATCCATTGTACACAAAGAGATCGAGTTAATAAAGCGAGATCGGAGACTCGGCGACTTCATCGCCGGCTACCAGATTAAATTCCATCATGTTTTCCTCTGAGCTAAATCCTCTCCCAAACGCCTGTGTCGACTTGCCCCAAGATCAGTTACCCCTGGTAACATCTGCCGTGATCATCCCACGACACTAATGGTAATAATAATTTGATGATAAGGCACCGGCAGGAGGCCCCTTGTGGTTTTGAGGCCTGCTAGTGTCGACCCTAATAGGAAAAGGGTCTTGTCTACTGATCCATGATGAGCGCACTACCCGCATGTGGGAAGCGAGTATGGGCGCCCCCCTCAATTTGACTCGATTCGCATCTCGTCCAAATCGCCTCATTTAGTTCGGGTTTTCCATTTGCTGCATGCATGATCTTGCGAGCCCTTGGTACCCGGGTGGAACTTTCGTAGTCGGCATATAGGGGGACACGGTCTTAGAGTGCTATGAGGGTCCATTTTCTTCTGGGCTCGATTAGCCGTGCGCCCAAGGTGCTTTGGGCTTGATGCGAAGAAGAGTTGAGTTGTGTTGAGTACCTCGCTTGGTGGGTTGATCCCCCGTCTGGCGGGTTATTCTTACGTGTACGGCCAAATTGGTTCAACCCTGCAGGGATAATCTTCTCGAGAAGCCGTGTTTTTCGCGGTTATGGATTACTTGGTGAAAGTACTGGCTAACAAGTACTCAGGACAACTTAAACCTAATGATTAACAATCTTACACCCAATGATTAACAACTTGACTAGTAATAGGCTTAATGACACAATAATCTGAACCATCATTAATCCAACTGGGTGAGTTATCCTCGGATTGCTTCTTCGGATAAGGGCGAGATCCAGGATGGGTTTGTTTGAAGTTATCTTTCAGTTGGTTACAATACTCGATCTTATCTTCTTTCTGTTAGCCGGAAGTTGTAGTATCTCTCTGTAGTTGGTTAGTGCAGCCCGCTGCTTATTTGCAATAATCCCTTCCTTCCCGTTGATCCCAAAGTATTTGTATCTTGTGATGACTGGTTATGCCGGTATCTTGTGAGTATGGTTTATCCACTTGCCAGTACTTAACCGTACTGACCCACGAATCTCTTTCGTGGCTGCATATTCAATATTGCAGTCAACAGGTTTGAAGTCTGATGACGTTAGCTTGGGAAACCCTCCGGCTTGGCCTGGGCAGGGATTGGACGCTCTCGGTTATCTTCAGGACTCTTAGTCCAATTTGGATCTAGTCCGTAGCCGGACGCTATGTTGTTTCTTCCGCTGTTATTTGGATCTTTGTATTGTATCAGTTGTATCCCTGGCTCGTTTGAGTCATCTTATATCTATCTGTTTCTGTTGTAATTGTGGATTATTCGTGAACTGTTGTAATGTTATCACAAGTGGCAACCTGGAATCGGTTATTATGTGGATTTTGGCGAGAATGCTGAAATCTGCATAGTGCCCGATCTCGGGGCGTCACACGGACTGTGAGTATCCTCTAGAAGTCCGGGTGCGACAAATGGTATCAGAGCCTGTCTGCCTGTAGGATCCCTTTTACTGGTCGCGGTTGAGTCTAGAAACTATTTTGTAGCTATATAGGAAAAATGAAACGTGAGAGTAGGAATTCTGCCCTTTTATTTATTTCCCCACCCACCCTCCCTTTTCTGGTAAGGAAGTGCAACGTTGTTTTCTCTTCTCACCTGAACTTTCAAGTTAGGATTTCACGTATCCTGGTTTCTCTAGGATAGTTATATCTACTAGACCATAGGAATGGAGGTGGTTGTGACATGTTTTATCATGTTGCCTACTCACGATTGAGAACGGAGGCGTGTAAGCCCCGGAAGCAGATCCTCTATTCCTTAAGCAGTAGATAATTATCCTTTAGAAGCCCGGATGGGTTTTCCGTAGTACCTCAGGAGTTTTGGTCTCGTGTTTCCCCAATGTTGCTTCGATATCCTGTTCTTCTCAACATCCTTTTCGTCCGTTGAAACCTTGTTGTTGCTTTCCACTTCAGTTCTTCTACCGGCGTCTAATCAAAACTTCCCCGATCATCTGCAGATGGATCTCAGGTTCTTCCTGCAGGTGGTTCGTATGACTCGTTGCGAGAGCACTGCCGGTTATCCGGAGATGCTGAGAGACATGGTCACTTTTCTGGGGTTCCGTTGGGCACCAGAGTACTAGGTCTACGAGCAGCAGCGAGAGTTTGACCAGACCTACTACCAGGCTATCGTCTACATTCTGTCAGATGATGGCATGAGCGTTGTCCACCGCTACGAGGCAGTAGGTTCCACAGTGGATATGGCCGTGCAGCAGGCAGCTTATGTGAGTCTCACCGTCCTTCGTGCTGACTACTGGGGATTTTACGATTCTATCTATCGCCACATCCCCCATGGTTACATCACTTCGGAGGGAGCTCACTTCACTCTCTACGACAACTTGGATGTTTATGAGCATGATAACTCCAGGCTGCACACCACCGCTCAGTTTGTGAGGCACAGTGACGCAGTTGCCAGCACACTATCTCAGGAGTTGGCTTCAGTCAAAGAGCAGCTCTATCTTGCTTTTACTCGTCTGGCGACTTACACCACAGACTTTGTTGGAGACGAGCGCTTTGCACGTTTCGATCAGCCAGTTGGTCGTCGTCTGCCAGATGCTGGAGGTTACGAGCCGATCAGAGGTCCACTCCTCAACCTCGGTGCTGGTTACACTGGGATTCCTTGCTTTGGAGCACAGGGAGTCGATGCTATGTACTTCACCACACCTAGAGTCGCTCTCAGACCACGTCAGATCTATGTGGATCGTCGTTCTACCTACTTTCGTGGGCGTGCTCCTCACCGTACCTCTCGCCGTACTCCTAGTCGCCGTCCTGCGTGATGAGCATGGGAGTACCGATGTATCCATTCTTAGCTATGTTTAGTTATCCTTTGGCATTTGAACCACTTATGGTGTGTTGGATATTCTGATGTATTTGAACATGTGATGATGTACCTGTTGGTTATCTGTTCATGCGTCGGAATAATCTCTCTTTCGGTTTCTAAGTCTATCCTTTTCTGTTGTTGTGCTAAAATGCATTTCCATTCAGGATGCCGCCAACAAGGAACACCCCGCCTGAGCCACCGCCAATCACGGAGCTGTTGACTCAGATGACCCAAGTCATGGCACAGATGGCCCAGTTTCAGACTAATCAGCACAACAACCAGACGGCTCCACGGGTCAGCATCAAGGAGTTCCTCAGTCTGGGTCCGAGAGCTTTCGTGGCAACACGGGAGCCTCTGGATGCTGATGACTGGATCCGTGAGATAGCTAACGCTCTAGAGATTGCTCACGTTGCTGAGGAAGACAAGGTCAAGTATGCCTCCTATCTGCTGAAGGGTCAGGCAGCTACTTGGTGGGAAAACTACCAGACCATGAGAGCTGGCTATCCAATCACCTGGGGTTGTTTCAAGGAAGCCTTCCTGAAGCACCACATTCCAGATGGTCTCATGGAAAGGATGTGTGAAGAGTTTTGCTCACTCAAGCAGGGCAAGCTGGACGTCATTGGTTATCAGAGTGAGTTCAATCGCCTCGCTCGTTACGCTGGTGATGAGGTGTCCACTGAGGCTAAGAAGATGGCAAGGTTCCGCAGAGGTTTTAACCCGGAACTCAAGTACGCCCTCACCAATATCAAGGCCAACAACTTCGAAGAGCTCGTTAACACCGTGCTCAATGAAGAAAATGGGCGCAAGGCGTTCGAGGAGTCTCGCAAGCACTCGCGTGAGGGTGGTTCCTCCTCCAACATGACCACCCCTCCGCAGAAGCGCCGCATCTGGGTACCAAATGGTGCTGTCACTCGGGCTCCATACGCCAAAGCTTCTCCAGGCTTTGCTCCCCGCCCACCCAACCCTGCTCAGATGCATGATCAGAGGGCTTCGATGGGGCAGCCAAGGCCAGGGCCTCCTCGTGTCGTCACTTGCTACAAATGCAAGCAGACGGGGCACTACGCTAACAAGTGCACGCAGAGGCAGCTACGTTCACCACCACCTCGTCCCAACACAAACCAGGCAATGGTGCGCGCTCCCCCGCCTAAGGCCTTCAACTTCAACAACAGGCCTGTCGGGAGGACCGCAAGGGTGAATCATGTCAAGATCGACAAAGCTGAGGAAGCTCCTGACGTCGTTCTCGGTATATTACCCGTAAACTCTTTTCCAGCTAAAGTGTTGTTTGATACCGGAGCATCGCATTCTTTTGTGTCAAAGATTTTTGCCACAACAAACAACCTAATTGTGGTTCCACTAAGCAATCAAATCACCGTTCACTCACCGGGATCTCAAATGTTGACTTCCAAGATAAGTAAGGATAATCAAATCCTAATTGGAGGCCACATATTCCTTGCTTCACTCATGTTGCTGGGAAATTCTGACATTGATGTCATTCTTGGTATGGATTGGTTGAAGGCCAATAAAGCAAAAATTGACTGTGCTAAAAAGTCAATAACTCTGTTCCACCCTTCTGGCCAGATAGTCTATTCTCCAAATAAATCAAGTTCTGGATGCAAAACCTCTTCCTTCAATTGAAAATGTTCCGGTGGTTTGTGAATTCCCTGACGTCTTTCCAGAAGAGTTGCCAGGGATGCCTCCGGACAGAGCAGTTGAGTTCGTGATCGAGCTTGAACCAGGTACTGCTCCAATCTCTAAGCATCCATACAAGATAGCTCCTCCTGAACTGAAACTGTTAAAGGAGCAAATCGATATGTACATGGAAAAAGGTTACATTCAGCCTAGTTCCTCGGCTTGGGGTTGCCCAACTCTGTTCGTTGCGAAGAAGGATCACACAAAGAGACTCGTTGTTGACTATCGTCCTCATAACGAGAAAACCATCAAAAATAAGTATCCAATTCCTCGTATTGATGATCTTTTTGATCAACTTGCTGGAGCCTCAATATTGTCAAAGTTGGACTTGAGAATGGGTTACCATCAAATAAAGATCAGAAAAGAGGATATTCCAAAAACAGCCTTCACCACTCGCTACGGTCTATATGAATTCACCGTCATGTCCTTTGGTCTCACCAATGCACCGGCGACTTTCTCTCGACTCATGAATTCTGTCTTCAATGAATACCTCGACAAGTTCGTTGTGGTATATCTTGATGACATTCTTGTCTACTCAAAATCCGAGGAAGAGCATGCAGAACATCTTCGTCTCACTCTCATGAAACTTCGCGAGCATCGTCTATATGCCAAGTTCTCCAAATGTGAGTTCTGGATTCCAGAAGTTGCTTACCTTGGTCATGTCATCTCTGCCAAGGGCATAGCCATTGATCCAGAAAAGGTTAAGGCAATTGTTGATTGGAAACCTCCAAAGACGGTGAAGCAAGTAAGAAGTTTTCTTGGCTTGGCTAGCTATTGCCGTCGTTTCGTCCAAAACTTCTCCAAGATTGCTAAACCTCTCACTGATCTCACAAAGAAGGACAAGAAGTTTGTTTGGTCTCCACAGTGTGATGAAAGTTTCAATCTCCTGAAGACTAAACTCACTTCTACACCAGTTCTGGTTGGCCCAGATCCTACCAAACCTTTCCAGATATTCTGTGATGCTTCTCTCCAAGGTCTAGGTGCAGTTCTTATGCAAGAACGTCAAGTTGTGGCTTATGCTTCACGTCGGTTGAACGCACATCAGCTCAATTATCCCACACATGACCTTGAACTTGCAGCAGTTGTGTTTGCCCTCAAGAAATGGAGACAATACTTGTTGGGTAACCGCACTGAAATCTTTTCCGATCATAAGAGTCTGAAATACATCTTCACTCAACCAGATCTAAACCTCAGGCAAAGGAGATGGATTGAAAAGATTAAAGACTTTGATCTTACCATTTCTTACACTCCAGGCAAGGCTAATGTTATGGCCGATGCTCTCAGTCGCAAGTCGTATTGCAATAATCTCATGATCATGGAAAGCCAACCTCCTCTTCATGAAGAATTCCAGAAGCTGAACCTTGGTCTTGTTCCTCAAGGTTACCTTGCAAACTTGACAGCCAGTCCAACTCTCGAGGACAAGATTCGTTCTGAACAACTTCGTGATGCTGAAATCAAGAAGATGGTAGAACACATCAAAGAAGGCAAGGAGAAATTTAAAGCCTTCTCATTTGATGACAAAGGAACTATGTTCTTCGAAGGACTCATTGCAGTTCCTCAAGTTCAAAGTCTCAAAGATGTCATTCTCAAGGAGGCTCATGAAACTCCTCTCTCCATACACCCTGGAAGTACAAAGATGTACCAGGATCTCAAAACACTGTATTGGTGGCCTGGCATGAAACGTGAAATTGCTCAATACGTTTCTGAATGCGACGTTTGTCAACGTGTTAAGGCAGTTCATCGGAAAACAGCCGGTCTTCTCCAACCGCTAAAAATCCCTGAGTGGAAGTGGGACATGATTGAAATGGTCTTCGTCACTGGTTTTCCAAAGTCCAAGAGGGGCAACGATGCAATCTTCGTTGTCATTGATCGTCTCACTAAAGTAGCTCACTTCTTTGCTGTCAAAGAAACAATCTCAGCTAGCCAGTTAGCAGAGCTCTACACAGCAAAGATTGTTCCTCTTCATGGTGTTCCACTGGAAATAAGCTCAGACCGTGGAAGCATATTCACTTCTCATTTCTGGAAAAGCTTTCAAGAAGCATTGGGCACCAAACTTCTGTTCAGCACAGCCTATCACCCTCAGTCTCAAGGGCAAGTCGAAAGAGTCAATCAGATTCTCGAGGATATGCTCAGAGCATGTGGTATCTCTTTTGGCATGAAATGGGAGGAATGCCTTCCATACGCTGAATTCTCCTACAACAACAGCTTCCAGGCAAGCCTAGGCATGGCACCATTTGAGGCTCTCTATGGCCGCAGATGCAGGAGTCCAATCAGTTGGTCTGGAGCTGGTGAACGTTCACTATTAGGCCCTGACATTGTTAAGGAAGCCAAAGAGAAAGTTCGCATCATTCGTGACAATATCAAGATTGCTCAGTCTCGTCAGAAAAGCTACTATGACAGCAAGCACAGGGATATGATTTATGCACCTGGTGACAAAGCATATCTCCGTGTAACTCCCCTCAGAGGCACTCATCGTTTTGGTGTCAAAGGAAAGCTTGCACCGAGATATATCGGTCCTTTCAACATTCTTTCAAGGCGTGCGGAAAATGCCTATCGTCTTGAACTTCCAGAAAAACTATCCAAGGTGCACGATGTGTTTCACGTGTCACAGCTCAAGAGGTGTTTCAAAGATCCAGATCGTGCAGTTGATCATGATTCAATTGAACTGCATGAAGATCTCTCTTATGAGGAGCACCCTATTCGAATTCTCGATGAGACCGAGCGTAAGACTCGCAACAAGAGCACCAAGTTCTTGAAATTGCAGTGGTCCCATCATTCCGATAAAGAGGCAACGTGGGAGACCGAAGAGGATCTTCGCAAGAAGTATCCGGACCTTTTCTCTTCTCAGTAGGAATCTCGGGGCGCGATTCCTTCAAGGAGGGGCGTTTTGTAACATCCCAAGTATGAAAACAACCTTTAGAATGTTTTATTTCTTGTTTAATTATGTTTTTCATCATGACATCATCATTGCATTTGTTTTGGCTTTTGTTTTCAATTGTTTTCATCTGTTTTCCTTTGTTTTCCCATTTGAAATTCAAACAATATTCAAATATTTGTTTCATACTTGTGCTGTCACAATTTTTTTCAAATACAAATATTCAAATAAAACATCCATTTGTTTCCATTAAAATGAAAAGCTCAAACTATCAACTTGTTCTTTTTAATAATTCACTTAATTCAATTTGCATTCAAATTCAAATAAAATACAAACATCAACCATTTTGAAATTATGGAAATTACAAATCACTCCAATCATTTGTGTCAAATAAACATGAATTTTAAAAAGCTTTTAAATTGCTTAAGTTGCAATTAATCACTTAATTCAAATATTCACTTAAATTCAATTAAAATTCCAAACAGCAACCATTTGAAATTTATGAAACTTACAAAACAAATCAATCACTTGTTTCAAATAAACTTGAATTTAAAAACTTATTAAGTTGCTTAAGTTCAATTATTCCATTAATATTAAAATTCAATCAAATTCAAACAAATTGCAAACAGCAACAAATTTGAATTATTTGGAAAACCCAAAGTTTGCACTAGGTTGCTGTTACAATAAATATTCAATACAAATTTTTCCAAAAATTTTCTAAATCCTAAAACCATTCCTTTTATCCTTTTTTTCCTTTTCAACAAAAAAAAACAGAACAGAGAAATTTAAAAAGAAAAAAAAAATCGCAGAGAGGGAGTTGCCAGGCCAGTGGGCTGAGCCCAGCCCACCAGCCCGGCCTACTTACCTGTTCATCGCCTTCCTCCTGTACGGCAGCACGATGCCGCTGTCCACGTCGACGGCAGGGATCAGGGACGGCCACGGCGCGCTCACCTCTCCCTTATAACCATGCCCTAGGGCTCCCTGCTAGCCCCAGCTCCTCCCTCCGCTCTCTCCCTCGACTGCCGCCGCCGATTTCTTCTCTCTCCGCTCGCTGCTCCTCTCTGAACCGCCGCCACCAATCACCACCGCCTGAAACCCCGTCGATCGCCAGCGACACGATGCTCCTTCCCTCTGGTTAGCAGCGGGGATCGATCCCCCTCTGCTCCCTCGTCCCCCTCGACACCTCCACGACGCCAGGGAACGACTACGTCGCTGCCGCCGTCCTCGACGTTGCCGGCCGCCCCGAGCCTCTGCTTCCCCTTCCTAGGAGGTGAGCTCCACCTTCTTCTTCTCCCTCCTCTCTGCAAACGCCCGCGAGCACACGCCCCTTGTACGCAGCACACGCACGCGTCCATGGCACGTTCAGCAACGCGCACACCGCAGCGGCTCGCCGCCGGTGACCCCCGCTCCTTTGTCGCTGGTTCAGAAACTGAATTTCAGTTTCAGTTAAAAATCTCGCAGCTGAACCTCAACCTCCCTGTACCCCCTTACCTGACAAGCGAACGCATCACACCGCAGTGGCAACGCAGCAGCGCGCGCGCACGGGAGGCCAGGTTGGGTCACTGCACGGTGTAAAACGTGATGGCCCCTTTTCTTTTTAATTTCAGTCCCTCGCTTCTACAGAATAGTCCCTAGAATCAAAACACAAATAACTTTTGATTTTCAACTTCAAATAAAATAAATAAAATATGTATACTGAACCAAATTTAATTCTCTACCTATTTAAATCATTTGTTTTCTGTTTTGAACCTTTCAAATTGTTTCAAAATTCAAATTCAAACAACTCCTTTTACATTTGGTTAATTTCATAACTAATTCAAACTTAATTCAAATAACACCAATAAAATATGTTTTTCATGCTAAATTAAACCACCTTTCCAAATATAAACTTTGTTTCATGTTTTGAATAATTAAAATTGGTTAAATAATTTAAACCTTGTTTAAATCATTTAAATTTGCTAAATTCATAACTTGCTCAAATGAAATTATTTTTGAACTTATAAAATATGTTTTCAAACCAGAAAAGTATAAACTTTTCAAATATGAATTTGGTTTAATGTTTTGAACAAGTAAAAATTCAAATAAATTCATACTTGAAGTAAATTCATTTAAATCTTGTTTAAAGTTGTTTAATTCATAAGTAATTTATTCTAAATCCTTTTTCAACAAGTGAAACATGTATTCCACCTAAAATTTTGTGTACTTTCCAAATATGAACTTTGTTATCTATTTTGAACAATTAAAATTGGTGAAAACAACAAATGCTTGTGTAACACCTTTAAGGAACCAAAATTTCATAACTTAATAAATAAAATTCCAAACTTGGTAAACTTCATTTCAAATGGTTTCTATTGTTGTTTTCTTTTTGTTTTCCTCATCCATGCATCATGCTAATCCACTTTCACCTGTTGGTTAGTGGTAGAACAATTATTTCAACCTAAATTCATGGGCTTTCCTTATGCAACCCAGATTGCATGGGGGTCCATTTAATATGGTTACCATGTCAACTAGTTTACCATTGATGCATCAATTAAATTGTCATGCATCATCCCATGATTGTGCATTATGCCATGTTATTGATTGTTTGTCTCTCTGCGTTGTTTGTTTGCTTCTTCTCGAATAGACGACGACGTTGAGACAGACGAGACTTACGACACCCCTTCTGAGGATCTAGCTCAGTACCAGGCTGCTGAGTTTGCGGGCAAATATTCACTCACATGAACCATTGTGTTCCTTTCCACATTGGATACCGATACTTTCCGTTGTCTATTCTGCCAGCCCTATGAATCGTTGCTTGTGTTCCGAACCTATCACATGTCATCCTTTAACCCTGATATAGCCTCACCTCCACACCTATAACCCCGTTGCTTGTTGCCCGTGTCTTACTAGCATGCTTAGGGTTGTTTTTGCTCGAGTCTGTTGTCCGTTACCTTTTGTTACCTTAGTCTATTATGTTCTGGGCTCGATGTTTAAACAATCAACCTGTTAATATTTGAGGTAATGCTAATTTGATGATAAGGCACCGGCAGGAGGCCCGGCGTGGTTTTGAGGCCTGCTAGTGTCGACCCTAATTAGGAAAAGGGTATTGTCTACTGATCCATGATGAGCGCACTATCCGCATGTGGGAAGCGTGTATGGGCGCCCCCTCAATTTGATTCGATTCGCATCTCGTCCAAATCGCCTCATTTAGTTCGGGTTTTCCATTTGCCGCATGCATATGTATTTGCGAACCCAGGCCAGGGTGGAACTTTTGTAGTCGGCATTTAGGGAGACACGTTCTTAGAGTGCTATGAGGGTCCCCTTTTCTTCGTGGGGCTTGATTAGCCGTGCGCTCAATTGCACGAGGTTCTTTGGGCTTGATGCGAAGAAGAGTTGAGTTGTGTTGAGTGCCCCGCTTGGTGGAAGGCATTCCATCTGGCGGGTTATTCTTACGTGTACGGCCAAATTGGTGCACCCCTGCAGGGATAAATCTTCTCGAGAAGCCGTGTTTTCCGCGGTTATGGATGACTTGGTGAAAGTACTGGCTAACAAGTACTCAGAACAACTTACACCTAACTAATGATAACCTGACTAGTAATAGTCTTATTGACACAATAACTTGAACCATCATTAATCCAACTATGTGAGTTATCCTCGGATTGCTTCTTTGGATAAGGGGCGAGATCCAGGATGGGTTTGTTTGGAGTTAGAAGTAGTTGGTTACGATACGCTATCTTATCTCCTTTCTGTTAGCCGGAAGTTGTAGCATGTATCTGTAATTGGTTAGTGCAGCCCGCTGCCGCATCTTTTGTATCACCCCCTTCCTTCCGTTGGACCCAAAGCATATGTACTTGGTGTTGCCGGGTACACTATGGTATCTTGTGAGTCTTGCTTGCCAGTACGTTTATGTACTGACCCCTTTGGGGCTGTGGTTTCCGCAGACTACGTTTCCGAGGATCCCCATGGTGGCTACTACGTGGAGTACGACGAGGCTGCTGACGAGTAGATAGCGGACCAGGGCAGGATCCGAGACATTGTGGATGGGCTCCGTCTTTTCGTTTCCGGCCTCTTAGGCCTATTTGGATCTTGTCTGTACTCAGACACTTTGGATGCTTCCGCTGTGTTGTAATGATGAATTGTTGGGACATGTGTCCTCTGGATGATTGTATTTGCTATCTCTGCTCTAGTGAGGGCGATTTGCAACTTATTTCAATCTTTTGTGTCTTAGAGATATGTTGTGATATCAGTTGTTCAAATGCCGTTGATGTACCATGTGTGTATGTTATGAAGTACGACAACGGAAATGTCCTGATTTCTATGGGATGGTTTACGCAGACGATGGATAGTAGAAAATGGTTGTCACACGTTTACGTGTTGGCCTGCTCATATTGAGATGCGGGTGCCGGTATGCCCCGTAAGCCATTTTCCTACTGTTTAGCGGACTGTGAGTATCCTCTAGAAGTCCGGGTGCGACATGAAGCCTGGGTATATCTCCAAGTTTTCTTCAATTGTCTTGAGTGTAGATCTTCTTATTGAAACCAAAAGGTCATGTAAAAACTATTGTTTTCACTTCCTAGCATGATTATCACCAATCATGTCTTTATGAAAAACAATAGGTAGTTAATCTATTATAAGAGAAGAAGATTTTTAATATGAATAATAGATGAGAGGATATGAGAGAGATTAAGATGAAATGTTTTGTTTCTAGAAGTTTGAACAAAGTAGATTTTCAATCCTAGGGTCTTTGAAGTCCTTGGCGGTGGCGAAGTTGAAGCTCCATCATATTTAATTTTTGAAGAGTAGGAGAAAACATAAGTCATAAAAGCATAAGGTAAGGAGTACTAGATACGAGGCAAGTAACAGTACTTAGAAAATATTAAGTCTTCTTCTATAGTGATCAACAGATCATCAACAAGTTGTTGAAATTTGGATATTAACTTTAGTGAGAGATACTCACACCCGCTAGCCAATCAGGGAACTGGTCTCATGTACATGGACATGTAATGTTGGTCTGGGCTGCTTCATCTCACTATGCCGCTCAGATCCCAAAATACTCAAAAGAGTTAATAGCTTGATCGAAAAGGGGTTTTCCAAACCTAGGGGCTCAAATCCTACATGAAACACAATGTTATCATACCATTTCGTAGCATTCTCACATTTAAATAATGCAAGAACCATGTGTTGCAGTGCTATTCCCTGGATCAATTGACAACACCATAGTTCAAAATTAAATATCATGCAAATGCGTCAAAATCTATTACTTCGCACGATCCAACCTTTACAAAATTAACTTTACAACTTGCATAGTCTCAGAAGACTAGCAGGAAAGATGGAGTTACAGCAGAAAACATAGTACTTCAATGAGCCTCATCTTCAATCATGTGCCACATGCAATGACATGTTGGCTGTAGACTCGAGATCCTGAACGAAACCTCACTCATGTTCCATCTACAAATTGGAATATGCAGCCACAAGGGGGTCAATACAATTTAATATATTGGCAAATAACACTATGGTGGATATAAAATGGCAAGTCTAAACAACATGCATATTTGGCTCCGTGGAGTTTAGGATTATTTGCAGAAATCTAGTTTTCTCCTAACACTTGTGAAAACAATTTTCTTTCCAAAGATTGGCACCATGGGATAAAGCCCATGTGCACCACAACTTTTGTTTCCTTAGGAAAATTTTACTTCTTGAAAATGGTGTTGAGATTCTTCTGTCCATCCTTGTCCACCTGCTCGAAGTTGTCCATAACCGGGGACACGACTAAGATCTTAGTTTTTTTGACTCTGCAGAGGTTGTACACTTTTACCCTTTGTCTTCAATTAGCCCAAACATCCTGTACACCCGGAGTGCATCAAGGAAAGGAGATAATTGAGATTAGATATTTTAGAAGGATAAGTTCAACCCAGACAGAAAGACTCGTTCCACATATAATTATGCTAAATCTTCTTGTGAAGCATGGGATGACCTCTCACAACTTAGTTGATCAAGACAGAGCCCATATGTCAAAAGGTTGCACAGGAAGCTTCTAAACTTAGAGGACTTGGTAATCTCTTTGTTCCCGGGTGACCATCCGTAAGTGAACACCTCTTCGGGAAGACACTCAACTCTCATCAACCATGCATCCAAATCCACCCAAGTGGTTCATTGAAGTTTATACATAGAATTTTCCACAACATACATAAATAAAACAACTTTTTGCAAGGCTAAGAATCTACTAAGTACTAAGGATTCAAAATAACAAGGTAAAAGGATGGCTACACACTACTAGGATTTAGCATCGCATAATAATAACTTAATAAATATTCCATATCATGCATACTACTCAAAACTCTATTTCATGTATATAGAAAATAATGGGTGGTTGTATGGTGTGTTACTTGTATCTTTGAAGTTGGTGTTGATTCACCCACTTTCTTCACATAAATAACGTTGCTCTTCGTACAATCCAAACATTTGAAAACACAACAACAGAATAACCAAGCATGCTAACAAACATACAAAAAAATGTAGAAAACAGACAAAGCAACAAACAAAGCAAGAGGAAAACATGTGAAAACATTTAGTTTCAAAGAACAAACAAAACTAAATGATTGTAGTTATAGTTTTCCATTTGTGTTTAAGGATTGGTCTTTAATCAAAATATCATACAATGGTCTTGGTCCAATTCTAATTTTGTCTTGAGTTTTCTTCAAGTCTTCTTTTGCCTTCTCGAGTTGCTTCTGATGTCTAAGTCTTTTATGCATCCTTCAATGACCTTGCTTATAGTCCTCCTTGCTGATTGAAGAAAAAAATTAAGCACCTATCTAGGATTTTAGGGACTTAGCGATATAGAAAAATAAATAGATGATATTTCTAGAGTTCCCTAAAAAGGACTTGTATATTTCTTTCTCCCCTTCTTCATCTTCTAGGAGAGTATTCTTCTAGAGTTGAAGTTGGCTTCTTTTTGAAGTCTTGGTCAAAAGCTCTCATCTCACTTGAAAAACAAATTCTAAGTCTTGGATAGACTTGACACTAATCATCTTGAATACAAATTCTAAGTCTTGGAAAACAAATTCCAAGTCTTCACATGATTCGTCTCAAGGAAAATCTGCAGGCTCCTTTGTAGCTTCCTCCTTGGTGTGGTGACTTCATTGAACTTTGAAAAACTTGATGGTGTGATACAAGTTAGGGTCTGGTCTTGATCTAACTTAGTCACAACAAAAATTCTAAGGAGAGAAAAGAAAAGGGAGAAAGACTTAGAGAAAAAGGGGTTGGTCTTCTTGAAATTCTTCTTGATTTTCTTCTAAGTGCTTTGAGTTTTTGGAGATGCTTCTGAAGTTTTTTTTTAATTTTTTAAGTCCTTCATTGGTCTTCTAGATTCGTGTTAAAAATATCAAGTTGACAACTGGAGTATCTTCCTTGCAATTCATGATTTTCTCATCTCTTGACTTAGTGGTTTTCAACTAGGAGGGTCATCTAGAGAAAAAATTACATGGAAAAGGTTTCAAGTCATCCAAAGGCTTACTTTTTGGTATCTCTGGTCTAGGTTTTGTACTTAGAACAAAATTCCTAAAGAAAACATATTGAAAATATTTACAAAATTTAAACTAAGTCAAAAACACTCAAAAAGGCCAAACCAATCTAAATTCAATTTTAATTGGTTTAAAAAATATTTTGGGACAATTAACATGAAAGTATACATCCTACTATTTCCAAGGATATTTTATTTGTAATTTTTAGATTTCCAGAATTTAAACGATGCCAAAAATCATCAAACAAGCATATTTGAATTTCAACAAGTTTAACTTTGTAAAATATAAGTTCTAATAATACTAAAATATTCTACATGTTTAGGTCTTTTCAAAAAGTCTAATTTTGCTAAATTTGGGCTTATGGTTATAATGTTATGATAGATCTAAGTTTGGGGGGCTTTTCTGCAAAATCGCCAGATTGATTCTACCTAGAGAAATTCAAAAAAGACTCGTGTACCATCCCAGGTTTTTGAAAAAAAATTAAACCTTCATACATACATGTGCAACATAGCATCCTTGCATTTTGATTGCGTAAAAAATTGCTTTTAATTTGCTAGACATAAATTTTTTAGGTGTTATTACTTATTTATCATCTTTTGAGAATTAAATATTTTTCTAAAAGAAAGTATTTATTTTTGGGAAATTATAGTACCAAAATATTCCTTAAGTATTAAGCTTTTCAAAACATATTTTCTCAAAAATTTGTGAAAAGTTTTGACTATTTTTTGGTTTGTATTTGAATCATTTGAATTAAAAACAGAAAAAGTAGAAAACAAAAAGAGCAGCGCAGCATCCCACGTCTCCTCTCTCTCTCTCTCTCTCTCTCTTTCTCTCTCTCTCTCGGCCTAAGCTCATCCCATCTCCCCTCACCCCCTCTCTCTCTCTCACACCACGCGCGCGCCCACAAAGCAGGCTGGCCCAATTCAGCTGTCACACCCCAGTTTTTGGATTCCTGTACTGTCCTTAAGAAGACAAAAATTAGGGCCAACAATTTTTTTTATATAACAACATGATTGTTTGAACTAACATGTTTTTATGATCTTAATCATATTTGTAACACAAGGTTTGGTTCTTTATAAAACCAATACCAAATGTTTCTGGAAAACATTCCTATTATTTTTCCTGATATTTTTCCCTGATGTTTTCCTAATATTACTTGAGTGGATTTTTATTCCAAGACTTGGATCATTCTTGTTTGCATCTTAGAATAAACTTTTACCTATGTTGGAATCAAGAAAAAAAAGTTTCAAAATGATTTATGAAAGTTTTCTTTTAAGTTTTCTACAGAAAACATTTCCTGAAAATATAGCCAAGTACTTGTTTTCTACCTTTGTTTTCACTAGGATATAAAATGTTATTTTATGTTTTCTTGACTTTTAATTGATCCTTGATATATGTTCTACAAATCCATCAGCTTCGTTTTATTTTTGGATAAATAAAAATTATCTTTTGCTTGTTGTTTTTGTGGTATAAAATTAAGACAGAAAAAGGCATTTTTGGAAAACAAAGAAAAACAGAAAGTATACCTTTTTCCACAATGTTTTCATGGCCTTAAACTTTTTCAAATTTGTTTTCAAAAGATTTTTCTGAAATATTATAACATGGTTAACAAGGTCCCACTTTGAAAACAAATTTTGGGAAACATTTGAACCTTGAAAACAAACTCAACTGTTTTATGATTTAATCTGTTTCCAACACTTAGAATTTTTTCTAAGTCTAAACTAAATTTTTTGAATTTTGTGAATAGTATGAGATAGACTTTTGGGCATTTGTTTTCTTTGTGTTTATTTGCAATTTTGGAAATGCAACCTTTCCAAATGTGTTCACCACAGTACCTACTCGAACCAGGATGCTTTGACTTGCTTCTAGAAGCCTTGGACATGAAGGAAAACATGAGAGAGAAGTGATGAGGTGGAATGGTATGGGCAGCCCATACCTTGGCCTTTTGACTTTCCCCTGCCCTCCCCTTGCCTCCAAAATCCAAGGCTTGACTTTCCCTTTCGTGGTCATGACCTGGGGTAGCCAGAGCTTGAAGAGAAAGACCAAAAAGGCCCCTGGAGCGCCCTCATGCCACTCACTGGCATGGCACCCGAGCCCACCCGTGGCATTTTGCCCTTCCCCACGAGTACAAGCCACCACCCCCGTGTCCCTTGCGCCACTACCCTCCTCACTCTCACACCACACTCCCCAGCTCGAGACCCAGCACTACCTAGCCCTAGGAGCGTGCACGAGCACGTGTACTGGCCGCCGGTGACCGTGCTCGGCTCGAGGTAGTTCTGCACGACCCGTGCATTCCCCACTCCCTCCACTGCCCTAGATCTACTCCCCGTGCTCCACTAACCCTCCCTGACCTTCTCCCGTGGTCGCTCAATTGCAGGGACGCCGCCGCCGTCAACCTCGCCGTCGTGGACGCTCTGCGTTGCGCCGCCGCCTGGAGCTGCGCCCGCATCCAAGCTCTGCTCCCCTCGACTCCCGCGAGCACCAGCAACTCCCCCGAGCCCGCGCCAGCCCTCCCCGAGCCCCCCACGGTGAGTTACTGGTCGTCGCCGTTTTCCGTCGTACGGGTGAGAGAGAGAGGAGGGGAGAGGAAGAAGACGCATGTGCGTCGTTGATCTGTTGATCAATGGGCCATGTTTGAACCGGCGCGTTCCCGCGCCCGCGCTCGCGCGCTGAGTGGAACTGGGCCGCTCAGCCGCCTAGCGGGGCCGCGTCGCAAAGAACCCAGCCCGCGTGACTGTTCGTTTTTCCTTTTAAGTTTTTAACAGAAACTTGAATGTTTACTTTGGACGTATGAAAAATACTAATCGTGTAAAATAAAATCTACTAAAAATCATGGACCTAACTATATGAGTTCCTAACCACAAAAAAATTGCAGATCTGAGTTTTGGACCATATTATTCTCCCAATGACTGTTTTGCAACAGAGTCTATGAACATGTTTTGAACATAACTTTTTGAATCTATAACTAAAATTGACAAACTAAAATGTTTTGGATAGCCCTTGAACATATCTATCCATAGCACTTGGCCTCACATAAAGGTGAGCTACCAAATGGAAATGCCATCCATTTTGGTAAAAGACCAATAGACTCTTCTGTGATTTTTAGAGTGAGCTTAAAAATTATTTTTGAAGTAAATCCAACTGGATGAGTTTGATATTGACTAGATGTATGTAACCCTAGCTTAGAATAATTTTTGGATCTCTAGATTATTTTTGGTGAGCCAAACTTGATACACCAGCTTTTCTGTTTTTGTTTGTATGTGTGTATTTGCTTGAAATGAATTGTGTGATTGTTTAAATCTTGTTTCCTAGCATGTATAGAGTTGTTATCACTTGTTATTAGGTTGTTATCTTGCAGTACATCTACCTTAGAAAGTGTGTGCATGTTTGGAAAATAGAATGAAAATGGGAATAGCATTTGTTATTTTCTAGTTTATTATTTGGGATATTTGTGTGAGCTAAATCTTGGTGTGTTGGATTGACTAAACTTGTGCTAGGTTTGCTATGGATCCAGTACCATTTTGGTACTGTTATTTTGAATTTATTGCCTCTGTTAGCTTGCATGTTATTTTTATAGCAAAACATGTGTAAGTCTTGTTATTTATTTGCACTAGTCTTGTTTTCACTAGAATAAATAGCCATGTGTTATTTATCTTGTATACTAATTTTGTCATGAGTAACCAGAGGCTTCGTACCTCTTTTTCCTTGGTATTAGTGGGCCCATAACCCACTGGTCCCGTTGCATCTTGGTTGAGGATGAAAATTCCCAACTTTACTTGTGTGTGAAAATAACATGTTTTATTATATGATTGATTGTTATTTTCCACCATGGAAAGTAGGTTGTTTACTACACTTATGCAAGTGAAAAAAAAACTTATTTCTTCTTTGTGAATACTAGTATGTCTAGGTGTGATTCATTTGTTAGCATAATATTCTTTAAGGGTATCATGTTAAGAAATGCCTCACTATTATGTGTTAAATTGAATTGTTTACTAATAGAATAATTTCCTTGTGATTGGTAGATTGTTTGTGATTAATTTCCAATTGAGTGTTCGGATATTTGAAAAAGGTTAAGTTAACCTTTCATTGAGTGCATACCTACTGGTTGTGTAGTTATACTTTGTTTTGTTTGCTGTGTAATTAATTAGACAAGCATGTATTACTAGAATTGGTTTATGCATGCTTAATGGTTGTTTCATAGAATTATTTTGATGTTTGTGCTTACTAGCATGTGTAAGGTTTGTGTGCTGTTAGTAGGTATATTTATGTTCATGACTTGCTTGTTTAGAGTTAAGCATCATTGTAACATTGTTTGCTTCTCTAGTGTTGAACTAGTGTCACCACTAGAAATGGTGGCTTTGCTCTAGTATTATTGCTCTTTTAATTTATGAGTGTATGAGTTTATCCTAGCATGTTTAGTATGTTATTACTTAGTTTATGATGCCATGACATCTTGTTTTTCTTGTGCTATAGTTATAGAATACAGTTATTCCTTATAGCATGCCTGTGTAGAATTTTCCATACTAGTATGCTAAATGCAGTCATGTTTTTATGATTGTTTGATAGGATTATTATTTTGAGTAATGATTGTGTTTTAGATTATTTTTATGACATGTTACCATTGATTTTAGCTACTGGTTGTTTGTTAAATTTTCATGATTTATGGATTCCATAACTTCAAATAGACATTAGCATAGTCAATCAATAGTCTATTCATCTGTGTTGTGTTTGCCTGCTGTTTGGAAATTGTCTGAGCGATTAACTTAGCATGAGTATTGTACTTGTGCTATTTTTTGTGCTATTGTTGTTGTTGTGCTTAGGTAGTATCTTGTTATCTAAGCATTAGTTTAATCATGAAGTTGTTTGGTGATGATTGCTTGTGTGTTGTTAATACCCACTGCCATGGGTATTGCTTCGATAGATTGTTATTATTAAATAACCTCACTTTTTGTGCCCACAAGCTATACTTTTAGCTTCTTAAATATCTAATTATGAGAGTGGTACACCACTCCATATATGATATGTAAGATGTGGGATTTGGTTTTCTAAACCATACGTTTGTCTGACGATAGTTTCGTACCCCGAGGGCTTTGTGAGATAGTTTTCTCGATGGCGTTTGGAGTGTTTGCGCTAATATAAGTTTGCTTCTGTATGAGTGTTTAGTTTAGTTGTTTGGTCTTTTGTTCTGAGTGTGTTTCCTTTATTCTTTTACGACGATAGAAAACGAAGAAGAAGAAGAAGAAGAAGCAGGTGTGGAGCTGTGCGTCAAGTTCAAACTACTTCAAGGCCAGGGATACTAAGACATTTAAGGCAAGCCATCCTGATGCTTGCTGTTATAATACACTTATCATTATCTATCATGCATGTTTTACTTCTGAAAAGTTTTCCAAAACTTTGATTTCCAAAAAACCTATTTTTGAGTGACTACTATTATTATATATACTATATACCATGCCAGTAGTTGATACTTGGTGTTACCAAGCCCATAGCCACCTTACGGTATTTATTACCATCACAAATATTAGTCCCTAAGTGGACACCCTAAAAATGTTTTTTTACAAAACAAAGGCTTTATGGAAAACCCGGAGAAAAGGCTGAGCCTTATTCACCGGAGGAATGTTGGAGTGGTCATTTTCGGGAAAAACAGGTTTTCAAAAATGACACATAACCTAGTCTTCGTCGGACAACCTTTACCAAACTGCCACTTTACCCCAACATGGGCACAGGGCTTAACTTGAAGTTTGTTCTTGTTAGTGTGTGTTCTATCTAAATTTTCTATAAGGGTGTGAGTTACCCTCGAACCGAAATGTCGTCAACTCATGAAACACAAGGCATATAAAGTGAGGGATTAAGTTACCCCCCGGGTGCGACAGTTGGGTCTCTTGCCGTGGCGATGTGCGACATGGTGCCGGGGAGAATGTCGGGGGGTTACCCCCGAGTAGGGTAAAGACAAGTGGTAAAAGCAACTATCAGAAGAGAGGTTTGGTCGAGTAGCCGCCTACCCGGTACTTGCTACCCGGTCGACTGCTACTCGGTCTCACCTCAAGATGACCAGAAGAAAAAATCAATCAAGTTCTGTCCATTCGAGTAGAAGAGTTGGCCCGAGTAAAACTGGCGGGAACCTACTCGGGCCAGAAAGTCAAAGGAGCCGTTCTGACACAGGATCCCGCGTATCCTGGGTCCGTACTTGGCACTATTCGAACTACTGTTCATATGGGACCGGCCTGCCTGACAGTGACAGCATGGAAGCAGGCGGTCGCAGGATAAGGGGGCCCTACTCTGTGTTTGGCACAGTGATACCAGTTTGTCCCCTTGGTTTTGCCCAACGACTTTACGGATGCAGCCAAGATTAGGAACCAAAGCTGTCAGCGGGAACCCGGAGGAAGGACGGTGTGCACACTATGTCGACACTTGTCCATGTTTGGACGTATCCGGCTGGGCACCATGTATATAAGGTGCCCCGCCGCCTCCTGCGTGAGGGGAGAACACAATCGAACACATCGTGACCTAATTCTTGACCTAGTTCATCACGTAGAGAGAAGAGTGGCTACTCGGTAGCAAGAACATTGTACTGTGGCTACTCGGTGAGACACCAGAATACATAGAGAAAGGCAGGAGTAGGGGTTTTACCTCCTCACGAGGGCCCTGAACCTGGGTAGATCGTGTTGTTTGCAGTGCTTAGTTCTTACCTCACGCGGCTACTCGTCGCGTGATCCCTCCCCGAGCACCTCCAGCGTCCTTCGTCCCCACATCTTTAGCCATCCTATGGCATCTGCCGTGACACCACGACGACAGTTGGCGCCCACCGTGGGGCAACCAGCGGCGTTGGCTGGAGTTTCTGTTCGGACGGGATCTTCTTCAGCGGAGCGCGTAGTCTGTGGCCTTGTCCACAGATTCGGCTCCTTCGACTTCGTCACCGACAACGCCGGCGATTTTGGCGGCAGGGCCATGCCGGAGGGCGGCTCGGTGATCTCTTTCGGCTCTCACCTCGTCTACGTCGCCACCGTCACCAACCGCGCGTACCCCGAGCTGGTGCATGACGCGGAGGATCCTCCCGCGGTGATCGCTGCTTGCGGAAGGCCCGCGTGCCGTTCTGCGGACCGCGCTGAGGTGATGGTGACGGGCTTGGCGGCAAACGCTGGCGCGGCCGCTACTGGCGCCGCGGCCGTCGTCGAGGATCTTGCTGCACCGAGCGCTGGTGGCAGGACTCACAGGCCTTACAAGAAGGAGTGCCACTTGCCGCCTTCCACTACTCCGACTATTCCCGCGTCGGCTGGGTGACTTGGCATGCCGACTCCCACCGACATCGAGCTCCTAGCCATGAAGGAGCAGCTCGAGCGGCAACGCCTGGAGCTGCTTGCCGAGCAGGCGGAGTTGGATAAGGTGAGGTTGGAGTTGAGTCTAGATCAGCTCGAGTACAACAAGGCTCACGGCTTCACGCCAGTCACTAGGAGGGCTAGCAGAGTAGGCGCCACGCGGCGCAACCTTGGTGCCGAGATGGCGACAGTTGTAGAGGTTCCTGCTCAGTCCGCCACCGCAAACACCTCCACCAGGCCCAGATATAGCACCCCCGCCAAGACACTTAGAGCTGCAGAGGCTGTAGCTGCCGAGTTGCCTCGTCTAGACGGCGACGCGCGCGTTAGGCAGCAGGAAAGGCTCAACGAGTTGGTATTGGAGGCTGCTAGGCAGAATGAGGAGTTCCGGAAGGCCAACCCGGGTGCTGGAGCTTCGCAGGTTGTGCACTCGCACGCGGCTAGATCTAATGATCAAGCCTCGTCTCCGCATCCCAGCCGCGAGAAGAGCCGCAGCGGACGTTCGGCCAGAGATAGGCAAATGCAGGTGTACGACCCGGCTGCTGCCGCGAGACAGCTTGCTGTGCCGCAGCAGCCCGGGCAGGAACACAACGCTGCAAGAGCAGGCTCTCAAGCCCATCAAGCTCAAAGACAGGCCTGAGATGGAGCGCGTCCAGGTCCTTCTCGGCAACCCGCAGCTCAGCCTACTCGGCAGAGGCAGCAGCCGCGAGCAGTGGCGCCAGTCGCCAACCCGGTGGAGCAGCCAGCAGCTGTGCAGGTGGACAGATATGATGATGGCTACTCGGCCATGGAGATGGCTGGCTATGATGTCCATGATCGTGTTGGCGAGCGCATGCTGGCGCCTGGAGATGCGAGGCATCAGCTGGACCGGATCAGCTTGTTGGCGCGGCTGGAGAACACGGGTCCTCCTGGCCCCGAGTGCTTTGGCCCGCGCATCATGAACGAGCCGTCCGTGAAGAACTTCCAGCTCGCAAGGGGCACCAAGAGCTACAATGGCAGCACCAAGCCGGAAGATTGGCTCAATGACTATGTCACCGCGGTCCATATCGCGAACGGCAACAGAAGATGGGCGGTGCGCTATGTCCCGCAGATGCTAGAGGGCCCAGCTCGCACTTGGCTCAACAACTTGCCCAAGAACAGCATCAATTGCTGGCTGGACTTCTCGGATGCCTTCATCAGCAACTTCACCAGCACCTACAAGAGGCCGAATAGGGCACAGCAGCTATCCGCTTGCAGGCAGCGAGAAGACGAGACAGACCGCGAGTATCTTACTCGGTGGAGTACATTGAGGAACACCTGTGAAGGTGTGAATGAAGCACAGGCCATCACTTGGTTTGCGCAGGGATGCAGGCATGGCAGTATGCTATGGCAAAGGTTGCAGAGGGAGATGCCAAACACTCTGGCGGAGACCATCAAGATTGCGGATCAGTACGCACTTGGTGATCCTACTCAGCCCCTGATGGACTCCTCTGAGCCGAGAAGAAACTTCAGCAACAGCAAGCGCAACGAGTTCCGCAACAAGCGCCGAATAGATACTCGGTACGACCCTGAAGAGGTGAATGCAGTGACTGTTGAAGCTGGTGGTAGCCAAAGGCAGAAACCTGCTGGAGCCTACGGGCAGAACCAGAACCAGGGCCAAGGCAACAAGAAACCATTTCGCACTTCTCAGTCGGGTAGCGGAAACTCCGAGCAGCCGAAGAAGTTTGTCTTTGATGACATGAAGGATGGCCCATGCAGTTTTCACACTCACCACCCCTCGAGGCCTGCTAACCACACTACTCGGCAGTGCGAGTGGTGGGATGTAATCAAGAATGATGGCCTGCCTCCTCCTCCTCCTCTGCCAGCGGCCAATGCCAATGTGCAGCCTACTCGCGCACCCGCAGCTCGGCCGCCAGTGTACCCGAGAAGAGAGAATGTGAACCAAGTGGCTTTAGGAGCCAACCGTCACTTTAACAATGAGGGCTACCGCAACAACAACAACAACTACAACCGCAACAACAACAGAGGCAACAACAACTACCAGGGCAACAACAACAACGGCAACAATGGGGGCGGAGGCTCCAACCAGTACCAAGAGCACCACGAGAGCTACATGATCTTCACCTCTGAGCCAGTCGACAAGCAATCACAGCACAGGCGTGCCATGGAGGTCAATGCAGTGATTCCAGCTGTCCCTCACTACATGTATTGGTGTGACCAGGAGATCAGGTGGTCCCGAGTAGATCACCCCAAGGTGATGCCCAATCCGGGTAGCTACGCCTTGGTGCTGGATCCTACCTTCCTGGGTCCCGAGAAGAACGTGAGGTTCAGCAAGGTGCTAATCGACAATGGCAGCAGCATCAACATTGTGTACAAGGACACACTCGAGAAGCTTGGCCTGGCCGAGAACATGGTGCTGCCCAGCAAGACCACTTTCCATGGCATTGTGCCCGGGATCTCGTGCAACCCGATTGGCCGAGTGTGGATAGATGTCCTATTCGGCACCAGGGAGAACTGCCGCACAGAGCGCCTGCAGTTCGAAGTGGTTGATCATCAGAGTCCTTACCATGCTCTACTCGGCAGGCCTGCTCTGAGCAAGTTCATGGCCTCCACTCATGTTGCATATCTGAAGATGAAGATCCCTGGTCCCAATGGTATAATTACTATCTCTGGTGATTACAAGAAGTCCATGGAGTGTGCCTCTGCTGGTTCCCAGTTGGCGGAGTCGATGGTGATTGCTGCCGAGAAGAAGAAGATGTACGAGGTGGTGGCTATGGCGCAATCCGCGCAAGCTGGCGCGCAGGGTGTGCCGAGTACCCAACACGGGACCACATTCCAGGCATCTCAGGAGACCAAGAAGGTCCAGGTCGACCCCGAGTTCCCCGACCGCGTAGCCATCATTGGCTCCGGGTTGGCGGAGAAATAGGAAAGCGAGCTCATCCACTTCCTCCGTGAGAATCGGGATGTATTCGCCTGGTCCAATGAAGATCTACCAGGAGTCCCGAGGGAGTTGGTTGAGCACTCATTACATGTGTGTCCTGACGCCAAGCCAGTGAAGCAGGCTATGCGCCGCTTCGGAGATGAGAGAAGGAAGGCCATCGGTGACCAGATCACCAAGCTGCTGATAAGCAATTTCATCATGGAGGTGCTGCATCCGGATTGGCTAGCCAACCCGGTCATGGTCGAGAAGAAGAAGGAGGATCCCAAGGCTGCCACTGCATGGCGCATGTGTGTCGAATACACCGACTTGAACAAGGCATGCCCCAAGGATCCCTTCCCGCTACCTCGCATCGATCAGGTGATCGATTCCACTGCTGGTTGTGAACTGTTGTCTTTCATAGATGCCTACTCTGGTTTCCACCAGATTGCACTCAATCCTGCTGATCAAATAAAGACTGCTTTCATTACCCCGTACGGGGCTTATTGCTATCGTGTCATGTGTTTTGCCTTGAGGAATGCGGGTGCAACCTATCAGAGATGCATGCAGAAATGCTTGCACGGCCAGCTCGGCAAGAATGTGCAAGTGTACGTAGATGACATTGTCATCAAAACGAATAAAACACATACTCTGCTTGCCGACCTGGAGGAAACCTTTGCTAACCTACGCAAGTACAAAATGAAGCTGAATCCGAGTAAATGCACGTTTGGTGTCCCGGCTGGCAAGCTACTCGGCTTCCTGGTGTCTAGTCGGGGCATTGAGGCCAATCCTTCAAAGATAAAAGCTATTGAGAGCATGTCTTTGCTGAGATCCTTGAAGGACGTGCAGAAATTCACTGGTTGCTTAGCATCTCTGAGCCGTTTTCTGGGCCGAATGGGCGAGAAGGCACTGCCTCTGTACCAATTGATGAAGAAAAGTGACAAGTTTGTCTGGACTCCGCAAGCGGATGTGGCATTCAATGAGCTGAAAGCAATGCTGGCTAGCGCCCCCATCTTGGCTAGTCCGCTACCCAAGGAGCCAATGCTGCTGTACATTGCTGCGACTAACCGAGTAGTCAGTGTGGTGATTGTGGTGGAACAAGAAGAAGAAGGCAAGAGTGTGCAGCGCCCGGTGTACTATCTCAGTGAAGTGCTGTCCAGCTCCAAGCAAAACTACCCGCACTACCAGAAGATGACCTACGGCGTGTACCTGGGCGCCAAAAAGCTAAAGCATTACTTCCAAGAGCATCCAATCACGGTTGTGAGCTCTGCTCCCATCTCGGATATCATGGGCAACAAGGAGGCGAGTGGCAGAGTAGCCAAGTGGGCAATCGAGCTGGCCGCGTATGCACCCGCGTACGCGAGAATGGAAGCCATCAAGTCTCAGATTCTGGCGGAATTCCTGGTGGACTGGGCCGAGGTGCAGTATGAACCTCCTGCTCCAGTTTCTAACTACTGGAAGATGCACTTTGATGGCTCGAAGGTGAAGGAAGGCCTTGGTGCTGGCGTGGTGCTTACGTCACCCAAGCAAGATCAACTCAAGTATGTGCTACAGATTCACTTCAAGGCATCCAACAATGTAGCAGAGTACGAGGCAGTGGTGCATGGCTTGCGAGTAGCCAAGGAGGTTGGCGTGCAGCGCATTATATGCTATGGCGATTCATATCTGGTGGTGCAGCAAGTCTCGGGCACTTGGGATGCTCTGGATGCCAACATGGTGTCGTATCGTTTCCTGGTGCAGTCTATGACCGGATTCTTCGAAGGCTGCGAGTTCCAGCACGTTCACCGAGCAGAGAATGAAGCGGCAGATGAGCTATCCAAGTTGGGATCTTCTCGGCAATCCATCCCGGCGGGAGTTGCCTTGGAGCACTTGAGGAAACCATCCATCAAGCCTTCTCCCAACTCGGAGTCCATATTTGTTCCTTCTCTGCCAAGTGAGGAATCTGATCCCATGGAGATTGACTGGGAGAATGCTACAGGAAACTCGGGGACTGCCACTCCTTACTCGGGGACTGCCACTCCTTACACGGGGACTGCCATTACTTACTCGGGGACTGCCATTCCTTACTCGGGGACTGCCACTCCTTACTCGGGGACTGCCATTTCTTACTCGGGGACTGCTGTCCTTAACCTGGGGACTGTCGCATTCATTGAGGAAGTCCTTGCTAATCGGTCTGGGCTTCAGAGAAGTGCTCCCATCCCTAAAGAGCAACCAGAGGTACCTGTCCCAATGGAAGTGGACGAACCAGTGTTTCCCACACGGGAGACGCCGAGTTGGGCCATGCCCATATTATCCTTTCTGAGGGACGGTACTCTGCCAGAAGATGAGGTGGCTGCAAGACAGATTCAGAGAAGATCCAAGGGCTACACTATAGTCCGAGATGTGCTGCACAAGAGAAGTGCCACTGGCGTGCTGCAACGTTGTGTGGACCCAGCAGAAGGAGAAGAAATTCTGGTAGAGATACACCAAGGAGAATGCGGGCACCATGCCTCTTCTCGGGCGTTGGTTAAGAAAGCTTTTCGGCATGGCTTTTACTGGCTCACGGCACTGCAGCAAGCTGAAGATATTGTGAGGAAGTGCAATGGCTGCCAGATGTTCGCGAGTAAGATTCACATGCCTGCTTCCGAGCTGAAAACCATTCCTATCACTTGGCCATTTGCTGTTTGGTGTTTGGACATGGTCGGACCCTTCCAGCCGGCTAGAGGCAACATGACTCACATCTTGGTCATGGTGGACAAATTCACCAAGTGGATCGAGGTGAAGCCTATTCGGAGGTGCGATGGGGCCACAGCTGTGAAATTCGTGAAGGATGTGATCCTGAGATATGGCTACCCGCACAGCATCATCACCGACAACGGCACAAATTTTGCTGAGGGAGCAATGGTGCGGTTCTGCAGAGATAAGCATATCCGACTAGACGTTGCGTCAGTCGTGCATCCCGCTTCCAATGGTCAAGTTGAAAGAGCAAACGGCATGGTACTGGCAGGTATAAAGCCAAGGCTGATGGAGCCACTGCTAAAAACACCTGGGTGTTGGTTAGACGAGTTGCCAGCGGTGTTGTGGAGTCTAAGGACTACCCCTAACCGGTCAACCGGCTACACACCATTCTTCTTGGTATACGGGGCTGAGGCCGTGTTGCCAATAGACTTAGAGCATGACTCCCCCCGAGTAACCCTCTACACTGAGGTGGAGGCGAGAGAAGCTCGAGAAGACGACGTTGACCTGCTTGAAGAAGCAAGAGAGCTGACTCTGTCACGTTCGGCTATCTACCAGCAAAACCTGCGGCGTTATCATAGCCGAAAGGTGAACCCAAGGGTTTTCCGAGAAGGAGACATGGTCCTTAGGCTTGTGCAGCGCACAACCGGGATGCACAAGTTGTCTCCTCCATGGGAAGGGCCTTTCATTGTGAGCAAAGCGCTGCACAACGATGCTTACTATCTTATAGATGCGCGCCCACCACAGGCGAACAGGGCAGATAAAGCTGGAGAGGAAACCAAGCGCCCTTGGAATGTAGCTCTACTTCGTCGTTTTCATTCGTGAGCAAAGATGTGTATGTATCCTCTTATCCGAGTTGAAATTCTACTCTGCAATCTGAAATTGAACTCGGGGACTGCCCTCGCCCAACTTTGCTCTAAGTGTTTCTACTCGGCTTTGTTGTTTGCCTGTTCGGTTGCTCCACTTCAAAATTCATAAGCGTATTGAGTACTGTGTCTAAACCTATATGCCAACTCTTCGACTCTGCTGCTGTCCGAAATCCGGCTTCATGGCAAGCAAAAGAACAAGCAAAAGGTCAATGAGCACAAGAAAAATCGCTAAGGAAGAAAAGAGTGCAGGAACCGAGTAGGGTGTTTGTTACTTCTGTTTTCTGTCTTATCTTTTCGGCTAAGTGGCGGGCTGCGTTACTATGTTTGTTTCTAAGCGGCTGAGTATTTGCAGCTCTACTCTTTGACTCTTGTGACTCGAATACCAAAAAAGCAACAAGTTGCGGGTAGAGCTGAGACGAAAAGAGAGAGTGAATAAGAAATGCAACTCGGGGACTCGTATACTAACGCAACCCGACATCGAGCCAGGGCTGCTCAAATTGACTAAATCAAAAGTAACAAATACCAAGTGGGAATAAAATTGAGTAGCAAGCAACAAGATAAATAGTCTGATACATTTGCTCCCGGCATCCCGGGGATCTGATAAGTGTTTGAGTAAAAAGTTTGCAGGATAAAATCATGTTGAGGAAGCGGTGTTGTCGGTGCTGGCCTTGGCGGCTTCATTTTCTGTGGTGGTCTTGGTCGCCTCCGCCTCCGAGCTGGCATCAGCTGTCTTCGCGGCTTCCTCTTCGGCGCTGGCGTTGGTCGCGTCCGCTTCCGAGTGGACGGTGGTGGACTGCTCCATCTCGACGCCGTGCTCGGTGGCTACCTGGTCTGAGGTGGCCGTGGCCACCGAGACAGGTCCTGTTGCCAGGGAAGAACCAGAAGCTTGGCCGTGGGGGCGTACCGTGTCGTCGAGGGCGGCTCCTGATGAGGTGCCGAACTCGAGGGCGGCTGTGTCGATCTCCTCGACTTCTTCATCGCTACTCGCGACGATCGCGGCCTTCCCTTTCCCGGCCTTGCCCCTAGGTGAATCGAAGAAGCCCAAGTCCAGCTCGGAATCTGATTCTTCGTCCTCCTCCACCTCGGTGTCGGGTTCAGTGAGGCCATCGATGAAGGTTGCCGTGTCAGCATACTCCGCAACCTCATGCGCAATCAACTTGCGCATGGTCACGCAGCTGGGATCCGTCTCCCACTTGGAATTGGCGCGCTTCCCGCGGATAATATGCATGTTCAAGTTCTCATACCAGGAGGCGACGCAGAGCAGCATCAAATCAGCACCCGCCCGAGCTCCCGAGGCGCGCCACTTCTTCAATTCGGCCTTCACGTTGCGCAGCTTCAGAGCAAGGCCACAAATAGTTGTTGGCGCAGGATCCTGAGGCCAGAAGAGCTCGTGGAGCTGGAAGCCGGTGCGCACCAGGTCAGTGCCCACGCCGGCTAGGCGTTCGAACTGCCCTCGCATCACCAGCATGCTATCCTCGATCTCGGCTCTGGTGTCCGTAGCCTCGCCCTTCTCAATACGAGCTGCTTGGGCCTTGGCCAAAGCAGGCGCGCAAGAGGACACGATGTCAGGGAAGATTTCTACAAAAAGCAAGTGAGAAATTCAGTAACAGAATTAGAGAAGAGGTAGGACCGAGAAGAAGAGATGCAGAAAGGAGAAAACTTACGATTCAACTCGTGGCGCAGCCCCTGCAGCTGGATTTTCCATGCTTCTTCATTGGATACATGCTTCTCCTCGAGCAAGCGGAGCCCCTCCAGCTGAGTAAAGAGCCCAGCATTGGCTTTTTTCAGCACCTCGCACTCCTGCTCGAGGGCTTTCACCTTGGCATTGGCTGTTGTCTCGGCCTTTGCCTTCTCGGCGATGACTCTGTCCCTCTCGGCACCAAGGTTGATGGCATCCTGGAGTGTCTTCTGCAGCTGGAGTTGCAGACTCTCCATCTCGGTAGCGTGCTCACTCTGCAGAGCAGCAGATTGGCTTGCCAGTTGCACCTCCACCTCGGCAGGCTTGAGGCAATCTTGATGCTCCTCGGCAAATTTCTTATGATCTTCTGCGGAAAGCAAAAGCACGATCAGCGGAAAAGCAAAAGAAACAGACACAAGGGCGAACCGAGTAGACAGTGGTTTACCTTCAAGCTTCTTGATGGTGGCCTCGCCATTCTCAACAAAGGCACGGCAGTTCGCGTGCTCGTCAACCAGGGCTTTCAGTTTCCCTGCGGAGTAGAAATGGTTAACGCAAAAAAGCAGAAGCGGGCGTAAACAAAAAAACGCAAGAACCGTGTAGCTAGAAGCATACCTTCAACTTCAGACAGCTTCATGGTACTGTTCATCAGTTCCTTGTCGGCTTCCTCGGCGCTCACTTTCTCTTTCTCCAAGGCAGCAATGCGTCTCTTGGCAATGGCATGATTCCAGAGTAGCCGACGGTGCAAGTTGGTCCGTTTCAGTACGCTATTCTGAGAAGCAAAAGAAACAAGAATCAGGCAAAGTAATTGAGATTCAACCCGAGAAGGCGGCTACTCGGGAGAGTGTCCGCCTACTCGGCCAGAATCTCGGGGACTGGGTGATGGATAAGGAAAAGAGGGAGAGTAGAAAAGAAGTGAAAACGGACCAACTTACCGCGTAGGATTGCTCGAGGTCCTCGGCGTTCTTGCGGTGGACAAACATCTTGGCAGCAAGTGTAGCAGAGGTGGTCGAGACGGTCATGGGTTTGCAACCCAAGTCCACCTTGTTCCAATCCTGACGCATATGGTCGATGTCGCCCAGATCGATGCCGTTCCAGTTGGGGTTGCCGAGAACTTTGCTGTCCCACTTGGCGTCGATGAAGCCGATCAGGTCGAGTACTTGCTCGAGGCTCTGGGATGTTATCGCCTGGTCTTGAGCTCCCCGAGAAGCAATGGAGACAGACTTGTCTTGATTTGGGGCCGGGGGCCTGGAGTCCACTGCCACGGCTTTCCTCCCTCTCTGAAGAGCAAGATTCCGGTCTGTGGGGGAGAAGCCGACCTGGTGCTGTTGGCTAACCTTCACCATGTAATCAGGGTAGCAGGGCTGATCAGCTATAGCAGCGGCGGCAGGAACCGCATTGGGATTGCGGATAACCAACTGCCTGGACTGGCCAGTTGATGTTGGCGGCGGCATGTCGGCAGCCCGCTTCTTCGTCTTCTCCTTCTGGGCAGTTGGCTTCGCGACAACCGACTTCTCGGCTTTCTGCTTCTCGGTCTTCTTCTCCTCAGCCTTCTCCTTCTCGGTGGCTTTCTTCTCGGCTGCCTCCTTCTCGGCAGCATCTTTGGTTTGTTTCCTGGTGACTCGCCCGACAGGAGGGCTGGCTGCGTCCTTGGTCTGCTCCACCAAGGAGGAGTCTGGCGGTGTAGTGCCCTGGTCAGTTGGTGGCACCAAGGGCGTGCTATCCGCTGCGCCATCTGGTTGGGCGCTACTCTGCGCAGCGTCTGGTTGAACGCCGCTCAGAGGATATTGCTCTGTCATGATCGTATCTTCTACCCTCTGCTCGGCAGCGGGATTCTCTTGTTCGGCAGCCCCTGTGGCTGGCTGATCATGTTCAGCTTCTGGCCGCTCAACGGCGGCGTCATCGCGCATCTCCTGGTCTTGATCTTGGTTCTCCTCGGCGGTGCTAGCCGGAGGAGAAGAGGGCCTGTCCTGGTGAGCGGCATCCTGCGCATCTGGATCTGCGCGGGACTGTTGCTCAGCCTCGGCGTCTGGGGCATTGATGGTCCCTGTTTTGGTGGTGTCGGCCTCATCACCCTCCAGGTCGACAACCTTGTCGACGTCGATGGCAGCTTGCTTCTTGTCCTGGTCAGGCGCGAAAGCTGCATCCGCATCTAAGGGAGCTCTGATGAGAAAGGTAAAATCAGAAATTAGAGGGAGGCAGAGGAAGATTAAGAGAAACAGCAAAGTACAAAATTGGGAATTAACCGAGAAGAAACTTACGCTTTGGTGGAGGGAATCGTTCGTCTTGTTCTCTTCACGACCTTTTTGGTCGTCTTCTCGGATGGTTTCTTCTTCTTGGCGGGGGGCTCTAGGGCGCCGCTGCCGGTCCGCTTGCGGGTAGCAGGTGCAGCAACTGATAGAGGATGGACGACCAAGGCTGCCTCGTCCTCATCCTCGTCTTCTCCCCCGCCCTCAGCATCGGCATCATCTACAAAGATTGAGAAGAAAAAGGAAAGACTCAGAAACAGCAGGCAAAGGGTTAGTGTTTCTCACGGACAAAACAGGAAAAATCCAATTACCTGCATCTTCTTCCTCGGACCAATCACGGAGAGACGCTCCTGTGCGCTGCTTCTCCATTGTGGGAGAATGAGGGAGATTAATCTGATCCGTGGTCTCGAAGGAGGCCACATCGTCTTCTTCTCGGTCAGCGAACCAATTGCCCTCGAAACGCTCACAGCTCTCGGCAAGCTGGCGGTCAAGGATCTGAAGAGCAAAGAATCGTCACGAGTTAACCGGGTAGCACAAAGGCACTCTACTCGAATAGGCGTGCAAACAAAAAGCACACTAAGCCTAGAGAAATTTGCTAAGTGTCCTACTCGGCAAGGCGTGCAAACATCAAGCATACTAAGCCTAGGCAGTTCGATAGAATGATCTACTCGGTGCAGAAGGCGATTGCTAGTCGCAGCCAGGAGAGAAGGTTTTCTAGTCGGATTGCATATGTTGGAAGCAGAGTAAGGAGAACATACCCGGGGAATCGGCTTCGTGCGGCTGAAGGGGGTGAATCTGTACTCCCAATCGTCGCGGAGGCCTGTGGTCAGTATGGACCTTGCGTGATCGGCGACCTCCGCGTCGCTGAGCTCGAACGTGGTCGTCCGAGTGCAATCGCGAGGGCCTCCCAAGTAGCACATTGGGTGGGAGCGCCGCTGCAGAGGCAGCACGCGATTCTTGATCCAGCAGGCGACGGGATCGTCGCTCCTGAGCCCTTGACCGGTGAGGTAGGCGAGCCGCTCCTCCATCTGCATCGAGTTGCGGTCGTTGGAGGGCTTTGTCTTCCAATTCTGCCCGGATGGAGCTCGGTTGCTCCACGCAGGCAGGTTGATGCGGTCCGTCACTGGTCCCCCTTCCGTGGCGGGGATGTTCTTGACGTAGAGGAAAGATTTCTGCCACAGGCGGACGGAATCCAAGCCCTTGATACGAGGGTGGTTGGTTCCCGCCCGCTGCAACATCATGGCGCTGCCGGTGTCGGTTACCCGGCTGCCAGCGGCCGCGCCGTCCTTCTTCCCCTTACTCTGTTGACGGAGATGGAAGTACTTCAGCCAAGTCTCCACCGTGGGGCGGACGCCAAGAAAGGCCTCGCACACCACGGTGTGATAGGCTAGGAAGACAATGGCATTCGGAGGGAGGTGGTGCATCTGGACACCGAAGTGATCCAGGAAGGCGCGGAGAAAATCCGAAGCCGGCAGGCCGAATCCTCGCGTGAAGTGCGCGAGGAAGACGACATGCTCGCCCTCCTGCGGGGCCGGAACAAGTTCGCCGTCGGACGGCCGGCACTGAACACCAGGAGGAACCCTCCGGGTGTTCACGAGCCAGGAACAGTCATCGACGGTGACGTGAGAACCAGCCCAGCCGGCGCGAGCAGCCATGGCAAGGAGTGAGAAGATGGTGGAAAGTTGGAGGAATCGGGTGGAGAGAGCGAATCCGCAGTGGCGCAAACAGTTGCGCGGCGGCAGAGAGCTCGGCGGAGAAGAAAGAAACAGGGCAGAGAAAGAGGAAAGTGCGGAGGAGGAAGAAGGGGAAGTTACCGGCGGGGGTATATATACCCTCTCCGCGGATTACCGTTACCATCGGGGTAGTGGGATCGATCATGGCCAGGATTCTCGTGTGGTGGGGTCTGTGGCCGGTTAGAAATGCACACACGCGCGAGGCGCGCGCGTAATGGCCGCAGTTGATCCCACGATCAGATCGTGGCCAATTACTGCGCTTGATGGGCTGCTCAAATTGACTAAATCAAAAGTAACAAATACCAAGTGGGAATAAAATTGAGTAGCAAGCAACAAGATAAATAGTCTGATACATTTGCTCCCGGCATCCCGGGGATCTGATAAGTGTTTGAGTAAAAAGTTTGCAGGATAAAATCATGTTGAGGAAGCGGTGTTGTCGGTGCTGGCCTTGGCGGCTTCATTTTCTGTGGTGGTCTTGGTCGCCTCCGCCTCCGAGCTGGCATCAGCTGTCTTCGCGGCTTCCTCTTCGGCGCTGGCGTTGGTCGCGTCCGCTTCCGAGTGGACGGTGGTGGACTGCTCCATCTCGACGCCGTGCTCGGTGGCTACCTGGTCTGAGGTGGCCGTGGCCACCGAGACAGGTCCTGTTGCCAGGGAAGAACCAGAAGCTTGGCCGTGGGGGTGTACCGTGTCGTCGAGGGCGGCTCCTGATGAGGTGCCGAACTCGAGGGCGGCTGTGTCGATCTCCTCGACTTCTTCATCGCTACTCGCGACGATCGCGGCCTTCCCTTTCCCGGCCTTGCCCCTAGGTGAATCGAAGAAGCCCAAGTCCAGCTCGGAATCTGATTCTTCGTCCTCCTCCACCTCGGTGTCGGGTTCAGTGAGGCCATCGATGAAGGTTGCCGTGTCAGCATACTCCGCAACCTCATGCGCAATCAACTTGCGCATGGTCACGCAGCTGGGATCCGTCTCCCACTTGGAATTGGCGCGCTTCCCGCGGATAATATGCATGTTCAAGTTCTCATACCAGGAGGCGACGCAGAGCAGCATCAAATCAGCACCCGCCCGAGCTCCCGAGGCGCGCCACTTCTTCAATTCGGCCTTCACGTTGCGCAGCTTCAGAGCAAGGCCACAAATAGTTGTTGGCGCAGGATCCTGAGGCCAGAAGAGCTCGTGGAGCTGGAAGCCGGTGCGCACCAGGTCAGTGCCCACGCCGGCTAGGCGTTCGAACTGCCCTCGCATCACCAGCATGCTATCCTCGATCTCGGCTCTGGTGTCCGTAGCCTCGCCCTTCTCAATACGAGCTGCTTGGGCCTTGGCCAAAGCAGGCGCGCAAGAGGACACGATGTCAGGGAAGATTTCTACAAAAAGCAAGTGAGAAATTCAGTAACAGAATTAGAGAAGAGGTAGGACCGAGAAGAAGAGATGCAGAAAGGAGAAAACTTACGATTCAACTCGTGGCGCAGCCCCTGCAGCTGGATTTTCCATGCTTCTTCATTGGATACATGCTTCTCCTCGAGCAAGCGGAGCCCCTCCAGCTGAGTAAAGAGCCCAGCATTGGCTTTTTTCAGCACCTCGCACTCCTGCTCGAGGGCTTTCACCTTGGCATTGGCTGTTGTCTCGGCCTTTGCCTTCTCGGCGATGACTCTGTCCCTCTCGGCACCAAGGTTGATGGCATCCTGGAGTGCCTTCTGCAGCTGGAGTTGCAGACTCTCCATCTCGGTAGCGTGCTCACTCTGCAGAGCAGCAGATTGGCTTGCCAGTTGCACCTCCACCTCGGCAGGCTTGAGGCAATCTTGATGCTCCTCGGCAAATTTCTTATGATCTTCTGCGGAAAGCAAAAGCACGATCAGCGGAAAAGCAAAAGAAACAGACACAAGGGCGAACCGAGTAGACAGTGGTTTACCTTCAAGCTTCTTGATGGTGGCCTCGCCATTCTCAACAAAGGCACGGCAGTTCGCGTGCTCGTCAACCAGGGCTTTCAGTTTCCCTGCGGAGTAGAAATGGTTAACGCAAAAAAGCAGAAGCGGGCGTAAACAAAAAAACGCAAGAACCGTGTAGCTAGAAGCATACCTTCAACTTCAGACAGCTTCATGGTACTGTTCATCACTTCCTTGTCGGCTTCCTCGGCGCTCACTTTCTCTTTCTCCAAGGCAGCAATGCGTCTCTTGGCAATGGCATGATTCCAGAGTAGCCGACGGTGCAAGTTGGTCCGTTTCAGTACGCTATTCTGAGAAGCAAAAGAAACAAGAATCAGGCAAAGTAATTGAGATTCAACCCGAGAAGGCGGCTACTCGGGAGAGTGTCCGCCTACTCGGCCAGAATCTCGGGGACTGGGTGATGGATAAGGAAAAGAGGGAGAGTAGAAAAGAAGTGAAAACAGACCAACTTACCGCGTAGGATTGCTCGAGGTCCTCGGCGTTCTTGCGGTGGACAAACATCTTGGCAGCAAGTGTAGCAGAGGTGGTCGAGACGGTCATGGGTTTGCAACCCAAGTCCACCTTGTTCCAATCCTGACGCATATGGTCGATGTCGCCCAGATCGATGCCGTTCCAGTTGGGGTTGCCGAGAACTTTGCTGTCCCACTTGGCGTCGATGAAGCCGATCAGGTCGAGTACTTGCTCGAGGCTCTGGGACGTTATCGCCTGGTCTTGAGCTCCCCGAGAAGCAATGGAGACAGACTTGTCTTGATTTGGGGCCGGGGGCCTGGAGTCCACTGCCACGGCTTTCCTCCCTCTCTGAAGAGCAAGATTCCGGTCTGTGGGGGAGAAGCCGACCTGGTGCTGTTGGCTAACCTTCACCATGTAATCAGGGTAGCAGGGCTGATCAGCTATAGCAGCGGCGGCAGGAACCGCATTGGGATTGCGGATAACCAACTGCCTGGACTGGCCATTTGATGTTGGCGGCGGCATGTCGGCAGCCCGCTTCTTCGTCTTCTCCTTCTGGGCAGTTGGCTTCGCGACAACCGACTTCTCGGCTTTCTGCTTCTCGGTCTTCTTCTCCTCAGCCTTCTCCTTCTCGGTGGCTTTCTTCTCGGCTGCCTCCTTCTCGGCAGCATCTTGGGTTTGTTTCCTGGTGACTCGCCCGACAGGAGGGCTGGCTGCGTCCTTGGTCTGCTCCACCAAGGAGGAGTCTGGCGGTGTAGTGCCCTGGTCAGTTGGTGGCACCAAGGGCGTGCTATCCGCTGCGCCATCTGGTTGGGCGCTACTCTGCGCAGCGTCTGGTTGAACGCCGCTCAGAGGATATTGCTCTGTCATGATCGTATCTTCTACCCTCTGCTCGGCAGCGGGATTCTCTTGTTCGGCAGCCCCTGTGGCTGGCTGATCATGTTTAGCTTCTGGCCGCTCAACGGCGGCGTCATCGCGCATCTCCTGGTCTTGATCTTGGTTCTCCTCGGCGGTGCTAGCCGGAGGAGAAGAGGGCCTGTCCTGGTGAGCGGCATCCTGCGCATCTGGATCTGCGCGGGACTGTTGCTCAGCCTCGGCGTCTGGGGCATTGATGGTCCCTGTTTTGGTGGTGTCGGCCTCATCACCCTCCAGGTCGACAACCTTGTCGACGTCGATGGCAGCTTGCTTCTTGGCCTGGTCAGGCGCGAAAGCTGCATCCGCATCTAAGGGAGCTCTGATGAGAAAGGTAAAATCAGAAATTAGAGGGAGGCAGAGGAAGATTAAGAGAAACAGCAAAGTACAAAATTGGGAATTAACCGAGAAGAAACTTACGCTTTGGTGGAGGGAATCGTTCGTCTTGTTCTCTTCACGACCTTTTTGGTCGTCTTCTCGGATGGTTTCTTCTTCTTGGCGGGGGGCTCTAGGGCGCCGCTGCCGGTCCGCTTGCGGGTAGCAGGTGCAGCAACTGATAGAGGACGGACGACCAAGGCTGCCTCGTCCTCATCCTCGTCTTCTCCCCCGCCCTCAGCATCGGCATCATCTACAAAGATTGAGAAGAAAAAGGAAAGACTCAGAAACAGCAGGCAAAGGGTTAGTGTTTCTCACGGACAAAACAGGAAAAATCCAATTACCTGCATCTTCTTCCCCGGACCAGTCGCGGAGAGACGCTCCTGTGCGCTGCTTCTCCATTGTGGGAGAATGAGGGAGATTAATCTGATCCGTGGTCTCGAAGGAGGCCACATCGTCTTCTTCTCGGTCAGCGAACCAATTGCCCTCGAAACGCTCACAGCTCTCGGCAAGCTGGCGGTCAAGGATCTGAAGAGCAAAGAATCGTCACGAGTTAACCGGGTAGCACAAAGGCACTCTACTCGAATAGGCGTGCAAACAAAAAGCACACTAAGCCTAGAGAAATTTGCTAAGTGTCCTACTCGGCAAGGCGTGCAAACATCAAGCATACTAAGCCTAGGCAGTTCGATAGAATGATCTACTCGGTGCAGAAGGCGATTGCTAGTCGCAGCCAGGAGAGAAGGTTTTCTAGTCGGATTGCATATGTTGGAAGCAGAGTAAGGAGAACATACCCGGGGAATCGGCTTCGTGCGGCTGAAGGGGGTGAATCTGTACTCCCAATCGTCGCGGAGGCCTGTGGTCAGTATGGACCTTGCGTGATCGGCGACCTCCGCGTCGCTGAGCTCGAACGTGGTCGTCCGAGTGCAATCGCGAGGGCCTCCCAAGTAGCACATTGGGTGGGAGCGCCGCTGCAGAGGCAGCACGCGATTCTTGATCCAGCAGGCGACGTGATCGTCGCTCCTGAGCCCTTGACCGGTGAGGTAGGCGAGCCGCTCCTCCATCTGCATCGAGTTGCGGTCGTTGGAGGGCTTTGTCTTCCAATTCTGCCCGGATGGAGCTCGGTTGCTCCACGCAGGCAGGTTGATGCGGTCCGTCACTGGTCCCCCTTCCGTGGCGGGGATGTTCTTGACGTAGAGGAAAGATTTCTGCCACAGGCGGACGGAATCCAAGCCCTTGATACGAGGGTGGTTGGTTCCCGCCCGCTGCAACATCATGGCGCTGCCGGTGTCGGTTACCCGGCTGCCAGCGGCCGCGCCGTCCTTCTTCCCCTTACTCTGTTGACGGAGATGGAAGTACTTCAGCCAAGTCTCCACCGTGGGGCGGACGCCAAGAAAGGCCTCGCACACCACGGTGTGATAGGCTAGGAAGACAATGGCATTCGGAGGGAGGTGGTGCATCTGGACACCGAAGTGATCCAGGAAGGCGCGGAGAAAATCCGAAGCCGGCAGGCCGAATCCTCGCGTGAAGTGCGCGAGGAAGACGACATGCTCGCCCTCCTGCGGGGCCGGAACAAGTTCGCCGTCGGACGGCCGGCACTGAACACCAGGAGGAACCCTCCGGGTGTTCACGAGCCAGGAACAGTCATCGACGGTGACGTGAGAACCAGCCCAGCCGGCGCGAGCAGCCATGGCAAGGAGTGAGAAGATGGTGGAAAGTTGGAGGAATCGGGTGGAGAGAGCGAATCCGCAGTGGCGCAAACAGTTGCGCGGCGGCGGAGAGCTCGGCGGAGAAGAAAGAAACAGGGCAGAGAAAGAGGAAAGTGCGGAGGAGGAAGAAGGGGAAGTTACCGGCGGGGGTATATATACCCTCTCCGCGGATTACCGTTACCATCGGGGTAGTGGGATCGATCATGGCCAGGATTCTCGTGTGGTGGGGTCTGTGGCCGGTTAGAAATGCACACACGCGCGAGGCGCGCGCGTAACGGCCGCAGTTGATCCCACGATCAGATCGTGGCCAATTACTGCGCTTGATGGGACATAACGAGCCGGTGGGCCCGCCCCGTGAATACTGGGCGCGTGGCACGTCGTGTCGTGGGCAGCGAAACGACGGGGTCACGGATGCTTGACACGTGTCCAGTCGCAGCACGGAAGGCTGGATAGTGCTGAGCGCTGCAGAGACGCTAGAGGAGAAATTCTCTAAGTCTTTTTACTCGGTTACAGAGTAGAAAGCTGGTGCTACTCGGAAGACAGGAAACTCAAGGTACTTTCTAGAGTACTACTCGGAGGTTCTTACTCGGCATCTTGAGGTTCAAGGGCTATGTTGCAAAGATTGGTTTTAAGCTGGCAGAGCCTAGTGAACGAGTTCGCAAGACTCTACCAGCTTCGGGGAATGCTGTCGGGGGGTTACCCCCGAGTAGGGTAAAGACAAGTGGTAAAAGCAACTATCAGAAGAGAGGTTTGGTCGAGTAGCCGCCTACCCGGTACTTGCTACCCGGTCGACTGCTACTCGGTCTCACCTCAAGATGACCAGAAGAAAAAATCAATCAAGTTCTGTCCATTCGAGTAGAAGAGTTGGCCCGAGTAAAACTGGCGGGAACCTACTCAGGCCAGAAAGTCAAAGGAGCCGTTCTGACACAGGATCCCGCGTATCCTGGGTCCGTACTTGGCACTATTCGAACTACTGTTCATCTGGGACCGGCCTGCCTGACAGTGACAGCATGGAAGCAGGCGGTCGCAGGATAAGGGGGCCCTACTCTGTGTTTGGCACAGTGATACCAGTCTGTCCCCTTGGTTTTGCCCAACGACTTTACGGATGCAGCCAAGATTAGGAACCAAAGCTGTCAGCGGGAACCCGGAGGAAGGACGATGTGCACACTGTCGGGGGGTTACCCCCGAGTAGGGTAAAGACAGGTGGTAAAGGCCGCTTACAGAAGAAAGGTTTGGCCGAGTAGCCGACTACCAGTTACTCGGTACCCGGTAGACTGCTACTCGGTCTCACCTCAAGATGACCAGAAGGAGATATTAATCAAGTTCTACCTTGACGAGTAGAAGGTTTGGCCCGAGTAGAATTGGCGGGAACCTACTCGGGCAAAAAGTCAAAGGAGCCGTTCTGACACAGGATCCCGCGTATCCTGGGTCCGTACTTGGCAGCATTCGAACTACTGTTCACGTGGGGACGGCCTGCCTGACAGTGACAGCATGGAAGCAGGCCGTGGCAGGATAAGGGGGGCCTACTCTGTGCCTAGGTACAGTGTTACCAGTCTGTCCCCTAGTTTTGCCCAACGACTTTACAGAAGCAGCCAAGATCAACGACCAAAGCTGTCAGCGGGTACTCGGAGAAAGGACGGTGTGCACACTATGTCGACACTTGTCTAGATTTGGACGTATCCGGCTGGGCACCATGTATATAAGGTGCCCCGCCGCCTCCTGCGCGGGAGACGTACTCACAGGCGCATAGTGAACCCTAGAAACCCTAAGTTCTTGACCTAGCTCTACTCGGAGAGGAGAGAAAGGCTACTCGGTATCGTTACCATTTGTACTGTGGCTACTCGGAGAGACATCGTAATACATAGAGAAAGGCAGGAGTAGGGGTTTTACCTCCTCACGAGGGCCCTGAACCTGGGTACATCGTGTTGTTCGTGTTGTGTGGATCTCACCTCACGCGGCTACTCGTCGCGTGATCCCTCCCCGGACACCTCCAGCGTCCATCGTCCCCACATCATTAGCCATCCCATGGCATCTGCCGTGACACCACCACGACAGTTGGCGCCCACCGTGGGGCAACCAGCGGCGCTGGTTGGAGTTTCTGTTCGGACGGGATCTTCCTCGGCGGAGCGCGTAGTTTGTGGCCTCGTCCACAGATTCGGCTCCTTCGACTTCGTCACCGACAACGCCGGCTGTTTCGGCGGCATGGCCATGCCCGAGGGTGGCTCAGTGATCTCCTTCGGCTCGCATCTCGTCTACGTCGCCACCGTCGCCAACAGCGCCTACCCCGAGCTGGTGCACGATGCGGAGGATCCTCCCGCGGTGGTTGCTGCTCGCGGAAGGCCCGCATGCAGCTCTGCGTGCTGCGCTGAGGTGATGGTGACGGGCTTGGCGGCAAACGCTGGCGCAGCTGCTACTGGCGCTGCGGCCGTCGTCGAGGAGGTTGACGACCCGCCTGCTGGTGGCAGGAACCACCGGCCCTACGAGAAGGAGAGCAACTTGCCGCCTTCCACGTCTACGGTCATCCCCGCGTCTGCTGCGCGAACCGGCATGCCCACACCCACCGACGTCGAGCTCCTAGCCGCAAGGGAGCAGCTCGAGCGGCAACGCCAGGAGCTGCTCGCCGAGCAGGCGGAGTTGGAGAAGATCAGGTTGGAGCTGAGCCTGGACCAGCTCGAGTACAACAAGGCCCATGGCTTCACGCCAGTCGCCAGGAGGCCCAGCAGAGTGGGTGCTACGCGGCGCAACCTGGGCGCCGAGATGGCGACGGTTGCGGAGGAGCCCGCGCAGTCCGCCACCGCGAACACCTTCACAAGGCCAAGGTACAGCACGCCCGCCAAGACGCTCAGAGCTGCGCAGGCTGTGGCTGCCGAGTTGCCGCGCCTAGATGGAGAGGCGCGTCTCAGGCAGCAGGAGAGGCTCAACGAGTTGGTGCTGGAGGCCGCCAGGCAGAACGAGGAATTCCGGAAGGCCAATCCGGGAGCTGGAGCCTCGCAGGTAGTTCACTCGCATGCGGCAAGATCTAACGATCAAGCCTCATCTCCGCATCCTAGCCGCGAGAAGAGCCGCAGCGGGTGCTCGGGTAGAGACAGGCAAATGCAGGTGTATGACCCGGCCGCTGCCGCGAAACAGGTTGCTGTGCCGCAGCGGCCCGGGCAGGAACACACGCTGCAAGAGCAGGCTCTCAAGCCCACCAAGCTCAAAGCCGTGTCCGAGAAGCCGCGCGTCCGGGTACTTCTCGGCAACCCGCAGCTCAGCCTACTCGGCAGAGGCAGCAGCCGCGCCCAATGGCACCAGTCGCCAACCCGGTGGAGCAGCCCGCAGCAATGCAGGTGGATAGGTATGATGATGGCTACTCGGCCATGGAGATGGCTGGTTATGACATCCATGACCGTGTTGGTGAGCGCGTGTTGGCGCCTGGAGATGCAAGGCACCAGCTGGATCGTCTCAGCTTGTCGGCGCGGCTTGAGAGCACGGGTCCCCCTGGCCCCGAGTGCTTTGGCCCGCGCATCATGAACGAGCCTTCCGTGAAGGGCTTCCAGCTTGCAAGAGGCACCAAGAGCTACAATGGTAGCACCAAGCCTGAAGATTGGCTCAACGACTACGTCACCGCAGTCCATATTGCGGGTGGCAACAGGAGATGGGCGGTGCGCTACGTGCCGCAGATGCTAGAGGGTCCAGCTCGCACTTGGCTCAACAACTTGCCCAAGCACAGCATTAACTGCTGGCTGGACTTCTCGGACGCATTCGTCAGCAACTTCACCAGCACCTACAAGAGGCCGAACAGGCCACAGCAGCTCTCGGCTTGCCGGCAGCGAGAAGACGAGACGGACCGCGAGTATCTTACTCGGTGGAGCACCTTGAGGAACACCTGTGAGGGTGTGAATGAGGCACAGGCCATCACTTGGTTTGCGCAGGGTTGCCGACATGGCAGCATGCTTTGGCAGAGATTGCAGAGGGAGATGCCGAATACCCTGGCCGAGACCATCAAGATTGCGGATCAGTACGCACTCGGAGATCCTACTCAGCCACTGATGGATTCCTCTGAGCCGAGAAGAAACTTCAACGGCAGCAAGCGCAACGAGTTCCGCAACAAGCGCCGAGTAGATACTCGGTATGACCCTGAAGAGGTGAATGCAGTGAATGTCGGAGGCGGTGGTGGCCAAAGGCAGAAACCTGCTGGAGCCTACGGGCAGAACCAGAACCAGGGCCAAGGCAACAAGAAACCGTTCCGCACTGCGCAGCCGGGTAGCGGGAACTCCGAGCAGCCGAAGAAGTTTGTCTTTGATGACATGAAGGATGGTCCGTGTAGCTTCCACACTCACCACCCCTCAAGGCCTGCCAACCACACTACTCGGCAATGCGAGTGGTGGGATGTGATCAAGAGTGATGGCTTGCCTCCTCCACCTCCTCTGCCAGCCGCGAATGCCACTGTTCAGCCTACTCGCGCTCCTGCAGCTCGGCCGCCAGTGTACCCGAGAAGAGAGAATGTCAACCAGGTGGCTTTAGGAGCCAACCGGAACTTCAACAACGAGAGATACCGCAACAACAACAACAACTACAACCGCAACAACAACAACAACAGAGGCAACAACAACTATCAGGGCAACAACAATAGCAACAATGGCAACAATGGGGGCAATGGCTCCAACCAGTACCAAGAGCACCATGAGAGCTATATGATCTTCACTTCTGAGGCAGTCGACAAGCAGTCACAGCACAGGCGGGCCATGGAGGTCAATGCAGTGATTCCGGCTGTCCCTCACTACATGTATTGGTGTGACCAGGAGATCAGGTGGACTCGGGCAGATCACCCCAAGGTGATGCCCAATCCGGGTACCTATGCTTTGGTGCTGGATCCCACCTTCCTGGGCCCCGAGAAGAATGTGAGGTTCAGCAAGGTGCTGATCGACAACGGCAGCAGCATCAACATCGTGTACAAGGATACACTCGAGAAGCTTGGCCTGGCCGAGAACATGATGCTGCCTAGCAAGACCACTTTCCATGGCATTGTGCCCGGGATCTCTTGCAACCCGATTGGCCGAGTGTGGATTGATGTGCTGTTCGGTACTCGGGAGAACTGCCGCACTGAGCGCCTGCAGTTTGAGGTGGTGGATCATCAGAGCCCCTATCATGCTCTACTCGGCAGGCCTGCTCTGAGCAAGTTCATGGCCTCTACCCATGTGGCTTATCTGAAGATGAAGATCCCTGGCCCCAATGGCATTATCACCATCTCGGGAGATTACAAGAAGTCCATGGAGTGTGCCTCTGCTAGCTCCCAGCTGGCGGAATCAATGGTGATTGCTGCCGAGAAGAAGAAGATGTACGAGGTGGTGGCCATGGCTCAGTCCGCACAAGCTGGCGCACAAGGTGTGCCGAGTACCCAGCATGGTACTGCTTTCCAAGCTGCCAAGGAGACCAAGACAGTCCAGGTTGACCCCGAGTTCCCGGAGCGCGTGGCCATCATTGGTGCCGGGTTGGCGGAGAAATAGGAAAGCGCGCTCATCCATTTCCTCCGTGAGAATCGGGATGTTTTCGCCTGGACCAATGAAGATCTACCAGGAGTCCCGAGGGAGTTGGTTGAGCACTCTTTGCATGTGCGTCCTGACGCCAAGCCCGTGAAGCAGGCCTTGCGCCGTTTCGGGGATGAGAGAAGGAAGGCCATCGGTGATCAAATCACCAAGCTGCTGATCAGTAACTTCATCATGGAAGTGCTGCACCCGGACTGGTTAGCCAACCCGGTCATGGTCGAGAAGAAAAAGGAAGATCCCAAGGCTGCCACCGCATGGCGCATGTGCGTCGACTACACCGACTTGAACAAGGCATGCCCCAAGGATCCTTTCCCGCTACCTCGCATCGATCAGGTGATCGATTCCACTGCCGGCTGTGAACTGTTGTCTTTCATAGATGCCTACTCTGGTTTCCACCAGATTGCACTCAACCCTGCTGATCAAATAAAGACTGCTTTCATTACCCCGTACGGGGCTTATTGCTATCGTGTCATGTGTTTTGGCCTGAGGAATGCGGGTGCAACCTATCAGAGATGCATGCAGAAATGCTTGCATGACCAGCTCGGCAAGAATGTGCAGGTGTACGTAGATGACATTGTCATCAAAACGAATAAAACACATACTCTGCTTGCCGACTTGGAGGAAACCTTTGCTAACCTACGCAGGTACAAAATGAAACTGAATCCGAGTAAGTGCACCTTTGGTGTACCAGCTGGAAAGCTACTCGGCTTTCTCGTTTCTAGTCGGGGCATTGAAGCCAACCCGTCTAAGATAAAAGCTATTGAGAGCATGTCTTTGCCGAGATCATTGAAGGATGTGCAGAAGTTCACGGGCTGTCTGGCATCTCTGAGCCGTTTTCTGGGCCGAATGGGCGAGAAGGCTCTGCCTCTGTACCAGCTGATGAAGAAAAGTGACAAGTTTGTGTGGACTCCGCAAGCGGACGTGGCATTCAATGAGCTGAAAGCAATGCTGGCTAGCGCTCCTGTCTTGGCTAGTCCGCTACCCAAGGAGCCTATGCTGCTGTACATTGCCGCGACTAACCGAGTAGTCAGCGTGGTGATAGTGGTGGAGCGAGAAGAAGAAGGCAAGAGTGTGCAGCGCCCAGTCTACTATCTCAGTGAAGTGCTGTCCAGTTCCAAGCAAAACTATCCACACTACCAGAAGATGACATATGGTGTGTATCTGGGCGCCAGGAAGCTGAAACATTACTTCCAGGAGCATCCCATCACTGTTGTGAGCTCTGCTCCCATCTCGGACATCATGGGAAACAAGGAGGCGAGTGGCAGAGTAGCCAAGTGGGCGATTGAGCTAGCCGCGTACGCTCCCGCGTATACGAGAAGAGAAGCAATCAAGTCTCAGGTACTGGCGGAATTTCTTGTAGACTGGGCCGAGATGCAATATGAACCTCCTGCTCCAGTTTCCAACTATTGGAAAATGCACTTTGATGCCTCAAAGGTGAAAGAAGGCCTTGGTGCTGGCGTGGTGCTTACATCACCTAAGCGGGATCAACTCAAGTATGTGCTGCAGATCCATTTCAAGGCATCCAACAATGTAGCCGAGTACGAGGCAGTGGTGCATGGTTTGCGAGTAGCAAAGGAGGTTGGTGTGCAGCGCATTATATGCTATGGCGATTCAGATCTGGTGGTGCAGCAAGTCTCAGGTACCTGGGATGCTTTGGATGCCAACATGGCATCGTATCGCTTCCTGGTGCAGTCAATGACTGGGTTTTTCGAAGGCTGTGAGTTCCAGCACATTCACCGAGCAGAGAACGAAGCCGCAGACGAGCTATCCAAGTTGGGATCTTCTCGGCAATCCATCCCGGCAGGGATTGCCTTGGAGCATTTGAGGAAGCCATCCATCAAGCCTTCCCCCAACTCGGAATCCATCTTTGTTCCTTCTCTGCCGAGTGAGGAATCTGACCCAATGGAGATTGACTGGGAGAGTGCTGCAGGGAACCCGGGGACTGCCGTCCTCTACTCGGGGACTGCCGTTCCCTACTCGGGGACTGCCATTCCCTACTCGGGGACTGCCACTCCTTACTCGGGGACTGCCATTCCCTACTCGGGGACTGCCGCTCCCTACTCGGGGACTGCCACTCCTTACTCGGGGACTGCCGCCCTCAACCCAGAAGCTGCCGCATTCATTGAAGAAGTTCTCGCCAATCGGTCTGGGCTGCAGAGAAGCGCTCCTACCCCTCCTGTGCAACCACCAGAACCTGTCCCAATGGAAATGGACGAACCAGTGTTTCCCGTGCGGGAGACACCGAGTTGGGCAATGCCCATATTATCCTTTCTAAGAGACGGCACTTTACCTGAAGATGAGGTGACTGCGAGGCAGATTCAGAGAAGGTCCAAGGGCTACACCATAGTCCGAGATGTGCTGCATAAGAGAAGTGCCACCGGCGTGCTGCAACGTTGTGTGAGCCCAGAAGAAGGAGAAGAAATCCTGGTGGAGATACATCAAGGGGAATGTGGGCATCACGCCTCTTCTCGGGCTTTGGTCAAGAAAGCTTTTCGGCATGGCTTCTACTGGCTCACTGCACTGCAACAAGCTGAAGATATTGTGAGGAAGTGCGCCGGCTGCCAGATGTTCGCAAGTAAGATTCACATGCCAGCTTCCGAGTTGAAAACAATTCCTATCACATGGCCATTTGCTGTTTGGTGCTTGGATATGGTTGGTCCTTTCAAGCCGGCTAAGGGCAATATGACACATATCTTGGTCATGGTGGACAAGTTCACCAAGTGGATCGAGGTGAAACCTATTCGGAAGTGCGATGGGGTCACAGCTGTGAAGTTTGTGAAGGATGTGATCATGAGATATGGCTACCCGCACAGTATCATCACCGACAATGGCACCAACTTTGCAGAGGGGGCAATGGTGCGATTCTGCAGAGATAAGCATATCCGATTAGACGTTGCGTCAGTCGCGCACCCTGCCTCCAATGGGCAAGTTGAGAGGGCAAATGGGATGGTACTGGCAGGTATAAAGCCAAGGCTGATTGAGCCATTGCTGAAAACACCTGGGTGTTGGCTAGAAGAGTTGCCAGCGGTGTTGTGGAGTCTAAGGACTACCCCTAACCGGTCAACCGGCTACACGCCATTCTTCTTGGTATACGGGGCTGAGGCCGTGTTGCCAATAGACTTAGAGCATGACTCCCCCCGAGTAGCCCTCTACACTGAGGTGGAGGCGAGAGAAGCTCGAGAAGACGACGTTGACTTGCTTGAAGAAGCAAGAGAGCTGACTCTGTCACGTTCGGCTATCTACCAGCAAAACCTGCGGCGCTATCATAGCCGAAAGGTGAACCCAAGGGTTTTCCGAGAAGGAGACATGGTCCTTAGGCTTGTGCAGCGCACAGCCGGGATGCACAAGTTGTCTCCTCCATGGGAAGGGCCCTTCATTGTGAGCAAAGCGCTGCACAATGATGCGTACTATCTTGTAGATGTGCGCCCATCACAGGCGAACAGGGCAGATAAAGCTGGAGAGGAAACCAAGCGTCCCTGGAATGTAGCTCTACTTCGTCGTTTTCATTCGTAAACAAAGATGTGTATGTACCCGCTCATCCGAGTTGAAATTCTACTCTGCAATCTAAAATTGTTCTCGGGGACTGCCCTCGTCCAAAATTGCTCTAAGTGTTTTTACTCGGCTTGTTCCTTTGTCTATTCGGTTGCTCCACTTCAGAATTCATAAGTGCATTGAGTACTGTGTTTAAACCTATATGCCAACTCTTCGACTCTGCTGCTGTCCGAAACCCGGCTTCATGGCAAGCAAGAGAACAAGCAAAAGGTCAATGAGCACACGAAAATCACTAAGGAAGAAGGAGTGCAGGAACCGAGTAGATTGTGTGTTACTTTTTGTTCCCTGTTTTCGTCTTCTCGGCTAAGTGGTGGGCTGCGTTATCATGGTTGTTTCTAGCGGCTAAGTATTTGCAGCCTTGCTCCTTGATTCTTGTGACTCGAATACCAAACAAGCGACAAGTCGCAGGTAGAGCAGAGATGAAAAGACAGGGTGAATAAGAAATGCTACTCGGGGACTCGCATGGAAACACAACTCGGCATTAAGCCAGTGTCGTTCAAATTGATTAATGTCAACATAAACAGAGTGGGCATAAAAAACTGAGTAGCAAGCAAGATAAAGGTAGTCTGTTACATCTGCTCCCGGCATCCCGGGGATCTGATAAGTTTTCGAGTAAAAAAGAGTGCAGGTTGCTTCAAGTTGAGGAGGCAGTGTTCTCGGCGCTGGTCTTGGCAGCTGTTTCCTCGGCGGTGGTCTTGGCAGCAGCTTCTTCGGTGGCAGTCGTGGCGGCTGTTCCTTCGGTGCTGGCGTGGGTGGCATCCGCCTCCGTCTGCACGGCGGCGGATTCCTCCATCTCGGCATCCTCCTGGGTGGCCGCCTGCTCGGAAGTGGCCGTGGCCACCGAGACGGGTCCTGGAGCCGAGGAGGAGCATGAAGCGTGGCCAGGAGGGGGCACCGTGTCGTCGAGAGCAGCACCTGAGGAGGTGCCGAAGTCGAGTGGCTCGCTGTCGATGTGCGCCCCTTCGTCTTCATCGCTACTCGCGACAACGGCAGTTTTTCCCTTCCCGGCCTTGCCCTTGGGAGATTCGAAGAAGTCACCAAGTTCTTCCTCTTCGTCATCATCTTCTTCGTCCTCGTACTCGGTGTCGGGTTCGGGGACGCCATCGATGTAGACCTCCGTCTCGGCGCACTCTGCGACCTCATACGCAATCTGCTTGCGCAAGGCCACGCTCTCGGCATCCGTCTCCCACTTGGAATTATTGCGCTTCCCGCGGATGCGCTGCATATCCAGGTTTTCATACCAAGATGCTATGCAGAGAAGCATCACGTCCGCACCAGCACGGGCTCCAGAGGCTCGCCATTTTTTCAGCTCGGCCTTCACGTTCTCCAGCTTCTGGGCGAGCTCCCGCATGTTTCTTGGCTGGGGTTCATGAGGCCAGAACAGCCGGTGGAGCTCAAAGCCCACATGAATCAAGTCAGTTCCGACGCCGGCCAGCATTTCGAAGTAATCTTTGAGCACCAGCAAGCTGTCCTCGATATCAGCCCTGGTGTCAATTGGCTCACCCAGCGAAAGGCGAACTGCTCGGGCCTTGGCTACCGTAGGCGCAGAGGAAGACTCAAGACGAGGCCAGATATCTGAAATAGCGAGTAGCAAGATCAAAAACCGAGAAGAAAGAAGAAGCCGAGAAGGAACAAGACCGAGAAGAAAAGATGCAATGAAGAAAAAAACTTACCGATCAGTTGGCGGCGCAGCTGCTGCAGCTTGGTTCTCCAGGACTCCTCGTTGCCAATGTGCTTTGATTGGATCAGGCGCAAGCTATCCATCTGAGCGAAGAGATCAGCATTGGTCTTCTTCAAGGTTTCGCATTCAGACTCGAGGGCCCTCTCCTTGGCCTTGAAAGTGGTCTCGGCCTTGGCCTTCTCGGCGATGGCCTTGTCCCTCTCGGCGCCAATCTTCACGGCATCTTGGAGTGCCTTCTGAAGCTGAACCTGCAGCTTCTCCATCTCGGTGGTGTGGTCCTTCACCAGGGTAATGGCCTGGTCGGCTAGCTGTTTCTCCACCTCCGCTGGCTTGACGCACTCTCGGTGTGCCTCAGCAAATGACTTATGATCTTCTGCGAAAAGATAGATGAGGTTAGTAAATAAGCAGAAAGGAAACAGATTCAAGTTCAAGCCGAGTAAACAGCAAATTCACCTTCAAGTCTCTTTATGGTGGCTTCGGAGTTCGCCACGAAAGTGCGGCATTTCTCATGCTCATCGGCCAAGGCCTTCAGTTTGTCTGCAGAGAAGGAAAGGTTAGCGCATGAGAAAGCAGAAGCGGGCGTAAACATAAAACGCAGAAACCGCGTGGCTAAAGGCGTACCTTGCACTTCGGCTAGTTGTTGGGTGCTGTCGTTTGCATTTTTGCTCGCGGCCTCAGCAGCTATCTTCTCCTTCTCCAACGCAGCAATTCGCCTCCTGGCAATGGAGTGGTTCCACAGAAGGATGCGGTACAAGTGTGTTCGCTTAAGGACGCTATCCTGAAAAACGAGAAGAAGCGAGTTAGAAAAAGCAGGGAAGATTCAACCCGAGTAGGAGGCTACTCGGAGAGTATCCATCTACTCGGCTAGAATCTCGGGGACTGGGGGTGTTGGTAAAGAACAAGGAAGGCGAATAGAAGAGAAGGAATCTCAACTCGGAAAAGGCAAAAAAGACTTACTGCGTAGCTCTGTTCGATATCTTCGGCGTTCTTGCGGTGCAAGAACATCTTGGCTGCAAGGGTTGCGGTATCAGTGGAGACGGACATGGGCTGGTGTCCCAGATCAATCTTGTTCCAATCCACGCGGTAGTGGTCGATGGAGCCAAGGGTCAAGCCGTGCCATTTCTCCTCTCCGAGAACCCTGCTGTCCCACCTGGCGCTGATGTGGCCAACAGTGTCCAGTACCTGCTCAAGACCCTTGGAGGTTATTGGCTTGTCTTGGGCTCCCCGAGAAGCAATATTGACGGGTTTGTTTTGAGCTGGATCGAAGGGAGGAGTATTCCTGGCTACAGCTTTCCTTCCCTTCTGAATAGCTAAAGCTTTATCTTGGGGAGGGAAGCCGATGGTGTGCTGTTGGCTAACCTCGATCATGTACTCCGGGTAGCAAGGCTGGCCAGCAGCGCGAGCGTCCGCAGAGAGCGCAGCAGGAATGGGGCCGGACTCGCGGATCACGAGCGCTCCGCCTGTGGAGGCGCCTTGGTCTCTGGCCCTTTTCTTCGTTTGCTCCTTCTCGATTCTCTGCTTCTCGAGATCCTCAGGTTTCTTCCCGTCAGACTTGGCCTTCGTCTTCTCGGCGGCAGTCTTCTCGGCGACTTGCTTCTCGGCCTTCCTCTGCTCAGCCTCGGCTCTTTTCTGCTCAGCCTTGGCCTCCTCAGCAGCCTCCTTATCGGCAGTCTCCTTCTCAGAAAGGCCTTTATCGGAACAGTAATCCCTCAGAGCATCAAGGGCCTGTTGCCTGGCTACTCGCCCAGGAGGGCTGGATGTGTCCTTGCTCTGTGGCGACGAGGAGGAAGCTGGAGGTGTAGGGCCTTGCGCAGTTGGTGGCGTAGGGCCTTGCGCAGTTGGTGGCGCCGCAGATCCATCGCCCGGTGCAGCTCCTGGCTGAACACTACTCGGTGCGCCGCCTGGCAGTGGGTAGACATCGGCTATGGTAGCATCCGCGGCGGTGTCGTCTGTCACCAGCCGCTCGGCAGTGATGTTATCTTGTGCAGCAGCCTCGGTGGTGGGCTGCTCCCGTTCTACTTCTGGCCGCTCAAGGGCGGCGGCGTCTTGCATTTCTTGTTCTTGGTTCTCCTTGGCGTTGCTAGCCGGAGGAGAAGGGGGTCTCTCTTCGTGAACGGTGGTATCTTGTGCTGCCGGCTCTGGTTCTGCTCCTCGAGCATCACTAGCCTGTGCGTTGGTGGCAGCAGCATTGGTGGCGTCGTTCTCGTCGTCAACAAGGTCGATCAGGGGTACTGCTGTCTCCCTGTCTTGGTCGGACGCAAAGGCTGCGTTCGCATCCATGGCAGGACTGCAGAGAAGAAAGAAATCAGGGATTGGAAGAAGATTTGGGAGAAAACAGTACTACGCGAGAAGGAGGGCAAGCGAGAAGAGAACTCACGCAGTGGTGGATTTAAGCTGTCGTCGGGGTTTCTTTACAGTAACCTTCTTCTTCTTCTCGGCGGCCTCCTCCTTCTCGGCGGGCTTCTTCTTCTTGGCTGGAGGTGCCTGTACTCCGCTGCCGGTCCGCTTGCGGGTTTCGGGAGGGGCAGTAGACAGAGGTTGAACGACAAGGGGCGCATCGCCCTCGTTCTCGTCCTCATCCTCGTCGTCCTTCTCCGCAGCGGCCTCATCTGAGAAATTCAAAAGAGAAGAAGGAAGAATCAGAAACAGCAATGCAAGGGGTTGGTGTTTCTCAGAAACAAACAAGATGAAAATAACAATACCGTGAGAGCCTTCATCCGACCAAGTGCGGAGAGCATCGCGCTTGTCAGGAACGGGGCTGCTCTGTTCCGCGTCATCAGAAGGCAGCATGTCATCCTCCTCGCGGTCATCGGACCAGTTTTCCTCAAAAACTTCGCGACTCTCAATCAACTGTCGAGTAAGAGTCTGAAAGACAGAGAAGGATCATAAGTCAACCGAGTATCAGGATGGAACTCTACTCGGATAGGCGTGCAAACACAAAGCACACTAAGCCTATGCAGTTTTCTAAGAACTCTACTCGGATAGGCGTGCAAACACAAAGCACACTAAGCCTAGGCAGTTTTCTAAGTGTTCTACCCGGATAGGCGTGCAAACACAAAGCATACTAGGCCTAAGCGCGAGTCGACTAAGTGCTCTACTCGGTGCACCAGGTGATTGCTAGTCGGGGCGGAAAGGGAAGTTGTCTACTCGGGAAGCAGAGGCGAAAACAGAGTAGGAACAGCGTACCCGGGCAATCGGTTGCGTACGGCTGTACGGGACGAAACCATACCGCCACTTCTCGGTAAGGCTTGTCTTCAGAATGTTCTTGGCATGATAGGCAACGTCGACGTCGTCGATTTTGATGGTGGTGGTCCTGGTGCAGTCGCGGGGGCCTCCCATGTAACACATGAGATGGCAGCGCTCCTGCAGAGGGAGCACTCGGCGCTTGATCCAGCACACCACCGGGTCGTCGTTCTTGAGGCCCAGTTTCTTCAGCTCGCCGAGTCTATCTTCTATCTCGATGGCGATTTCGTCGATGGTGGGCTTCTCCTTCCAGTTCGACCCGAGTGGAGCACGATTCCTCCAAGCGGGCAGGTTGATTCGATCATCAACCGCACCCCCTTCCGTGGCGGGGACATTCTTGACATAGAAGAACGTCTGCTGCCACATTCGGCAGGAATCCAGCCCCTGGATGCGGGGATGATTCGTCCCGGTCCGCTGCACCATCATGGCACAGCCCGTGTCGGTGGCGCGGCCGATGCCTGCGGCGTCTTTCTTCCCGACTGACTGTTGGCGAAGATTGAAATACCTGAGCCACGTATCAGTCGTGGGCCTGATGCCGAGGAAAGCCTCGCAGACCACGGCATGGTAGGCGAGGAAGACGACCGCGTTGGGCGGCAGATGATGCATCTGCAACCCGAAGTGATCGAGGAACTTGCGCAGGAAGTCGGAGGCGGGCAGTCCAAACCCGCGCTCTAAGTGCGACATGAAGACCACCCGCTCGCCGTCTCGTGGAGCTGGCACAACCTCGTCGTCGGGTGCCCGGCACTCCATGCCGGGGGGAACCCTTCTGCTGGTCACGAGCCAGGCGAGATTGGCTTTGGTGACGGAGGAACCCGCCCAGCTAGCCTTGGCCATCGTCGCGAGTGGGAGGAGTGGATGATTTTCGAGTGGAGTTGCTCGGTGGAGAGAGTCCGCGGCGGCGCGGAAGCTTGCGCGGCGGCGGAGGGCTCGGTGGCGAAGAAGAACAAGAGGCAGAAGGGGAAAAGTGCAGGGAAGGGGAAAAGGAAGTTACCGCGGGGGTATTTATATCTCCCTCGCGAGATTACCGTTACCACCGCGGAAGTGGGATCGACTGTGGCGTGTGGTGGGTCCTGTGGCCGGCTAGAAACGCACACAAGCGCGGGCTGCGCGCGTAACGGCCGCATTTGATCCCACCATCAGATCGTGGCCAGTAACTGCGCGTGATGGGACATGACGGCCGGTGGGCCCACAGCGTGAAAACTGGACACGTGGCGTCGTGTCCTGGGCAACCAAACGACGAGGTCGTGGATGCTTGACACGTGGGCAGTGCCTGCGTGAAGGGCTGGATGTTGCTCTACGCTGCAGAGGCTCAGTTTGCGAATTTCCGCTAAGTCTTTTTACTCGGTTTCAGAGTAGAAAGCAAGTGCTACTCGGAAAGAGAGGAAACTCAAGGTACTCTCCAGACAGCTACTCGGAGGACCTACTCGGCATCTTGAGGTTCGATGGCTGAGATGCAAAGGCTGATTTTAAGCTGGCAGAGCCTAGTGAACAAGTTCGCAAGACTCAACCAGCTTCGGGGACTGCTGTCGGGGGGTTACCCCCGAGTAGGGTAAAGACAGGTGGTAAAGGCCGCTTACAGAAGAAAGGTTTGGCCGAGTAGCCGACTACCAGTTACTCGGTACCCGGTAGACTGCTACTCGGTCTCACCTCAAGATGACCAGAAGGAGATATTAATCAAGTTCTACCTTGACGAGTAGAAGGTTTGGCCCGAGTAGAATTGGCGGGAACCTACTCGGGCAGAAAGTCAAAGGAGCCGTTCTGACACAGGATCCCGCGTATCCTGGGTCCGTACTTGGCAGCATTCGAACTACTGTTCACGTGGGGACGGCCTGCCTGACAGTGACAGCATGGAAGCAGGCCGTGGCAGGATAAGGGGGGCCTACTCTGTGCCTAGGTACAGTGTTACCAGTCTGTCCCCTAGTTTTGCCCAACGACTTTACAGAAGCAGCCAAGATCAACGACCAAAGCTGTCAGCGGGTACTCGGAGAAAGGACGGTGTGCACACTATGTCGACACTTGTCTAGATTTGGACGTATCCGGCTGGGCACCATGTATATAAGGTGCCCCGCCGCCTCCTGCGCGGGAGACGTACTCACAGGCGCATAGTGAACCCTAGAAACCCTAAGTTCTTGACCTAGCTCTACTCGGAGAGGAGAGAAAGGCTACTCGGTATCGTTACCATTTGTACTGTGGCTACTCGGAGAGACATCGTAATACATAGAGAAAGGCAGGAGTAGGGGTTTTACCTCCTCACGAGGGCCCTGAACCTGGGTACATCGTGTTGTTCGTGTTGTGTGGATCTCACCTCACGCGGCTACTCGTCGCGTGATCCCTCCCCGGACACCTCCAGCGTCCATCGTCCCCACATCATTAGCCATCCCATGGCATCTGCCGTGACACCACCACGACACACACTATGTCGACACTTGTCCATGTTTGGACGTATCCGGCTGGGCACCATGTATATAAGGTGCCCCGCCACCTCCTGCGTGAGGGGAGAACACAATCGAACACATCGTGACCTAATTCTTGACCTAGTTCATCACGTAGAGAGAAGAGTGGCTACTCGGTAGCAAGAACATTGTACTGTGGCTACTCGGTGAGACACCAGAATACATAGAGAAAGGCAGGAGTAGGCGTTTTACCTCCTCACGAGGGCCCTGAACCTGGGTAGATCGTGTTGTTTGCAGTGCTTAGTTCTTACCTCACGCGGCTACTCGTCGCGTGATCCCTCCCCGAGCACCTCCAGCGTCATTCGTCCCCACATCTTTAGCCATCCTATGGCATCTGCCGTGACACCACCACGACAGAGAACAAACCCAATAGAAGAGATAGTCATATACTAGCTTGAGCATAGTGGACAGTTAGGATCAGTTATCTGATGTTTACGTACTGTTGTTACGGTCCATGGTTGTTCACGGCGGATGTACTGGATCTGGTGGATGTGTACACCTCTGCAGAGTACAACTATTTCGAAGTAGCCACGTCCTCGGATATGGACAGTTGAATGGCCATGTAGCTAGCATTGTGTCAATGTTTTCAAAAAGGATTTTTCAAAAAGGTGTTGGACTTAAGAAGTTCGGAAGGGAGGAAATCTTGTACCGTGGAGGTACCGTTGATGAAAAGCCAGAAGTTGTTTTACAAAAAGTTTTGCCAAGAGAAAACCTTCTTTTACAAAAATTGAGTTTATAAAACCTCTTGTACATGTGATATCTACAAGAGAAAGAAAACTATATTATTTTCTTTTGAAGTATCTTCTTCAACGAAGATATAGAGATTTTCAAAATCAACTATGATATGTCTTTCATATATCATTGATAGTGAACCCTATGTATAGCCTACCTATTACACCATATAAGCATACATGCATCTTTGGTAAGCTACATGATGGATGTCTTGCTGAGTACATTCAAATGTACTCATATTGGTTTCGTCCATGGTATCAACTTGCCAGATATTGAGAAGGAGTCTCAGAAGGAGATCCACGAGGAGGAGTACGGAGCTGATGGCTTTACGAACTAGGATCGTCTCCCGGTCAGCAGCCTGTAGGTTAAGGCGTGACTTGGGATCTACTACGTATTTGTGTGTGTTTAGTCTTCCGCTGTGTGTTGTGTGTTTGCCCTGCGTGGCAGTTGTGTTAGACTTGGTCAGGAGACCATGTCCCCTTTTGTAAGTGTTTATGCAACTTTGTAATGGATATTGTATATGTGTACCAACTTGATATGTTGTTCACGACTGGTGTGATCTGGGATCGTGAATGTATGCATATCGAAGGTGTCCTTGAACAGTGGTTCTGGGGCGGACCTTACAGAGTTGGTATCAAAGCTATCCTGACCCTAGGAGACCTTAGTTAGCATGGACGTTAGCTAGTACTCTGACAATTAAAGTTAATAAAACCAGGTCACTAAGATGACTATTTTCCAAAAGATTCTATCTTCACTCCCCTTCTGTGATTTGAAAACTCTATTTACACTAAGATGGAGCCTCTTAAAACTTTGCACACTGTTACCTAACATAATCTACTTTAAAACTTTGTGTAGATGGCAGTTGTCTTCACCAAGTCCTTCCGGCTGGGATCGCATGCACCTTGCTATCGCCGCTTTGAGGAGGATTTGATCAAGATGACTCGTTTTATCGGTCGTCCCTTACCTGAGTTGAAGGGAGCCCAGATTCACCATGATGGATGAGAGTTGTCCTGGTTGGTGGTATGCACCATCCGTGCACCATTGCTAGCACCGTCAAGCCCAGAGATCACTTGGGAAGTTGTGGAGAACAGTTGGGAAGATGGTATCCTTAGAGTGATGCAGCTGACCATTGCCAAGCTCGCGAACTTCTTTCGCCGCAAGTTTGAAGGCACCCCCTATAGATACTTGGGAAGACGCGACGAGGATGACAAGCCGTTAGAAGTCACTGGAGACTTTGTGTTTGCTCGTCACTTCCAGCACTTGGAGGGACAACTGTACAACACCCAACTCGCCCTTGATAAGGTTAGAGCAGATTATGACCTCCGAGGCAGAGAGATAGACCAGCTGGAGAAAAGCCTGAATGTTTCTTCTGCTACCGAGCGTCGTCTCAAGGTACTGAAGAAAACCATGAAGTACACTCACTCCCAGCACCGTGCACGAGTGAGAGCCCTTCAGCTTCAGCTTGCAGCCAGCAGAACCAGAGTTGAAGAGTTGGAGGAACAGCTACGCGCTTCCTCAAGCACCTAGGAAAGCCGCGGGATGTAGGATTTGTGTTATCTCCACCCCGACGTGTGTTGGTGTTTGTATCGTGTGAACTCTTCTAAGAGAGTTATGTGTGTGCTAGTTCTGTGTAAGCCTTATGCTTAGGCCATGTGAACCTTTGAAATTAAGTTATGTTGTTAAGACTCAGTTTCATGTATATGTTAGTCTTTGGTGGAGTTCGTGATTGCTTCTTAGATGCTTGTTTGTTGTTGTATTACCTACCGTTCTCATCTCCGTTATGAGCCGGTATATGTCACGAGTTGTCAAACCAAAACCATTTTTTTGTTAGTTACTCTCATCTTATACCATTCTTTTTCTTCAGCATGGCTAGCGATTTACCTCCATCGCCGGAGCCGACAGTTGCCCAACTGTTTGCTCTGATCATGGAAGAGCGTGAAGCCGCTCATGCTGAACACGTTGCCACCCATGCTGCCCTGGAGAATTTGACTCAGCTTGTCGCCATCAATGCTGAGAATAATGCTATCCTTATAAGAGAGTACCAGCGCCTACTTGCTGGAGAGAGCCGCAAATGGAAGATAGTGACACCAGGAGAAACTAGTTCATTGGTGACTCGCAGCGTTTTGCCTGCAAGGCCACAGTATTCAAGGAGGCGTGTGAAACTCAAGCCTAGAACCACAGGTTGCTTTACCTGTGGGAAGGAAGGACATTTCGCTCGCGATTGTTCCAAGAAGAATCGTGTTCTAGCTCATCCTGATGAACCCCAAGAAAACCAAGGTCCATCCCAGAAGAAACGCAAGAATCTGATGAGTGGACCTCGAGACCAAGATGATGTTGCAGAAACCCCTGTGACTCATGCCATAGCCAATGATACGTTCTAAAACCAAACCTGTAAGACCCCATAGTTGTGTTTGACTTCGTGCCCTGAAAAATCCGACGTAAATGGGACACTAAAAGTGTCACGTCGGACTAGATATAATATCTTAAATAATAACGATATTAACCTAAACTCATCCAATTTTCGTTTAACACCTTACAGAGTTGGTAACATGACCTCATCTAATTCTAGTTTAATACCTTACATAGTAACTTACGGAGTTGGTACCTTACAGAGTTGGTATCACCCGTATAAAAATTTGTGACCAACTTTTCCAAAACCAAAGAGAAAGGTGCCCTAGGATGGTTCTATAGCTGTTTTGAAGAAAGTGAAAGGTTGGAAACAAATATTGGATGGATAAACTATGATTGTTACTAGGCAACAAGATCTCTCGTATATATGTGTTGGAGGAACAAAATTTTCGAAAATACGATGGTGGAAAACTCATTTGAGGTTTAGCTTAGGAAGGAAAGATTGAGGATCATATGATTTTAGTGGAGTTGAATTATGATATAATATCCGGGGATAACTAGTTGTGGACCCCAAAAATTTGGAAGTTCTCAGTAACTAAAACTTGTAGCCTGGAAGAAATGATTTGAGGTTTAGAAATATTGGTGGCAATTGTTGGGTTTTAGGAAGTACTTGATATATAAGGAGTTTGGATTGATTAGGGGTAGCATATGTTAAGAATAGATTGTGATGTTGGGATGATGATGTAAATGGTTTACATAGGTGAATTCTTATCCCGGATTTTAGTGGAAAGATTGATGGTAGTAAAAAGATCATGTTGGATTGGGATAGATATATGATTTTGGTTAAAGATGGATTGGATAAATATGGGATTTGATATAGGAAGAGATTCGTGGATATAAAATGATTATATTGGATTTTTGAAGAAATCAATATGGCTTGGATTTAGTAAGTGATTATTCTCGATGATATATTCTTGGAGCTTGTCACGCTCTATTGAGATAGTTTGGGGAAGATGATTTAGCGTTGATCAAGAGATAAGAGTTGGAGTATTCGAAAGTATTTATAGGAGTAGTACAGAGTTGTGCTTGTTGCATTTGATGGTTTAGCCTTAGCAATATGGTCTGGATGAAATACTTTTGAGGGAGACAAATGATTTGAAACTTGATGTCTAGGAGTATATGAGATTAAGAGGAAGATAGTGGATTTTCCTGGATGTTAGGAAATGAGCGATGGAAAGCTCATGCTTAATAGGGTTGGGTGGATGTCCTTAAATTGATCCATATAGTGAAGAGAGAGTTCATGCCCCCAAAGGAAAAAATAGTGGCATGGTAATCCTATTAGAAAGGAAGAAAATTAGATCTCTGTGTGAAGAATAACCCCTGGTGTGATATCATTGGTTTTGAGGAACGATAAGTTGAGGTTTAGTTTATGGCACCCAGACCTTTGAAAAGAAAATTAAACTGCCGGTGGATTTTGGTAAGGTTAATCAAAGGGGGTCAGCACATGTGTTTAATGTTACCAACCACCAACACATGTTTTTGTAAAACAAAATTCATCTAACATTGTTGTTTTGACCATACCCTCTTTTCGCTTGCCGGCGAATTTCGGGACGAGATTCTTTTAAGGGGGGAAGGTCTGTCACACCCCAGTTTTTGGATTCTTGTATTGTGCTTAAGAAGACAAAAATTAGGGCCAACAATTTTTTTCTATAAAAACATGATTGTTTGAACTAACATGTGTTTATGATCTTAACCATATTTTTAACACAAGGTTTGTTTCTTTATAAAACCAATACCAAATGTTTCTGAAAAACATTCCTATTATTTTTCCTGATATTTTCCCGTGATGTTTTCCTAATATTACTTGAGTGGATTTTTATTCCAAGACTTGGATCATTCTTGTTGGCATTTTAGAATAAACTTTTAACTTTGTTGGATCCAAGAAAACAAATTTTCAAAATGATTTATGAAATTTTCTTTTAAGTTTTCTATAGAAAACATTTCCTGAAAATATAGCCAAGTACCTGTTTTCTACCTTTGTTTTCACTAGGATATAAAATGTTATTTTATGTTTTCTTGACTTTTAAATGATCCTTGATATATGTACTACAAATCCATAATCTTAGTTTTATTTTTGGATAAATAAAAATTATCTTCTGCTTGTTGTTTTTGTGGTATAAAATTAAGACAGAAAAAGGCATTTTTGGAAAACAGAGAAAAACAGAAAGTATACCTTTTTCCACAATGTTTTCATGGCCTTAAACTTTTTCAAATTTTTTTTCAAAAGATGTTTCTGAAAGATTATAACATGGTTAACAAGCTCCCACTTTGAAAACAAATTTTGGGAAACATTTGAACCTTGAAAACAAACTCAACTTTTTGATGATTTAATCTGTTTCCAACACTTAAATTTTTCCAAGTCTAAACTGAATTTTCTGAATTTTGTGAACAGTGTGAGATAGATGTAACACCTGGGGTGTTACCCTAAGTAGGAAGTTGTTTGTTTTCTTTTGCTTGCATCACATAAGCATTGCATTCTGTTTTCAAAACAACTCAAAATTCAAACCACTTTAAACTTTCACACATGTCTAAAATTCCAATTGAAAGTTGCAAAGTAAACCACTCAATTGTTATTCAAAAAGTTTGAAGTTGAATTTATTTAAATTGCCTGCTAAATAAAAATTTCCCTTTTGTTAAAAACCCTAATGGCAAATTAAATTTCAAATCATTTCCTTCTTAATGGGCATGATCCAATTGTGGTTTAACCATTAAAGTTTTGCAAACAATTAAATTCAACAAATGTTTTCATAATTGTTGAGTCATTGAATAAAATTGGTTAAAAATCAACTCTTTATGAAATACTATGGAAATTCAAATAACTTCTTAAAAACTCAAATAAATATTTCAAATCTTTGGACTTAATATTCACAATTGCTTTGAATTGCTGTTTGCCAATTAATAAAAATTATTAATAAAATTAAACCCCCAAACCTTTCTATTCACCTCTCTCTCTCTTTCATTCCTTACAAAAAAAAGAGAGAAAAGGAAAAAAAAATCAAAAGAGAGGAGAGAGGCAGCCAGCCTTCTCCCTTTTTCCCTCAGCCCACCTGGTGGCCCAGTCCACCCCCCCTCCTTTTGGCCCGATACCCCTTCGGTGATTGTCGTCTTCCTCCTCGAGCTGTCGTCAGCAGTACGAACGCCCTCTCCACCACAGGATCATCTCCCCCCTCCTCTGATGCCTGCCGTACCGAGCTCATCCCTCCTTAAAAACCTCCACCTCCTACTCGCTAGCCCTAAGCCCCCTCCCTCTCCAGCTAGCGCCGCCATCTCTCCTTCCTTCCCCCCCCCCCCCCCCCCCGATTTTTCTTCTGTATCTGAACCTGCACCTCCACACTCGCCGTCAGACCCCGGCCGCTCGCCGTCGTCACGATCCTCCTCAAGACGAGCCCTCCACGGGAACGGAACCGTGGTGACTCCCTGTACATGCCGCGCTTCCTCGCCGTGGCTGGGAGTCGCCGTGGATGCCGCGCCGTCGCCGGAAAAACCGCGCCGCTGCTGCACGTCGACAGCAGCTTCCTCGACACAACCGTGGTGAGCGCCACCTTTCCTCCTTCCCCTCTCCTTTCCGCCCATGCATCGGCATGCACAACGCACGGCACCTCGCACGACGCACACACGCGAGCAGCACAACGGTCCCTCCACCGCCGGCGATCTCTGTTGTTCCGTCAGGATTCAGAGAACCATCTGTTCGAAAATTCAGTTAACACCCGTGCGATGCCTTTTCTTCAGACAGTAGCATGTACCAACACTCGAACAGAAACAGCGCAGTGGTACTGTTCCCTTGCGCACAGCGAGCAACCCGGGTTCGATCCCCCTCGGCCGCAGGCCAAACCTTTTTTTCGCGAATTACTCGCGCGAGCCCCAGGCCCACTTGTCATGGGCCCTGGGTGCCCTGTCACCTCCTAGCCCCCGCCACGGCAGCGCTAGCGTGGCCTGGGCCCGCTTGGCAGCGACCCAGGGCCACTGTGACTTGGTGCAGACCCAGTTTTGGGCGCAGATTTCGCAGTTAAGCCCTTGTCTCCACCTTTTCTTCACAGCCCAATCCCTGTAATTCACAAATCAGTCCCTGGACTTCAACCACACCTAGAAATTGCAAATAAACTCCAAATTGAAAATGTAAAATATGTTTTTCAGTCAAAATTCAATGTACTTTCTATTTATCAACTTTGTTTTGCAATTTGGGCAATTAAAATTAATGTTATTTAATAATCCTTAAATTGGTTAATTAAATGGCATAATTAATAACTTGCAAATGGTTGCTCCAAATTAAATACTCAAAACATGAATTTCATCCAAAATCACATGCCACACCTGAATATCAACTTTTTTTTCTGGTTTGCCACATTTAAATTGAATAATTGTTTCATCTCTTATTTAATGCAATTAAATTGGTAATATGCTTAACCAAATCATTTAAGATTGTTTCCTAATAAGTAAAATATGTTTCCCATCCAAAATTTCATACTCTTTCCACAAATAACATTTGTTTTCTGTTTTGGATAAATAAAATTAATGCAATTACTAATGCTTTAGTTAAATCATTTAAATGGTGAAATTAATAACTAATTCAAATTTAATTCAACTGTCACAAATAAAATATGTTTTCCATGCCATTTTGAACCACCTTTTCAAATATAAAATTTGTTTCATGTTTTGAATAATTAAAATTGCTTAAATAATTTAAGCCTTGTTTAAATCATTTAAATTGGCTAAATTCATAACTTGCTCAAATTAAATTATTTCTGAACATATAAAATATGTTTTCAAACTAGAAAAGTATAACCTTTTCAATTATGAATTTGAATTTATGTTTTGAACAAATAAAATTCAACTAATATTCACACTTGAATTAAATTCAATTAAATCTTGTTTGAACTTGTTTAATTCATAATTAAATCATTGTAATTCCTTTTTCAATAATTTAGACATGTAATCCACCTAAATTTTTTTGTTCTAATCAAATATGAACTTTGTTATCTGTTTTGAACAATTAAACTTGATGAAAACAACAAATGCTTGTGTGACACCTTTAAGTAACCAAAATTCCAAAAAACTTAATAAGTGAAATTCAAAATGGGTAAACCTTATTTCTAATTGATTTCTATTGTTGTTATTTTGTTGTTTTCCTCATCCATGCATCATACCAAACCACTTTCACCTGTTGGTTAGCTGTAAAACAATTGTTTCAACCATAATTCATGGGCCTTTCATATGCAACTCAAATTGCATATGGGTCCATTTAAACATGTTTATCATGTCAACTAGTTTATTTCTATGCATCCATTAAATTGTCATGCATCCATATCTTGATCATGCTGGATCTTTTTGCCGTAGTAGTAATTGTTGCATCCGGTGTTTGTTCGAGGTTCGTTGCTTCTTCCCGGATAGGACGTTGAGATGATGTGAGCAACGACAAGTTCTGTGGATGTACCTCTACTTGCTGGATCTCAGGCAAGTATACTCACTTGCTGCCAAATGGCTGCCTTTCATCACTTGTTACCGATTCTTTCCGTTGTTCCTATTCTAGCCTTATGTTTCGATGCTTGTGTCTCGATCCTATTATATGTTTACCTTGCAGCCATGATATAGCCTTTCCTTCCACTTCCTATTAACTGTTGTTTGTTTACCCTGTTGGCCCTCGTGTCGTAGTTGCCTGCTTAGTGTTGTTTGTGCTCAAGTCTTGTTGCCCGTCTTATCAACTGTTTAGTTTGATAGTTGGGTTTCAATTCAATCAACAACCTGTTAATGTTTTGGGTAAATATAATTTGATGACAAGGCACCGGCAGGAGGCCCGGCGAGGTTTTGAGGCCTGCTAGTTTCGACCCTAATTAGGAAAAGGGTCTTGTCTACTGATCCATGATGAGCGCACTAACCGCATGTGGGAAGCGAGTATGGGCGCCCCCCTCAATTTGACTCGATTCGCATCTCGTCCAAATCGCCACACTTAGTTCGGGCTTTCCATTTGATGCATGCATATGCAGGTGCGAACCCGATGCCAGGGTGGAACTTTTGTAGTCTGCATTTAGGGCGGCGTGGTCTTCCAGTGCTATGAGGGTCCCCCTTTTCTTCGTGGGGGCTCGATTAGCCGCGCACGCACAACACGTGGTTCTTTGGGCTTGATGCGAAGAAGAGTTGGGTTGTGTTGAGTACCTCGCTTGGTGGGTTGATCCCCCGTCTGGCGGGTTATTCTTACGTGTACGGCCAAATTGGTGCACCCCTGCAGGGTTAAATCTTCTCGAGAAGCCGTGTTTTCCGCGGTTATGGTTGACTTGGTGAAAGTACTGGCTAACAAGTACTCAGAACAACTTACACCTAACTAATGATACTTGACTAGTAAGTAGTCTTATTGACACAATAACTTGATCCATCCTTAATCCAACAGCGTGAGTTATCCTTGGGTTGCTTCCTTAGTAGGGGGTAACATTGGATGGGTTTGTTTGGTGAGTAGTTGTAGTTGGTTTCGATACGCTATCTTATCCCCCCTCTTTTAGCCGGATGTTATAGTGAGTCTCCGTAGTTGGTTAGTGCAGCCCGTTGTCGCTTATTTGCAATAATCCCTTCCTTTCCGTTGAACCCAAAGTATTTGTATCTTGTGATGACTGGCTACGCCGGTATCTTGTGAGTATGGTTTATCCACTTGCCAGTACTTAACCGTACTGACCCACGAATCTCTTTCGTGGCTGCATATTCCAAATTGCAGTCAACAGGTTTGAAGTCTGACGACGTTAGCTTGGGAATCCCTCCGGCTTGGCCTGGGCAAGGATTGGATGCTCTCGGTTATCTTCAGGACTCTTAGTCCAATTTGGATCTTGTCCGTAGCCGGACGCTATGTTGTTTCTTCCGCTGTTATTTGGATCTTTGTATTGTATCAGTTGTATCCTTGGCTCGTTTGAGTCATCTTGTATATATCCTTTCTGTTGTTGTTGTGGATTATTCGTGAACTATTGTAATGTTATCACAAGTGGCAACCTGGAATCGGTTATTATGTGGATTTTGGCGGGAATGCTGAAATCTGCATAGTGCCCGATCTCGGGGCGTCACAATAGACTTTTGGGCATTTGTTTTCTTTGTGTTTCTTTGCAATTTTGGAAATGCAACCTTGCCAAATGTGTTAACCACAGTACCTACTCGAACCAGGATGCTTTGACTTGCTTCTAGAAGCCTTGGACATGAAGGAAAACATGAGAGAGAAGTGATGGGGTGGAATGGTATGGGCAGCCCATACCTTGGCCTTTTGACTTGCCCCTGCCCTCCCCTTGCCTCCAAAAGCCAAGGCTTGACTTTCCCTTTCGTGGTCATGACCTAGGGCGGCCAGAGCTTGAAGAAAAAGACCAAAAAGGCCCCTGGAGCGCCCTCATGCCACTCACTGGCATGGCACCCGAGCCCACCCGTGGCATTTTGTCCTTCCCCACGAGTACAAGCCACCACCCACGTGTCCCCTGCGCCACTGCCCTCCTCAATCTCACACCACACTCCCCAGCTCGAGACCTAGCACTGCCTAGCCCTGGGAGCGTGCACGAGCACGTGTACTGGCCGCCGGTGACCGTGTTCGGCTCGAGGTAGTTCTGCACGACCCGTGCATTCCCCACTCCCTCCACTGCCCTAGATCTACTCCCTGTGCTCCACTGACCCTCCCTGACCTTCTCCCGTGGTCGCTCAATTGTAGGGACGCCGCCGCCGTCAACCTCGCCACCGTGGATGCTCTGCGTCGCGCCGCCGCCTGGAGCCGCGCCCGCGTCCAAGATCTGCTCCCCTCGACTCCCACGAGCACCAGCAACTCCCCCGAGCCCGCGCCAGCCCTTCCCGAGCCCCCACGGTGAGCTACTGGTCGTCGCCGTTTTCCCGTCGTACGGGTGAGAGAGAGAGAGAGAGAGGAGGGGAGAGGAAGAAGACGCACGTGTGCCGTTGATCTGTTGATCAACATGCCACGTTTGAACCGGCGCGTTCCCGTACCCGCGCTCGCGCACTGAGTGGAACTGGGCCGCTCGGCCGCCTAGCTGGGCCGCGTCGCAGAGAACCCAGCCCGCGTGACTTTTCGTTTTTTCCTTTTAAGTTTTTAATAGAAACTTGAATGTTTACTTTGGACGTATGAAAAATACTAACCTTGCAAAATAAAATCTACTAAAAATCATGGACCTAACTATATGAGTTCCTAACCACATAAAAATTGCAGATCTGAGTTTTGGACCGTAGTCTTCTCACAATGACTGTTTTGCAACAGAGAGTCTATGAACATGTTTTGAACATAACTTTTTGAATCTACAACTAAAATGGACAAACTAAATTTTTTTCGATAGCCCTTGAACATATATATCCATAGCACTTGGCCTCAAATCAAGGTGAGCAACCAAATGGAAATGCCATCCATTTTGGTAAAAGACTAGTAGGCTCTTCTGTGATTTTTAGAGTGAGCTTAAAAATGATTTTTGAAGTAAATCCAACTGGATGAGTTTGATATTGACTAGATCTATGTAATTCTATCTTAGAATAATTTTTGGAGCTCGAGATTATTTTTGGTGAGCCAAACTAGATACATCAGTTTTTCTGTTTTTGTTTGTATGTGTGTATTTGCTTGAAATGAATTGTGTGATTGTTTAAATCTTGTTTCCTAGCATGTATAGAGTTGTTATCACTTGTTATTAGGTTGTTATCTTGCAGTACATCTACCTTAGAAAGTGTGTGCATGGTTGGAAAATAGAATGAAAATGGGAATAGCATTTGTTATTTTCTAGTTTATTATTTGGGATATTTGCGTGAGCTAGATCTTGGTGTGTTGGATTGACTAAACTTGTGCTAGGTTTGCTATGGATCCAGTACCATTTTGGTACTGTTATTTTGAAGTTATTGCCTCTGTTATCTTGCATGTTATTTTTATAGCAAAGCATGTGTAAGTCTTGTTATTTATTTGCACTAGTCTTGTTTTCACTAGAATAAATAGCCTTGTGTTATTTATCTTGTATACTAATTTTGGCATGAGTAACCAGAGTCTTAATACCTCTTTTGCCTTGGTATTAGTGGGCCCATAACCCACTGGTCCCATTGCATCTTGGTTGAGGATGAAAATTCCAACTTTACTTGTGTGTGAAAATAACATGTTTTATTATATGATTGATTGTTATTTTCCACCATGGAAACTAGGTTGTTTGCTTCACTTATGCAAGTTGAAAAAAAACTTATTTCTTCTTTGTGAATACTAGTATGTCTAGGTGTGATTCATTTGTTAGCATAATATTCCTTAAGGGTATCATGTTAAGAAATGCCTCACTATTATGTGTTATATTGAATTGTTTGCTAATAGAATAATTTCCTTGTGATTGCTAGATTGTTTGTGATTAATTTCCACTTGAGTGTTTGGATTTTTGAAAAAGGTTTAGTTAACCTTTCATTGAGTTCATACCTACTGGTTGTGTAGTTATAATTTGTTTTGCTTGCTATGTAATTAATTAGACAAGCATGTATTACTAGAATTGGTTTATGCATGCTTAATGGCTGTTTCATAGAATTCTTTGGATGTTTGTGCTTACTAGCATATGTAAGGTTTGTGTACTGTTAGTAGGTATAATTATGTTCATGAATTTCTTGTTTAGAGTTAAGCATCATTGTAACATTGTTTGCTTCTCTCGTGTTGAACTAGTGTCACCACTAGAAATGGTGGCTTTGCTCTAGTATTATTGCTCTTTTAATTTATGAGTGTATGAGTGTATACTAGCATGTTTAGTATGTTATTACTTCTGTTATGATGCCATGACATCTTGTTTTGTGCAGAATTTTCCATACTAGTATGCTAAATGCAGTCCTGTTTTTTATGACTGTTTGATAGGATTATTATTTTGAGTAATGATTGTGTTTTAGACTATTTTTATGACATGTTACCATTGATTTTAGCTACTTTTTGTTTGTTAAATTTTCATGATTGATGGATTCCATAACTTCAAATAGACATTAGCATAGTCAATCAATAGTCTATTCATCTGTGTTGTGTTTGCCCGCTGTTTGGAAATTGTCTGAGTGATTACCTTAGCATGAGTATTGTACTTGTGCTATTTGTTGTGCTAGTGTTGTTGTTGTGCTTAGGTAGTATCTTGTTATCTAAGCATTAGTTTAATCATGAACTTGTTTGGTGATGATTGCTTGTGTGTTGTTAATACCCACTGCCATGGGTATTGCTTCGATAGATTGTTATTATTAAGTAACCTCACTTTTTGTGCCCACAAGCTATAGTTTTAACTTCTTAAATATCTTATTATGAGAGTGTTACACCACTCCATATATGATATGTAATATGTGGGATATGGTTTTCCAAACCATATGTTTGTCTGACGATAGTTTCGTACCCCGAGGGCTTTGTGAGATAGTTTTCTCGATGGCGTTTGGAGTGTTTGCGCTAGTATAAGTTTTCTTGATGTATGAGTGTTTAGTTTAGTTGTTTGGTCTTTAGTTATGAGTGTGTGGCCTTTATTCTTTTACGACGCTAGAAAACAAAGAAGAAGAAGAAGAAGAAGCAGTTGTGGAGCTGTGCGTCAAGTTCAACTACTTCAAGGCCAGGGACACTAAGACATTTAAGGCATGCCATCCTGATGCTTGCTGTTATAATACACTTATCATTATCTATCATGCATGTTTTACTTCTGAAAAGTTTTCCAAAACTTTGATTTCCAAAAAAAACTATTTTTGAGTGACTACTATTATTATATATACTATATACCATGCCAGTAGTTGATACTTGGTGTTACCAAGCCCATAGCCACCTTACGGTATTTATTACCATCACAAATATTAGTCCCTAAGTGGACACCCTAAAAATGTGTTTTTACAAAACAAAGGCTTTATAGAAAACCCGAAGAAAAGGCTGAGCCTTATTCACCGAAGGAATGTTGGAGTGGTCATTTACGGAAAAAACATGTTTTCAAAAATGACACATAACCTAGTCTTCGCTGGACAACCTTTACCGTACTGCCACTTTACCCCAACATGGGCACGGGGCTTAACTTGAAGTTTGTTCTTGTTCGTGTGTGTTCTATCTCAATTTGCTATAAGGTTGTGAGTTACCCTCGAACCGAAATGCCTTCAACTCATGAAACACAAGGCATATAAAGTGAGGGATTAAGTTACCCCCCGGGTGCGACAGTTGGGTCTCCTGCCGTGGCGATGTGCGACATGGTTCCGGGGAGAACAAACCCAATAGAAGAGATAGTCATATACTATCTTGAGCATAGTGGACAGTTAGGATCAGTTATCTGATGTTTACATACTGTTGTTACAGTCTGTGGTTGTTCACGGCGGATGTACTGGATCTGGTGGATGTGTACACCTCTGCAGAGTACAACTATTTGGAAGTAGCCGCGTCCTCGGATATGGACAGTTGAATGGCCATGTAGCTAGCATTGTGTCAATGATTTCAAAAAGAAGTTTTCAAAAAGGTGTTGGACTTGGGAAGTTCGGAAGGGAGGAAATCTTGTACCGTGGAGGTACCGTTGATTAAAAGCCAGAAGTTGTTTTACAAAAAGTTTTGCCAAGAGAAAACCTTCTTTTACAAAAATTGAGTTTATAAAACCTCTTGTACATGTGATATCTACAAGAGAAAGAAAACTATATTATTTTCTTTTGAAGTATCTTCTTCAACGAAGATATAGAGATTTTCAAAATCAACTATGATATGTCTTTCATATATCATTGATAGTGAACCCTATGTATAGCCTACCTATTACACCATATAAGCATACATGCATCTTTGGTAAGCTACATGATGGATGTCTTGCTGAGTACATTCAAATGTACTCATATTGGTTTCGTCCATGGTATCAACTTGCCAGATATTGAGAAGGAGTCTCAGAAGGAGATCCACGAGGAGGAGTACGGAGCTGATGGCTTTACGAACTAGGATCGTCTCCCGGTCAGCAGCCTGTAGGTTAAGGCGTGACTTGGGCTCTACTACGTATTTGTGTGTGTTTAGTCTTCCGATGTGTGTTGTGTCTTTGCCCTGCGTGGAAGTTGTGTTAGACTTGGTCAGGAGACCATGTCCCCTTTTGTAAGTGTTTATGCAACCGTGTAATGGATATTGTATCTGTGTACCAACTTGATATGTTGTTCACGACTGGTGTGATCTGGGATCATGAATGTATGCATATCGAAGGTGTCCTTGAACAGTGGTTCTGGGGTGGACCTTACATCAATCCCACAGAAGCTCGCGAGAACAGTGCATATACTCCCGCACCCCTCCTCTCTCTATCGACTGGGCCCCGCCCATGACGTCGCCCACACGTCTCGCCCCGGCGTCTGAGCCACAGCTGGAATCCGCCGTCGTGCCTGATCGGGGCTCGCCACCGCCTCCCTCATGCTCTACCCCCTTCCCCAGGGTGCGGGCGCCTACAAATAACCCGCAGCTCCTAGCGCCTCGACGCCCACCCCCTGTCACCAAACCCTAAAGCGAATCCGCTGCCGTCCGCCATTGGAGCACGCTCGGGACATCGAAGTCGCCGTTTCCACGCGGCACGAAGGACGGCACCGAGGTGACGAGGAGCACCGCGCAGGGGAGAGCCGCCGATTGCAGCTGTCGCCACGTCCAGAGGAGCACCGCATCGACGCTGCCGTCCATGCCCGTGACCAACCACCGCACCGCGCTTCTCCAACGAGGAATCTTGGGAAGAGAAGGCCACGCCACCACCATCTACCTCGCCACGGAGCTCACATTGTCGTCACGATCATCCAGGTGAGCATCGTTTTCCCCTAGCACCGTAGTTAGCCAACACCGTGCCCGTCCACCTTTCTGCCGCCGCGCGCCCAGGATTCCGACGAGCTCTTCGGCGACACCGAAGCAGAGGAGCAACAGGATCCGTCAGATCCACATCGACGACCCAGATTAGATGGCCGCAGCGAATCGGTATGGTGGATCCTGGCCACCCGATGCCCTTTAGATCTAACGGCCTGCAGCACCGATCCGCGCGGAAATTCCCCAGCCAATCAGAGCGCCCCATTGACCTTTCCTCGGATAGATCTTATTTTTAATTAAATCATAAAAAAACAGATTTGATTCAAAACTTCAAAAATTCATATCTCAAGTTCTGTTAGACCAAATTTGATGATATTGGGCTTTTTGAAATCAGCACAACGTGTAGAATAATCTAGGCTATTCAAACTTTAATATTGTAATGTGCAATCACATGTTATTTGTATATCTGTATTAATCACTATTTTGGGCATAACTTTACCTTTATAAATCCTTTTTAGGTGATCCAAATTGCTAAAGTTTTGTTTTGATATCCTCTATCCAGTAGAAGCAATGTAAACTTTATTAGTGCAACTTTGTAACGGAAACCCTAGTAATGGTTTTATTTTCCTATATTAAAACCCTAGTAATGTTAATAATTAAAAGTTGATAATTAATTTATTTTGCATGCATCATAGCCATGTTATTAATGTTAGAGAACATAATTATTAGTAATTATTGCTAGTTGTGATCTTTTTGCATTAATTTGATGATTGCATATCATGCATATATGTTTTTGTTTCGTTATTTTGTTTTCTATATTATGTTTGTTTTGTATGTTTATGTGTGGATTGTTTTGCTTGTATTAGATTGTGAAGAGGGGAAAGTCTACTCTTGTTGTTGTTATTCTTGTTGTGATTGTTCCTCCTGTTGGCAAGGCAAGTTACACACCATCAAATATCCCTTATTTTTACTATGCATTACTAGTGTTTTTGAGTAGTATGCGTGATGGAGAATTTTACTAAGTTATTATAATGGTGTGCAAAACCCAAGTAGTGTGTAGTAATCCTTTCGACTTATTATTTTGGAGAATTAGTACTTAATAGATGCTTAGCCTTGCTACAAAATTTGTTTTACTCAATGTTGTGGAAAAATTATAAGTATAAACTTCAATGAACCACCTGGTTGGATTTGGTTGTTTGGCTGATGAGAGTCGAGTGTCTCCCCGAGGTGTGTTCACTTGCGTATGGCCACCCAGGAACAAAGAGATTACCAAGTCCTCTAAGTTTAGTGGCTTCCAGTGCAGCTCTTTGACAATATGGGCTCTGTCTTGATCAACTAAGTTGTGAGACTTCAACCCATGCTTGGCATCAAGATGTAGCATAATTATAGGTGGAACAGGTCTTGCTATCTGAGTTGAACCTCTCCTGCTGAAAGATCTCGTCTCAATTCTCTGATTTACTTAATTCACTCGACGTGTATAGGATGTTTGGGCTAATTGAACAAAAAGGGTGAAAGTGCACAACCTCTGCATAATTAGAAACTATGATCACAGCCGTATCTCCGGTAATGGACGGAAGAATCTCAACACCGTTTTGAAGAAGTAAAATTTGGATAAGGAGATATTAGTTGTGGTGCACATGGGCTTTATCCCATGGTGCCAATATTTGAAAAGAAAATCCCGTTTTCAAAAGTGTTAGGGAAAAACTTGCTTTTTGCAAATAGCCTAAACTCCACCAAGCCAAATATGCATGTAGTTTAGTGTTGCCAATTTATATCCACCATAGTGTCATTTGCCAGTATATTAAATTGTACTAACCTCCTTCGGGGGCTGCATATTCGAACATGCAGGAAATTCTCATGATGAAGTTTGATCAAGTGCTTGAACTCGAGTCTACAAACAACATGTAATGCCTGTAGCGCATGATTGAAGATGGAGGCTCATTGCTACCTTTATTTCTGCTATTTAGAACTCTGAGTTTTGCTAGTCTTTCAAGACTATGCGCTTTGTAATAAAGCTATACTTGGCTAGTCTGGAGATTTTGTAATGGATTTGATACTTCTGCATTGATATCTTCATGTTTTGTTCTGTGGTGCTAGCATTGATCCAGGGACTAGCACTTAACACAGTAGTGCTTGCATTATTAAATGTGAGGATGCTACAAAAGGGTATCATAGCAAAGTTTTGCTTGTAGGTTCGAGCCCTTAGGTTTGTAAAACCCTTTTGATAAAATTTATTAACTCCTTTGAGTATTTTTGGATCCTTGAAGCATAGTGAGATGAAGCGGCCTGGACCAACATTACAAATACACATACATGAGAGCGGTTCCATGATTGGCTAGCGGGTGTCAGTATCTCTCACTATAGTTAATATCCAAATTTAAATAAGTTGTTAATGGTCTGATGATCACCATGGAGGAAGACTTAATATTTTCGAAGTACTTTTACTCCTCTCGTATCTAGTACTTCTTTACCTTATGCTTGTATGAATTATATTTTCACCTACATTTCAAAACTCAAAGATGATGGAGCTTCAACTTCGGACCCGCCAGACTTCCAACCTAAAGATGAAAAGCCGCAACTCCGCCACCACCAAGGACTTCAAGGACCCTAGGATTGACCATCTATTCTACTCTAACTTAGCTAGAATAACTTTTCTTCTAGTAATCCTACCTTTGGTGCAATCTTCTCATTTCTTATCTCCTTTATAGATGACCAACCTCTTTGAATCATTCTAGAAGGGCCCATTGATAACCATGACTCTAGATTGTGAGACTGGTTTTCGAAAGGCATTGAAGAACCTCATGATAAGATTAGGATTTGGAGGAGCAGCAATCTACAAAGGTTTTTCCTTCATTGAAGATGGCCAAGAGTATTGGTGGGTGAAACTTCACCTTCACAGAAGCAAGGAGTATGACCACAAGACAAAAAGGGACTACATCTTCACTAACCCAGATCAATACACATAATTCTTCGAGTCAGCTAGATGCGCTACATGGGAGGCTAGCACCGAACTTGGAGAAAGACTTACGTGGAGACTTTATCACACTCAGAAGAATCTCCAGGAAGCTGAAGAAGAGATTAACGCCCCTGAAAAGGATTTGAAGATGTACAAGAACATAGAGATCATCGTGAAGAGTTATGATCCATCCCAGTAGTTGAGCACGATGGAAGAATGTGTTAGCTAGAGTTTTTCTTTGACTATTGACCAATAAATTTGTGATATGGCAATGCTAGGGTGTTTTGGCTTGCAACTAAGTTGTTTTGCTTAAGTTTGCCAAAAATTAAGTCCAAATTTCAAAATTTGGTTAAAAGATAAAAATATTTTAAGTTTTTGTTTTCCCTTTTTGTTTGTCTTGTTGTATTGTCCATGGGTAGGAAAATTTTCTCCTCATAGCTCTATCTATCATTTACTCATCTATGCTGAAAATCCACAGATGCCTCCTTTTCGTGACCCCAACAATAATGAGGACACCAACAACAACAACAACGCTATGAAACAGAAGCTCACTTTCCAAGCCCAACTTTTAAAAATGATGAATCAGTTTGTGGCTGCAATGAACAACAACAACAAGAACAATCGGCCCCCGCCACCAGCACCCCTAGTGGACAGACTTGCCAGATTTCTGAGGCTTAGGCCTAACAAGTTCTCATATGTTACTGATCCTATTGAGTCATATGACTGACTTCGCTCAATCAACAAGGACTTAGTGACTTGTGAGTGCACTGATGCGGAGAAGGTGAGATTCAGCGCACATCTGTTAGAAGGACCTGCTGCAATATGGTGGGAAACTTATCAAGTGACACATCCGCTGGAAGGCATGACTTGGGACGATTTCAAGGAGGGATTCCGCAATGCACATATCTCATCTGGGATAATGAACCTCAAGAAGGAGGAGTTCCGTAGTCTGGAGCAGGGAGGTAGGACCCTGAAGGAGTACATGGATGATTTCTTCTCATTATCCAGGTATGCACTAGGGGACATAGGCACTGATGCCAAGAGGAAGGAAAAATTCCTCAATGGACTCAAAGGGGAGCTGAAGATACCTTTGTCTGTAGCATATGCCCCAAATTATCAAGCTCTGTTGGATCAAGCCATTACTTTTGAAAACAACATGGTGAAGGAGAAAAACATGAAGAGGAAGTACAGTAATGGTTGAAAATACCACTTTGGACCCTCATATAAGAGGCATGCATCGAATGGAGGACACAATGCTCACAAACATGAGAACCATCACAATGGTGGGAATAGACACACTCATAATGGTCATGATCACGTTGAAGGAATCATAGAAACCAATGGTAATAGAAATGGTAACTCAACTGGCTATGAACACCACAACCACAATCATGAGAAGATGAGGGATCTCAGTCAGGTGATGTGTTACAAGTGCAGAAACAAGGGACATTATGCAACTGATTTCCCAGTGCAGAAGACTGCAAAAGTTGCCAAGCCCAACCCATTAAAGAAGGGGCATGTGAATCATATTAACATGGAGTTGGTGAATGGTAAACCCTAACTTATTTTATCCCATCACAAGTTCCATTACACGAATTTCATGGTGGAAGCACAAATCTCAAGGATATTCTTTTTAAGGGTGATAGCCCACCTCATAACCTTTTCCAACCTAATTGCTAGCCTTATCGAATCTCGGGACGAGATTCCTTTTAAGGGGGGTAGTCTGTAACATCCTAGGTTTTTGAAAAAATTGAAATATTCATACATACATGCGCATCATAGCATCCCTGCATTTTGATTGCGTAAAAATTTTCTTTTAAATTGCTAGACATAAATTTTTAGGTGTTATTACTTATTTATCATCTTTTGAGAATTAAATATTTTTCTAAAAGAAAGTATTTTATTTTTGGGAAATTATAGTACCAAAATGTTCCTTAAGTCTTAAACTTTTCAAAACATATTTTCTCAATTTTTTCTGAAAAGTTTTGACTAGTTTTTGGTTTGTATTTGAATCATTTGAATTAAAAACAAAAAAGTAGAAAAACAAAAAAAAACAGTGTAGCAGCCCACCTCTCCTCTCTGTCTCTCTGCCTAGGCCCAGCCCATCTCCCTTGACTCCCTCTCTCTCTCTCTCGCACTGCGCACGCCCACAGAGCACGCCAGCCCAACTCAGCCCCGCAGAAGCCCGGGAGAACAGTTTGTACACTGCCGCGTCACTCCTCTCTCTGTCGACACAGCAGTTTTCCCTCAGTAAGAAACCAAGGTTTAGTCGACCAGTAGGAGGAAGGAGTAACTTCAGATGGTTGAAGCAGCTGAGATGGCAGGGCGCATTACCGCTTCAGAAGCAACATGGAACCTACACAACACAATCAAATCAATTTAACCCAACGAAGCAGTGAGGTTTTCAATCTCACCGGTTTTGATGAACACAATAAGGTTAAACGTATGGTGTGGAAAACAGTACGAGAGCAGTATGAGAGCAGTATGAAAGCACTAGATGTTTTATCAGTATGAGGAAAAAGGACCGGGGTCTATAGTTTACTAGTGCTGTCTCTCCGAGAAAGATAAATAACATGTGTGGTGAAAAAATTACAGCTGGGCAATTGACAGAAATGAAGGTTGCACCATAGTGCATATGCAAGACATAAAGATTACTATGTGATTCATGCAGGAATTACAACAAAATACATAGACCGTTATCCAACTGCATCTATGACTAAAAATCCACCCTTCGAATATCATCCGAACAAATGTTGGGTATTAAGTTGCAAGCAACAGATAATAGAAGTAAGCAAAGTGTGTAATGTAAACAATAACATCATCCTTAGACAAAGCATTGTTGTTTTCTCCCTAATGGCAACATCACATCCTCCATCCGTCACGTTTCTGTCACTCGAGCATAGATGAAAATGAGGCATGAACCCACTATCGAGCATAAATACTCCCTCTTGGAGTTACTAGCATCTACCTGGCCAGAGCATCTACTAACAACGGAGAGCATGCAAGATCATAAATAACATATGCATGAAGATAACATGATAGGTCGGTAATCAGAATACATAGCATTCAACATTCATCAGATCCCAGCAAACACAACATGTAACATTACATAGAGATGATCTTGATCATGTTAGGTAGCTCACAAGATCTAAACATGAGGCACAAAGTGGAGAAGACAACCATATAGCTACTGCTATGGACCCGTAGTCCAGCGATGAACTACTCACGCATCACTTCGGAGGAGGGCATGGTGGTGTAGACCCCTCCGGTGATGATTTCCCCCTCCGGCAGGGTGTCGGGGAGAGCTCTAGAACCCTCCCGTTCTCAGGATGACGGTGACGGCGGCCTCGGTTGTTTCTTGGGTAAAAGTGGTATCCTTTTAGGGTTTACGCGTGGGGGGAATAAATAGGCGAAAGGGCAGAGGCGGTGGAGGCCCAAGGCCCCCACACCACTCCCTGGCGCGGCCAAGGGGGGGCCACGCCACCCTATGGTGTGGGCCCCCCTCCGGGTCTCTTTGGGACTCTGTGGAACCTCCGGGATTTCTAAGACTTCCGGGCTTCGAATTTTCCAATTCCGAGAATATTTCCAGAACAACTTTTATGAAACTAAAAACAGCAGAAAACAGGGAACTGGCTCTGTGGCATCTTGTCAATAGGTTAGTCCGGAAAATCGATAAAAATGACATAAAGTGTATAGCAAACATGTGGGAAACAATAAGAAAACAACATGGAACATTAGAAATTAAGGATATGTTTATGACGTATCAACATCCCCAAGCTTAGTTCCTACTCGTCCTCGAGTAGGTAAACGATAAAAACACAATAATTTATTAGGTGACATGCTACCAACATAAACTTGATCATCAATATGTAAAAGCATAAGTAAGCTGAGATCATAGAACTTCAACATAAGCATGATAGATAAAAAATTTAATAATAAATCATAGAAATCACTTTGCATCATGAGAAGTAACTCAAATAAAAGATCATGAATAATGCAAAGAAAGATATACGTTTGTTTCAAGTATAGAGAAAGCATGTCAAAGTGATATTTCGGTAGTACTTAATTAAGAGTGGGGCAAAACATAAATGCCAGGAAACCTTCAAAGTTCATGATGAAGACTAGAAAGCAATATCACATCATGAATCAATTAATAATGTTTCTGGGACAAATGCACATAAAACTCAGAATGAAAAAAATGCTCTCTCAGCTGTGCATAAAGTTAGAAGATGGAGACTCAACATAAAAGTAAAAGAAAGGCCCTTCGTAGAGGGAAGCATGGATCACTCAGGTTCTAGAGATTTTATTTTATTAAACAGAGGTATAAAAACTTGACACTCCTCCCAACCATCTTTCACAAACCATGGCTATACAAATCCTCGGGTGCCTGCCAACAATCACATACCGTGGAGGAGTGTCTATATTTTAAGAGAGGTGTGTGCTTATGTCAACGAATGGTAAACAGAAAATACAGTACGTCACAAGCCAACTAGACTTCACAAGAGCAGCTCCCATAGAAGGACGCATCTTGGTAGAAGGTCATCCCCCTTTCTCTTTTGTTTACACAATTATGCTTTGACTGATAAATAGGGGGCAAAAATAGTGAAGAGAATTTATGTTATTAATTTGGGGCTGGGCACCCCGCTGCCAACTCTTCTATCATTGGATAACCGGATGAAGCCATTAGTCCAGGGTGTGAAAGTCCAATCAACAAGAGAGATAAAGATTCTCTACTTACGTCCTCATGAGCTAAAACGGGAGCACAAAACAGGAGTAATTTTGAAAGTTTTAAAGGTAACACATGAGCAATTTACTTTGGAGTGGCAGTTAAATACCACATGTACGTAGGTATGGTGGACACAATGGGAAAACTTTGGTTTTAGGGAGTTGCATGCACAAGTAGAGCTCATACTAAGTACAAGTAGAGGCTAGCAAAAGACTGGGAGCGACAAATCAAGAGAGCATAAGAGCCATCATTATGCATAGCGACATAAACATAATTAATCAAAGCATAAGTGGTACCACAAGTTAAAAAACTAAATGATCATAGAGGCTATTCGTGACTGGTTCATAGTCATAAACATGGTGTGAGCATGCGCCAAGTCAACCAAATAAAACATCCAAAGGAGAACACCACAAATTTATGCTTCAATATGACAAGAACAACTCGTGATTATTTAAATGGCACATTAAATACTCTCAGCTATTTGAGGCTAATAATGCTAATCAATAACCACAAAGATTTAAAACTAAAATAACATCTAGCATGATATGAAAAAGTTCTGGCCACAGTCTATACAAGCTTCTACTTGCACCGTTAAAAATTCTACTTCAAGGAGCAGTTTCTTTTCCCAACAAGCACCATACAAATCATGCTTTAACAAAAATTATCTACATGATAAAGCAAGAAAAAATGAGAGGACTCACATAACACTACTAAAACTAACAGCTCTGAATAAGAGATGTAATGAAAACGAGAGGTACACAGGAAATATTGCAGCAGCTAGAAGAAAAACTAAGAATACTAGCATAGCAAGTATTCAAACGAAAAACCGGATCATGTATATCTCCCAAACAAAGAATGCTAGGATCCAACTATATTATTTCAGAAAGGAAAACAAAATAAAACAAAGGAAAAAAAATAAAAACAAACAGATGTTCGAAGTAAACTTCATATGATGTGACCGAATAAAAATATAGTTTCATGAGAAGTGACGTGATAGATAGTTGATGAAGAAGGGGATGCCTTGGGCATGCCCAAGCTTAGATGCTTGATTATTCTAAAAATATGCTTGGATGAAACATGGGGGCATCCCCAAGCTTTGACCTTGCACTCTTCTTGATCACATATATCACCTCTTCCCTTGACACTTGAAAACTTCCTTCACACCACACTCAAACAGTAATTCGCATTAGAAGGTTAGTGCAAAAAATAAAAATCCATGGATTATGTATGGCACAAGTGTTATTGATACTTTTAATCATTAGCTACAGGCACTGATGTTTCGTGAAGCAAAGAAATCCACTTGACATCGCAAAAGAGCAAATGCAAGAAAAATGGCAGAATCTGTCCAAATCAGAATTGTCTGTAAAGACGAATCTTTTTGCGGAACGTACGTTGCCCAGATAGAAAAACTTAAAGAACGAAAAAGTTGCAAAATTAGATGAGGAATAAGCACAAAACAATTAAGATAATTCTGAGCTTCCAGGATTTTATACGATTTTTACGATGGACAACAAAAATAAATATCATGCGCAGACATCCGAAAACCAACTCCAACTCTCGTCAGAAACCTTACTTGGCACTACTAAAACATGAAAATAAAGATACAAAGGAGTTTGTATAGAAGTATAAAACCCCTTTAATCAAGGAAAAAAGATAAAAACAAAGCAAAAATAAAACCATGGGTTATGTCCCAAGAAGTGCTTTTCTTTAACGCCTTTTAGCTAGAACCAGAAAAGTGGAATCAAGTATTTTCTAGTGTAGAAGCATCCAAATTGTAACTTGTTCGAATAACAGAATCAAAAGGCAACTTCATTCTCTTTCTAGGAAAGTGTTCCATAACTTTCTTGAGTGGGAACTGAGATTTAATATTCCTCTCTTTCATATCAATAACAGAACCAACTGTTCTAAGAAAAGGTCTTCCCAAAATAATTGGACAAGAAGCATTGCATTCAATATTCAAGACAACAAAATCAACGGGGACAAGAGTATTATTAACCATGATAAGAACATCATCAACTCTCCCCAAAGGTTTCTTTCTAGCAGTATCAATAAGATGAATATCCAAATAACAAGGTTCCAATGGTGGTAAATCAAGAATATCATAGAGTTTCTTGGGCATAATAGAGATACTAGAACCAAGATCACATAAAGCATTTCAATCAAAATCATTCACTTTCATTTTAATAATAGGCTCCCAACCATCATCTATCTTCCTAGGGATAGAGGCTTCACATCTTAATTCATCCTCTCTAATTTGCATGAGAGCATTTGTAATATGTTTTGTGAAATCCATGTTCATAGCACTAGCATTAGGAAAACTAGCAAGCTTTCGTAAGAACTTAATAACTTCAGTTATGTTAAAATCATCAAAGTCAAGATCATTTTTATCAAAGATAATGGGACCATTGTCTCCCATGTTTCTAAAAAATAGCACTTTTATCAGGAGCATTTTTAGCAGTTTCAGGCAGTTTTGCATTTTTACTAGCAGAAGTGGGAGTCTTTCCAACACAAATTACTTTACCATTGATAGTAGAAGGTTTTCTAGCATGAGAAGCTTCACTTTTACTAGTGGTGGTAATGGTGCAAACATTATCTATATTATTCTTTCTAGCTATTTATCTTCTCTTTCCCATCTAGCATGCAATTCAGCTAACATTCTAACATTGTCATCAATTCGAACTTGGATAGCATTCAAAGTTTTACTTTCTTGAACATCATGAGGCATAACCTTTAGTTTCATAAAATCAACATCAAGAGCAAGGCTATCAACTTTAGAAGCAAGAACATCAATTTTACCAAACTTTTCCTCAACATATTTATTAAAAGCAGTTTGTGTACTAATAAAATTCTTAAGCATGTTGTCAATATCAGAGGGTACACTTTTGTTGCTGTTAGGAGTTACCATAAAAATTACCATAAGTATTGCTATTATTAGGAGGATATGGCTTATAATTGTTACTACCAAAATTATTCCTATAAGCATTGGTGTTGAAATTATTATTTTTAATGAAGTTCACATCAACATGCTCTTATTGAGCAACCAAAGAGGCTAAAGGAACATTATTTGGATCAATAGGAGCATGACCATTCACAAGCATAAACATAATAGCATCAAGTCTTTCATTCAAAGAGGAGTTTTTTTCAACAGAATTTACCCTCTTACCAGTTGTTGCTCTCTCAGTGTGCCACTCAGAATAATTTACCATCATATCATCAAGAAGCTTTGTTGCTAACCCCAAGGCCATGGACATAAAGGTTCCTCCGGCAGCTGAATCCAGAAGGTTTCTTGAGGAAAAATTCAGACCTCCATAAAAGGTTTGGATGATCATCCAAGTAGTTAGTCCGTGAGTGGGATAATTCTTTACTAAAGATTTCATTCTTTCCCAAGCTTTAGCAACATGCTTATTATCAAGTTGCTTAAAAATCATGATGCTGCTTCTTAAAGAAATAATATTAGCAGGAGGATAATATTTTCCAATGAAAGCATCTTTACACTTAGTCCAAGAATCAATACTATTTCTAGGCAAAGATAGCAACCATTCTTTAGATCTTCCTCTCAAAGAGAAAGGAAACAATTTTAGTTTAATAATATCCCCGTAACCATCTTTATATTTTTGCATCTCACATAGTTCAATAAAATTATTAAGATGGGCGGCAGCATCATCAGTAGTAACACCAGAAAATTGCTCTCTCATAACAAGGTTTAACAGGGCACGTTTTATCTTATAAAAATCAGCAATAGGAGTAGGTGGAGCAATAGGTGTGCTAATGAAATCATTGTTATTAGTGCTAGTAAAGTCGCACAACTTAGTGTTCTCGGGGGTAGTCATTTTAACAAGACTAAAACCAGGAATAAAACTACAGCTAGAATAAGAACTAATTTTTTTGTGTTTTTGATAAAGAGAAGCAAACAAGACAAAATAAAATAAACAAAGCAAAACAAAAACAAAGTAAAGAGATTGGAAATGAGAGAATCCCCTTGCAGAAATTCTCTTCCTCCCCGGCAACGGCGCCAGAAAAATAGCTTGATGGTGCAGGTCTTGCACTCGTTGGGAGACCCCAAGAGAAAGGTATGATGAGCACAACAGCAGTTTTCCCTCAGTAAGAAACCAAGGTTTAATCCACCAGTAGGAGGAAGGAGTAACTTCAAAAGGTTGAAGCAGCTGAGATGGCAGGGCGCACCACCGGTTCAGAAGCAACGTGGAACCTACACAGCACAATCAAATCACTTTGCCCCAACGAAGCAGTGAGGTTGTCAATCTTACAGGTTTTGCTGAACACAAAGAGGTTAAATGTATGGTGTGGAAAACAGTAGGAAAACAATATGAAAGGAGTATGAGAGCAGTATGAAAGCAGTAGATGTTTTATCAGTATGAGGAAAAAGGACCGGGGTCAGTAGTTCACTAGTGGTGTCTCTCCGAGAAAGATAAATAACATGTGTGGTGAACAAATTACAGCTGGGCAATTGACAGAAATGAAGGTTGCACCGTAATGCATATGCAAGACATAAATATTACTATGTGATTCATGCGGGCATTACAACAAAATACATAGACCGTTATCCAACTGCATCTATGACTAAAAATCAACCCTTCGAATGAACAAACGTTGGGTATTAAGTTTCAAGAAACAAATAATCGCAGTAAGCAAAGTTTGTAATCTAAACAATAACATCATCTTTAGACAAAGCATTGTTGTTTTCTCCCTAATGGCAACAGCACATCCTCCATTCGTCACGTTTCTGTCACTCGACCATAGATGAAAAGGAGGCATGAACCCACTATCGAGCATAAATACTCCCTCTTGGAGTTACTAGCATCTACTTGGCCAGAGCATCTACTAACAACGGAGAGCATGCAAGATCATAAATAACATATGCATGAAGATAACATGATAGGTTGATAGTCAGAAGACATATGATTCAACATTCATCAGATCCCAGCAAACACAACATGTAACATTACATAGAGATGATCTTGATCATGTTAGGCAGCTCACAAGATCTAAACATGAGACACAAAATGGAGAAGACAACCATCTAGCTACTGTTATGGACTCGTAGTCCAGGGATGAACTACTCACGCATCACTTTGGAGGAGGGCATGGTGGTGTAGACCCCTCCGGTGATGATTTCCCCCTCTGGCAGGGTGCCAGGGAGAGCTCCAGAACGCTCCCGATCTCGGGATGACGGTGACGGCTGCCTCGGGTGTTTCTAGGGTAAAATTGGTATCCTTTTAGGGTTTACGCCTCGGGGGAAATAAATAGGCGAAAGGGCAGAGGCAGTGGAGGCTTAGGGGCACCACACCACCCCCTTGCACCGCCATGGGGGGCGCGCCACCCTATGGTGTGGGCCCCCTGAGGCCCCCCTCTGGGTCTCTTCGGGACTCCGTCGAACCTCCAGGATTTGTAAGACTTTCGGGCTTCGAATTTTCCAGTTCCGAGAATATTTCCAGAATAACTTTTCTGAAACTAAAAACAGCAGAAAATAGGGAACTGGCTCTGTGGCATCTTGTCAATAGGTTAGTCCGGAAAATCGGTAAAAATGACATAAAGTGTATAGCAAACATGTGGGAAACAATAATAAAACAACATGGAACATCAGAAATTAAGGATACATTTATGACGTATCAGCGTCCAAGCCGCAGCAGGACTCCGCCGTCGTGCCCGATCAGGACTCGCCACCGCCTCCCTCGTGCTCTAACCACTTCCCCACGTCGCGGGCGCCACAAATACCCCCGCAGCTCCATGCACCTCGACGCCCACCCCCTGTCACCAAACCCTAAAGCGAATCTTCTGTCGTCCGCCATTGGAGCACACTCGGGACATCGACGTTGCCGTTTCCACGCGCCACGAAGGACGACACCGAGGTGACGAGGAGCACCACGGAGGGGAGTGCTGCCGATTGGAGTTGTCGCCACGTCCAGAGGAGCACCGCATCAACGCCGTCGTCCACGCCCGTGACCAACCGCCGCCCCACGCTTCTCCGGCGAGGAATCTTGGGAAGAGAAGGTCGCGCCACCACCATCTTCCTCGCCACTGAGCACACACTGTCGTCACAATCATCCAGGTGAGAACCGTTTTCCCCCTAGCGTTGTAGGTAGTGTACACCGTGCCCGTCCACCCCTCTGCCGCCGCGCGCCCAGGATTCCGGCAAACTTTCCTGCGACACCGAAACAGAGGAGCAACAGGGTCCGTCAGATCCACATCGAAGACCCAGATTATATGGCCGCAGCGAAGCGGTATGGTGGATCCCGGCCCCCCGATCCCCTTTACATCTAACGGCCCACAACACCGATCCGCGTGGAAATCCGCAAGCCAATCAGAGCGCCCGATTGACCTCGCCTCGGACCGATCTCCTTTTAATTAAAACAGAAAAACATATTTGATTCAAAACTTCCAAAATTCATACCTCGAGTTCTGTTTATCCAAATTTGATGATCTTGGGATTTTTGAAATCAACACAACGTGTAGAATAATCTAGGCTACTCAAACTTTAATTTTGTAATGTGCACACACATGTTATTTGTAAATTTATATTAATCACTATTTTGGGCATAACATTAGTTTCATAAATCCTTTTTAGGTGATCTAAATTGCCATAGTTTTGTTTTGATATCCTCTATCTAGTAGATGCAATAAAAAAATTATTAGTGAAACTTTGTTACAGAAACCCTAGTAATGTTGTTATTTTCCTATATTAAAACCCGTGTAATGTTAATAAATAAAATTTGATAATTAATTTGTTTTGCATGCATCATAGCCATGTTATTAACATCATAGAACATCATTATTAGTAATTATTGCTAGTTGTGAATTTGGTGCATTAATTTGACCATTGCATATCATGCATACATGTTTCTGTTTTGTTATTTTGTTTTCCATGTTATGTTTGTTTTGTATGTTTATGTGTGGTTGTTTTGCTTGTATTAGATTGTGAAGAGGGGACAGTCTACTCTTGTTGCTGTTATTCTTGTTGTGATTATTCCTCCTATTGCCAAGGCAAGTGACACACCATCAAATATTCCATATTTTACTATGCATTACTAGTGTTTTTTAGTAGTATGCATAACAGGGAATTTTACTAAGTTATTATTATGCTACGAAAAACCCAAGTAGTGTGTGGTAACCTTTAGACTTGTTATTTTGGGGACTCGGTACTGAGTAGATGATTAGCCTTGCTACAAATTTTTTTTTACTCAATGTTGTGGAAAAATTCTAAGTATAAACTTCAATAAACTGCCTGGGTGGATTTGGTTGTTTGGCTGGTGAGAGTTGAGTGTCTCCCTGACGGCTGTTCACTTGCTAATGGCCACCCAGGAACAAAGACATCACCAAGTCCTCTAAGTTTAATAGCTTCTCGTGTAGCCCTTTGACAATATGGGCTCTGTCCTGATCAACTAAGTTGTGAGAGTTCAGCCCATGCTTGACATGAAGATGTAGCATAATTATAGGTGGAACGGGTCTTGCTGTCTGGGTTGAACCTCTCCTACTGACAGATCTCATCTCAGTTCTCTCCTTTTCGTAATGCACTCAGCGTGTATAGGATGTTTGGGCTAACATCTGTAGAGTTAGAAACTATGATCATAGCCGTGTCCACGGTAATGGACGACTTCGAGCAGCTGGACAAAGATGGACAGAAGAATCTCAACACCGTTTTGAAGAAGTAAAATTTGGCTAAGGAAATATTAGTTGTGGTGCACATGGGATTTATCCCATGGTGTCAATATTTGAAAAGAAAATCTCTTTTATCAAAAGTGTTAGGGAAAAACTTGCTTTTTGCAAATAGCCTAAACTACACCAAGCCAAATATGCATGTAGTTTAGACTTGCCAATTTATATCCACCATAGTGTCATTTTCCAGTACATTAAATTTTACTGACCTCCTTCGGGGGCTGCATATTCCAACATGGAGGAAATTCTGATGATGAAGTTTGATCAAGTGCTTGGACTCGATTCTACACCCAACATGTAATGCCGGTGGCGCATGATTGAAGATGGATGCTCATTGCTACCTTTATTTCTATTGTTTAGAACTCTGAGTTTTTCTAGTCTTTCAAGACTATGCACTTTGTAATAAAGCTATACTTGGCTATTCTGGATCTTTTGTAATGGATTTGATACTTCTGCAATGATATCTTTAGGTTTTGTTATGTGGTGCTAGCATTGATCCAGGGACTAGCACTTAACACAGTAGTTCTTGCATTATTAAATGTGAGGATGCTACAACATGGCTACGTGGCTTGATCTGATTGGCTGCGGCTGCTGGCGCGGATCCGATGCGACGGCTGACTAGGAGCTGACGTGGATTAACATACCACTTTGGGTTCTAATCTTAGCCGTTGGCTTGATCCGACGACTTAGAAGAAGAGGAAAGCTCACCGTGGTGATCTCCCGCTGGAGATGGTGATGTGGTGGCGCGGGGCGCCGGAGTTTCGACGGTGTTGGTCCCCGGTGGTCGTACGAGCTCGGAGAAGTGGCGGGCAGGCGCGAAACAACGAGACAAAGTCGATGGTGGCGGCAGGTATGCTCCTCGCTTCCGGAATAGTCGACGCAGTGCAGATTGGGAAGCTCGGGTGTCGGCGAACCTCGGTTGCGAACAACAACATTGTTTCGATGCGCCGAGAAAAGAGAGTCGAGGCCTCGTCGTCCATGATCCATGAGCACTCTGTTTCTTTTGGGGAAATGGGGGAAGAAGGAGGAAGAGCTAGTGCGAGCCTGGGTCCAGAAGGAGACGACGCGCCCGGTACTTATACATGGGTCTAGAACCTCCTCCTCTCCGTGCTGGTCCATCTCCTTGCGGACCCGGGTATCGGGGAAGAGGCACATGTCCCGCTGACAGATGGGACTCGACGGGACGGAGGCGACTACTCGATAAAGTGGCTCTAGAGCAGTTATGACGATGGAACGTTAAAGACATGACTGAACCGTCACGCCACGTTCCACGACAGGCCCGGTAGAATTTGGGCCCGTGCCTCCTCGCCTTCTTTAGACGCATGTCCACGCGGCCCTGGGGGCTACTGTCGGAGCAGTGGATACCGGGGTACCACGTCCCGTCTATTGTGGCTCAGGCTAGCCCAAGTGAATAAATCCTAAAGAGGGTGCTTCAAGAGGAAGCTCTCCCTCCGCGAGGCATTCACCACTTTCTGAGCATCGCCAACGGGAGGTTGGCTTCTCTCAAGAGACATGCTATCTCTCTCCTCGGGGAAGAATCCTGCCTCGGATTCCCTGTCTCCTCTCTCCAGAGGGCCCTTCCCTCAAGAGGAGACATACCATGTGTTTATGATGCGCGCAAGTCTGCGCGCGCTGACAGAGGCAGAACATTGTTGCAGAGCGCCCTTCCCTCATGTATAAAGCATGGGCGAAGGCTGCCACCACCAACCGTCCAAAGCTTTCCTCTTTGGTGAAAGAAGACCAATCCGGCGCTGGCGTAGTCTCTCGCAAATGGATGGTGGCGCAGTCTCTCGCAAACGGAGACCATGGAAGATGACAAAGCATGCACTGATTCTCCCCCGTTGTTGTGTGGTACCCTTTCTCGACAAGAATCAGCGGGAAAGAGGACCAATACGAATACATAAGGGGCCCCTCGCTCCTGTAGAAGGGGATGGCTCATTCACTCCAAAGCACCCCTAGACTGAACTCGAGCACAAGCTTGCCCCTTCTACTGTAATCAATCGATGTGCAATCCATCATACAAGCAGGAGTAGGGTGTTACACCGTAAGGTGGACCGGACCTGGGTAAACTCCTAGTGTCTCATTTGACGTCTTTGGCGACCTTTCCACTCCAAGCCCTTCATGAGGTGTAGCGAGCGTGGTTAGCCCCTAGTGTTTGGCCCTCTTGAGAGATCGTGTCACGGGACATCCCACTCTCCAACAGTATATGTTTCTTTCGTAGCTGACACTTTGCGCTTAATCTAGGGCTGGTCAATCGCCTCATAGAAAATGTCGGGTGGTATGGGCGTGCAAGTGGACCCAATAGTGGCCAGTGCGCCTGCTTCTAAGTTGCTCCCTCTCCCAATTCCTTGTAGCCCGTATCCATCGAATTCGCCTTCGAGTCTGTTGTAGAGTTCCCGATATGCAGCCATGTTCTTAGGTGGGGCATCACAAGCCTTCATGGCTTGTTGTACCACGAGGTTCGAGTCGCCGTAGATGACGATTTGGGTGGCTTCGCACGCTTTGGCCATCTTCATCCCGTGTATGGGTACTCCGTATTCTGCTTTGTTATTTGATGCATTCTTGAAGTTCGTCCATAGCACATATAGCATCCTATCACCCTTCGGTGACGTGAGCACGACTCCTTCTCATGCTTCTTGTTTTTGCTTGGACCTTCACTGAGGTAGTAGACCTGGTGATGTACTCCATAGATAGAACCTTCCTCGGGTCGCTCTACGACAAGCACCATGCTTACCACCTACCTGGTTGCTGCAATGCAGAGGTAGATTGGCTCTTTTTCTGAGGTTTTACTAGTACGGGTGAGGTTGGAAGGATGTGTCTGAGTGCATAGAAAGTGTCCCAGGCTTCGGGTGTCCACTCAAATGTTTCATATTTTTTCAAAAGTTTGTAAAAGGGGAATGCTTTTTCTCCAAGCTTGGCAATGAACCTGTTGAGTGCTGCGACTCGCCCTGCTAACTGCTGGACACCCATCATGTTTGTTGGCTCCTTCATTATGAAGATGGCTTGGATCTTCTCCGGGTTTTCCTTGATGCCTCTATGTAACATCCCTGATTTTTGGAAAAACTAAAAAATCACAAAAATTTGAAACTTTTGTTTTCATGTCAATACAAGTGACCAAAAACAAATAAAAATCAACACAAATGAAAATATTAGATCCTATACCAAGTATATTGGATTTGGAAGTCCATTTATGCCCTTGTTCCTTAAACCCTAAAACCTTATTAAAAAATAAGTTTATTTATATAAAGGGAATATGTTTTTTATCAAAAAACCTTTACCCAAAATATCTACAACTCCAATATTAAATTTGAAGATATTTTATGGCAACAAAAATCAAAGAATTATAACCCTTAATGAAGTTCTAAGCCTCAAAAGTATTTGATGAGAATAAAATTGTTAATAATAAATTTTAGTTGTTATTCCAAGTTTTAAACATGAAGGTGTGAAAATAAAATGCTCTGTTTTGAAAATAACATAAAAGAGGGTTTTGAAAACAATATTATGACTTGTGGTTTTATTCTAAATTTTATTGGTCAACAATATTAATTATTTGATATGAACTAATTAAATACCATTAAGTTACTATTAGTAAATCCTTCATATCCTAAAATTTTAAAATGTGAAAATGGTTTAGAAATGGCTTTCCAAAAATATTATATGACATGTAAAATGTCTCTGAAATTTTATTTAGACAATAACATCAATTTATTATTTTCTAAATTTTAAAATGGCCTTAAAGTACTATTAGTGTTTTATTTATATTTTCAAAATATAAAAATTCTGAAAACAAGATGAAAGGACTTTCAAAAATATGTTTTCAACATTTAGGATGTCTTTGAATTTTTATTTGACCAATAGCCATGTTTTATAAATTTTTAAGTTAAAAATCACATTAAGTAGGTATTAAGGAATTATTCAAATTTCCAAAATTTCAAAAATAAAATATGTTGAAAAGTTTACAAAAATGGTTTTGTTGGAAAGTATTTGAAATTTCAAGATTTTAGAGTTTTGTTTCATGTCATTTGGATAATTAAAACAGAAGTTATGATTTAATTAAATAAACAGAAATAAAAAGAAAAAGAATAGGTGACGTCAGCGACGAGCACCGGAGTTGCGCCGCCCCGGGTCCACACCGCGCCACCACTCGAGGCCTCTATCGTGCACACCGTGGGCACCATCGGCTTCACCGCGTCGAGGCGAAGCTCATCATGGTCTTCATCGAGTGCGGAGGTCACCAGATCGCCGTCTCCGTCGACTCCCTTCGCCTCCGGCCACCGCGAGGCCATTTCCGGTGACCAACTCCGACGGAGGTAACCTCAACCTCCCCTCACTGTTGGATCTATTTTTAACGCGCTAGATTAGATCCACCCCGAAGGGGTACGCCACCGTTGGATCTGGATCTAACGCCCCAGATCCAACCACTTATCCTCGTCATCGGCCCAGTCAGCGTGCACAGTCAGCAGCAACACCCAATCAGATCCAGCCACGTGGCCAGCCCTTTAATTCGAATATTTCTCCCGGTAGAATTTTTGGCAGATTTGCAGAAAAGCCCCTGCAACTTCAAATCATCATATCTTTTCAACCACTTAGCCAAATTTAGCAATCTTGGACTTTTTGAAAATCTCTTGACATCTAGAAACTTGTGGCACTGGCCAAATTCAAATTTGACAAACTTAAATTTGTTCAAATTCAAATATGCTTGTTTGATGAAATTTGGCATAATTCAAATTCTACAAATCCAAAAATTGTAAATAACATATATTTGGAAACCTTAGGATGTGTAATTTCATATCCTGTGTCCCAAAATAAAAATTGAACACATTAAAAATTGATTTTAGAATTATATGGCCATTTGAGCAAATTTGACTTAGTTTAAATTCTATAAATAATTTTAATATGTTTTCTTAAGCAATGTTGCTCCATATGGCAACCTTAATCCATAGAAACCAGTGCCATAGAATTTTGGACACATATGAGCCATACCCATGTATTTTAGGCCAAGTTATCACACACATGTTTCACACTATATTAAAAATGACTTAGGAAATATTTTGCTTAAGTGGTTCTATGTGTGTATGGCTATATGAAACCAAGGCTAAGTCCTTAGTGAAGTTTCAACGTATACTTAGCCAACAAATGAACCTAAAAACACTAGTACAAATGTTTCCATCAACTTCTTGTCTCCCCATGCTTGCTTCAATATTTCACCAAGTTGGGATTTGTGAGAACTATGAAGTACAATGGAGGACTTAACCATCTAGAGATTTTTCAACATGAAGATAGAAGACCAATGAAGGACTTAGAAAATAAAACAAACTTCAGAAGCATCTCCAAGAAGTGGAAGCACTTAGAAGACTAACCCCCTTTCTCTCTAAGTCTTTTCCCTTCCCTTTTCTATTCTTCTCCTTTCACCTTGATGGAAAAATGAAGAGAAACAAGGAAGATCATTGAAGAAATGACTTAGGATCCACAACAATCTGAAGCATACTCCATCAAGTGCAAGTACATGAAGAAATGATGAAGAAGACTCACCTCTCCCATTATATCCTCTTGTCTCATTTCCCCTCTATTTTGACTTAGTGATATTTTCACATTTGTTAAATAAAACACTTAGTTGTGACCACACCACTTGGGAAACAACTAGTGATAAAACAATGAAGACTATCAAGACCAAGAGAAGCACCACACCAAGGAAGGAAACAACTTAGATGGCATGATGATGATCTTCAAGAAGGCAATCACATGAGGTCTAGAAGCAATCCATACAAGTTGAAGAATAACAAGTTATTTTTGTCCAACCATTGACCCAAATGGAAAACCCAAGACTTAGTAATATTTTCCCTTTGATGATGAAGTTAGTAGGCCTACCCTAACCACAATGGAAAATACTAACAACTTCAATGAACCACCTGGGTGGATTTGGTTGTTTGGCTGATGAGAGTTGAGTGTCTCCCCGAGGGGTGTTCACTTGAGGAATGCCACCCAGGAACAAAGTGATTATGATGTTCCCCAAGTTTAGATTGCTTCCAGTGCAGCCTTTAGTCATATGGGCTCTGTCTTGATCAACTAAGTTGTGAGGGTTCAGCCTGGGCTTGACATGCAGATGTAGCATAATTATAGGTGGAACGGGTCTTGCCATTGGGTTGGATTCTTGCTTCTGAAAGATCTCGTCTCGATTCTTCTCCTTTCCTTAATGCACTCAGGGTGTATAGGATGTTTGGGTTGAGTTGCGTCTGAAGGTGAAAGCGCACAAGCTCTGCAGAGTCAACAAACTAAGATCTTAGCCATGTCCCCGGTTATGGACAACTATGAGCAGCTGGACAAGGATGGACGGAAGAATCACATCACCATTTTCAATAAGTAAAATTTTGACCAAGTGAACAGTAATTGTGGTGCTTGAATCTTAATCCAATGTTCCCACCCTTTGAAAAGAAAAGATTGTTTTACAAAAGTGATAGGAGAAAACTGGCTTTATGCAAACTTAGCCAAAACTCCACTCAGCCAAATGAGCATGTAGTATTAGTCTTGCCATTTATATCCACCATAGTGTTACTTGCCAATACATTAAATTGTATTGACTCCCTTGTGGCTGGATATTCCATATTGCAGATGTTTCTGAAGACGAGTGAGGATTTCGTTTAGGATCTCGAGACTATCGCCAACATGTTTTGCCTGTGGCACATGAAGAAGATGGGATCAATGTTGTACTATGTTTTCCGCTCTAATTCTTTGTTTTCTGCTAGTCTTCTAAGACTATGCAAGTTGTAATCCTATTTTGTAAAGACTGGATCATGCGATGTAATAGAATTTGATGCATTTGCATGATATTTCATTTTGTACTGTGGTGCTAGCAATTGATCCAGGGACTAGCACAATAACACAGGTGTCCTTACATTATTTAAATGTGGGAACGCTACACTCTAGCGGATAGGAGGTAGCCGAGTAGATCTCCTCGGTGCACTCCAAAGGCACATTTCTTTGGGTTCGGCTTAATTTGGTACTCGTCTAGTGCTGCGAAGGTTTCACGGAGGTCGTCAATAAGGGTTTCTGCCTTCTTAGTTTTGACGACGATATCATCCATGTAGACTTGCATGTTCCTTCCAATCTGCTCCTTTAAACAATTCTGCAGCATTCGTTGGTATGCAGAACCCGCATTCTTCAACCCGAAAGGCATCGTTGTGTAGCCGTATACTCCAAAAGGTATTATGAAGGCTGTTTTGTCCTCATCCTCCTTCTTCACGTGGATTTGGTTGTACCTTGATTATGCGTCGAGGAAGGAGAATCTCTCACAGACGGTAGTAGATTCAATGATTTGGTCGATGTGCGGCAGTGGGAACCAGTCCTTGGGGCAGTGTTTGTTCAGCGAGGTGTTATTGATACACATCCGTAGTATATCCGTATTTTTCTTGACTACCATCATAGGGTTTGCGAGTCAGGTTGCTATTTTGATTTCTCGGATGAACTTTCCTGCTATCAGTCTGTTAACTTCCTCACCTATTGATCTTCGCTTTGGTTCTGAGTAGCGTTGTGTGGATTGTTGTACTGGTTTTGCATATTGTAGATTTCGAGTGCGTGCTCAGCAAATTTCCTAGGGACTCCTCGCATGTCCGCTGAGGCCCATGCAAAGATCCTCTAGTTCTCATGGAGAAATTTGATGAGCACGCTTACCTATGCGATAGGCAGCGTGTTTGATATGAGTGTCGTCTTTGTTGGATCAGTCGGGTGAACTTGATGTGCCATGGTTTCCTTCTTCAAATCGAATTCCATCTCGGCTGCTATTTTCTGAGTCAACGGGACGTCCGAGTCGTCCGTCGTGGCTGCGATGTCCGCCTTCTTTTTGTGATCCAAATGACAAAAAATATTGTTGAACTCAATGTCATAGCTATCATAATTCTTGTAATTTCTATACACGGTTATGATACCATTTGGTCCTAGAATTTTGAGCATCGGGAACGCATAACGGGGAACAGCCATAAACCGCACAAAAGCTGACCTGCCTAGTATGGCATTGTACTGCGATGGCCAGTTGACTACTTCCAAGTCGAGTTTTTCCTACCTGAAGTGGTTGTGCTCTCCGAAAATGACACCGAGTGCTATCATTTCCAAAGACCGGACTGCCTTTCCAGGTACGATCTCATGGAATGAGTTTTCCGACTACTTTAGGTTCCTCACCAGTATGTTCATCTGCTTCAATGTGTCTACGTAAATGATGTTGATCCCGCTTCCTCCATCCATAAATACGTTGCTCAGGTCGTAGCCCCCTATTTGGGATTTGAGTACTAGCGTGACGCGTCCTGGGTAGGGGACTCGAGGCGGGTGATCAACTCTAGAGAATGTGATGCTTGCGTCTGATCAATTCAAGAACTCGGGCGTTGCTGGGGGTGATGTCCCAGCCAGGTTCACCTACCTGCTGACGAGTTCCGACTTCTCTTCGATGGTGCGCCCTTCTGTATCATGTACACTCTTCCTTTTGGCTCTGGATATCTGTGCTCCTATGGGTAGCCCATCTTGTGCTGGTGTTGCACTGCTGTTGACTACTGATCCCTGGGTGCTGGTGGTGCTGGAGATGGTGGTGGTGGCTCTCCTATTGCCAACGAGGGAGGGATGGTGGTGCGCATATTGCCAACGCTCCTCGCGCCGTGGGGAAACCTGCCTGTTGTGCTTCTTGCTACTTTCTGTATGATCCTTCCATGAGGAGTTAGAACAGGTGGCAGTGTTTTAGCTTGTGGCTTGATTTGTAGACATGGTTGTCATCCGCGTCCATGTTGTTTGGGCAGGGTTCCTCGAGTTGCTACTTGATTGACATGGGTGCTAGTCCATCTGTGTGAATTTTGCCCGGCTGTCACTCTCGTCTTGTTCTTTTTCGCACACGCGTTCCTGCTCGTATGCTGGTTCATGTGCTGGTTCATGTGCTTGACTGTGATAGCCTTTGCTGTGACTCCTTGGAAACTCTGGTGCTACCATCTTGGTTTCCATCTCGTCAAAGCTGATGTTCTCGCGCTTCCTTCATTGTCCTGCATCACCGGTGTATCTTCTGCCACCCTTGTTCACGTACGAGACGTCCATGCTATCATCTTAGGGTGAGTGTGAGGGAGCGCTATGTACTGACTCCTTGCCCTTAGCCTAGCTATTGGCTATCTCCATGAGGCCGCTCACTGTATTGACCCGGACTCGGCCAATGTATTCTTTTTAGGTCCACTCGACGGAGTTCGTCTTTAAAACTAGAGACTGTTGTTTCCTCCGAGATGTCTTCCTCGCTGTTCTTTAGTGTTATCCACCGCTGGATGTACCCACGGATATTTTCGTCTTCTCATTGTCTTCATGCCTTTAGTTTCCCAACTGTTGTTGGTCGCTTGCACGTAGACTTAAAGCTCTTGATGAAGTTGTACTCGAAGTCTTCCCAACAATTGTAGCTGTTTTGGGGTCAACTCCTCAACCAGTTCCTCGCGGCTCTCACAAGCTGCAGTTGTATGTACTGCATCACGTGGTTTGACTGCCATTCTGAAACCTCACGACGGTTAGGTAATCATCCAACCAGGCTTTGGGTTCCTCGGAGCCGTCATACTTGGGGGGTCTCAGTTGTTAGCTTGAATCGCTTTGGCTTCCTGGCCTGGCAAATCTCACGGGTGAAACAGGGTCGTCCGTAGAGTTCCTCCTTGTCCGTATTGGGACAGTTTTGTTTCGGGTGCTCTGCTTGTGTCCTATCGGTTCGTTGTTGCGCGCCTTCCATGGCTCGTTCTCTGTGCAGTCTTTCCATCTTGTTTTGTGTGATCTTGCTGTGCATGTTCTTTGGGTTCTCCTTGTAGAGTGCGCGCGAGCTAGCTTTGCCTTTGCTTTGTCAATTGCCGCTTCTGCGGGTATGGTTGCTGCTCGAGGGGTCGGTGGGTCTTCGAGTTCCGCACTCGCGGTTTTTAGGCCCTGCAGTATTTCGTCATGGATCTCTCCACACGGATCGCCTGGTGTTGGCTTGATGGACATCAGGTACGTCTCCGCGTGTAAGAGACTTTCCTGCGAAGTCCTGAGTACTATTTTCCTTGGAGAATTGATCGTCTTGGGGGGGGGGGTGCTCGAGGTCGAGTGCCCTGCGTGTTTCCCCCATGGCAGTTGTTGTCATGTTTTTGTGTGCAGGTCCATTGCTTGGGTTTGGTGATTTTCACTTCCTCTCCTACGACTTCGACTGTGTACATTCCCGCGTGACGCGCGCTATCCAAGTATCTCTATATCTTTCTTAGATTCTTTCTCTGTCTACTTAGCATGTAGCTGTAAGCTGCCCACTCCTCTGAGGTTGCATACTTTGGGAGGGGCGCCCTTGCTCGACCAGTGTTGTGACTTGATCCATTGTTTCAGCCGACACGTGTACCATAGGATGGTTGTCCTTGTTCTTTTTGCCCCTGACTGCGGACTTAAAATCGATGGATCGAGTGGGTCTATCGAGTCCCTCCCCGTCATCTGTCGGGTATCTATCGTCGGGTGGCGGGGACTTCTGCGAGTCTCCTTCAGGTTCCTGGTCGTCTCCCATCGTCGGTCGCATCAACTACTTTGCCCGAATCGGTTGAGTCTTCACTATCGCCCTCGTTGTCTGTAGCCGCGTGTTGGACCACTTGACCATTGCGATGAAGTGAAGGTGAGGGCGTGCAGTGTAGGAGTGGCCGAAATATCCTTCACTCTCTGATCGCAGATACGGGACCTCCGAGGGCGTTGCTAGCGCAATCAACCCTGTCACTTAGAGACGAGGCAAATCATGAAGGCGTAGACTCCCACACAGCTCGCGCAGAAGTCCCAGTCACCGTACGTGAGGTTGATACTTTTGTCGATGGACTAAAATACTGGGCGGGTGCCGGTAAGTGCTTGGTGAAGTCGATGGACACAAAATGAATCGAATCCGCCCAAATAGGTGAGTCTCAGTGCGCAGAGGATGAGGCCGAAGAAGCCTCGGTTCTAGTGCCCCAGTTTCTCACAGATGGTGCCAATGAAGAGGATGCTATCTCAACAATCCCCATGGTTAGGGACGCTGGTAGACAACTCGGCTAGACAGGGCACAGAGGGAAAGGTTTACCAAAGATTTGGGCTCTTCGAAGAAGATAACTCCCCACTCTTGTCTTTCTGGTTGTTATTCCGGCAAGATGAAACAGGTTACATGTGGTGCAGTGCAAATTGGATCTGGCGTGTATCTGATCTGGGGTTTCTTATCTTTCTATGACCCCCTTCCGCCCCTTATATGGGGAGCCAGGTCTCAGGTGTTGTACATAAGTAGGACTCGACCCCGAGTTGGTTCTATACTACCCTAACTTTCCGAGAAAGTCTTTCCACTCACAGGCTCCGTCTTGGACCTGTAATGGGCTTGGGCGCTGCAACCCGAAGATCTGTCTGGAGTACCTGTAGATGGGCTACACCTAGTAGGCCCACCGCGAGGGGATCCTTTGGGCATCGCCACGTCATAAAGGATACTTCCTTAGCCATTTCAAAGGCAAACAAGTAAAATATGGAAATGTGTCTCACTCAGCCAACGTTACCTTTATTAGTTGTATTGAAGAAAGTGGACTGCCTAGGTGTAAGGTATAGCACAAGGGAGTTCGAATGGGTGAAAAGGAACCGAAAACGACACCACACACACTTTATGAGGAAAAACTTGGTTAGAAAGGTGGCAAGGAAAATGGAAAGACCCAATGAAATACTGTCAATAATAGAGAAAAAACCAAAGATCAAACAGAAAATAAAAAATCACGAAAATGATGGAAAACAACGGACAATTACACACAAATAATGTAATGTGGCTAGTGTGATCAAAGGGCGAGCGGAGCCGAAATGGTCCTACCGAAGAATACGGGCTCGGTGTCACACCAACTCGAGAAGGATGCTAACTCTATTGCCTTGCGTTATAGCAATAGATTTGCACTTGTGCGAAACCTTCACTCTTGCTTCTGGCGTTGGAGTTTGACGAATCTACAAGAGAAACCTTGGCACGGCGATGTTTTTTTAAGGATGAATATTTATTTCTTTTGTGGATGCCAAGACCACGACTCCAATACAACTTGTCGATTACAAGCGACTCACTCGATTCACACAAGTTAAATGCTTGCAATAAATGAGCTAGTCTGATCGGGTAAGGAACAAACAAAGGAAAAAGGGCTTACAGCGCATATAGGCGGGGCCATGCTTGGAGTCCGTGGTGTCGTTGTCGATTTAGAATTGTGGAAGCTAGTTATTGTCAATGGGGAGGAGCTAACACGGGTACTCAAACATCAATGGAAAATTTCAACACGAAAATGGGGGTCAAATTTCGAAATTGGGCAAGTTTTTGGGTGGCCGGTTTCGAAGTCGGCCAGACCGGTCTAGGGGCTGGTATCTACTTTTGTCTGACCGGCCTATGAACCGGTCTGGACCGGTTGCGAACCACCATTATGGCCAGCCTAGGTAGGTTGAAACCGGTCTGCCAGCCGACTCTGCTCGTGAGCAGAAAAAATTGCCTCTAAAATCTTCAAATTTGTGGGGAAATGACAAAATTAGGGTATGAGAACACAAATGGAAGGTGATAAGTTCTTCATATAATAGATCCATGGAGAAAAGCTATCAAAAACTCATCAAATCAACATATTCATATAAATCCAAGTTTGGCCTATTTTTGGGATTTTCGAAATTTTGGGGGAAAAGAAAATTTTGGTGGTAAAGGGGATGGATTTGTGACCAAAATCGTGGAAATCTAGATGTTGATACCAGATGGTGTGATTGCTCAACACTAGGGAGGCCTTATGTTCACGATTTGACCAAGAGTGGGCCAAGAACACGAAGAACACGATAGTGAGATTGAAGACAAACAATTAAAGGATAACTAGCTCGAACTAGAAGATTCGATCTCCCGGCAACTACACTGCAACGGCCGCCTCTGGAACTCAAGAACCAACTCAAACTCACCCTGATTGAAACTGATTCAACATCTATGGCCGGTCCACTGCACCATTAGAACCTGAAGGATTGGTTGAGATAGATTGTAGAGACACCAATTGAATCCCATGGGAAAAGGATGACAATCTCGGAGTAGCCTTGATACGATCCAAGATACGCAGTGTTTGTAATATCCTTGATACGGTTCTAGATACACTAGAAGTATCCTGATATGTGAAAAGGAGCAAAGCTCAAATCTCGATTCATCTCTAACCCTAGGGGGAGAAGGAGAAGGTCGATTTATAGGCTTGGCGGGTAGGTTGAGGAGGTACAAAGGCTCAGCTCTTCTTGACATGTAGGTCAATGAAAAGTCAACACGAAACCTGTTGGTAAGTTGGTTCAGCCGACGTTGGAACCGGTCTTGGCCACCCTAGGCCGGTGATGGGCCGATATCCCCTTCTGTAAGGCCGACGAGCGGTCGGTCGTGAGATCGGTCAGGCCGGCGCTGGGGCCAGTCTTGGTCAGTTGGAACCGACCTAGGGGACGGTATCCCCTTCTGTTAGGCCGGTGCAGGAACCGGCCTGCGTCGGCTTGAAGGTCGGTTTGGCCGATGCTGGAACTGGTCTGGGCCGACTGTGGCCTGCGCGCTGGAACCGATGATCTTGTGCCTTGATGACGGTTTCCTGGTTTCCTCTTCTTGTCCATCTTCTAAGGCATCTTCTTGAGCGTCTTTAACATCGTCCCGGGGTCATATCTAAGCACACATAGCACATATGCATGAGGTAGCAAACAATTCACCAAGTCATTGTGATCATAGAGAGACAAGAGCGAGTTCACGTTTGTCTTACATATCATTGGGCTCTCGCCATTGGTCCATTGGGTGTTGTAGTAGGGCTTGGTGGAATCGTGTGGGGTGCATCACACGTCTTTCTTAGGGCGAATACGGTACATATTTTTGTGCACGATGTCACGGGAGACATGTATCCTGTTAGGATGTATTGACGGATTTCATCCGAGATAATCATGATTCTGTGGCCAAGTGGGTAACTAAAAATTGCAATTTATAAACATATTACCATGTCCACAAGCATGCGTTTATTAGCGGTTATACACAACATTAAGAACGCCAAATTATTGGGGGGATCGTGTGCCTAAATCTAGTTCTGTATACGCAACTTTTAAAAGTGTCTCGACAAAAGTATTGTACATATGAGTATTGCAAAAAAAAATTTATTGCATGCTTCGGTACAAACGTTTGCTTATTCACTTAATATATTCATACAAAAATGAAAAGAAAAGGAGTAAGAAAAATGGGTACGCACCGAAGATACAAAAATAGAATAAACAAAAAGACTAGAATAAAAGTGAAAACATAAACAACGAACGAAAAGACCAAAAAAAACATGTAAATTGTAACTTTATTAAGACAAACTCGCTAAACTTTATTGCTCTACCAAGAAGTTTACATGCACATGATCATAGGGTGTCCCTAGCCAAAATTGTACTCCATGTGATCCATATTAATTGTGGCTGAATCACATGTATCTAGACTTGGTATATGATAATTAATATAAATCAGAGTGATGTTTTGCTCTTCAAAATTGATACATAAGCTCATGCAGCAGAACCTGACATATCAATCTCCTTGATGACGCGGGGGGCATACTTGACCATTGTCCCTGATTAATGTTTTTTAAGCGAGGAAAAAGACTTTCCATTTTCATTAAATAAGGTAGGAGTAATTATAATTTTTACAAACCAAGACGTGCCAAACAGCCACACAACATAAGCCTACCCTCACGGCATTACAATACTCAAGGCTCCCCCCCCCCCCCCCCGCCAAACCCCATAACATAGCCTCCTCTTTGATATTGGCGAAGAGCATGTTGGGGTCATGGAGTGGTTCCGGAACACGCACGCATTCCTTTCCTTCCAAATCTCCCACGAAACTAGCATGGCGATGGAGGCCAAGGCTTTCCTGTACGGACCTTTCTTGTGGATAACCTCGCTCCACCACTCTTTGGTGGAGTGGATGCCTTTACCATCACATGGCCGCAAGTTATGAAGTCCAAAGGTGGCCTTTAGGGCGGCCCAAATGCGAGTAGTGCAGAGGCACTTGATAAGAATGTGGGCGGCCGTCTCTTGTACTTGGCTGCAAAGCTTACAAAGCCCACAATTTTTCCATCCTCTCTGCTCAAGTCTACCCTCCATCCAAACTCGGTTTTGGAGGATCAACCAAGTGAAGATTTTGCACTTTAGAGGATCCCATGGTTTCCAAACCAAGGAGGACATCGGAGAGGAAGTTTGCTCCCAAGAATTGTATGTTGTAGGCGAATTTTGAAGAGTAGCAACCATCATTAGAGAATTTCCAAGTGATTTTGTCTATGACATCATGTTGCAAATGGACGTGATCAATCTTCTCCCAAAGGCTCACAATTTGGTTAATGTGGGAAGGCCCCCATGGGTGTTGATTTGGGATACCCAAATATCATCTTCCAATGTCTTGCGCATCGTGGATTTCTTCTTCTTAGAGAGATAAAATATGAGGGGAGAAATGTCTTTGGGGATACATCCATCAAGCCAATATGCTTCCCAAAATAGGAATTTCTCCTCATTTCTAATGGATACGCTCGTAGCCGCCGAAAAAAGGTCATGGTCACTTGAGTTGCAAGGGGTTCCAAGATCCATCCATGGCTTGCAATCATCACTCCATTGGAACCACAACCATGTCAATCGGAGGGTGGAGGCAAACTTGTTGAGGTTTAAAATACCCAAACCTCCAAACTCCTTTGGTTTACACACCGCCTCCCCCCTTCACTTTGCATTTTCCTCCAGTGGTCTTGTCACAAGCCGCCCAAATATAATCCCTTCTAATACTATCGACCTTCGGAAGGACCTCCACCGGGATCTCAAGAATAGTGATGGAATAAATCACAACACTAGTGAGAACTGCTTTAACAAGCGTCGAGCGTCCCACCATACTGACATGGCTTCCCATCCGAGGGACAAGCTTACCAGCCACTCTATCTTCAATATATTGTAGATGGATCCTCTTGAGCCTTGACACGGACAAGGGGAGACCAAGGTATTTCATACGGGAGTGCGCGCGGCAAGCCGGGAAATCTTGGAGGACACCATCAAGATCAATGTTGCGACATGGAATCGGAGCAGCTCCGTGATAATTCCAAAGTTGGCAAGCGTAGCAGCCAAAAACCGGGCGTCCTCTTTGATCGGCTTGACAAAGAAGGCCACATCATCGGCATAGAGGGAGGTGCGGACCGTGGGGGCTCCCCCTCTAAGCTTATGGAGGTATCCATGTGTGGTGGCTTCGCGAAGAATGTGGTGTAGGGGGTCAATAGCCAACACAAGTGGTAGTGGAGAGAGAGTGTTGCATTGCTGAAGCCCCCTCCCATGCTTGATAGGAGTTCCATCAATGCCATTTAGGAGCACCCTTGATGAGGAGGTGGAGAGAATAGCCGAAATCCAATCTCTAAAATTGGAGGGGAAGCCCAAATGTTGAAGGAGGTCCATCAAGTAGTCTCATGATGTCTATGCACGCTTTTATTCTTGTAGACAGTGTTGGGCCTCCAAGTGCAGAGGTTTGTAGAACAGAAGCAAGTTTCCCTTAAGTGGATCAGCCAAGGTTTATCGAACTCAAAGAGGAAGAGGTCAAAGTATCCCTCTCAAGCAACCCTGCAATTACGATACAAGAAGTATCTTGTGTCCCCAACACACCTAATACAATTGTCAGCTGTATAGGTGCACTAGTTCGGCGAAGAGAGAGTGAAATAAAAGTATTACGAATGTGTATAAGTGATAATAGCAATCTGAAATAAAAATAGCAGCAAGCAAACATGTAGCAGAGCAGGTTGTAAACGGTGTGTCAATGCTTGGAAACAATTCCTAGGGATCCTACTTTCACTAGTGAACACACTCAACAATGATAAAATAATTGAATGCATAAATATCCTCTCTTCACTATGCTACTCTGAACAACTCTCCGGTCGAATAACAAACACCAATTCATTGTGTAGGGCTGTAACAGCACTCCTCAAGTTTGTATTCCCATATCTAGTTAACCCCACACTGTCACTATGAGTGCCCTAGAAGGTACTAAACAAATTCCACACTTTCATAGGGACATCCAACACAAGATATAAATATCATGCTAAACCACACGATGCACACACTATCACCTTTACACCGTGATTAAAGTGTTTATGGAGATCTCATAACAAAACAACTTGAGTAGCATAACAGATGAAGAGTAACATCTACTTGTTCAACTAGATTACAAAGTTCATGATCACACAAAGATCACACCATGGGAGAGAGAGATGAGACACGTAGCTACCGGTAGAGCCCTCGGCCCCGGGGGAGAACTACTCTCTCCTCATCATAGGAGACAACAACAACGATGAAGATGGCGGTGGATTCAATGGAGATGGCTCCGGGGGCACTTCCCCATCCCGGCAGGGTGCCGGAATAGAGATTTCTGTCCCCCGAAACTTGTCGGTGGCGACGGAGCTACGGATGTTTTTGGTGGAAAAGGCCGATTGATCTAGGGTTTATGCATCAGGGGGTATATATGGGCGAAAGGGCGATGTCGGGGGGTGGCCAGGGGGCCCACACCACCTGGTGGTGCTGCTAGGGGGGACCGCGCCACACTATGGTGTGGGGCCTCCGGGGTCCCCCTCCGGGTCTCTTCGAGACTTTCTGGACCCTCCGGGACTTCTAAGACTTCTGGCTTTTGAATCGTCCAATTCCGAGAATATTTCCAGAACAACTTTTCTGAAACTAAAAACAGCTGAAAACAGGAACTGGCTCTGTGGCATCTTCTCAATAGGTTAGTCTCGGGAAATCGATAAAATTACATAAAGTGTATAGCAAACATGTGGGAAACAATAAGAAAATAACATGTAACATCAGAAATTAAGGATACGTTTATGACGTATCAACATCCCCAATCTTTGTTCCTACTCATCCTCGAGTAGGTAAACGACAAAAAAAAATTCTAAGGTGACATGCTACCAACATAAACTTGATCATCATAGTAATGTAAAGCATGTAAACTAGGATCAATTGAATAAAGGATGTGGTTTATAGTTGATATCAAAGAGTAATGTATAAACCATTAGTAATAACAAAGTAAAACCTTTCAATGAATCAATACTAAAAGACAATCCATTGTGCAAAGTATATTAGAGATGTTTTAAGCTTAAAGAACAACAATATAATCATCCAAGGCATCAAACTCTCACAATAAACCCTGTTAGGATCAAGTCAAGTGACAACAATATGCACATAGGAAAATCATTCAAATAATTGTGCACTTAAAACAAGCAAGCGTTCTGTATTGATCCCTAGCACCAGGATGTTATGGCTAAAAGAACATTATGGGGGGTTTGGATGGTCAATGGAAGAAAGTCTCACACAACTGAAAGTGATCATTATACAAGAGGAAGTCTTATAATCGAAGTTATGAAAGGAGTAGTGATTGCCACACAACGGATGCACATAGAGCTATAAGTGTATGAAAGCTCTCCAATGGAACTAGTGGGGGTGCATCCAACTTGCTTGCTCACGAATACCTAGAGCTCTTTTGAGGAGGCTCATCATTGGAATATACAAGCCAAGTTCTATAATGTAAGTTCCCCACATATTTATGTAAGTCATAATATGAAAACTCTCTCCAAGCTGAAGTAATGATGCCAACCAAGCACAAGTGTGGAATAAATGATAGTAGTGCTACCCCCTCTCTATTTATTATCTATCTTTTCCCTTTTTTCTTTTTGGCTTTTTTTTATTTATAACCTCACTGGTAGGGGCAACACTCTATTTACAATGAATCATCACTTTTACTACTCATAACTCAAACTGAAATATCTCTTATGTAAATAAAACTAAATTCTCCTGCCAGTGTAGCAGTATGCAAAATAACAATGAAGCATGACAAGTAACATAATGATGATGGATGTTGTATGGCAATATATCTCGGAATGGCTATGGAAATGCCATGGTAGGTAGGTATGGTGGCTGTTTTGAGGAAGATAAATTTTGGCTTATGTGTAGAAGAACAAAGTTTTCCCACGGGGTTTGGATGTACTAGCAAAGTTTGCACCAACTCTCAATGTGAGAATGAGCAATGCACAGTATCGAAGAGGCTAGCAAATATGGATGGTGGAAGTGCCAGAAAACCGCAACATAGAACTCACAAGTTAAAAGATTCCAAATAAAATCATGATATCATAAGGCATAATGAAAATCACTCCAAGAGGGTCCGTGGCATTGACAAGTCACTGTTGGCTACCCCGACCGTAGCGTGTAACAATAAGCTATCACGATTTCTATCAGCAAAGGAAGTCATATACCATTATCCTATCAACCAGTTATTTGAGTGTGGCATAGTTTCAAGCTTCTAGACCAACCATTAGTTGTTTTTAATTTAATAAACCAGCAATTTTACAATTAAGCATATTCATATATCAAAACAACAGCAAATAATCAAGTGAAACAGTTTAGTGATCTACAACAATATGCCAGCTTTTTGTCATACCATCTACCACACGTAGCATTTTCTAGTTCCAACAAGAACCATACAAAATATGTTTTAACAAAAACTCTCTAAATGATAAAGAAAGCAAGCATGAGAGTACTCACATAACTCTACTAAAACTAATAGCTCTGAATAAGAGATGCATGAAAACAAGGGCTAAACGCAGTACTAGCAAAAAGTAAACACTCACAGAACAATAAGAATGAAAACTAGAGTGTTCTAAGCAATGAAAACCGAGTTTGTCTCTCTCCCACACAAGTATGATAGGTTCCAGTGATATGATTGCAGCAAGGAAAACAAAAGAAAACAAAAGAAGAAAAACATACGCTCCAAGTAAACTTCATATGATGTGACCGAATAAAATTATAGTTTCACGAGAGGTGACCTGATAGATAGTTGATGAAGAAGGGGATGCCTTGGGAATACCCAAGATTAGATGTTTGAGTCTTCTAAAAATGTTATTGTATGAACCATGGGGGAATCCCCAAGCTTTGACCTTGCACTCTTCTTGATCACATATATCACCTCTTCTCTTGACACTTGAAAACTTCTTCACACCATACTCAAACAGTAATTTGCATTAGAGGGTTAGTGCAACAATAAAAAATCCATGGGTTCTGTATGGAACAAGTTCTATTGATACTTATAAACATTAGCTACAGCCACTGATGTTTCGTGAAGCAAAGAAATGCAGTTGACATCGTAAAAGAGCAAATGCAAGAAAAATGGCAGAATCTGTCAAAACCAGAACAGTCTGTAAAGACGAATTTTTTCGAGGAACTTAAGTTGCTCAGATCAAAAAACTTAAAGAACGAAAAAGTTGTGGAATTGGATGAGGAATAAGCATAAAACATTTCAGTTGATTCTTATTTTTCTATGATTTATACGATTTTTTTACGGTGGACAGCGGAAATCTGTTTCCTGCGCAGAGATCCAAAAACCAACTCCAACTCTCGTCAGAAACTTTACTTGGCACAACTAAAAAATGAAAATAAAGATACAAAGGAGTTGCTACAGAAGTATACAACCCCTTGACTCAAAGAAAACAGAGAAAACAAAGCAAAAAATAAAACCATGGGTAATCTCCCAAGAAGTGCTTTTCTTTAAAGCCTTTTAGCTAGGCCTAGTAATTTGAGAAGATGCTCACATGATAAATATTAATTGAAGCAAAAGAGAGAATCACGAAGCAAATGTAAAAGAAATTTAATTCTAACCCACTTCCTATGAAAAAGAATCTTGTAGAAGAACAAGTCAATAAAGCTCAAAGTGGCTAGCATAGGAAGACAAAACAAGTGCAACTTCAAAAATTTCAACATGAAGTGGGGAAACTTGATATTTTTGAGATGCATAAGATTATGTTTCCCTCTCACATAATAACTTTCAGTAGCATCATGAATAAAATTAATAATATGACTATCACATAAAACATTCTTATCATGAGCCACATGCATAAAAGAGTTAATACTCTCCACATAAGCATAGTCATTCTTATTAATAGTAGTGGGAGAAAATTCAACAAAATAGCTATCATTATAATTCTCATCACCATAATCATCAAATATAGGAGGAATATTATAATCATAATTAACTTTCTCCTCAATAGTAGGTGGACTTAAAATATCATATTTATCATTGTAATCATCATAAAGAACTCCAAGATGATAGACAAGTTGTATATTAGGGAGATGGTTTCGGGTAATCTCTCCATAACTATGACAAATTTCATAAGGACAATTGTAATCATAGCATATGTTATAGCATCTTTTATAATAGTTATCAAAGACTGGAGGCATAGTGTCATCATAAGCAATACCATCATTTTTACTAGAAAGAGATGTATCAAGCATATAATCATCAGTAGCAAAAAGTTTTTCAAACACATCATGCACAAGATCAGAGCTTTATATATCATCATTGGAAGGAAAATGGATGGTACTAATAGTATAGCAATTATCATTATTTTCAGAATTGGTACCAAAGAGATTTTCTAAAAGTAGTCTGTTTATCCCAATCATGATCACTTTCATAAATAAGAGGCATAGGAAAATAATCGAGTTCATACTCATCCAAAAAACATAATGGGAGCAACATGCTTAGGGGGAGATATCGTTACCTATATCCTTTTACTCTTCTTCTTCTTCTTCTTCTTCTTCTTACTCTCTATAGGAGGGAGAGGCTTGAAAGGAAGCTTCTCCACATACCCTGGTTTATTGTCAGAAACAATAGAAAGAACTTTGGCGGATTCCTCCTCTTTATTAATAAGATCAAAACAAATATTAGCCTTGTCATATTTTGGTAAAGTCTCCTCTTTTATAATATTTTGTATGTAAGTATTTGTGCGGCAATTATTAACACAATAAAGATGACAACCATGTAGGACACTATTCATATCAAGAGCACTCATATCTACCAAAGAAGTTTTTCTTGATAACTCTTTACACCTCAAAAATAATGTAAGTTCATCATGCTGATTAGGAGTGATCATGTCATCACAATACAAACTTCCACTATTCGAATAGCTACTACAGCCTAAGCATTGAAAATTGGAATGACCCACTTTACAGCAAAGTTCACAAATAAAAGTATAGAGGGCACAAACTTTTTTACCAAGATCATCTAAAGCCCTGTCCCACTTTCTAGTTTTTTCATTCCTATGATGGATGCAATATTCTTCTTTGGTTTGATTCTTTTTACAAGGTCTAAGTGCTCCACAAAAATTAACATGCTTATAAGAAATAGTACTTTCAGAAGTTTGAGCATGTTCATTGCAATCATTAATAACAGTTTCATTTTTCATGCAAGTGTCTTTAAAAGGTTCATGATGTATGTCCCCATTTGATTCAGGAACATTAATATAAGAAGCAAATGATCTATACCAACCAACAACCATTTTAGGATCAAGACCATATTTAGCACTAAGCTATTGAAAATCAGCAGTTTCAGCGAAAGATTTAATGCAATCATACTCATAGTTTATACGTGTTTCGTTAACTTTGTCGTTATTCCAACCTTCATTATTGGTTTCAATTAATTCAAGAAGATACCATTTAGCTTCAACCTTATTACTTGAGAAAGAACCCTCTGAACAACCATCTAGATAATCCTTGTAATGTTCTGAAAGCCTTGCATAAAAATTTGTAACATTTATTTCCTTAGGAAGCTTATGGTTAGGACATTTAAGTATTAATGTTTTCAGTCTTCCCCAAGCTTGAGAAATGATTTCTCCATCACGAGGCAAAAAATTATAAATGTAATTCCTATCTAAATACAGTTCATGAGAAGAATAAAATTTAGAATAAAATAGAGATTCAAGCTCCTTCCACTCCAAACGATGAGGATCATCTAGTAGCTAATACCACTCCGTTGCTTTGTCCTTAAGTGACAAAGAGAATAGAATCCTCTTAACTTTGTCCACTGAAATACCTGCACACTTGAACAACCCGCATAATTCATGTATCAAGAGTAAATGATCACGAGGATGGACAGTTCCATCTCCAAAATAGCAGTTATTCGTGACACGTTCAACAATTTTCATAGGTATTTTAAAAGGAACACTTTTAGCAGGAGGATTTAAAATATCACAAGCATCATTAGATTTATCACATATGGGAGAAAAAGTATCGTCAAAGCAAATTTTCTCCTCTAAAGATGGGGAACTAAAAAGATTATAAAAACAAGCTTCCCCAAGCTTATACTTTTCCATAGTATTAGAAATAATGGTATCCAAATAATTAATGCTAATTACATTGCTACTAGCATGCAAATAAAGCTCTCTCATATTTTTGTTGTTTTCCACTAAGACTAACTAGTAAAAATAAAAACAAGCAACAAGTAAAAAAAAGCCTAACTTGTGAAAAGAAAAAAAGAAACAAAAAGATATAATTGCAGAATCTAAAGTAAATAACTTTGAGCACTCCCGAACGAGGATATGATAACCTTTTACATTACCTCCCCGGCAACAGTGACGGAAAAGAGCTTGATGTCTATGCATGCTTCTTTTCTTGTAGACAGTGTTGGGCCTCCAAGTGCAGATGTTTGTAGAACAACAGCAAGTTTTCCTTAAGTGGATCACTCAAGGTTTGTCTAACTCGGGGAGGAAGAGGTCAAAGGTATCCCTCTCAAGCAACCATGCAATTACGATACAAGAAGTCTCTTGTGTCCCCAACACACCTAATACAATTGTCAGATGTATAGGTGCACTAGTTCGGCGAAGAAAGAGTGAAATACAAGTAATACGAATGTGTATAAGTGATAATAGCAATCCGAAATAAAAATGGCAGCAAGCAAACATGTAGCAGAGCAGGTCGTAAACAGTGTTTCAATGCTTGGAAACATGGTCTAGGGATCCTACTTTCACTAGTGAACACTCTCAACAATGATAAAATAATTGAATGCATAAATATCCTCTCTTCACTATGCTACTCCGAACCACTCTCTGGTCGAATAACAACACCAATTCATTGCGTAGGGCTGTAACAGCACTCCTCAAGTTTGTATTCCCATGTCTAGTTAACCCCACGTTGTCCCTATGAGCGCCCTAGAAGGTACTAAACAAATGCCACAATTTCATAGGGTCATCCAACACAAGATATAAATATCATGCTAAACCACACGGTGCACACACTGTTACCTTTACATCGTGATCAAAGTGTTTACGGAGATCTCATAACAAAACCACTTGAGTAGCATAACAGATGAAGAGTAACATCTACTTATTCAACTAGATTACAAAGCTCATGATCACATAAAGATCACACCATGGGAGAGAGAGAGATGAGACACATAGCTACCGGTAGAGCCCTCAGCCCCGAGGGAGAACTACTCCCACCTCACCATAGGAGACACAAACGGCGATGAAGATGGTGGTGGAGTCGATGGAGATGGCTCCGGGGGCATTTCCCTGTCCCGGCAGGGTGCCGGAACAGAGATTTATGTCCCTTGAAACTTGTCGACGGCGATGGCGGAGCTACGGATGTTTTTGGTGTAAAAGGACGATTGATCTAGGGTTTATGCATCGGGGGGTATATATGGGCGAAAGGGCGATGCCGGGGGGTGGCCAAGGGGGCACACCACCTGGTGGCACGGCCAGGGGGACCCGCGCCACCCTATGGTGTGGGGCCTCTAGGGCCCCGTATGGGTCACTTCGGGACTTCTCGGACCCTCTGGGACTTCTAAGACTTCTGGCTTTTGAATCGTCCAATTCCGAGAATAGTTCCAGTACAACTTTTGTGAAACTAAAAACAGTAGAAAACAGGAACTGGCTCTGTGGCATCTTGTCAATAGGTTAGTCCCGAGAAATCGATAAAAATTACATAAAGTGTATAACAAACATGTGGGAAACAATAAGAAAACAACATGGAACATCAGAAATTAAGGATACGTTTATGACGTATCATCCCATCTAACCGAGTTGACGGGCTTTTTATATCAAGCTTGAAGAATAGGGTTGGAGTTTTAGTCTTGTGAAGTCGTCTAGCCAAGTTTCTCACATAGATAAAATTATCGTGGATGCTTATTGTCTCCCTAAAAGCGCTTTGGGAATTGGAGAAAAGCTTTTTCATGTGTGGAGCAAGGCGGGAGGCCATCATTTTCTAGATGAGCTTTGCAATTGAATGGATGAGGCTAATTGGCCTAAATTCGGTGATCTCTTCGGCACCATCTTTCTTCGGGATAAGTGTGATGTTCGTGGAATTTAGCCAATGAAGGTTGTCGGTCTGGAGAGAGACAAAATGGTTGATTACGGACATTATGTCTCCTTTGACAATGTTCCAACAAGCTTTGGAGAAAGCACCCGAGAAACCATCCAGACCCGGAGCCTTATCACTTGTGATGTTAGCTGATGTTTATGCACGCTTCTATTCGTGTAGACAGTGTTGGGCCTCCAAGTGCACAGGTTTGTAGAACAGCAGAAATTTTCCCTTAAGTGGATCACCCAAGGTTTATCGAACTCGGGGAGGTAGAGGTCAAAGGTATCCCTCTCAAACAACCCTGCAATTACGATAGAATAAGTCTCTTGTGTCCCCAACACATCTAATACAATTGTCAGTTGTATAGGTGCACTAGTTCGGCGAAGAGAGAGTGAAATACAAGAAATATGGATTGGCATAAGTGATAATAGAAACCTGAAATAAAAATGGCAGCAAGCAAACATGTAGCAGAACTGATTGTAAATGGTGTTTTAATGCTTATAAACAAGGCCTAGGGATCATACTTTCACTAGTGGACACTCTCAACAATGATAAAATAATTGATTGCATAAATATCTCTCTTCACTATGCTACTCTGAACCAATATCCGATCATATAACAAACACCAATCACTGCGAAGGGCCGCAAAAAGCACTCCTTAGAGTTCGCATTTCCCCATCTAGGTAACCCCTACGCTATCACCATGAGACCTAGATGGTTCCAAACAAACACCACAATTTCATAGGATCATCCAACACAAAATAGAAATATCACGCTAAACCACACGGGGCACACACTGTCACCTTTACACCGTGATCAAAGTGTCTACGGAGATCTCATAACAAAACCACTTGAGTAGCATAACAGATGAAGAGTAACATCTACTTATTCAACTAGATTACAAAGCTCATGATCACATAAAGATCACACCATGGGAGATAGAAATGAAACACATAGCTACCGGTAGAGCCCTCAGCCTCGAGGGAGAACTACTCCCTCCTCATCATGGGAGACAGCAACATCGATGAAGATGGCGGTGGAGTCAATGGAGATGGCTCCGGGGGCACTTCCCCGTCCCGGCAAGGTGCCCGAAAAGAGATTTTTGTCCCCCAAAACTTGTCGGTGCCGGCGGCGGAGCTACGGAACTTCTCGTGGAAGGGGGCCAATTTATTTAGGGTTTATGAATCGGGGGGACTATATAGGCGAAAGGGTGATGGCGGGGGGCACCCGAGGGGCCCACACCACCCCCAGGCGCGGCAAGGGGGTCACCCGCGCCCAGCCATGGTGTGGGGGTTATAGGGACCCCCTCCGGGTCTCCTTTGGACTTCCTTGACGTGTCGGGAATTCTAAGACTTTTGGCTTTTGTTTCTTCCAATTCCGAGAATATTTCTAGAACAACTTTTCTGAAACCAAAAATAGCAGAAAACAGGAGCTGGCTCTATGGCATCTTATCAATAGGTTAGTAACGTGGGGATGACTCCAGGACCTATCGAGTGGGCCTACCTGGTCTAAGGCCCAAGACTAAAGCCCAACTTGAGGCGCCATCCCGCAGTTCTAGAAGGCCTAGTGGAAGCCCACCCGCAAAACTTGCGGGTCAAGATGAAAAGTTTTTGCCGCTTTAGAGCTTGGTTTTGTAACCCCCTCGGGCACGGTTTGAGACCCAGCCACCTATAACAAGGCTGGGAGAACCACCGAGGGGGATCCAATCTATTTTCCACCACCATAGCCATAGCTCGAGATCTATCTCTCAGCTTGCGCACCCACCTTTGTAATTGATCTACTCATAATACAGATCGGAAAAGCAGGAGTAAGGGTTTTACCTCTACGAGGGCCCCGAACCTGGGTAAATCTTGCCCCCTGTTAGCCGACGAAGTTACCAGCGCCTATTTTGTTCTCTTACTCGAAACCCTACAGGATCATCCGAGGGGATTGCCGATATGAATAATCGAAAATTGGCGTCGTCTATGGGAACTGCGGACGCTGGATCCATGGCATCTTCGGCCTCATCTTCACCAAGCTTCAGCTGGAGCCCAGGATCATTGACTCCAACGGAGCCGATCTGCTTCGGGTCGTTCATCTACACGTCCCACTCGCCGGAATCACGTTGGGCGTTCGATGGACTTCAGGAGGGCATTAGCCTGACATTCGGCGACCTCCGCTTCCGCGCCGGCAAGACGGGAATTCTAGGCTTCCCCAACCAAATGGAATTGGACGGATAAGACTCTGAGTCCGTCTCAAGCCCGACGATCCTCGAGTCACCATCTGGCAACGTCAGTCCCGACTTAGCGCCCAGTAAAGGATCCATCCGTCGCAACATGCGCAACTTCCACACCATTTCGACTGAAGAACCCTCCAAATTCAGCGAAAGCCATCGGCCTACGCCTAGGACTCATGAGCCATATCTGGCCCAAGTCTGCATGGTAGGTTCGACCGAACAACCTGAGGAAACGAAGGAAAGTCAAGTGACGCGGGAACGCATCAAGGTTTCGTGAGCCTCTTGGCTCAAAGCGAAGGCAGCGGTACACTCCGGCTAACCGATAGAACCTGGATCCTCTCAAGAAGACCTGACGGCATACCACTACCACCTGTTGCGGACAGGCCGACAGTTGGCAGGACTCCGCAAGGAACTAGAAGCACAGAAGAAGCAGCGGAAGCCTCGAGTGCGCTCCGCGCGGCGCTTTCCAGGACTCACTCAACGGGGAACCAGCCCCCAAATAAAGGAAATCACGTCTCAAAAACTGCTCGCATGGATCAAGGGTCTCTCAACGAAGTCATCAAGACTCTCGAGACTTCCCATAAGCATGTTGATGATCAGGGTAACATGCACCCGACGACTCCCGTCGTCGTGGTCTTAGCCGCAGCTACATACTTGCAGGCGAACCAGCCACCCGAGAACGATCCCCGCGCGGAACAATACCGGCAGGTCCAGAGGGGACTAGGCATGGCCGGAGCGGCAATCGCCGCCTAGAACCGCAAGAACACAACACCCCCTGAAGCTGATAAAACACCTCGGGTGGACAAAACACCTCGCAGACGTGAGAGCACGTCGTCAAACAGAGGAGACAGGGGATCGACTTGCCGCCCAGGGGCAAATGCGTCGCGGCGACAACCCACGCATCGATGATGATAGCCCGTGAAACCGTGACAGAAGCCCACGACACCACGGAATCCGCTCGCGACAACGCAGCAGGAACCACGGCAGGAGTATTACCGCGACCGAACTCAATACGACGCGTGTGGGGACATCGCGCAGAGCAAGGTCGATAGAGCTCGAGCCCGCAGGAACCATGCTCGATTGCTATCCACCTCCTCTGCGAGGAAGCCTGCGACGTGATGTGCTTCAGCAGCAAAATCCGCGAAGCACCAATGCCCAAGAGATTCAAACTCACAACGGAGGTCCCAAAGTACGACGGCTCGCAAGATCCCAAGTCATGGCTTTCAGACTTTCTGACCGCGGTAAAATGCCAGCAAGGGAACAAAACAACGGTCATGCAGTACCTAAACCTGCACCTCGTAGGCACGGCCCGAAGCTGGTTCGAAGGAAGACCGCGTGCGTACTACAGATCCTGGGACGATCTCACCGGTGACTTCGAGAAGAACTTCCAGGCGACATACAAGCGGCCAACATCTATCGAGGAACTGCGAGCCTGCAGGAAGAAGAGAGGCGAGTCAACCCGCAAGTATATCTAGAGATGGACCACACTCAAGAAGACGCAGGTGAATATATCAAAGGAAGTTGCGGTTGAAGCTTTCACCAAGGGCGCTCGGCGCGCCGCCTTCCGAGAAGAGATGGGGTTATCCGCACCCAAATCAATCGGGGAGTTAATGGTGATAGCGAACAGATGGGCGAATGGCGAAGAATCCCTGCGCAACGAGAAAGCTTCCTCACTCGCGCACGACGAGGACCGCAACGGCGACCGCCAGAAGAGGAAGAGAAAACACTACGATCGGGATGATCAATCGGAACTGGTAGCGGCCGAGTTCATGAGAAACCGCGACAACGGATCCCCGCGGATATCGCGAATGGAAGCCAAAACCATATGATAAAACTCCCGAGGAAGACCTTGATGGATACTTCTCTCTGCATCTGTTTACAGATAAGTGCACGGGCAAAACCAAGGCCACTCACCTCCTCAAGGACCGTCGAAAGTTCCAAGACATCCACGAGGCATACACAAAGAAAAACAGGGCAGCTGTAAACCAGGGATACCCTCAACTGTCGGGAGGATACCAACCACCACCCCTACCTCCGCCTGCAGGTCAACACAACATGGCTCTAGCCGCCCTTCCCGCATCAGCTAACCCAGCCGCAGCAAATCAAGGAGGAAACGGCTACCCAAACTCCCATGGGCTCCTAGGCAAGATACAGAAGGTCTGCCCGTCCCGACGAGTTCTGAAGACCAACACTCGCCAAGTTAACATGGCAGTACAAGCACCACCGTTCAAACCTGAATACATGAAGATGTCCGAGCACCCGATAACCTTTTCACGAGAGGATCACCCGCCACGGGTGCATCCACCGGGGCACGCGGTGCTCGTCATCCAGGCGCAAATAGGCAACTACGACCTAGCCCAGGTGTCCGTGCACGGCGACACAGGAACTTAGAGGAACTTAGAGGGACTCACAGCATCACAAACATCCTTCCACGGGATAGTACCGGGTAAAGCGGTCCGACCACTCGGAACAATCAACTTGGAAGTGATCCTCGGAGACCCGCGCAACTACATGAGAGAATTCCTCGACTTCGAGGTACTCGATTCGCCATCCCAGTACCACGCCATTCTCGGCCGGACAACTTTTGCGATATTCATGGCAGTACCTCATTACGCCTACCTAAAGTTGAAACTCCCAGGATAGTATTGTACAATCATGGCGACTTCCAAAAATCAGACAAGTGCGACAACAAATTCCACGAGATCGCGAAATCTTTCGGGATGCAGGAGGAGCTAGAGGAATTAGCAAAAACCACGGATAACTATGTGATGCCACTAACCAAAAAGAACACTCCAGACCTCGATTTCAGCCCGAGTAGCGAAACTTGAAAGCAGCAGGTGCACCCGATAGAATCCGCAAAGATGGAGATCGTGTCCACCACCCTATCACCCGCATAGGAAAGCGCGCTCGTTGAACTCCTCCGTGAGTACTGGGAAATTTTCGCCTGGCAGCCTTCATATATGCCAGGAATACCCAGTGAGTTCGCCGAGCACTCACTAGAAATGTACAAAGATGCAAAGCCGGTCAAACAGACCACTCGACGCTTCTCTGAGCCAAAACAGAGAGCACTCGGAGAACAGGTGAACAGGGTCCTAGCCGCCAAGTTCATCGAGGAGATCAAGATTTCCACCTGGTTAGCAAACCCGGTGTTGGTCCCGAAGAAAAACACAGACATCCTTTGCGTGTGCATCGACTACACGTCGCTAAACAAGCACTGCCCCAAGGATAATTTCCCGCTCCCGCGGATCGACCAGATTATCGACTCCACAGCAGGTTGTCAGCGCATGTCCTTCCTAGACGCCTACTCGGGATACAAACAGATCAGGATGAAGCAGCAGGACGAGGAAAAGACAGCATTCATCACACCATACGGTGTATACTGCTACAGGACAATGCCTTTCGGGCTTTAAAACGCATGCGAAACATATCAGCGATGCATGCAAAAATGTCTCGCCAAGCTCATTGGCAAGAACGTACAGGTGTACGTTGACGATATCTTCATCAAGACTCGAGTGGAGGATATGCTCCTCGAGGACATAAGGGAGACATTCAACGCCCTCAACGCATACAAAATCAAGCTCAACCCAACAAAATGCATCTTAGGAGTTCTCGCCAGCCAAATTCTCGGCTATCTGGTCTCCGTCCGAGGAATTGAGGCCAACCCGGAGAAAATTCAAGCAATATTGACGATGAAAGAACCGAAAAATCTCTGCGGAGTCCAACAACTGGCAGGGCGACTGGCGACCCTCATCAGGTTCATCGCACGATTGGGCGAGCAGGCGCTCCCTTTCTACAAACTGCTGAAGAAAACGGATAAGTTCGAGTGGTTGCTAGAAGCGAAAAAGGCGTTCATCGATCTGAAAAGTGTGTTACTGAGCAGGCGCATACTGGCAACACCGGAGGAAAGGGAACCTCTCTACCTTTACCTAGCCGAAAAAAATCAAGTGGTCAGCACGGTAATTGTTGTCGAGCGGCCAGAGGACGGAAAGGCATATGACGCTCAGAGTCCGGTGTACTACATTAGCGAGGTACTCTCGCCGTGGAAACAGCGATACCCCCACTACCAGAAACTCGCGTATGGAGTGGTCCTTACAGTCCGCAAGCTCAAACACTACATCTAGGAACATAACGTCACGGTGCTAAACGTCGCATCACTCGGTATTATTATGAACAATCCCATGGCATCCGGAAGAATCGCAAAGTGGAGCATCAAGCTAGGCGCCTGGGATATAATATACACAGGACGTAACGCCTTCAAATCCCAGGTGGCCGTAGAATTCCTGAGCGAGTGGACGGAGTTGCAAACTCCAGGATCCCCATAATACACGAGTAACTGGATCATGTACTTCGACGGGTCGAAAAGAAACGAAGGGGCGGGAGCCGGCGTAATCCTCATATCGCCAAGAGGCGACAAACTGCGGTACATTCTACACCTCGACTTCCCCCTGGACGATCTAGCCTCCAACAATGCCGCCGAGTATGAAGCACTCTTACACGGCATGAAGATGGCGATCGCCTGCGGCGCCACTCGACTGATGATATACGGAGACTCCAACCTTATCGTGCAACAAACGATGAAGGAATGCGACGTTGTCGCGGACAACATGATCGCTTATCGCGACATGTACAACCTGCTCGAAGGAAGCTTTAAGGGGTGCAAACTGAAGCACATTGCTCGATCAAGCAACAAAGAAGCCGACAGATTGGCAACATCGGGTCAATAAATGCCCAAGTCCCGTCAAGAATTTACTTCGAGCGGCTCATCAAAAGGTCGATCAAACTGAAGAAGCACACGGAGGTGCCAACAGCAGCAGAAACAGAAGCCAGTCGACAATGCGCCATCATTGAACTTTCTCACAACATCTCGAGGCTGATCTTCCTAGTCGAGACAGTCTGGACGACCAAGTACCTCGACTACTTGATCCGAAAGCAGCTCCTAGAGGATATCCCTGAGGCAAGGCAGATTGTTCGGCGCAGCAAATCCTTCTGGGTAGGAAACGACAAACTCTACAAACAGAGCGTATCAGGAATCCTCCAACGGTGCATCGCACCCGAGGATGGAAAGGAACTACTACGGGACATACACCAAGGCGACTGTAGGCATCACACCAGCTGGAGAGCCATACTGGGAAAAGCTTTTCGAGCTGGATTTTACTGGTTAATAGCAGCCAAGGACGCCAAGGAACTAGTCGAAAGATGTGACGCTTGCCAATGCTTCTCGCCCAAGCCGCAAGCACCAGCCACGGAGCTCCACATGATCCCCTTGTCATGGCCATCCTCTCAGTGGGGGCTCGACATGGTAGGGCCATTGAGGAAGGCCACACCCGGAGGATACACTTATCTGATGGTCGCAATCGACAAATTCACCAAGTGGACCGAGGCGATCCCAGTAACGTCACAAGACAGGAAGTGCGCAATCCAATTCCTTGAAACAATCGTGTACTGATTTGGCGTCCCTCACAATATCATCACGAATAATGGGACCAATTTCACAGCAAAAGAAACGAAGGCTTTATGCGAAGAGAAAGTGATAACTCTCAGCTTTTCCTCGGTTGCACTTCCTCAAACAAACGGGCAAGTTGAAAGATCCAACGGACTAGTTTTGACTGGCCTCAAGAAGTGACTTCTCGACAGATTACATCATGCAGCAGGACATTGGGCCGAAGAGTTACCATCTGTCTTATGGAGCCTTAGAACAACTCCAAACAGATCCACAAACTACACCCCATTCTTCATGGTTTATGGCGTCGAAGCAGTCTTGCCAGAGGATGTTCGATTCAGCGCTCCGCGGGTCGTTGCATATAGCGAGGAAGCCTCCAACACTACACTCGCCGAAGACATGGACGCACTGGACGAACACAGGGACGTCGCACTCGCAAGAACCACCGTCTACCAGCAAGCACTACGCAACCACCACAGTCGCCGCATCTGCAGCAGATCTTTCGTAGTAGGAGACCTGGTGCTGCGACTCAAGAAAGAAAGCGGACACAAGGTCGAGTCACCATGGGAAGGACCCTTCATCATACAAAAGGTCATCCCCGGAAGCGCCTATCGCTTGAAAACCCCAGAAACACGCAGCGTCTACTCCAACCCATGGAACGTGGCGCACCTGCGGAAATTCTATCCCTATGAGAGTACATCACTCGCAAAATAAGGTTGTCCCAGCCACATTGTAGCCCGAGCAAATACATTGCATCTCAGCCATCGCAATATAAACATGGTTTCTCAACCATAGCTACAAAGACTATCCAGTCGCAATCTTTATTTTTTTATTTTTTATTTTTTTCTCTTACATGCTAAACAAACGGTCACACCCCAACACACGAGGGCTACGCCAAACTAGCATCAGCAAATCTTAGAGTGCTCAAGCACGACAAATATCTTACAAGGTCATAAGGTACACACCTTATAAACACCTTAACTGATTAAATTAACATACAAGGTTACAAGGTACACACCTTAACACACCTGAAACTGAATAACATAAGCATGCAAGGTATATACACCTTATCAACTAAAAGCTATTGCCGAGCAGCTGCCTCTCGACGTAATCGCTCAGTCTCCACGGCGGTCAGCCGAATTATCCGCTCCGCCGCAGGTCGCACAACCTCATAATGAGGAACGAAATCTATAGGTGGTCCTTGGGTATCAGGGAGTCGCGCCACAGAGTTGAAGTTGACTTCAGGGTGCCATAGACGCACAAAGGCAAGCGCCACCTGAGCGCCACAAATGAGCTACTGACACACACACTCTCGAACATCCCCCACCCGACGAAACAACCTTAGCAAGCCACTCAAGCTATCGGAAACAACGCCGAAGGGGTAAAAGGCTCAATGGACCGAAGAAAGAACCTCACGACAAGATTCAACAAAAGTTGTGCCTGGCTCACCCGGTACTACAGGGTAGCCAAGACGAAACCTCTGCTGATGTCAGACCAGAAATTGCTCGTGTGAGGTTTAGAGCTGCTCGACTCACAAACAATGTGATTGTCTACCCAGTGACCTTCACACGCTCCATCAGGCTCAACAACTGTGCGGACAGAAAGCGCGTCAACTCACGAGAAGGAAAAACACAAAAAGTGCTCGGGGGCTCATGGAACTTACAAAGCATGCTCTTCGCGACGCTCACCAGCTCCTCCATCACAAATTGTTCGCGATCCGCAGCAAGTTTCTTCTTGGACTTCGCAACATCCGCCACACCTTGCAGAGCCTTGAGCTTACGCTCACCATCCACCACACGATCACGGAGCATGGCAAGCATACTCGCATCAGTGGTCAGCGGCACAGTCGAAGGAACAACACCACTCGACGAGCCACCGCCAGCATCAGCAACCTGGAAAGAACAAAAGAAACACGACAGTTTTAGTCTTCAAGCTACAACCCACTCGACGTATTACAAGCAGATATATCCTCGAGTGCTCGGGGGCTACTCCCATCGGGAGAATACAAAGTAAGACACTATAAATGCTGACACTTTTAGACACTTCGATTGAAAAGAAAAGTATGGGATGCTTCCCGAAGTTCATTACACAGATTGGCATACAAAAGATAAAATGACGCGCGTCCTAATGAGCTATCGACTTCCCAGAGGTAGCTCCACTCGCAGCAGGCTTCGCACCACGGCCGCGAGAAACTACCTTAGAGATCATCTTCGCTAGCTTCCCCGCACGATCGCCAAAGGGTCGAAGCGCTACCTTTTTGCCCAACGTGTCTCGAGGGAGCTCCGAATACACCTTCTCCAGGTCACCCGAGATGTTGTGCGCCAAGGCAAACTGGATCGCCATCTTGGCTCCACACTAGGTCTGCACGAGGGAGTACTCCTAAAGAGGATCAACTTTGCCGAAGACTTGCAGGAGACCACCAAGAGTGGGTGGAACTCGCGCGTCCACGAGCAATCGCTGGTGCAGTTGTGACAGCACTCGAGCGGCATCACGCAGGGCGAAGCAAGACTTGTTCCCGTGCTCTTTCAGCTGGGTGCACGTGTCCGTCAGAGCATCGGCTCGGACCCCACCGGGTAGCGCCAACTCAGCTCCGAGCGCATCTAAAAAATAAAAGGAATGAATCGATACAAGCAAAAGAAAAAAAAAGCAAGTCACGAACGACGAAAAATTTCGGCTAACTTACCAGACAAAGATTCGGCCACGGGGCGAAGAACGCCAACCAAGTCGTTGTCATGCGCCACGCCCGCGTCGTGCAGTTGCTTCAAGGACTTATGCGATTCAGCGAGACGCGCGGCTGCGCTCTTGCGAGTGGCCTCCAACTTTTTTTGGGTGGTCTCCATCTCCTTCTCAAGGTCTTTCACCCGAGAGGTAGCCTCGGCCTTCTTAGACTTCAGGCGGTTAACCCAGTCTGCGATACGAAAACGCGCAATTCAAGCAACAATTACGACTAGGAAGAAACAAAACCAGAGCAAGAGGCGTAAGTCAACTCACCTTGTAAGGAGCGGCCATCTTGAACAAGCTGGTCACGCTCTCCTCGAAGAGAAGTACATTCTGCCTCAGCGGTAAGAAGGCGGCACCCAAAAGCCGCCAGGGAGTCAAGAACAGCCTGCAGAGATTACTCGCGAATTAGAAATAAATCACTTGAGCCTATACGTGACTGTACACAGTCAACTATAGCCTCGGGGGATACTCCATCGGGAGAACTACCGTGCACCCGATAAAAACTTGAAGCAAGAAACAAACAAGGAAACAAAAGTCTCGACTTGAGCCTATGGCCAACTGCAAGCAGTCGACCATGGACTCGGGGGCTACTCCCATCGGGAGCACTGCCGTGCACCCGATACAAAAACAAGAAGACCTCACCTTTCCCTGCACGGTTGACAAAGGCTCAGCCGAACTGGCCGAAATCTCCCTGCTCGCAGACGCCCCGACATCCCCGGGCCGCCCGCTCGCCAAGCTAGGAATCGCGTATTCCAGAACATCGACCGCCTTTGCTGGGCTTGGGGGTCTTCGAGTGGGATTTGCAGCTGAAGCAGGATCCGCGACATCCTCCTTATGTTTCACGGACGGAGTCGAAGAAGCAAACTGATCCGCGATGATGGTGAAAAGGCTAAAAACAGGAGTTAAAATCCGAAAAGAAGAAAGCAACTTTGCGACAAAGGAGAAAGTACGCGGGACTCACTCGTCCTCATCATCATCATCGAGGTTGTCTGGGTCCTAGGCCATGGGAGATCTTTGACTGACGGATGTCGGGAGGAAGCACGTTGAGGGGAGTTTCTCGGATGGGCTCGACCTCCTCGACACGATCATCACGCAAGGAGTTGTCCTTGGAGGTGACCTCAGCCTCCTCCGCCTTGCGGCGCTTGCGACAAAGAAGTGGCTTGTCATCCTCCTCTTCCTCCTCCTCCACCTCCTCTCGTTCAGAACTCGACTCCACGTCTGCAACGCTAGCCTCGGGAGGGGCCTCAACATTGCTCGCCAAAAGATCTGAGACGCCATCATCCGCACAGAGTGGCGGGTAGCACGTCACCACGTCCTGATTCTGCAAAGACAAAAGAGGAAAAGGAGGTGTCTCAATCGATGAAAACCCAAAACAAGAAGAAATACAGAGTAAAAAGGAAGGTTAAGAAATTTACCTCTGTCGGAGGGTTCTGGGCATCGAATGGGGTGAGAGGGCACGTCGAGTAGCTCTCTCCCTTCTTCAAATTGGTGACAGCCGCGATCTTCTTTTAGAATTCAGCATTCGAAAGAACATTGTTGCATGTTCGGCTCCGGTCGTTGACGCCCGTGTACTCCCACAAGGTAGTCGGCCTCTCTTGAAGAGGCTGGGCCCTCCGGCGCAGAAATACACCCGCTAGATGTATTCCCTTCAGCAGAGTACCCTGCTCCTTGTTGCGGAAGTGCGCCACTTTCGCGAGTATAGGGGTGACAACCTTTGATTCTTCGGCTGAGATCGAGTGCGTCCAGGACTTCCTCCGCTTCAAAACAGCAAATGGGTGGAATTCTGGAACGCCACCCACGCTTTTGTCTTCAACGTAAAACCACTTTCGACGCCATCCTGAGCTGAGTCGACGAAACCCATCTCCACGTAGGGGAAGTCTTTATTCGCTTGGATCCCGAAGCCTCCGGTCCTCGGCGGTTCTCCAGTCCTTTCGCTTGGCAGCGGCTTCTCCGGGAATATCCGCACCTGGAAGATGGCCTTCAAGAGCCCCCAGTGCGGGCGAATGCCGAGGAAGCACTCGCAGAGCACGATAAAACATGAAATGTGTTGTATCGCATTAGGAGGAAGGTCGTGCAGCTGTATGCCATAGACATACAGCAGGCCGACGAGGAAGGGATGGAGTGGGAAGGACAAACCTCGGGCAACGTGCTCCGAGAATGCGACGCGCTCGGTGGCGAGGGGATTGGGCATCTCCTCCTTCTTCGTGGACATCCAGACGCCCTTGGAGTCCTGGGGAGGGAGCAGTCCCTCCCTCTGCATCTCGACGATGTTTTTCTTCGTGGTGTTAGACGGGCGCCAATCGCCCATATTCTTCACAGGGGCCACCATGGAGGCGCTCGCCACCTCCTTGCCGGACGCCGCAGCTGCACCGCGTTTCTTGCCTCCCGCCATTGGGCCTTGGTTCGTGCTCGCAGAGGGAAAGGTGTGCGCAGAGGAGGAAGAAGATGAATAGAGGGCCGGGAAAGTTACCTTTTCCCTAAGGCACATTATTTATACCAAGGCCAGGCTACCACGAGCCGTTGATCTATTGACGTGGCACGCATCCTTGCCGCCACGTGCGAAGCGCAAACAACGAGACGAGGATCAGTTACCCTTGCACGATCTTTTAATTACTGCACGACCAGAGGATAAACCGGCACGCGGTCGCCCTTTTCCGGTCAAAAAGCTGGCAAGGTGGGCCCTGCGTGCTCTGCCCCACTTTGTCACGTCCCATCAGGAGCAGGCGAATGCGCGGTGACGTCACTGCACACCTCACGACATGAAATCTCTCTCGTATGAGCATCAGGACGCGAAATTTCTTTCGCATGGGCACTCTGACACGAAATCTCTTTCGTATAGATACTTTGACACGGAATTTCTTTCGCATAAACTTCATCACACGAAATCTCTTTCGTACAAGATCAAGGAAAAGAAGATTATCTCGCTTGAGAGTTGCAGAAGATAGCACTTGCGGTGCATCCAAGGTAAAATCACGAGTATGTGGCTCCCGTAACTCTACCTCACGATGTGCTCACACATCATCTTAATCGCGGATCGTTCGGCCGACTTGGCACATCTGGATGTCGTATTCTTTCGAGTACGAAGGTAAGACCCAAGGATCTCTCCTGTGGGCCTGGAATCGCACTCGAGCTGCATCCTCTAGTAAACTTTCCATGTCAACAACACGAAGAAAAATCCTAGCGGACGCGCCGGGGACACCTTTTAAAGGTTAAGTTTGACTCGATAAGACCTCCACGACCCAGTCGCAATGATCACCTCGCCGATTTTGAGTCGAAGGTCTCGAATTCATGTAGGCCAGAACTTTCTTTGCCCGAGATGCAATTAATTGGCCCTGATCTTTCGGGAGAGCCAAGCGACTGAGTCGTACCCTTCTGTGAAAAAAGCCAAACACAAGCTGCATTTATCACTCGATACTCCAGTACGTCCCAGACAGGGTACACACCCTTGAAGTCAAGAATTTTACTATTCAGTCGCAAAAATCCAGAAATGAACTTTGAGTGCTTACTCGACTAAAACCAGTCGAACAAACACTCGGGGGCTACTAACGTGGGGATGACTCCAGGACCTATCGAGTGGGACTACCTGGTCTAAGGCCTAAAACTAAAGCCCAACGTGAGGCGCCACCCCGCAGTTCTAGAAGGCCCAGTGGAAGCGCGCCCTCAAAACTTGCGGGTCAAGATGAAAAGTTTCCGTCGCTTTAGAGCTAGGGTTTGTAACCCCCTCGGGCACGGTTTGAGACCCAGCCACCCATAAAAAGGCTGGGAGAACCACTAAGGGGAGTCCAATCTATTTTCCACCACCATAGCAATAGCTCGAGATCTATCTCTCAGCTTGCGCACCCACCTTTGTAATCGATCTACTCATAATTCAGATCGGAAGAGCGGGAGTAAGGGTTTTACCTCTACGAGGGCCCCAAACCTGGGTAAATCTTTCCCCCTTTTAGCCGACGAAGTTACTAGCGCCTATTTCGTTCTCTTACTCGAAACCCTACAAGATCATTCGAGGGAATTGCCAGTATGACTAATCGACAATTAGTCCATGAAAACGTCCGGAAAATGAAGGAAAACATGTGAAAACATAAAGGTATTGGATAGAAAACAAGCATGGAGCATCAAAAATTATAGATACTTTTGAGACGTATCAAGCATCCCCAAGCTTAACTCCCTCTTGTCCTCGAGTAGATAGGTGATAACAAAATAATTTTTGAGGTGACATGCTACTAACATAATCTTAATCATCATATTTGTAAAATCATTTGTAAAGCTGAGATCATAGCACTCTAAACACAGGCATGATAGATATAATTATAACCATGAAACTTCTCAATCATGTTGCAACATGAAAAGTAACACAAACAAAAGATCATGAATAATAATGCATTTGGAAGTTATATGTTTGTTTCGAACAATAAGAAATCATAGAAAAGTAGTATTCAGCTTGTCCTTAAGAGTGGAGCAAAACATAAATGCCATGACACCTTCAAAGTTCAAGTAGTTACTAGAAACAGCTAGTTTGAGAGCAAGTAATAACATGGCATGAATCAATCAATAATAATCTTTGGGACAAATGCACATTAAACTCACAATGGAAACTACGCCCTCTTAATTTTGCATAAAGTTAGAAGATGGAGACTCAACATAAAAGTAAAATAAAGGCCATTCACAGAGGAAAGCAGGGATTAACTCATGTGCTAGAGCTCTCTATTTTATTAAAATAGAGGAATTGAAAACAATTTTGAGAGAGGTGTATGTTTATGTCAACGAATGGTAAACAAAAAATACAATACGTCACAAGCCAACTAGACTTCACAAGAGCGGACCAATAGAAGGACGCATCTGGGTAGAAGGTCATCCCTCTTTCTCTTTTCTTTACACAATTATTCTTTGACTGATAAATCAGGGGCAAAAATAGTGAAGATAATTTGTTGTATTAAGTTTGGGGCTGGGCACCTCGCTGCCAGCTCTTCTAGAAATTGGATAAGCGTATGAAGCCACTTGTCCAGGTTGTGAAATCCAATCAACAAGTGAGATAAAGATTCTCTATTCACGTCCTCATGAGCTAAAACAGGAGCACAAAACAGGAGTAATTTTGAAGGGTTTAAAGGTAACACATGAGCAATTTACTTTGGAGTGGCGGTTAAATACCACATGGAGGTAGGTATGGTGCACACATTTGGCAAACTTTGGTTATTGGGAGTTGGATGCACGAGTAGAGCTCATACTCAGTACAGGTGGAGGCTAGCAGACTAGGAGCGATAAATCAAGAGAGCAATAATGGCCATAATCATGCATAGCGACAAAAACATTATTGATCAAAGCATACATGGCATTGCAAGTCAAAAACTAAATGATCATGGAGTCTATAAGTAACTGGTTTGTAGTCCTAAAGATGGTGTAAGCATGCGCCAAGTTGGCCAAATAAAGCATTCGAAGAAGAACACCACAAATTTAAGGTTCAATGTGATAAAGACAACTCATGATTCTTTCAATGGCACATTAGGCACTCTCAGCTATTTCAGACAAGTCATGCTAACATAATAACTACTAAGCATAGAATTAAAATAACATCTAACATGACATGATAAAGTCTAGCCATAGTCTAAACAAGCTTCTATTTGCACCATTATAAGCATGAAATATTTTTTGAAACAACTCTCATAGCTAATATTCATAAAATACCAGAGAGCTAATCATATATATAACTGAAGCAAACTAACAAGCTCTGAACAAAATAGGAGTGGAAACAAGGGCTAAACGTAGTACTAGCCAAAGGTGAACACTCACAAAACAATAAGAGTGAAAATTAGAGTGTTCTAAGCAATGAAAACGGAGTGTGTCTCTCTCCAAAATAAATATGATAGGATCCAACCATATACTACAAAAATTAAAACTAAAAAACTGAAATAAAAAATAATTGACCCTCCAAGAATAACACATATCATATGAAGCAATAAAAATATAGTGTCTTGAAAGAGGGCCTGATATTTTTGTTGATGAAGAAGGGGATGCCTTGGGAATCCCCAAGCTTTGACGCTTTTACTTCTTGGATATATCTTGGGGTGACATGGGCATCCCCAAGTTTGAGCTTTTGTCCATCCTTCATCTCATCATATCATTCTTCTCTCCATACACTTGAAAACTTTCTCCATACAAAACTTCTCACAATTTTCATTAGCAACGTTAGTGTAATCAAAATAATAAATTAACTTTGGTTCATTTTCAACACAAGTCTAACACCTATTAAAGCATTAGCTACTGTGACAACTTCTTTTAAATCTACTCCCATAAAAATAACACCAAAAGGAAAAGATTAAGAGGCAAATGCAAATATTGGCAGAAATCTGTCAAAACAGAACAGCAGGTAAAGATCTATTTTTTTTCAAAAATATTCTCTTGCTCAAATCAAAAAGTGCACAACTAATGAAAGTTAGATAATAACCTGGGAAAGGCGCAAAGAAAATTCAGATCATTTCGACGTTCTGGTTGAGAGAAATAATTTTTTTGGTGGCAGCACATAATCTGTTTCAGGACAGCAACTTCCCCAAATCTTACTTATACGAAATAAAAAGGATAAGGAGAGGTTCCTACAGAGGTAAAAACTTCCAAGACTCAAAGAAAACAAAAGGAAACTGAAAGAAAAAATACAATGGGTTATCTCCCAAAAGCTCTTTCTTTATAGCCATTAAGATAGGCATGATAATTTTTTTAAATGCTCACATAAGAATAAGATTTGAAGAACAACAAGAGAGATTCAAGAAGCAAATTTAAAAAAAAATAAGTCTAACCCACTTCCTATGAAAAAGAATCTTGTAGAGGAACAAGTCAATAAAGCACAAAGTGGCTAGCATAGGAAGGCAAAATAAGTGCAACTTCAGAAATTTCAACATAAAGAGGGGAAACTTAATATTATTGAGATACATAGAACTATGTTTCCCTCTCTCATAATAACTTTTAGTAGCATTATGAATAACATTAACAATATAACTATCACATAAAACATTCTTATCATGAACCACATGCATAAACGAATTAATACTCTCTACATAAGCATATTCATTCTTATTAATAGTAGTGGGAGAAAATTCAACAAAATAGCTATCATTATTATTCTCATCACCATAATAATAAAATATAGGAGGCATATTGTAATCATAATTCATTTTCTCCTCGGTAGTAGGTGGACTGAAAATATCATATTTATCATTGTAATCATCATATATAAGAGGCATATCATAATCACAATAAATTTATCCTCAATAATAGGTGGAACTAGAATACCACAATCATTTAATCATCATATATTGGAGGCAAAGTATCATCAAATAAAATTTCCTCCTCGGAACTTGGGGGACTAAAAATATCATATTCATCAAAACCAGTTTCCCCAAGCTTAGATTTTTCCATGGCATTAGCAATAATGGTATTCAAAGAATTCATACTAATAACATTTCTATTATAATGCAAATAAAGTTCCATGGGTATTTTAATTTTCTATTCAAACACTTCATGTCCTAACTAAAGATAAATATTATAAAGCTCTCTCATGTTTTTTTGTTTTCTATTAAGCCTAACTAGTAAAAATAAAAACAAGGAAACATGTAAAAATAAGCCTAACTAGTGAAAATAAAAACAATAAACAAAAGATATAATTGCAAAATCTAAAGGAAATAACTTAGCGCACTCACACCCGAGGATGTGGGTACCTTTTACCTTACCTCCCCGGCAACGGAGCTAGAAAAGATCTTGATGTCTACGCACGCTTATATTCTTGTAGATAGTGTTGGGCCTCCAAGTCCAGAGGTTTGTAGAACATCAGCAAGTTTCCCTTAAGTGGATCACCCAAGTTTTATCGAACTCAGGGAGGTAGAGGTCAAAGGTATCCCTCTCAAGCAACCCTTCAATTACGATACAAGAAGTCTCTTGTGTCCCCAACACACATAATACAATTGTCAGTTGTATAGGTGCACTAGTTCGGCGAAGAGAGAGTGAAATACAAGTAATATGGATGCTTATAAGTGATAATAGCAATCTGAAATAAAAATGGATGAAAGCAAACATATAGCAGAACTGATTGTAAATGGTGTTTCAATGCTTAGAAACAAGGCCTAGGGATCATACTTTCACTAGTGGACACTCTCAACAATGATAACATAATTGAATGCATAAATATCTCTCTTCACTACGCTACTCCGAACCAACCTTCGGTCGGATAACAAACACCAATCATTGCATAGGGCCGAAAAACGCACTCCTTAGAGTTCGCATTTACCCATCTAGATAACCCCCACGCTATCACCACGAGACCTAGATGGTTCCAAACAAACACCATAATTTCATAGCGTCATACAACACAAAATATAAATATCATGCTAAACCACACAGTGCACACACTGTCACCTTTACACCGTGATCAAAGTGTCTACAGAGATCTCATAACAAAACCACTTGAGTAGCATAACAGATGAAGAGTAAGATCTACTTATTCAACTAGATTACAAAGCTCATGATCACATAAATATCACACCATGGGAGAGAGAGATGAAACACATAGCTACCGGTAGAGCCCTCATCCCCGAGGGATAACTACTCCCTCCTCATCATGGGAGACAACAACGGCGATGAATATGGCGGTGGAGTCGATGGAGATGGCTCTGGGGGCACTTCCTCGTCCCGGCAGGGTGCCGGAACAAAGATTTATGTCCCCCAAAACTTGTCGGTGGTGGCGGCGGAGATACATAACTGTTCGTGGAAGGGGGCCAATTTATTTAGGGTTTATGAATGGGGGGAATATATAGGCAAAAGGGCGATGGCGGTGGGAGCCCGAGGGGCCCACACCACCCCCAAGAGCGGCCAGGGGGCCACCCGCGCCCAGCCATGGTGTGGAGGCTCGAGGGGCCCTCTCCGGGTCTCCTTTCGACTTCCTTGATGTGTCAGGAATTCTAAGACTTTTGGCTTTTGTTTCGTCCAATTCCGAGAATATTTCCAGAACAAATTTTCTGAAACCAAAAACAGAAGAAAACAGGAACTGGCTCTGTGGCATCTTGTCAATAGGTTAGTCGATCAAAATGTTCGGAAAACAAAGGAAAACATGTGAAAACATAAAGTTATTGGATAGAAAACAATCATGGACCGTCGAAAATTATAAATACGTTTGAGACGTATCATTAGCCACCGCGTCTTTCACCTCATCCTCCGAGAATGGCGCATGAAGCCCCCCATGGTCGCATTGTGGGGGAGGGATGGAAGCCTAATTAAGATCCACATTGCGAGGGTGAGATTTTTTATGATGTTTTTGAAGTGCTCATGGATGATTCCCTTATTTTGGTCATGTCTCGTGACCCAACCATTTTTGTGGTTTAAGCGGTGAATACGATTTTACCTTATTCTAGCATTGATTCGGAGATGGAAGTACTTTGTGTTGGCATCACCTTCATTTAGATATTTGACTCTAGAACTTTCTCTCTTCCTTTCCCTATCAAGGGACGCCAACCCAAAAACCCTCCTTTTGAGCCTTGAACGAAGGTCTCTTTCCCCGGCACTAAGAGGTCTACTTTCTTGTGCAATGTCAAGACGGAGAGTGATCTCAAGGGCCATATGGAGCTCGACTTTTTCTTTGGAGAAAAGGGAATTGCTCCACATCTTTAACTTTTTCCCAATACTTTTGAGTTTGTGGAATAGATGATGGTATGGCTCGGGGTGGGCATCGCCCTCATTCCATGCTTCGTTCACCACCTCCATAAAACACATCATATTGATCCAAACAATTTCAAACCGAAATGTCTTAGGCTTCTTAGGAACGCTTCAGCTTGCAAGTAGGAGGGTTCAATGGTCGTAAAGTTATGAGGATAGGGCATCGAGGATATGATTGGAGAAGGAGATGTCCCAATCCTCATTGCAAAAGAAGGCGTGAATGTTTCTCATAGTTGGGTCATCTTGCTTGTTTCTCCAAGTGAACTTGCGGTTTTGGAGGTGGATCTCTCTTTTTTTGCCACATTACAGTGGGGAAAAAAACCCTACTATGTTTAAATTTTCTATTAATATATGACATATTTACAAATGTAGGTCCATACAAATCATAAAGTGTCAACCCATTGTGACATGACATCTTTAAGAGATGGTTTCGCTTTTTGTCTAGCTAGAGAGAAATTTTCCTTAAAAAAATTAATACAAAGTGTGACATCTTTTTGGATCCCCTCAAAGATGATTTTGTTTCTGTGATTCCAAATGGTCCATGATCCAATGATGAGGATTTCCTTGAAATAAATAGTTTTATATTTGATTCTGCCTAATTGTATCAATGCCATATGGTCTTGTATGTCCTCCCATTGAAATCCAATATACTCCCAGAAATCTTTACTGAATGAGCATCCGAAAAAAACATGATGAAGATCTTCATCATGATCATCATCACATAGTATACATGTTTTGGTTGGTATCTGGAATTGTTTCCTGCTGAGTAAGTCTCTGGTGTTCAATCTATCATGCAGAAGAAGCCAGAAGAAGAATTTATGCTTGGGTAAGGCACATGATCTCCAAATCCATAAGAAGGGCTTAGGTGCCATGGGGAAAGGCCTGAGCATTTTATATGTTTTGTTGTTTCTGGAGGTAGTATTGGTACCTGGCACATACCACCTGTCCTTCTCATGATTGTTAGAATGAGTGTATATTTTATCTTTGAAGGTGTTGTATTGTTGCATACCAATATCAGATAAAGGAGTATGGAATAAGTCATAAATATCACCATTACTGTTGCACTCAATTGTTGTTTTCAATGAGATATTGTCTTGTCTAGGATAGGAACATAGCTGGGGGAATTGCCTGACAAAGGTAGTGTCTTCCCATGGGCTCCTCCATAATCTAATAGTGTCCCCAACTCCAGGTTTGCATTTGAAAAGATCCATAAACTTATCCAGTAGAGTATGAAAGTCTTTCCACCAAAAGGATCCACATGGTCCATAATTTTGTGATAAATTTCCATATTGATAATGAGCTTGCCAAATTAAATTGACCCAAGGGATATCAAGTTTATTCATAAATTTGTATAGATATTTCATCATTAGTGCATTATTCTGGGTTCTGAGATCAAGAACACCCAGTCCACCAGCCTTCTTTGGTTTACATACATTGTCCCATTTGACAAGACATTTACCCTTTTTTCGATATCTTTGCCAGCCCATAAAAATCCTCTGGATGATTTCTCTATGTGCTGAATGAATCCAATAGGCATTTTAAGTGTACATAAGGCAAAATTGGGTATAGCTGAGATAATGGATTTAACAACAATGATTCTTCCATCATATGATAAAGTGTCAACAATACCAATCAATCTTATATCAATTCTCTCGATAATGCCAATAAAATCATCAATTCTGGGTTTAGTAGTTCCCATAGGCAATCCAAGATATGTGAATGGCATGGATTCAGTCTTGCAACCAATAGTATTAGCCAGCATGGTGCATTGATCATTGGAGATATTGATAGGGGAAATAGATGTTTTATGATAAATCACCTTGAGTCCAGTAGATGTGGAGAATTTATCTAGTATACTTTCGAGATGTAGTAGTTGGGTGTCATCTGCTGGCATGATAATCAATGTATCATCAGCATATTGTATTATAGGATAATCCATATTATAATTATGATCCAGAGGGGTTGAGAGTAATCCATCATGCCAGGCATTATTAACTACATATTGTAATAGTTCAGATGCAGCTACAAATAATAGTGGGGACAGTGGGTCCCCCTGTCTAACGCTCCTTTTACAGTGAATAGTCTTTCCAGGAATCCCATTAAGTAGTATAGAAGTAGATGCAGAGTGTAATATGCTGTTAATCCACCCAATCCATTTACTGCCAAAACCCAATCTTGTAAGCATATGAATTATAGCAGAGTACTCAACTTTGGCAAATGCTTTCTCAAAGTCGATCTTGACAATAATGGTTTCTTTCTTGGATTTGTGACACAGATGAATGTATTCAAATGCCCATGCAAGGCAATCTTGGATAGTTCTCTTTCTGATAAATCCATATTGATTTCTGTGAATGATAGGGATAATGATATCTTGTAGTCTATTGGAAAGAATCTTTGTGATGATTTTAAGTGGTGTACTGATCAGAGAAATAGGCCTATAATCATTAACTCTTTCTGGATCATGGCATTTGGGAATAAGGGAAATGAATGCAGTGTGGATACTGCTCAAATCAAGTATACCACTGTGAAAATCCAGGCATAACTTGCAGAATTGTTCTTTTATTATGGGCCAAAAAAAATTCATGAATGCACCATTGAATCCATCAGGTCCTGGTGATTTGTCTGAAGGAATTTTAGCAACAATGTCATCAATTTCTTTGTTAGTAAATGGGGCCTCAATGGATGATAAATCAATATTGTAGTTCCTAGTAATTATTTCCTGAAGATTGAATAGCATAGGACAATTATCAGAGATCCCAATTCTTTCCTTGCAACTACTCCATAATGCAGCAGCTTTATCATCATGATCACACACAATATTATTTGCATCAATAGTTAGGGATGCAATATAATTGGATCTCTTTGAGGTCACAATTGTTGATGGAGGCGCGAAAGCAACGGATCCGAATACGGTTGGCATTTAATTATCACTTTCCTTGTAGATTTGGTTGAAATCATGATGACAAGGCATTTTGTGCCCGACGGTGGCTTTGAAGCAAGAAGCTCATTGAAGAAATCATCCTTTAAGTTCGCACGAGTGGGGACGTATACCGTTGTTAGCTTGGAGGAGACATGGGTGCCTATGATATGCATGGTGGCGGAAAGAGAGAAGGTGCAAATGGTAACATCAGAGATGTCAACAATTTGATCATCCTAGAGCAACATCATCCCTACTCTAGTTCCAGCCCCGGGCGCTGCACAAATTGCCGAAGCCTTTGCCCTCCGGGATGGGCTGCGGTGAAAGGATCAACGTGCTAAAGCTTTGTTTCTTGCAAGCACAAAATGTGACATGGAGTGGAGGTCACAAGTTCACTAACCACATCCCTTATGTCCAAGCCATTCAAACCCCTTGTGTTCCAATTAGCAATACTAAGATCAAGTTCTAACATTTAAAACTAGGATACATCATGCAACAGCAACATCCTTACCCAGGCAATCACACCGCAGCCAAACCCTTTCACAACAACAAGGTACCTCACACACCAACCTTGCCAAGGTCAACACGAACAGCTGAAAGCAGCCGCAAACATGCCTAGAATCCGCAGACACAAACACATGAAACAAACAGATATCAACACAGAGTTGTTCTAACATGATTAACTAACTAACATCATAGCAGCAATAGCAACGAACAACGACGCAAATTTGTTCTGCCATTATTCCTCGGACGCCACCAGGTCCCCTTCCTAGTCCATCGTTCCAGCCCCGCCATGTTCCACCAGAGCGTCTTCCACCGCCGTGGCAAGGTTGCAATCCAACCGAAAGAGATTTTGTAGCGCCGCAATGACGATATCTGGGAGCACGCCGTCAAACATAGAGACAAATTTTGCAATGGAAGCTTATGAAACAATCTCTCCATCACTGACAATGCCAAGGCGATGGAAGAGAACCTTCTCAGCGAGTCAAGCGATGGACATAACTGTTTTTTTTTCATTGAGTCGCTGACTGGAGCGCTGCTGCGTCGAGAACCCGGCGAATCCGGATACACCTGTGATACATTGCAAACATATCTATAATTTTTTAAGATCCATGCTTGTTTTCCACCCAATACCTTTTGTTTTCCACATGTTTTGTTTCGTTCTACTTTGTTTTCTGGATGTTTTCACAGACTAACCTATTGACAAGATGCCCTGGGCCAGTTGTTGTTTTCTGTTGTTTTTCTATTTCAGAAAAGTTCTTACGGAAATATTCTCGGAAAGGGCTGAAAATCCAAGGAGATCATTTTTTACACAGAACGGAGACGCAGTCCAAAGAAGAGCCGGAGGGGGTCAGGGGGCACCCAGGGGGTGCCAGGCGCGGCCCCACCCTAGGCCGCGCCTGGTGGGCCCCTAGCGCCCTTGGCCATCGCCTCTTGGTGCCTGTTCGCCCATAAATTACCTTCAACCCTAAAAATCATGGGGACAGAGTTATTTTCCATGAAACATACATAGAGGCGTCATCACATCAAAAGTCCAATCTAGGGCTTCTGGAGTCCTGCTTCGGCACCCTGCCAGAGAGGGGAATCGTCATCGGAGGCCTCTACATTGCCATGATCGCCTCCGGACTGACGCGTGAGTATATCATATCGGGAATACGGGTCCATAACAACAGCTAGATGGTTGTTATATCCCCTATGCCTCCATGTTTAGAGTCTCGTGAGCAGCCTCACATGATTGAGACCACCATTATATAATTGTGCATGTTGTGTTTGCTGGGATCCGATGAACTATGAGATTATGATTATTTTGTTCATGTCAAACGGAGATGCTTCAGTTATATTTGTAGAGAGTTTTAATCTTGTATTGCAATTATCTCCGGTATTTACGATTACCTTGGCCACATAGTTGTTTTCACCTCCAAGAGAGGGTTTATATGCTTGATGGTAGGTGCATGCCTCCCTTAAATTTGTTCTCGAGTGACAGAAACGTGACAAATGGGATGTGTTGTTGCTACTAGGGAGAAAACAGTGATGCTCTTGTCTACGGACGAGGACCACTGCTTACATTATGTATTGTTCTTAATGCATTTGTCTGTTGCACACAAAGAAATCACTTCGTTGCTGCAACTTAATACCAGAGATATTTGCTGGATAACTTCCTTGAGGTGGACTTTTAGATATGGATGCATGCTGGATAGCGGTCCATATGCCTTGATGTAATGCCTACAATGTTAGAACCCATGAACTATATATCGTCATAATAGTATTGTTATATGTTCATGATTTGTCAATTGCCCAGCTATAATTTGTTCACCCAGCATGTTTGTTTTCTTTGTAGAGACACCACTAGTGAACCTATGGCCACCGGTCCTAATTTCCTCATATTTGCAACCTTCTTTTAAGAACTTTTCATCATTCTTTCCTTGCTGCTCAGTTTTTTACTTTTATTTTTTTCCAAGACTCTATATATTTAATTCTCTCGTTTTCACCAAGGCAGGAAGATTGACAACCTTCCGGAAAGTTGGGGGCAAGAGAGAGTTTGTGTTTGTGTGCAGGTTCCACGCTTGTTGACGCGCCAGACAGAAAGAAACCTTCTCCAAGACTACGAAGTCCTATTGGTTCGATAACCCCGCTTCCTTAATTGGGGGAAATTTCCGCTAGACTCAATCATACCTTCTGCTTGGGGTCTCCCAACAAGCGTGTGATCACATCAGCATCAAGTACTTTTTCTGGCGCCGTTGTCGGGGACTTCTAGCTTGCTGCAAGGGGAATCTAACACTTCCACTCTCTTTCTTTTGATTTGTTATAACTTAGTTCATTTTTGTTTAGTCTTGTTTTTTCTTTATCAAAAACCCAAAAAAAAAATAGTTCTCTTGTTTCTAGTATTTTACTTGCTTTAATGTTTTTGCTATGGACGAAACTACAAGAACCTCTATGTTAATGGAGGCTAGAGAATTATATATAAAGTATAAAGAATCAAAATAGGGTAAAATCTTGAGAGGTATGTTAAAGAAGTTGAATGAGATTGCTGAACTTTTGCTTGATCTTGATGATATAAATTGTTGCTCTAAACAACATGATAGACATTTCAAATTCCAGTTTCGCTTTAGTAAAGAACCTTTAATTACAATCTATAATTCGGTTAATTATATTCATCTTGGATCTAAGCAAGTATAACAATTTATTACATTTATGGCAGCTTCTGAGATTGATTCCTTCATGGCTGAGAAATATGAAACTTGCATTGCTTCAAAAGGACTTAAATTTACAAGATCTTTCATTCTTAATTATTGTCTAGGAAATTTCAGCAATAATGAGCATATCATTGATTATAAAGATAGACTCATTTCCTCACAAGAGGATACTCACATTTTATAGGAGCCTATGGAAAAAGAAATTGCTGAAACTGGAAGCTCCTTAGATGAAAAAGAGGAGGAGAGTGATGATCAAAAGGAGGAAGAATGGAGTACCTACCCATGCCTACCTTCTAATGAGAGTAACTCTTTAACTCATACATTACTTGATTTCCCTCCATGCTTACCAAAGGAGGACGAGTGCCATATTGATGAATGTGATGATCCTATGGATTCTTATGAAATACCCATGTTTGATGAACTTGATGCTTGTTATAGAGGTAACAACCTCCAAGACACAATAGAGAACAAAGAGAAACAACTTGGTACTTTCCTACTGTTATTTATGGTAATACTTGCTATTTTGATAAATCTTATGGTAATCCTCTATTTGTTCATAATATTGATATGCATGATAATGAAGTTTGTTGCTTAGAAAGTTTGTATGATAATGCCTTAGATGATGGTCCTATGTAACTACATGATATAAATTATAATGGTACTAAATTGGGATTGGAGAGGTCTAGACTTTAGCTAAAAGTAGTCCCATACCTTTAGAGAGTGATCAATCATCTTGTTACAATATTGTCAAAACTGGGTTTGGAGAGGTTATGATTTTAGTTAATTTTGATCTCACTATTTTGGAACTTGATATGAATTATGTCCTTATAGATCATGAAGAACATGCTTTGTGTGATACTTATATTCTTGAGTTTGTTTATGATGCTACAGAAAATTATTATGAGAGAAGAAAATATGGTTGAAGAATTTTTCATGTTACTAAATCACCTCTCTTTATGCTGAAAGTTTTGGTGTTGCTTTTGTTTTACCTTCCTATGCTTGCTACTTTCAGCTTTTTTTATTTGTTTCTTTGCAAGATTCCAATGCATAGGAAGTGTGTTAGACTTAAATGTGTTCCATATTTTCTTCTTTATGCTCAGTTTACTTAAATTCTTATTTCTTATGTGAGCATCTTTTGAAAATACTGAGCTTATCTTAATGGCTATAAGAAAGAGCCCTTGGCAGACAACCCTTGTTATTTTTTCTTTCAGTTTTCCCTTTTATTTTGAAATTTGTTACCTCTATAGCAACCGTTATTATCCTTTTCATTTTGTATTTGTGCCAAAAGTAACTTCTAATAGAGAGGTAGTATGATTTGGGGAAGTTGTTGTTCTGAAACAGATTTCTGGGCTGACACAAAAAAAATTATTTCTATCAGCCAGAACGTCGAATTGCTTTGAAAAAACATAGACGCATGCCCCAGGTTTCTATCCAACTTTCGTTAGTTTCCTAATTTTTTATTTGAGCAACATAAGGTTTTCTAAAAAAATCATCTTTACCGAATGTTCTGTTTTGAAAGATTTCTGCCAATATTTGCATTTGCATCTTAATCTCTTTCTTTTGGTGTTCTTTTCAGAGGAAGAGCTTAAATTGAGTGTTAGACTTGTGTTGAAACTGAACCAAGTGGATTTATTATTTTTATTACACTAACGTTGCTAATTAAGATTGTGGGATGTTTTAGGTGGAGGAAGTTTTCAAGTGTAGGGAGAGAAGAATGATGTGATGAGATGAAGGATGGACAAAATCTCAAGATTTCGGATTCCCATGTCACCCCAAGACATATCCAAGAAGTACAAGCGTCAAAGCTTGGGGATTCCCAAGGCATCCTCTTCTTCATTAACAAAAATATCAGGTTTCTTTCAAAACACTATATTTTTATTGCTTCACATGATATTTGTTATTCTTGGAGCGTCATTTTATTTTGCTTTAAGTTTTGTTTTGTTTTGTTTGGTTTTATTTGTTTTAGCTTTTTGTTCGATCCTAGCACTTTTATTTTGGAGATAAACACGCCTCGTTTTCATGGCCTAGAGCACTCTAGTTTTCACTCTTTTTGTTCTATGAGTGTTCAGTTTTTGCTAATACTTCGTTTAGCTCCTGTTTTTCACTCGAATTTTGTTCAGATCTTGTTGGTTTGCTTCAGCTGTATATGATTAGCTCTCTGGTATTTGATGTTTATTTTCTTTGAGTGTTGTTTCAAATAAGTTGATTGGTGTTGGAGAAGAGTAAATTGTTTCATACTTATAGTGGTGCAATAGGAAGCTTGTTTTGACTGTGGCTTAGACTTTGGCATGCCATTTTAGTTGTTATTTTAATTTTTTGTTTATTTATTTACGATGTATCATGACTAGTCTCAAATAGATGAGAGTGCTTAATGTGCGATTGAAATTTAATCATGTGTTGTTTCCTCATATTGAAGCATGGTATTGTGGTATTCTCCTTTGAATTATTTATCTAGATTGACTTGGGGGATGTTAAATTGCTAACACCATGTTATGACTCAAAATAAAGTCACCTCTAGCCTTGATGGTCATTTAGTTTTTAACTTGTAATATCACTTCATGCTTTGATTAATGATGTTTTGTCGCTATGCATGATTATGGCTGTTATTGCTCTCTTAGTTGGCCACTCCCAGTCTTTTGCTAGCCTTCACATGTACCGAGTATGAGCTCTACTCGTGCATCCAACTCCCCAAAACCAAAGTTTGCCAAATGTGTCCACCATATCTACCTATATGTGGTATTTCACCGCCACTCCAAGTAAATTTCTCGTGTGATACCTTTAAACCTTCAAAATTATTAGCCCGCTTTGTGTTCCTGTTTTATGTCATGAGGAAGTAGTTTAAATTTTATTATGGTTTATGTCAAGCAAAGTTCTTCTTCCTTATTCCACCCGATGAGTATGGAATCTGTGCTCATCTTAATTCACCGAGAGCTAGTGTCAAATTATATGAACTAAAATAATAAAAAGTCATTTACCCATGGTTTGATGAAAGCTGGTGGGTACCCGTGAATACGGCTAGCCATGATTTATGGAAGAAAGGTGGGGAGGGGGAGTGCCAACCAATAAAGAAAAAATGCTAACAGAAAGCGCTCTCAAAAGTCTAAACACTTTGCTTGACATGGATTATGATAAATTTTTCATTACCATTTGTTGACATAGACGTACACCTCTCTCAAAATTGTTTTCAGTACTTCTGTTTTATCAAATAAAAAGCTCTAGCACATGAGTAATCCCTGCTTCCCTCTGTGAAGGGACTTTTGTTTACTTTTATGCCGAGTCTTCATCTTCTTACTTTATGCACTAGCTAAGAGAGCATAGTTGTCATTCTAAGTATAAATTGCATAGTCCCAAAAATTCTTATTGATTGATTCATGATTGTGGTATTACTTGGTCTCAAATTATTTGTATCTAGTCACCATTTAAACTTTGAAGGTGTCCTGGATTTATGTTTTGCTACCACACGAAGGACAAGCTGGATACCACTTTATTATTTTTTCCTTTTTGATTGAAACAAACGTGTCACTTTCAATGCTTCATTATTCATTGTCTTTTATTTGTGTTACTTTTCATGTGCAACATAGTTGCTAAGTTTACATTAGTTCAAATAATATTTATCATGCCTTTGTTAAAGTACTTTGATTTCAGCTTGCAATGCTTTTATATAACGTTGATCAAGATTTGTGTTGGCTTCATGTTACCTCAAAAATTATTTTGTTATCACTTACCTACTCGAGGATGAGCAGGAGTTAAGATTGGGGATGCTGATACGTTGCAAACGTATCAATAATTTGTTATGCTACATGCTTGTTTTCCACCCAATACCTTTTGTTTTCCACATGTTTTCTGGATGTTTCACAGACTTGCCTATTGACAAGATGCCCTAGGCCAGTTGTTGTTTTCTGCTGTTTTTCTATTTCAGAAAAGTTCTTCAGGAAATATTCTCGGAAAGGGCTGAAAATCCACAGAGATCATTTTTTACCGGGAACGGAGAAGGAGTCAAAAAAGAGCGGTGCGCTTGTCTACGGACGAACACCACTTCTTACATTACGTATTGTCCTTAATGCATTTGTCTGTTGCACACAAAGCAATCACTTTGTTACTGCAAATTAATGCCAGAGAGATTTGTTGGATAGCTTTCTTGAGATGGACTTTTAGATATGGATGCATGCTGGATAGCGGTCCATATGCCTTGATGTAATGCCTACAATGTTAGAACTCGTGAACTATATCTAGTCATAATAGTATTGTTATCAGCTCATGATTTGTCAATTTCCTCGATGTAATTTGTTCACCGAGTATGTTTGTTTTCTTTGGATAGACACCACTAGTGAAACTATGGCCCCTGGTCCTATTTTCCTCATATTTGCAACCTTCTTTTAAGCACTTTTGATCAATTTTTCCTCGTTGTTCGTTTTTTCTTTTATTCTTTTCCAAGACTCTATACGTTTAATTCTCTCGTTTTCAGCAAGACCGGAAGATTGACAACCTTCCAGAAAGTTGGGGCAAGAGAGAGTTTGTGTTTGTGTGCAGGTTCCACGCTTGTTGTCGCGCCAGACAGCAAGCAACCTTCTCCAATACTACGAATTCCTACTTGTTTGATAACCCTGGTTCCTTAATTGGGGAAAACTTCCGCTAGACTACATCATACCTTCCGCTTGGGGTCTCCCAACAAGGGTGTGATCACGTCAGCATCAACCAGCTAGAGTTTTGCACCTGGAAGTGGGAGGAGTTGGTGGAGAGGAGCATGGAGCCTGCATAAGAGGAGGAAGAACTTCGACGAAGAGCGGTGTGCAATGTTGGCCTGAACCAGGACCAGCGAGCTTGCCCCGCAGTCACGCAGCCTCACATCATCAACCGCTAGAGTGGAGATGGCCGAGGCGACGATCGGTGTCTCGGGCTCCTGAGAGGTCGCCCTCGGTAGAGAGGGATCCCCTTCCTGTGCGCACAATGTGGAAGAGGCGGTCGGCGAAGACATGCATCCCCTTCTAGGCCTGCCATGGGAATAGGGGACAAAGGAGTTGAAGGTGCCCCGACAGTAGCTTCAGAGGGTCGACGAAGTGGCACCAGTGAGCAGAAGCGCATCGGCCTTGGGCCATTAAAAGGGAGGGGAGGCTGAGGCGGGAGCTCCAGCGCGAAGTCTTCATCAGCCGCCGAATCGACTTTGGCACCAAAGCATAGCAAGGAGAACCAGGCCACTACGCGGGATGTCGCACGCAGAAGATGGGATGCCTCATTGTGGAACAGGGCCAGCGCCCTGGGAGAGCTTGGCGGAGATAGGCCCCTGTCTTCAACGACTCAGTGGCTAGCCGCGCTCCCTGGCAACTTGCGCGGGCGCCTTGAGATATTAGGCCACACAACACGTCGACGTCCCCTCGAAGTAGGGATGGCCGCGCCATCTTTTAGATGCGAGAGAGGTACGGGTGCCCATGACAAGGCATCTCCGAGACCACACGCCGGCACCCATCGCCGCGAGAGTCGCGATCGCGGTTTCTTCCTCGGTCGTCCCTGTAGTCGCGCCCACTTCTGTCATCACACCGCCTGTCAAAAAGGCCATCACTGTGTCGCTCGTCGCCCCTTTTCTCTGTAGGCCTGGATCGGCTGCGGAACCATCACCTTTGCCACTAACGTTCGTATTTCCTGCCTCGTCGATCATCATCCTCATCATCCTGACACCGGTCGCGATCACCATCCCACCGCGACTAGTCGTGGTCGTACACCCTTCTTGCGTTTTGGATCGCTCGATCATAACACGCTCGCCATCGATCGCTCCCAGCTTCTGTGGAAGCTGTGGGAGTAGTGCGGGTGTCCGTGGCACCACCCCCTAAGAGTAGGGGGTAAGTCTTCATCCATGACGAGGTGCACGATGACCCTTCTTCTCAACCTGCACCGCCCAGTGTCACTGACAGACGCCGGGGCACCCATGAGCGTCATCCACTGGACCTTCGGGATGGCGAGGGGTTCTCTGACCATGCCCACAAGCTGAAGACAGTGACATTCTCCTTCTACAGGGTCGCAATGTCGAAGTAGTGCACGACCATATATGGCCCAAGCAACCGAGCCGCAACATCGTCCGTCCAGGCATGCAGAGTTATGCCCTCGATACAGAGATGGGCATGGTGGAACATATCCACCTGCTCCGCCTGAGAAAGCGGGGTCCAATTGGCCATGTGGACGTCAAGGTTCCGGTGCATGAAGCAACCTGGTAGCGCGGTGGCGATGTCACGGTGATGGGGATGCTCGAAAAGCGCCAGGAGATCTTCAGGGAAATATGGCATGACCCTGATGAGCTTCGGGTCGATGTTGACATGGTCCGCGAGGGACTCCTTGATTTCCATGGTGCACATAGAGGGCCGCCTTCCTCGAGCCAAACCACGACAGCTTGATTGGCGAGCTTCGATGCCTGGGCTTCAATCTCCGATGTGGACACCATCACCACATGGCCTTCCGCTGGCCACAGGGAAGGATCTCTAATCCTAGGCATCTCGGCCAGCACATCAGTCGCTGGCGGAGGGGGCAGTGATGAGGTTGTCGACCATGATGCGTGAACCGAGGAGGAGCCTAAGCCCGAGGCCGGAGACGATCAACAACGTGGGCAATCACGGGCTCGTTGGCGCCACCTGTGGCAGAGGGAGCACCGGATGGGGTCTGGCAGCCAGAGGTTGGGTGCCCACGCTCGAAGCAGCGTTGGCAATTGGGCTTCACAAAAGGCTTCCTGGTGGGAGTTGAACTCGAAGGCGAAGGGCGGTGTCCGCTGGGGCGCCTGGGGCCTTGGTTTGAATGTTGGGTGGAGGGGCGCAGAGATCTCCACCAATGGGGCGTACGAACTGGTTGCCAATTGTCGTCGGAAGCGTTGCTTGAACTGTGGTTGGTGCCTTGGCTTGAATGTCCCCCACCAACAAACTGACCATCAGATGCCTTCAATGCAGGGCACTGCGCCGCGCGAAGACCCGGACTATCGGTGGGTGGAGCAGTAATTTCTGGAGGAGCGGTCTTGGACATGAGGGAGGAGCGCCCTCGCGATGAATGCTCTCCGATCCTAAAGCAGGCACCTGTAGCGAGGGGGCAAAGCTTACCTTTTTGACCCGCCCATCTAAGGCGGACGAGGGCGAGCCATCCCGCAAGGTCTGCGCCTCCTCCATCGAATCTGGGACGAAGGATGAGCCAGATCGAGATGGACGGGACGACGACGGTCCCAGATCTGGGACATCAATGAGCTGCGGGAAGAGCTCCAGGGCAAGCTCTCGATTCGCAAAAGCCGGGCAGGGGAAGTCGAGCAGGAAACGCGGCGAGGCCCTCGGCGTGGGAGAGCGGAGGGGCTGAGTGGTGGGGGGGTGGTGGGCGCAAGCGCCAATCACCAGCTTGCAAACGGATGCAATGTGCAAATTATTGAGGTAAAGGCCATTGACAAGGCATAAAGTTTCCCTACAGCTTGGGACTTTCATAAAAAGGACAATCGATAAACTTGATTCTTCGTACTTGCACTTAGGGCATGGCTAATAATACAACGTTATACACATACACGCACATCATGTCTTTTATAGCCAACATTTGAGCTCATATAGTAAGGTAAACTATATGGTTGATATTAGACTATTACTTTGTATAAATTTTTCTCTATCTGTCTCCTCATATTGACTACAATTACCTAAGAGCACATATTAGAGGTGGGCTCTTAAATGAGTAGAAATTCATATCGAATCTTGAGCTCACATGGTCTTGCCCAAAAAAAATTAAGTAAAATGATTCAAATTTTTTGAAAGAAAAAATCCCAACAAACATATAAAAATCTCTAAGAGCATCCACAGTGGGACGCTTATTCACAGGCGCTAGGGATTAAATCCCGACCGTTTTGCCTAAATCCCGGTGGTAAATAAGAGTCCGGCGTTTAAATAAGAGTCTGACGCTTAAAAAAGTAGTATAAAATAGTGCTACTAAGCGGCGGGCGCTTACTGCATGGAGTAACCAACTAAATAAGCGTCGGTTTAGACGTCACCGCGTGGATGCTCTAAGAGATCTAAGCGTAGGGCTATTTGAGAGCCCTTCGTCGCTGCTGCCATTTTTTTTCGTGGCCTTGACTTCGCAGCGGTTCGCATTGGTCGGTGGGTTGCTTTGCTTGCGGTGCCGTGTGCTATCGCTCCAAGCTCTGAAGGCCTTGATGCCTTGCTCAGTTGCACATCCGTTCGTCCCTCACCACATGCCTAGGTCGGTTCGGATCCATCCTAAGAAAAAGGTTTGCTCCTCACGAACCCACAGTGCGGCATTGACTTTCTCCCTCCACTCCCACCGCCTCGCCTCCTCGCGGCGTTGTCGATGAGAAACCGAGAGCCGCCGCTCCATTGCTCAACCAACAGATCTCGTGACCGCTATGGTACCCACAGGGAACGGCGAGGCTGGAGGCCATGTAAGGCTGGAACTGGAAGAGGCTGAAGGCCATGTAAGGTAATGGCTCCCTGGCGCCTAGCGTCTGGCTGGATTCTGGGTTGTCGCCTCATCGGCCCGTTTCCATTGTTGGCTCTGTCACGGTCAGATCGAGTGGTCCAACCTCATGGGTGAGCTCCTCCCTTTTTTGTTCGTCCCTATTTGCATCAAGCCAGCTTATGTGATAAGTCTATAGTGTTTGATATTTTATTACATGATATATAACAGGTACACTACCAAAGACTGAAAATCTAACTACAGACTTGGCTTTTGCAGTATCCTACACATGCTACTGATATTACAGTTGTTTGATTAAAACCTTCTTTTGAGAACCACTCAAGCTGCTGAAAACATGGATGCGTCTTTTCTAATATTGCAGTACCAATTTCTTGGTTTAGTTTGTTCTTCGAGAAATAGACGAGCCATAGGAGGCAGAAGGAAGGTGAATTTATTTTGGAGAGGTACACAGATGCATCTTTTCTAGGATTGCAGTACCTATTTCATTATTTCCTGGTTTAATTTGTTCCTGGAGGAATAGACGTCAACATCTTGTGTCAATGCTCAACCAAATTATAGAGCTTGGTTTATAAGAGCAGAATTATTTTGAGGGAGCATGTTTAAAGCGGAATGCACTGATGGGAGTCAATACTGGGGGATTACACATATGTAGATGCAATTTTTATTGGGATAGTGATGAGTCGATGATGCAGTTTGGTGCTAGAGGTCTTGTTAGGTAAAAAGAATCTTGAATAGACTATTGCCATCCTACTTAGATTTGAAGTTGACTTGCACATCGTGATTTGTAAGTTTTTCGGTATGTGTAAATCATTTGTTCTTTCACCACCTGGATCCATAGTAAGGTGGCAGTGATAGCCAGCTTATTCACTATTTCTTTTGTCAGAGATTGTTTGCTTTAATTGTACTATACGTGACTCCTGTCTGAAACTATAGTTCTGATCTGATGCAGAATATGAGTTCTTGAAATCTAGCAATATAAATTTGACTGTTTCTGTAATTTTGTATTGAAAGGCTGGAATCGACAGACTTCGCGTTCTCTTGCTTACGTTTCCATCCGAATGAATGTTCTTTCACTTGACGAATCAATTTTATTTTTCATATTGCTAATCATTCAAGTCATGTTTTACTTGGAGATCCGATTTTTTTTGGTTCAAAATGCCGTTTGAAGATACGTGCTTCCCATATCTAGATTACCAATTTAAGTCATGTTTACTTGAAGATCGAAACAAAAAATTCAAAATATCGTTTGAAGATACATGCTTCCGATATTATAATAATTGGTGGATTTCGGCAATCTCCTACCCCTTAGGTTAAGTATAGTACTTATAGATGCTTGCTTCCATGTATTAATGATGAAACCATGCCATCTTAGGTGGCCCTACTGCTTAATGCCCCTTTTCTGAGTGTCTCTTCATAAACTTCTTTCTGCCAACGATTCTATTGTGTGTAAATTGCATGCCATCAGTTTGATGCCAACGGAATGGCAAATGTAGTGCCTGTCAGAAAATGTAATAGACCCGGGTTTCCGCGGCAGTTCTTGCCAAACTGATTTCTAATTTTTCACACCGTCTTTTTTCATCCTTCAAAAGTTCTCTATCAAATGTCACTAATGACTTTCTTCACATGTGCAGCTAATGGTGGTTAGAATCTCTTCAGCTACATGATCATCCCAGGATGATGGCGTTTGTCTCTCCCTCAATTTATGTGTTGTGAATCATTGATTAGCATAAAGACATAAGTTTCGCTTCCTATGCCTGGCTTGCTGCTTTATGTGAACAAGCCAAAGATTAGGTTCAGTATTTAGATCAATAGACACTCTGTATGTTTGACATGCGTGATTTATGTCCATACGTGGACTTGGTATTAATTACTTGGTTTCTGTAGGTATACCATTGGACTTTAACTTTACCAAGTATTCAAATTAAAATCATAATTATTCTATATTATTAAGTTAACTATTTATAAATAGATATAGATGTATGTATATGAAAACTTAGAAATTTCTTCATGTTTTTTTTTTTGCACATAGAAACGAGCAACACCAAATCTGAAAACCATCAATTAATTTTTTTAATGATGGAAGAATCGTGTTTTTTGTCTATTTTCCCATGTGCTTGTTTGTATAGTTGTCGAGATGCAGTTTTCAGCCATCAATATATTTTCATGTTGGTGGGTGGTGTTGCATAGTACTGTGCGCCTCCAACTTGTGTATGTGAAAAATGGAGCAAAAAAAGTGTTCAAAGTTGACAAAAGAAGGGAATGAAATGTATGGATTTGTATGTGTGTTTAAATTAATTTGTGCCATGCACAACATAGTCCGAAAGAACCACCGCTGCACCTTCATTGTTCAGATTTTACATGTGTACTAGGAGATGTTAAACACATATTCATATTTGTAGGATCACCCTATTAGATTCCATCAATGGTAGGGAAGTGTGACATTTTTTCAAAGGTTTCCAACCTACAACGCACACCTAAAGGCATATTTAAACAAATTATGATTCTGTAAATTTTCAATTTAGATATCAAATATTAAGTTTGCTTTCTGATTGGCAAAAGTGATATGTGCTACATCTGTTCAAATTTGACTGAACCACTGTAACAATTTCAATCGGTTTTTTAAGTACAAAAGGGCATCACATTGTTCCCTGGTGCGGTCTTCCTCGCAGGTATGTACACCTTGAGACCCTCGAGTTTCGTCCAAAGGATGTCATATCTCGCACTGAACTTCCATCTCTGGTGACCGTCAGCAAGAACTGATAGCTTGTTGTAAGGCGCAACCGTATGAGCAAGATCTCGGGGGTATACATGTTGTCCTTATTGTTGTAAGCATGTATGAGCATCAGCCAGATGATGCTGAGCGAACTGACTGTAAGTTGAATAATGTGAGAACAATAATATGTAGAGGCACCGTACTATATATGTCCACCCCCAATGAGAGATGTTAGGTTGTGCAAAACCTCTAAGCCAGATGGCGCTGCAAAGGAAGAGCCGGATCTTCACATCATATGGTAGAAGAAAGGGCACTACATTACCACCCAGTTGTGCGCCCCGAGCCGAGTCCACTATCACGGAAAAAATGCGGATAGCAAATAACGGCGCGGCGAAGCGCGCAAGGCCCTTTTAGTCTCTAAGAGATCTAACCGCAGGGCTATTGAAGCACTGAGGTTCCTCCTCAGTCCGCACTAATCAGGAGTTGACACGTGGTTTGGATAAAAGTAGGTCGGTTGAGCACACGTGATTACTACGGGGGAAAGTGTCTCCTGCAATAGTCTAGTGAAAAGGAGAGCAGAGTGTGAAAAATAAGGAGAGAAAACGCCTGGGAAGCCGAGCATCCAGCGTACTCTCCGCCAACACACCTTGCACGGATATCCAGCCAGCGCAAGCTCAGGAACTCGGACTATGGCCTGAGCTCGAGGTTAGAATCTCGCTGACATAGTGCTCAAAGCAGCGATTGTGAGATTATGGGCCCTGCCATGACGGGTGCCACGAGCACATCCGGCGGCCGCGAGCTCGTGGTCAAAGTCCATGGCGACCGGACTAGCACCAGCTTGTGGATGCAGCTACGGCAGGCGGCGCTAGGTCGCGTAGCCAGTAGCATCTCCCATCGATCGAGACTTCTTGTGCTCCATCCTAATTTTTAGTAGGATTTGTATTGATGTGGTTTGGCTTTTGTCTCACGAAACTGAACGATAGAGGATTAGAAAGTGGGGAGAGAGAAAAACATAAGCCTAACAGTGGATTTGCTAACCATTTTGTGTGCAGACTAGGAAGAAATTTCACATCTCGGGACATGATTTTGGAAGCAATAATACACTCACGAACGGATGGGGAAGAGAGAAAATTTCTGGACAGGGAGAGCAGTGGGTCCCAACAGATGGGGGCATCGTATCCATACATTGGAGTGTTTTTTATTAGACTGTTGCTTCCTCCCTTTTAACTCATAACTAATAAGTGGATTCTTACCGGCTCATCAAAAAAATATGTGGATTCTACCGGGCCAGCACCATACCGCTGCTATCGTAAATCATGTCGCGACCCTTCCACATCTTTTCTCCTTTGAAATAGACCTGCCGCCTTTTTACATCCTATCCATGGTAGATGGATGCCAGGCAATTGTGCCTCGAAAGTATGAATCTATCATCTGCTCTGCACTATGTCATCTCACCTCGACACGAGTCGGAGTGTTATATTCTATATGCCGCGTCAACCTCGACCGATCTAAGACAAGTCGCTCAGTTTGATGTTTGGCTAATCTTCAGGCAGCCCCCATACATGCTAGGTACGATGAGCACAATGTTCGTTCACTTTGTTTTTGGATTCCAAATTGATTTGAATATGTGAAAAAGTCTTCCCATTCAAATGGGTTGTTCCACCAGTCGTGTGATGCCACGTTTGATGGACCTCAAATTGGATGGTAAAGACGATTCAAAACCGAGCTTGGTGAAGGGTATAAAAATTCTACAACTTAGTTATTTTCAACCTTAATAAGGCTCACATGCTTCAGCATGTTGGGATAGGATACTATTTTAGGTTCACCATACGTCGGAGGCCAATACCTCTGTGTCGATGTATCGCTGAATGATCCTTGATATGGTCACATAAGCTGTAGTGACTTTACAATAACTTGCTGCAATGGTATATCTTTTGAAATATAGTTCATTTCGAATCGATAGCGTTGCTACATTTCTACTCCCTCCGTCCGGGTTTATAGGTCCTGCGCGTGTCACTAGATTATCTATTTGACCAACATAATGTAAGTTAAATTACATAAAATTACTCCCTATGTATCACAATATAAGATGTTTTAGCATTTTTAGACAAAACGTATTTAGACATGTTTTAGTGTATAGATTCATATGCATCTTACACTAAAACATGTCTAGATTCGTTTTGCCTAAGAAATGCTAAAACATCTTGCATTTCGATACAAAGGGAGTATATCATTAGAAAATGCAAGATTTAAAGTTTTGAATGGTATGTTTTTTGTTACATATATCTTCTTTTAAGTTGGTAAAATTGACGACCTAGGAATATGCGCGGGGCCTATATACCCGGACAGAGGGAGTAGATTTAGATTGTGATAGTTTTAATGACAGTATCAAAAACGGCGCGGCAAAGCGCGCTACGTCCATCTAGTGTAATACATATGTGCAAAGTTTCGTAGTCAAATCATCTTTATGGTTACCTGTGGCACACCGACCAAAGTAAGATTTAAAAGTATAGTTTTTCACTGCTAGGAAGTGAAAACACCTCCTCCTTACATGAGAGCATACTCCTCCTATATTTTTCTTATCTCTATCCTCTATATAAACAAAAAAATGCCACGTAGGAGATACAAGGCCACTACTTGGTGTTAGAACACAATGTAACTGAACCGGATTCGTTAGGCCTCGTTTGTTACTAGTGGTTTTGTGGGGATTTGAGGAGATAATCCCCACAGGTATCGGCTGATCACCCAATTCCAACCATTTTTCTCCCAACACAGTTCTCTTTCAATCACCGACTCAGTTTATTTTTCTACACACGGATCATCTCAATTTCCAATACTCTTCATGGCCTTCTCACTCCCGCTGACGTACAACTGTACGACGGCACACACGTTGGAGTACAGGAGGAGAAAATGACACATAACCACCACATTTGAGGCTGAGATGTCAGAAAACCACCGGTTTTGAGGGAATTGACGAGGAGCACCGTTTTTTGAGGTATAGCTGTGACGCGGAGCCACCTTTTTCGCTGATCGCTTGGTTTAGCTCGTTTAACAGGAATTCTGACCATCCTGGCCCACTGTCAGGCCCTACGTGGCAATGGAAGCCGACCGAGCCGTTCACGGCCGTTAGGATTGAACCGAAGGGGGCGTTAGGGCAACTGCAGTCTGCTGTGTCCGAACGCAACTGGGGGAAATGGCGACAGGAGGCGGCGGCGACGGCGAGTTTCGCGGTGGTGGTGGCGGAGACGGCGAGCTTGGCGGTGGCGGCGGAGACGGCGAGCTAGGCGGTGGCGGCGGAGAAGGCGAGCTAGGCGCTGGAGGCCAGCACGACGATTGCCTCTCCCATGGCCACGGCGACGAGCTGACACCTCTGGCGCTGGTCCCTCCTTCTCCTCTCCATGGATCTTTCGTTCTTCCTGGGATCAGCGAGGACCCTCTCAGCCACTACGTGTCGGACGACGAGTAAGTATCCTGGGCTTTTGTTTCTGTTTCTTGCAATTTAGGAAATTAGGATGTATGAACTGGGCATTCTTGATTGCAATGTAATTTTATTTGTGCATTTATTTGCAATATAGGATAAATTCAGAGATTTGGGAGCTGTATATTCAGTTTGATGGTGTCAAATTTGTGCAAAAATCGATGGCTCGTAGTGAAATTAGGTTTCTGAATCTGCTTTCAATAATGGAGGCAGAGGGATATGGAATTTGTGACACTATGTACTATGTGAAAGATCAAGGAGAGGGACTGGCAGGGCTAGATGCAGTTGACAGCAGCAGGAAGGTAGAAGAGATGATTAAGAAATATGAAAGCAGCAAGAAATTGGTACTGACTGTAATGCGGGACAAACGTAAACACGCAATTGTTTTGTCCCCAGTGAAGAATAGAAATGCAGGTAAATCACAGCCAATTCACATTGATTTGGATGCAGAGGAAGGTGAACATATTCCAGAGCATTATCAAACACAGACAAGTGTGTATTGTGAAAAGATACAAACACAAATTGGTGACAATGCTATGTCAGAAGAAGAGGAGGGAGAGAAATCTGATGACAGTTACAGTTGGTGGGATGAAGGCCAGTACGACAAAGTTCATGCAGAGGAGATGAGGAAGAAGGATGAAGAGGAGCTAAGGAGGACACTTGCAGAAATGAAAAGAAAGAGAAATGACCCACTACTACATTGTGAGGGTGATACAGATGTGGAGGATATATATGACAAGCAGTCTGAAGATTCTGAGCCCATTTTAGAAGAAGAGCCAATTAAGAAAAAGATAAAGAAGCAGGGACCAACATTGAGATCACACTCTCAAGTTGAAATTCCAAATATACCTGATTGGGCTCCTTCTGATGATGAACAGGAAGAAGGTTTTATTAAAGAAGAAGATGATGATGGCTTTGAGCCAATTTCCTTTATATTGCCTAAGGGAAGAAAAAGCAGGGCAAAGAAAGCTAAAGAAAGGGTGTGGTATGATGAAAGTAGGGAAAATGCAGAGCAGCAGTTCATGCAGTTTCTTTGTTTCAAAGGGTGTGGTATGATCCATTTTGTTGTTTCATCTGTGAACCTATTACTGGATGATCCTAGCAGTGAATTATTGTGTTTCATCTTTGAACCTAGCAGTGAATTATTTTACTTTCAATGTGCATTATCTGTCATTGAGGGTTGTCGATACTCCTCGACAACTCTCTGTTGTCGTCGAGGATTGTCGACAACCCTCGAAGAGCCTACAGTATCTTCAAAGTGGTGTCGACAGTCCTCGACAACTCTCGGATGTCGTCGAGGATTGTCGACAACCTTTCATGACCCTAAAGTATATTTATATAGCTCAAAATAATTAAAACACATCAATCAAACACATAAATTAACAATCTTACAGCTCATAAATCAAATCCATCAATCAAACAGATAAATAACAATCTTACAACTCATTATTATAATCCATCAATCAAACACAATTACCAATTCTTACAACTCATAATTAAATAACCAGTCTTACAACTCATAATAAATAATTCAAAGCAAATACTCATAATTCAGAGCTCATAATGTGCTACATTAATAACCAGATTACATCTCTACTCATCACAAATCGCCTTGATCTTCCTAATCTTGGCCCTGGTACCTTCTTTCTGCTTAAGAAGATCAGCAATCATATACTCTAGCTTCTTCTTTTCCTCTTTTAGTTTGTCTCTATCCTTCTCTGCCTGGATTCTTAGAACTTTGTGCATGTTGCTAGTTGAAGCATCTGTTCTTTTCTTCTCCTCCAGTTCAGCCCTAGCAACCATTAAAGCTTGTTCTGCTTTTGCCTTCAAAGCTAGAGTGAGTTGCTTCTCCTCCACAACTTTATCAACTTCATCTTGCAAAATCTTAAAATCACGGTGCATCTTGGATATCTCATCCTGTAAAGCAAACTTTTGCTCCATATTATCGAGAGCATCATTAACTCTCCCTTGTTTCTGTTCTGCATAGTTGTCCCACAGCTTGCACACTGCTTTCTGCAGTGATGAAGGCCACTCTGCATCTACCCAATGCATAAAGTCACAGGTTTTACCTCCATCCTACACACATCAAATTACAGTGCACAAATTCTCTAAATTGTAAACACTGTATCCATCTTATACAAAATAAGAATACTGAAACTAGACAAAATGTGAAATCTTTAACCACTAACCTGGCCTGCACATGCAAGGAACCTCCTGCCTGTGTTGTGTCCTTCAAAGCAAACGAATTTTGCTGCTAAACAGTTATGCTTGCAGACAACAACCTGTTCCCCATCGACTAAGCCGCAGTAATCCGAGTCATACATCGTGTTCAAACTCTACAAAATCAAAGGGTACAGTCCCTATATGAGATCACTTGCAGGTCAACTGCTTACATCCTAAATAAAATGGCTAATTCCTAAATCGAACAAATCCAAGATGCATATCGTTGCGGTAAACCTAGCAAGGGGACTCACATCGGTGTCACCGCTGCTGAGACGAGATTCCGAATCCGTCTCGCCATCTCCCCAAGAAACCATCTTCGCAAGGGCAGAACTCCGGCGGCGGCGACGGCGACGGCGGGCGGAGGCGGCAGCACAGTCGCGTGAGAGAGAGAGAGAAATGGTAGCGAGGCAGTGGAAGAGAGACTGACAGTTGCCCTAACGCCCCCTTCGGTTCAATCCTAACGGCCGTGAACGGCTCGGTCGGCTTCCATTGCCACGTAGGGCCTGACAGTGGGCCAGGATGGTCAGAATTCCTGTTAAACGAGCTAAACCAAGCGATCAGCGAAAAAGGTGGCTCCGCGTCACAGCTATACCTCAAAAAACGGTGCTCCTCGTCAATTCCCTCAAAATCGGTGGTTTTCTGACATCTCAGCCTCAAATGTGGTGGTTATGTGTCATTTTCTCAACTGAACCGGATTCGTTAGGCCTCGTTTGTTACTAGTGGTTTTGTGGGGATTTGAGGAGATAATCCCCACAGGTATCGGCTGATCACCCAATTCCAACCATTTTTCTCCCAACACAGTTCTCTTTCAATCACCGACTCAGTTTATTTTTCTACACACGGATCATCTCAATTTCCAATACTCTTCATGGCCTTCTCACTCCCGCTGACGTACAACTGTACGACGGCACACACGTTGGAGTACAGGAGGAGATATTGAGGGCACTGCCACCCGGGACAAGCTTCATGCCGCTCATGATACTCTACCACACAGACACAACAGGCCGGGAAGAAATCAAGATCGTGAATATGGACTCGAAAAAAACAAATCTGATATTTCCATCTCAAATCCAACAATCGGCAATCGTTATATCTTTCTAGATAGATCAAGGCAGAAGCATAGAGGCCTGGCAGTCGTTTTCATCCAGGGACAAGGACAGGGGGAGCCGTGGAGGTCCAGGTCATCACGCCAGAGAGGAGAGAGGAATGAGATGGAGGGGATGGGAGGGGGAGGGAAGGCATAGCTGGGAGAGCGCCTCCGGACGTGAGGAGGAAAGCGGCTGCGCGCGCGGAGTCTGTTCCTCGGGATAATACGCGGGGTCGAGGTAGTGGATTGGATATACATGTAATCTCGAGTTTTTTTTTTTGGGAAGGACAGGGATAAAGTTGGACCAATCTCTTAAGAGATCTTTTTTTGAGAGCAACCACATATTTCATTAATCGAAAATCAAGTTACAATAAGCAACACACGTGAAAACTAAAAGACAAACCGGGATAAAGTGATTATCCTGAACTTGCATATGAAAATCTAGAAGATCGAGAAATACAAAACGATCTCTAGGGTTTCTTGCAACCACCGTAGCGAGCGGCCGTCGCCGAATTCCAGCGCCACCGAGACGAACACTGGAAGAGACGTCGAGCCTCCACCATTGCGAGATCCGAGAAAGCACCATCGCCAACGAGGCTTTGTGAGTCGATGAACAGACCCGCTGCATGCAGCAAGGCACATGTCGTTGTGGCACGTCGACCGGGGGACGTCCCCGTGCTTTCTTGGACCAAAGTCTGTCGCCTCCCATCGACGAAGTCGGAGAGGAACGGCAAATCCACCACCTCCGGACCAGCATCCTCGCTCCAGAAGGACCACCTTGCCCTGGCCGCCAGCGCCGTAGCGAATAACCACGAACGCCAGCGACACGCCAAGAAACTGATCTCGCCAGATCGGAAGAACGGCGAGAAGACCAAGCCACCGATCTGAAGGACCAAGCAGCACACGTTGCCATCAACTCCGAGACGCCGCCGTGAAGGTCGCCGCCGATATGGGAGTGGAGTTAAAGCAGATTTATTTGCCCGGGTGCCGCTCTCATCACCCAACGACGCCCAAGAAAAACACTAGCAAACCCTAACTACAGGCTGGCGCCGAGGCGCCATGGTCCCCACCTCCTCGCGTCGCCGGAGTGGCCAACAGAGGAGGAGGCAGGGACCAACAGCGGCCGATGTAGCTGGGGCAAATGCGTTCGCCGCCGATCGCCCTTTTTTTCAGGAGGGAGCGAAACGGTTTCCAGTAGGGCGGTGTTCATCTCTTAAAGAGATCTAACCTCAGGGCTATTCGTGCCTTGTGTTTGCTCCTGGCTGAGTCCCCACCTGGCAGGGAGCGTAACCGGATAGGCCATGCTTCCTGCTATCGTGTCAGATTTGTTGTGTTTCATTTATCTGTTGGCAGTTTGCATGGACCGTACACGGCCACAGATCAATCGGCGGAGCAGCAACAAGGGCGTGTGGTATATTTGGGCCGGTTGTGAGTGTGTGTTTTCCAGCCGTGGGGATTGGGTGGGTTACTGTTGTACGTTTCGTTCCGTTTGTTCGATTGGCGTCATGCCGCCGCTTGCCATTGATCGTCCCTCAGTGACGGCCTTCCCAGGTCGGTTTTCCCTAAATCAGGTGGCAACTTTTTTCCCCCAATTTTACTACTCCCTCCGATCCATATTAATAGGTGCTCATGTTTTATTGCTAGATACATCCACTTCAGCACCTATTAATATGGATCGGAGAAAGTACATGAGACGTTTCTCAAAAGTTCAACAGCATGGAAGATCTGTATTTTGTTTGGTGCTCCGGTGATATAAAGGCTGGGTATGAACTTTACGTGCTTCTCTTTTGTTTGATTTAACAGCTCTGTAGTTAAATACCATGTCTATATTTCTTTTTTTTCAAATGATTCAAAATATCAGTACTACTGTACTTATAATTTGCCGAGTGATCCTTAGATTTTATTTGTTTGTTTTCCCTCGCCAAATAAAAGATTGTCCTATATATTTCCAAATAGAAGAACTTGTCTTTAATATAGGGTGAGTGATCCTTCTGCAGTCGGTGGCCGGCCATACATGTAGGGCTGACTGCCGGCCATGCATATAGGGCGACTGCGTGACATCCTTTCATGTCTTTAATAAAACATTTCCTTTTCCAGGTTGGTGTAAGCTTAAGAATTCATTTACTTCATAATTTCTTAATATATAATATATCTGTGTTAATCCATAATATTTTCATGGAGCTTTACTACTTGATTCTGAAGACCAACACCGCTGGAACTAAGGATTGGAGAGGAGACTGAGGGGGCGACGGTGGTGACTGGAGGGTCTAGGGGGGCACGCACGGGATCGCTCCTACCGCGGGTGTCTACTGACAGGGAGTCCCTTCCCTGCCCCGATCCCGTGGTGAGCATCACGCCGGCTCCCTTTGGAGGCCGGTTCTGGTGCCTGGCCGACGGCGAATCGGACTCGGAAACCGGCGGTTCGGCTAAGGTAACTACGGTAAGCGTTGGCAACGATTACTATGATGTTTGCAGGACGCCATCGACAGATCCTGATCGGCAGATTCGTTCGAGGGAGAAGAAGGGGCTTAAGAAGCTTCTGAAGAAGCGCAGACAACAGGTAGACTCGAAGGTTCTTCGTCTAGAAACTCGTCAGGTGAGTTCTTCGCCAAAGTTTTGGGTACCGAAGATGCCTATCATGTCATCATCTTTCTTCGTGGGAGATGCTGTCAATGAGTTGGAATGGACAAAGGTTGATCGTTGTCGTCAGAGATCCAAACCTCCGTTGTCGATGCGGCGATCCATGTTTTCAGGATCGGTGTTTCAAAATTCGGATGAACGGGTACTCAAGGGCTTTAGACGGGCCAGTCCGAAAAAAGATTTAAGCCCACTTCGTGTGGGTCTACCCGAGGTTTCAACTAAAACGTGCGATCACATCTCATCATCGAAGGGAGGCCAAGGGCTACGTCGGGTTTTCGGCTTCTTCTGGTCGAGCACGCAGCAGCCGCCGTCCATGGCGAACCGTGGTGGCGCCCGCGGTGGGGGTGATCAGCGTGATGGTTTCAACCAAGATCGGGGGGCTGGTTTCAATAGGTTTTCCAACTTTGAAGCTGGGGGACCGAGCGGGACTGCTGGCGCTCCGGATGGCCAATCTTTCAAGCAAGGAGCCCCGTTCCATGTTGGTTCGGGCTTTCGTGGCTTTCGTGGTCACCGTGGTGGATACCATGTCGGTGGGTATCGTGGCCGTCGCTTCGATGGCAGAGGTAGCCGTGGTCGTGGTGAGTACTACCACCATACGGGAGGATACCATAACAACAACTACCAGTAGCAAGGTTATGCTCAGTACGATCATAGAGGAGTCCGAGGCATATATGGCGATTTTCATAATAATGGCAGGCCGGTAGGGCACAATGGTAATGGTGTTAGACCTGTTCAGCAGGTTCAATCTGTGTCTCAACAGCAGGGACCTGTCCTAGGGGGTTCGGGTATGCCCTCATAGCAGCCCACTGCCCCGGTGCAGGTACAGCAACCTCCGCAGGCAATAATTGCGGTGCAGCAGCCGATATCGGCATCGACCGTTGCACCTGCAATGGCTGCAGCTGCAGTACCTTCTAATGCTACTGCGGTCACCACTCTATCTCCACCGTTAGTTGCTGTTGAGAGTGTGAATAAGAGTAAGAATGTGGTTTCTGCAGAACACTTGTCGAATGCTCTAGCCAATGCTGCTCCTCGGAAGGCAAAGAAGTTCTATCGATGCGGTGTTGCTGGTCATCGTTCTAAATCATGCACGGTGGATATGTGCCAGATATGTGAGGGTCCATCGCACGGTGAAAGGAATTGTCATTTGTTGACGGCACCTAAACCGCGGATTTTAGTGTATGGGTATGGTGAAAGGAGCTCATCTTCTTCAAGTTCCCATGCACTGAAAGTTATAAACCCAAGATGGAAAATCATCGTCTAGAGTCTGTTGTTGTGACAGGTGGAGAGTTGACTATCCCTACTATTTCTAGGCAATTACAAAGACTTCTTCGTTTGGATTTTGAATGGAATGTTGTCAGAATGGGTCATAACATATTTTAGGTTGAATTTCCCAATAGCACTGAATTGGAGAGGCTCAAGGTTTTTGGTCGCTGTATTGTGCCTAATAGTACGTGTGAGATTACTTTTGATAGTTGGACTCGATCTCCACAGCCTTGTAGTTCCCTGCCCGAGGTGTGGCTGCGGGTGGAGGGGATTCTGAGTCCTCATATCGGTGATTTCCTGGCATTATGGGCTGTAGGGGATATGTTTGGCATGACTATGGACATAGATATGGCTTTTACAAGGAAACATGGAATTCTTCGTATCAAGATTGGGTGCATCAACCATTTGAAAATTCCTAAGAGATTCCAGATGTGCATTAAAGATGGGTTTTATAAGTTGTCTTTCGAGGTAGAGGGTCCTTTGCAACCACAACCTGCTGACGTTGATATGATGGGAGATGAGGGGGATGATGAAGACAGTGATGATGATTCTGATGGCTTAGGTGACGACTTCCAAGAGAAAGTTAATGATCTAACTGGAAAAAATACGGGGGTCCCTGCTGTTTCCTCTGATCAGACTACTTCTAATCCGGTTGGAGGGGGTTCTCATGCTCCCAAAGGATCTACTGTGAAGGTTGGGGTCTTGTTCTCACCTTCGGTTAAGCATGCTTTCGATCGTGCTCAGAGAGAGATTGCGGAGATGTTCTGAAAGCGCATGGTTCCCCCATATGTGGTTTTGGTAATTAATGACAATCCTTATGGACTAATGTTTGCATTGAGTTATCCTTGTAGATCTTGTCCATAGGAAATAATGGAGTTCATGTGTTGAACTCTATTAGCTTCCTTGATGGCCATTGTTATATTTATGGATTTATATGTAGAATGGTCTTGGTTTGAGTTGAGCTTATTGCTAGTTTGTCTTGAAGAAAAAGGATTAGGTGATCTTTCATTATCATCTTCAAGACATCATCTTTAGAAGTGAGAAGCAAAGATACAAGGTTGATCAAGCAAGCGATCAACACACAAAGCTACAAGTTGTACCAAGTGGGATTGTGTATCTCATGGTATGGTATCTTTCCATGGGCATGAACCAAAAGAAAGATTTCATATAGCCCATGGTCTATGTCGTCGTCAAGCGTGTTTGTCATCTAGCTTGACGTAGAAGCTCAAGTGAAGCATCTAGAAGATATCCTATGCTTGATGCTTGCCACCCTTTTGGAGATTGTGGCCTTGTGAAGATTTGCCGAAGGGTCTCTCCCATAATGGTGTATGGGGGAGCTAGTCTCTCCCATAATGGTGTTTGGGGGAGCAACTTGCAAGTCTTCATCAAGCGGAGTTTGTGCTAGCAAGCGCAATCTAGAAAGAAGATCCAACTTGAGAGAGTCAGATCGTCATCATCTAGCTCAAGTGGAATGCTCAAGGCAAAGGTATAATCTTGATAGGTTTTCTATTTTACCGGTCTCGTGTCTTTGGGAGACCGGGTTATAGGATAGATAGTCGTACTATCAAGAGGGGCTCTCAAGTGAGTAACTCGATCGAATCGTTATGGAGAGCTCAAACCTTTGCATACTTTGCATATCATCTTTCTTGGTTCTTATTTGGATTTTGTCTCCTTTGGGTTTTAGTGCTTGTCGTGATCTTCATGACAAGCCTTGGTTTCTCGAAAACGGATTTCGTAAGAAAAAATTGTTGCGTTTTCGGTGGTGAAAATATTCCGTTCGTCTTTGAGAATGTTCCCACACCTTCCATGTGTGGTAACTTCTCCATACTTTGAGGTATCAATATTTTCACTTGTTATTTGGATACTCCTTTCTGTTATCTTTCCAATGCATTTGCACTCACCTAATTCGGAGTTCATTCGCAAAAGTTATGTGAGTTTTCGTGTTGGAAGTTTTACCGGGTGTTCCAATTTGAGAGGTCCAAAACCTTTCCCCATTTGGTTTTATCTTTCATTGCTGGACAATGATGTTTCTATGCATATTATTGTAGTGCTCGTTGTGGTGATCTCAACGAGCCCAATATCATCAAAAACGGAGTCCGGATGAAAAAGTTATTGCAGTTTTCGTGTTGTTGTTTTTGTTAGTTTTGCGGGGGGGCGGATATTCCGGTTCAAGTTTGAACCGGAATATCCGGTTGGCATCTGTCCCTCCACTTGCTCGAAAACGGCTAAGGACCGGAGTCTAAACTTTCTATTGTGAACCGGATTATTTGAACCGGATTATTCGGGGCATACCGGATATTCCGGTTTGGGCAGTTTTCGGACCATATTTCTCACTGGAGTGAACCGGATTATTTGAACCGGATTATTCACTTCGGACCGGATATTCCTGTCAGACCGGATATTCCTGTTCAGTTTTGAACCGGATATTTCGAAATATCCTGCTCAGACTGCACACAAAACGGCTAGTTTTTGTGGGGACATATTTAAGGGGGCTTTCTTCCCCATTGGTCCCCAAGTCTTCTAAGCTTGTTTTTCTCCCTCTCCCCCACCATTGTTGATCTTGGAAAGCTTGCCCCTCTCCCAATCCCTCCTATGATTCTTGCATATCTTTGAGGGAGAAGGTAGAGGAGATCTAGATCTACATTTCCACCAATCCATCTTCCTTCTTAGTGAGGGAAACTTAGTAGATCTTGATCTTGGAGTTCTTGGTGTTTCTCCTCCATTGTTCTTCCTCTCTTATTCCCCCATAAGCATTTGTTGCTTTGTTGGAATTTGAGAGTGAAGGATTTGAGCACTTGTGCTCTTGCCATTTGCATCGGTTGCATAGGTTTGCTCTCTCCACGAGGATTCGTGGAAGTTGAAAGTTTGTGAGCTTGTTACTCTTGGGTCTTGGACCCTAGACGACTTGTGGTGTTCTTGGGAGCCTCCAATTGAGTTGTGGATGCGTGCCCCAAGATTGTGGTGACACCGAGAGCCTCCAATTGAGTTGTGGATGCGTGCCTCGGGTTTGAAGGTTGCCAATAGTGGAAGGTGAACTAGGCCTTTGTGGCGGGGTTCATCGGAGAATAGGGTGAGGCCTTTGTGGCGTTGAGTAGGCCTTCGTGGTGAGCTCACACCCCTCCAACGAGACGTACTCCCCTTTGTGGGAGGAACTCGGGAATACATCTTCATCTCCGTGTGCCTCGGTTATTTCTATACCCGAGCTTTTTACTTATGCAATTTACATTGTGATAGCCTTCGAGCTTGAAGTTATATATCTTGCTATCACATTGTTACTTGTCTTGCTTAGCATAAGTTGTTTGTTCATCTAGTTTACCCTAGAATATTTAGGTTGTATGCTTGTTAATTTAAACACCTAGTTTATTTCCGCATTTAGTAAGCATTAACCGGAAAAGTTTTAATCGCCTATTCACCCCCCCCCTCTAGGCGACGTCGTTGTCCGTTCAGTTGGTATCAGAGCCTCGTCTCTCTTTTTTAGGCTTTACATCCTAGAGAGTACGATGTCGTTTAGAGAAATAGAACATGATCCCGCTTTTGTATTCTATGGTAGAAATTATGATGCTTGGAAAATTCTCATTCTTAATTTTCTTGAGGACATGGGTCCAAAGTATGTTAAGAGAATTATAGATATGGATTTTCCTCCTCCAAAGGATTCTCAAGATTTATCTTTAGAGGATGAGGAAAACTCTTATCTCGATACTCTTGTATCTAATGGTCTCTTGTGCATTTTGAGCGATGTAGTTATTAAATCAATCATGCCTTTTCGGAACGCTCATGAGCTATGGACAAAACTTCAAGATATATATGATGTGTCCAATATTATTGAGGATGATTGTTCTCCATCCACTTCCGGCCGTGATGAGTTCACATCTTTCTCCACTCCACCAACATGTGATTTTTCACAAGGTAATGATATGGTGAGTGGTGATAGAAATTGCATTGTGGATAGTGAATTTGCTATTGACTATACTTCATATCTATCCCATTGCAATGATCTATCTTTGGACTTAATATCTTCTAGCACTCAAAATTCCATACATGCTAGTGTTGATAGTCCTTGCATATCATGTAATAGTTGTTTAACTAAATCTCATGATGATATGCTTCCTATGTCTTGTTTTCATGAAAATAATGCTTCCATTTCCTCTAGTACTTGTGTGGCTAACAATGTAGAGGAATCCCACTTTTTTGTGGAACAAGACATGGACCTTAATGGCTCTTCTAGTATATCTTCATCATCGCCATCCATTTCTCATATGTGCCTTATGGCTAGGGATTCAAAGGTATCTCCACCTTTGGAACCCACTACATCTTGTGATGATGAGGATGAGGGTATATTTTATGGAGAGTTTGAGGACGAAGCCTCCTTAATGGAGAAGGGTGAGTTGGTTCTTCTTGATCTCCCTAAAGGTAGTAAAGCTATCACTCCTTTTAGTGAAATATTGGCTTTTGCTATTTATAGCGCTAAAATAATTGAAACTAAAGGTGAGATTGAAAGAAGTGATGCCGATGAAAAGGCATCCCTCACTACGTCTCTTGAGGAAGAGTATGAGCTCCGAGTTACTCTTGAGGAGAAACTTGAATCTATCGAGGAGCTCTATAATGAACAAATAGCCTATCTCACTAAAGCACGTGACCATACCAATGCTAAATATAAAGTGCTTAAAAATGAAAAGGTTGAATTTGTTATTGGCAATGCTAATCTAATTGAGGAAAACTCTAGGTTAAATAATGAGCTTGCCAAGTTATCTTCTTCTATTTCTAATGATGCTTGTGCTACTAACTCCACATCTTGTGAAGCATCTATTTTGAAGGAGAATGTTGAGCTAAGGGCTCAACTTGAGCTAATGACTAGCAAGTATGGGAAATTGGAAGAAAGTCATGAAAAGCTATCTAGCTCTCATGAGGATCTTCTAGAATCTCATACCAAGCTAAAATTAGCTCTTGAGGCTATCACTACAAAGGTAACATCTTGTGAGCCTCATGTGGTTACTAGCACAATATCTTCTAATAATGCTATATTGACTTGTGCTCGTATTAGTAATTCATCCTCCCATAATGTTTCTACATCTTGTGATGAATTGCTTTCCTTGCCTTGTTTCTCTAACAATGAAGCATCTACTTCCTCTAGCTCTTGTGTTGATTCTAACCATGTAGAGGAAATTAAAGAGCTCAAGGCCCAAGTCACTTCTTTGAAGAAAGACTTGGAAAAGTGTCATGAAGGGAGTTCCACACTTGACAAGATGTTGAGAGTGCGAAGACTTCCCAATGACAAGAGTGGACTTGGATTCAACTCCAATCTCAAGAACAAGTCCATTATTGACAAGAAGAAGGGCCAAGAACAAGTCAAAGATTCAGCCAAGATTACTTGCTTCAAGTGCAAGATTGAAGGGCACCATGTTAGATCTTGCCCTTTGAAGAAGAAGCCTCTTAGTGAGAAGCAACTAGGGAAGAGGCCTCTTGTTCAATCTCATGCTCAACCACGAGTTGAACAACGGCCACCTCCTAAGAAGACTCAAGCCAATGCTCCTCTTGTTGAGAAGCCTATTGAGAAGAAAGAAAAGAGTCGATGTTGCTACCTTTGTCGCAAGAAGGGACACTTTGCTTCTTCATGCACTAATGGTACATTATCCAACCCTATCCTTGTTCATGATGTTTATTCTATTAGGAAGGATAATGTGGGCAATGTGTTTGCCAAGTATGTTGGTACTCCAAGTGGTGTCAAGAAAAGAACCATTTGGGTTGCCAAACCTATTGTGGCTAACCTCTTAGGACCCAACTTGGTTGGGGACCAACAAGCTCAAACTTGATCAATAGGTGGAGTTGGAGGGCATTGGAGACTTGGATATTTTATGAAGAATTAAGGGATCTTCATCAATTATATTTCCTCAAGCCAAGTCACTTGGATTATATATATCTCTTACCCTATGTTCCTCCAAGCGGTAACTTGTATTTAATTCTATATACATTGAAAGTTGCTTGGTCCCTTGCATATGTTAGTTTTGTTTCTAGAATGTGTTTGTATATGTTGTGCTTCCTTCTTACCTATCTTGAGTAATCTAGTTATGCTTGTTGGTTTGCACTCCATGTACTTGTGTTCTTTGTGTTGAGCCTTCATTGCTTTCATTGCTTATCTTAGTTGGCTCTTTGGGAGATTAATGGACTATTCCATTTTGGGGGAGTAATATGCTTTGCACTTTACTATCCTAAAATGTGTGTACATGAGGAATACCACTTAGTGTTTATATATCAATATTATCTATTCTCTATGTGGTATGTCATTCTCATGAGAAATTCATTTCTATAATGTCCATTAACTTTCTCTAGTTGGATTTATTTTTGCCTCTTGTTGTTTTCAATGGATTATCACATTATGGGGGAGTAATAAGCTATGTGCATATTACAAGCCTAGAAAATGTGAACATGTGAGGTATTGCCACCTAGAGTTCATATTCTAGTTATCTTGTTCCTAAGTGGCATGTTGCTCAAACAAGTTCCATATTTGCTTAAAATATTTTGTTTCACTCTTCTTTGGTATCTTGTTTGTAAGAGAGTTTCTTGTTGCCTTGCTTTTTCGAGTCTTATTTGAAGCTTTCAAGAATCTCTATCTAAACATGTTTTCTTATTCCTATATTTTTCCACATGCTTATGTTTTGTGAATATGTTTGTGAACAAATCTACCACCTAGAAATATCTCCATACATCTCTTGTCTTTGACAAGTTATAATAATTTGTGGTAAGTTTATTGATCATATTTACTTTGGCCATTGCTCTAATATTGCCTTGTTTCTTGCCAAGGATTTTGTTTGGTTCAAACTCCTTTGTGTATTTCTTGCTCTACTCAAAATTTGTTTTATGCTTTCTTGAGTTAGGAAAAGCAATGATCCCATACTTGTGCACTTGTGTTCAAAGTCATACTTCTTTGGGTTGCACTATTCTTGGGGAAGCTATCCTACATTGAGTAGATCACCATTCTTTAAATTGGTATTGCATCTAATTGGTTTTATTTAAACATGACTAGTGTTTGAATAATATATATGGAGAGTAATGATTCCATTTTGTGCATTTTGTATTCAAATGCGAGATCATAAATAATGCACTATTATTGGAAGAACTATCCTATATGCGTTTGAACACTTGTTGTCTTTAAATTTGTTTGTTATCCCAATGACTTGTCTCTTTGGAAGACAAACACTTTTCGTGTTGATACTTTGTGTGCTATCATGAAAAGTGTAGAGGGTTTGTTCACTCTCTTATGTTTTTTGGTATCCTCTCTATGTTGGTTTCCTCAATCATGTGTTGATTTGGGTCTTGATATTTTTTGGACAATTCTCTTTCTTTTCACTCTTGTGAGTGGCTTCTTGGTTTAATTAGTTCTTTGTCCAATTTGTATCTTGTTTTGGTTCTTGAAAGTTTTGTGCATGCATATTTACTATGTATATCGTTTGGCATGCTTACTTTCGTTGATCCAATACATAGGATAAACTCCATCAAATCCTAAAAGGCTAAGATGTGCATGAAATTCAAATTCATATTAATATGCACATATTTATTTGGAGTTTGTCCTATGTATTGTAGTTGTTCTAACTACTTCGGACCCAATGAGTTTGGGTACCATTTTGTACTTGAATTTTGTTTTTAGGTACAATGGAGATACATTGGTTTCTTGCTCCATTCATAAGGAAGGTGTTCTCAACATGGTTTTATAGGAGTCAAGCTTCGATGTTTATCAAACTCGCATCCTCTTCATCACCAATGTCGCCTCGGTAACAAGTATCTATCTCATGCATACATTTCTAGCTTTCAACCTTGTGTAGGTTGCTTCTTGGCATGATTTCCCTTTGTTGCATTTCATTTGGTTCTTGCAAATGTCTTATCAAAAGCATCTTAATTGCAACTATGAGTAAGCCGGGATGATTACATACTATGGGGATATTTATAGTCATTTTCATGATTCACCAATCCCAAGTATATTAATCTAGCAACTTCTACTTGAAGTCTCTCATATGCAATATTGATGAATTCTCAAAAACCATTTGAACCTTTTGTGATATGCGTTACCTTTCTCGAAGCATTCCAACTATCACTTTTCCCTTGTGATATTTGTGATGCTTTGATGAGTTTTGTGTGTTCATCTATATCCCCTTAAGATTAAACTAAGCTTAGTGCTTTGCTTTCAAGCAAAAAATCTTATTGGTATATTAATGAACCTCTCTTGGATATCATGTTCTTCACTTTTGTGCCTATTTTGTGTGTGCATGTTTCTTTGTGGATATATATCTTTGTGATTATTGTCCACTTAGAAACTTATACACACGATAATAGTTACATCTTTAATTGATATTCTATTTCTTTAGTGACCACTTTTTATTGCTTTATATTCCTTTGTGGTTCCTAAAAGGCACAAGCTTTGCTTTTGGTTTGGTATTCCTTTTGCATCTTAATAAGCTTGTGGACCTATGTGTTTTATCATTTGATGGTTTGTGTGTATGGGAAAGACATTATATGCACTATGTGCCTCCTATATTGAAAGACTATGTTGATGATTCTATCATCCTATTAGTCTCCTAAAAATGTTTTTCCTTGTCACACGCATCTATTTCGGTTGAGTAAGTATTTATTTGTCACTTCTTGATCTTCATTGCTCAACTTTTGTTTGTTTGCAAGTTGCTTTGCTTCATCTCCAATCTATTATCTTGCTCTTGTTTGTGTTCAAAATTATCTAGAAGGGAGTGATGATTCCATGTTGTGCACATTATATAGTAATTCAAATCTAACATTGTGCATGTACCTTGGGGAGTTCCCTCTTGATTTTCTAGAACACTTGGTTGATCCTATCAAAATATTGATGTTGGTCAATCGGTTTTTCGGATCCTTGTGGTTGGTTGCTTCTTTGTGAAAGTATCCTTCAATTTGACTTTTCTTGTAAATCTTTGGATCCTCAATATAGTTTGATCTCCCTCCATCTATTCATAGTTGGAGATATGCACTTGATTTCACTCATATCAAGAGGAATGCATACACTATGGGGGAGCTCTTACTATATTGGCCTTCTAATCTTTTTTCCCATTTCGGCAATGGATGCCAATGGGGGAGAAGTTTAGAGGGTTTAAGGGAATTTGTTTTATGCTTTAGTTTCGTTCTTAAGCATTTGCCTTTCCATGCTATTGCATCCTTGCTCTTATTTTAGCATGTTTGCTTTATTCATCATATAAACCCTCGTAAAAAGGGATTGTCATCAATTACCAAAATGGGGGAGATTGAAAGCGCATGGTTCCCCCATATGTGGTTTTGGTAATTAATGACAATCCTTATGGACTAATGTTTGCATTGAGTTATCCTTGTAGATCTTGTCCATAGGAAATAATGGAGTTTATGTGTTGAACTCTATTAGCTTCCTTGATGGCCATTGTTATATTTATGGATTTATATGAAGAATGGTCTTGGTTTGAGTTGAGCTTATTGCTAGTTTGTCTTGAAGAAAAAGGATTAGGTGATCTTTCATTATCATCTTCAAGACATCATCTTTAGAAGTGAGAAGCAAAGATACAAGGTTGATCAAGCAAGCGATCAACACACAAAGCTACAAGTTGTACCAAGTGGGATTGTGTATCTCATGGTATGGTATCTTTCCATGGGCATGAACCAAAAGAAAGATTTCATATAGCCCATGGTCTATGTCGTCGTCAAGCGTGTTTGTCATCTAGCTTGACGTAGAAGCTCAAGTGAAGCATCTAGAAGATATCCTATGCTTGATGCTTGCCACCCTTTTGGAGATTGTGGCCTTGTGAAGATTTGCCGAAGGGTCTCTCCCATAATGGTGTATGGGGGAGCTAGTCTCTCCCATAATGGTGTTTGGGGGAGCAACTTGCAAGTCTTCATCAAGCGGAGTTTGTGCTAGCAAGCGCAATCTAGAAAGAAGATCCAACTTGAGAGAGTCAGATCGTCATCATCTAGCTCAAGTGGAATGCTCAAGGCAAAGGTATAATCTTGATAGGTTTTCTATTTTACCGGTCTCGTGTCTTTGGGAGACCGGGTTATAGGATAGATAGTCGTACTATCAAGAGGGGCTCTCAAGTGAGTAACTCGATCGAATCGTTATGGAGAGCTCAAACCTTTGCATACTTTGCATATCATCTTTCTTGGTTCTTATTTGGCTTTTGTCTCCTTTGGGTTTTAGTGCTTGTCGTGATCTTCATGACAAGCCTTGGTTTCTCGAAAACGGATTTCGTAAGAAAAAATTGTTGCGTTTTCGGTGGTGAAAATATTCCGTTCGTCTTTGAGAATGTTCCCACACCTTCCATGTGTGGTAACTTCTCCATACTTTGAGGTATCAATATTTTCACTTGTTATTTGGATACTCCTTGCTGTTATCTTTCCAATGCATTTGCACTCACCTAATTCGGAGTTCATTCGCAAAAGTTATGTGAGTTTTCGTGTTGGAAGTTTTACCGGGTGTTCCAATTTGAGAGGTCCAAAACCTTTCCCCATTTGGTTTTATCTTTCATTGCTGGACAATGATGTTTCTATGCATATTATTGTAGTGCTCGTTGTGGTGATTTCAACGAGCCCAATATCATCAAAAACGGAGTCCGGATGAAAAAGTTATTGCAGTTTTCGTATTGTTGTTTTTGTTAGTTTTGCGGGGGGCGGATATTCCGGTTCAAGTTTGAACCGGAATATCCGGTTGGCATCTGTCCCTCCACTTGCTCGAAAACGGCTAAGGACCGGAGTCTAAACTTTCTATTGTGAACCGGATTATTTGAACCGGATTATTCGGGGCATACCGGATATTCCGGTTTGGGCAGTTTTCGGACCATATTTCTCACTGGAGTGAACCGGATTATTTGAACCGGATTATTCACTTCGGACCGGATATTCCTGTCAGACCGGATATTCCTGTTCAGTTTTGAACCGGATATTTCGAAATATCCTGCTCAGACTGCACACAAAACGGCTAGTTTTTGTGGGGACATATTTAAGGGGGCTTTCTTCCCCATTGGTCCCCAAGTCTTCTAAGCTTGTTTTTCTCCCTCTCCCCCACCATTGTTGATCTTGGAAAGCTTGCCCCTCTCCCAATCCCTCCTATGATTCTTGCATATCTTTGAGGGAGAAGGTAGAGGAGATCTAGATCTACATTTCCACCAATCCATCTTCCTTCTTAGTGAGGGAAACTTAGTAGATCTTGATCTTGGAGTTCTTGGTGTTTCTCCTCCATTGTTCTTCCTCTCTTATTCCCCCATAAGCATTTGTTGCTTTGTTGGAATTTGAGAGTGAAGGATTTGAGCACTTGTGCTCTTGCCATTTGCATCGGTTGCATCGGTTTGCTCTCTCCACGAGGATTCGTGGAAGTTGAAAGTTTGTGAGCTTGTTACTCTTGGGTCTTGGACCCTAGACGACTTGTGGTGTTCTTGGGAGCCTCCAATTGAGTTGTGGATGCGTGCCCCAAGATTGTGGTGACACCGAGAGCCTCCAATTGAGTTGTGGATGCGTGCCTCGGGTTTGAAGGTTGCCAATAGTGGAAGGTGAACTAGGCCTTTGTGGCGGGGTTCATCGGAGAATAGGGTGAGGCCTTTGTGGCGTTGAGTAGGCCTTCGTGGTGAGCTCACACCCCTCCAACGATACGTACTCCCCTTTGTGGGAGGAACTCGGGAATACATCTTCGTCTCCGTGTGCCTCGGTTATTTCTATACCCGAGCTTTTTACTTATGCAATTTACATTGTGATAGCCTTCGAGCTTGAAGTTATATATCTTGCTATCACCTTGTTACTTGTCTTGCTTAGCATAAGTTGTTTGTTCATCTAGTTTACCCTAGAATATTTAGGTTGTATGCTTGTTAATTTAAACACCTAGTTTATTTCCGCATTTAGTAAGCATTAACCGGAAAAGTTTTAATCGCCTATTCACCCCCCCCCCCTCTAGACGACGTCGTTGTCTGTTCATGTTCTCCTCGGATAATGAGAAATATGTGGAGGATGCTAATAGTGGTGCTCCTACACCTACTATTTTAGTGGACAGAGTGGAGTCATCGGGTGGAGTAACAACTCCCATTGCTTTTCCTGTCGGCGTGGCAGGAAAACCTTTGGTTTCTGCTGCCGCGGCAGAAATTTCTGCTGGTTCTGCTACCGCGGCAGGCCTGGGCGCTCGCTTTTCCTCTGCTGGGGCAGCGTTTTCGCTCCATTCTTCTACCACAGCTGCTGAGAAGCTTGGTAATGCTTCCGCCAAGGTGTACTTTGGTGTTTCTGCTCATTTGGGGGTTAACTCCGTGCCTCTTGTCCTCGGTTTGTCTAAGGGAGTAGCAGCATCATCACTGGCTCGTTCTTCTGAGCACGGGCGGATCTGTGGGAAGAGGGGAGCAACTTTTCCTAGCACGATGGTCTCGGATGCTACGGTTCACAGTGAGGTTGATGGGATGATCTGCCCAGATGTTTCTGTTACTAATATGTCGCCACCTAGGACTCCCATGCCGGTGTTCCCTTTTGGGGGTATGCCTCTTTCGGATATGGAGTTATCGAGGAAGAAAATTGTGGAGTTCGGAGGGATTATGGATGCTGCTACTTCGGGTGTGCGTTAAAGCGACCGTATTCGTGCTCAACATAATGCTGACGATACCCAGATGGAGAGGGAAATGTTGCTGGCTGCTAGGAAGACATCTTCTGCAGGTACAAATTTAAATAACAGTTTTTCCCTTCTTGATTTTTCTGATAATGTTATTGCGGATAGAGCTAATAGTTTGGGGGTATCTTTGGGGTCTTCTCAAGCTAAGATATTACAATCTGCTAAACTTATTAAAGATGTTGATCTGAATAGAACTTTATCTATGTTGAAGAATAATCTCGATAGTACTTATGCTAGTGAACCCAAAAATCTAGTCCTTGATAAGGTGGCTAGTCTAACCGTTGATCTTGTCGATGATGAACTTCGTGTTCATAATGACAACCAAATCAACTCAATAGGCATTTCGGAGAAGCAAAAACTTAAAAGGAAAAAAAGAAAGATTACTCTGTGACTTACAAATGCAGAGGTGTTCGGATTAATAAAAATAAAATTAATCAAGATGCATAATCTTAGTGGTATGTTTTGGAACAGTGAGCGCATTCGTGACTCGGGGAAACATTTGTTCATTATTGAAAGTATTCCTGATCGAAAATTGGACTTTGTGGCCTTGTTAGAAACTGGTAGATCTAAATTTACAACTCACTTCCTCAATCATCTAGCTTCGGGCTCGGACCTTGTTTGGTTTTGTTTACCACCCAAAGGCAGATCCGGGGGGGTATGCTCATTGGCATTAACTCTAATACTATTGAGTTTAAAAATGTGGATGCGGGAGATTTCTATGTTAAGTTGTATGTTAGGTCTAAGAGTGATGGTTTCGAATGGGTGTTGATTCCAGTATATGGTGCTGCTCAATATGAGTTCAAACCTCAGTTCCTTTCCGATCTGGTTCATATATGTGAGAATGAGCCATTACCTTTGTTGGTGGGTGGGGATTTTAATATCATAAGAAAACCAGAGGAGAAGAATAATGATAAATATAATCCGAGATGGCCAGTCATGTTCAATGCTATTATTAGTCGTTTAGATTTGAAGGAGATTGAAATTTCAGGTAGACAGTTTACATGGGCTAGTAGGAGACCTATTCCAACATTTGAGAAGTTAGATAGAATTCTTTCGTCTGTAGAGTGGGAGCATAAATTCCCACTGGCTACTGTTCAGGCTTTAACTAGGACTGGGTCTGATCACACACCCCTACTCATTGATTTTGGGGTTAGAGCACATGTTGGTAACGTGGCGCGGTTTTCGTTTGAGCTTTCGTGGCTGCAGATGAATGGGTTTTATGACATGATAGCCAAAGAGTGGGCTAGAGAGGTCAAGGGTAATTCGGCCATTGAGGTATGGCAGAACAAAATCAAACATTTGAGACGCTTTCTTAAAGGTTGGGCTAAGAATGAGAGTGGAATTTATAGGAAAGAAAAAGAGAGTCTGTTGAAATTAATCGATGAACTGGATATAAAGGCTGGGAGTATTTATTTTTCGTCATTAGAGACGAAAATGTTGAGAGATGCTAATGATTGTTTATGTTCTCTTCATCGAGAGGAGGAAACTAAATGGGCTCAGAGGGCTAAGGTTAAATTTGTTCAAGAGGGGGAGATAATACTAAGTTTTTTCATCTTATAGCGAATGGAAAGTACAGAAAGAAGAAGATTTTTCAGCTTGAGCAAGAAGAGGGTACCATAGTTGGTGAGGAAATTTTAAAAACTTTTATAACTGAATATTATAAGAAATTGTTCGGGGCGTCGTTTCCTAATGACATTTCTTTGGATGAATCGGTTACTCATGACGTACCACAGTTGACTCAGGAGGAAAATAGTATTCTAACATCTGATTTCTTAGTGAAAGAGGTGTTTGATGCTATTTCTCAAATGGAACACAATAAGGCTCCAGGACCGGATGGGTTTCCAACCGAGTTTTATCAAACTTTTTGGGACGTCATTAAGGATGATCTGATGGCCTTATTTCATCTTTTGAAACAAGGTAATCTTCAGTTATTTAAACTGAACTTTGGTGTGATTACCTTGCTTCCTAAGAAGGAAAATGCGATACAAATTCAGCAATATAGACCGATATGTCTTCTCAATGTGAGTTTTAAAATTTTCACAAAGGTGGGTACTAATCGTATTACCCAAATTGTGCAAAAGATTGTTAGACCCTCTCAGTCAGCTTTCATGCATGGGAGAAACATTTTGGAAGGAGTGGCAATCCTTCATGAAACCATTCATGAACTTAAGTCTAAGAAGATGGATGGATTCATTTTTAAGATTGACTTTGAGAAGGCATATGATAAGGTGAAGTGGCCCTTTCTCCAACAGGCTTTGCGTATGAAGGGGTTTGCACAAGAGTGGTGTAAACTGATTATGCAATTTGTTCAAGGAGGAAGTGTCGGTATTCGGGTGAATGATGACATCGGTAATTATTTCCAAACTAAAATAGGACTTAGACAAGGAGATCCTTTATCTCCTATTCTGTTCAATATTGTAGCGGATATGTTAGCAATTTTAATTGCTCGGGCAAAAGAAAATGGGCAAATCGAGAGGCTCATTCCAAACTTAGTGGAGGGTGGTTTGTCTATCTTACAATATGCCGATGATACTACTCTTTTCTTAGAGCATGATCTTGCTAAGGCTCTTAATCTCAAGTTAATTTTTTCCATCTTTAAGCAACTTTCGGGTCTCAAAATTAACTTTCATAAGAGTGAAGTTTTCTGTTTTGGAGAGGCCAAAGAGGTTGAGAATCAATATAAACAAATTTTTGGTTGTGAGTCTGGTTCCCTACCTTTTCAATACTTGGGTATTCCAATCCATTATAGAAAACTTAGAAATTCATAATGGCATCCCGTGGAAAGTCGATTTGAGGATAAACTTGCCAGTTGGAAAGGGAAGTTATTATCCTATGGTGATCGTTTAGTGCTTGTTAATTCGGTGGTAACAAGTCTACTAATTTTTGTGCTCTCTTTTCTGGAGATTCCCAAGGGGGTTTGCAAAAGACTTGATTTTTATTGGTCTCGGTTCTTTTGGCAAAGTGATGAGAACAAGCGCAAATATAGATTAACTAAATGGAACATTATTTGTAGACCCAAAGACCAGGGTGGGTTAGGTGTGGAAGTGCTTGAGCTGAAAAATAAGTGTTTACTCAGTAAGTGGCTGTTTAAACTTCAAAATGAGGAGGGTGTTTGGCAAAAGTTGCTGCAAAACAAATATCTTCATAGCAAATCTTTAGCTCATGTTGAGTCACAACCGACTGATTCACCCTTCTGGAAGGGTCTAATGAGAGTGAAGGATGATTTCTTTCGTAGAGGATCCTTTGTTTTTAGGGAATGGGGAAACATTAGGTTTTGGGAGGATACCTGGTTAGGACTAACACCGCTTATCCTAGTCTGTATAACATTGTGCAACGGAAAAATGTTTCGGTACATGAGGTGTTTCACAATGCTCCACCTATTAATATCGGTTTTAGGAGAAACCTTATTGGTGGTAATTGGGATTTGTGGTCTAATCTTTGTGTGCGCTTGATGTCGGTGGTCCTTACCTCTGTTCCTGATAGGTTTTGATGGAATTTAACTCAGGATGGGCTTTTTTCGGTAAAGTCCATGTATGAGGATCTCATGAATGGGCATACGATCTTCCTCAAAAAGTATCTGTGGAAATTGAAAATCCCTCTCAAGATTAAAATTTTCACGTGGTTCCTAGATAAGAAGGTGTTTCTTACTAGAGATAATTTGGCTAGGCGTGGATGGAAAGGTGATACGGATTGCTCCTTTTGTGGGAGTCAAGAGACAGTTGATCATTTATATATTCACTGTCCTTTTGCTAAGCTAGTTTGGCATGTAGTTTTTGTACTTATAATATCCCTCCCCCTCTAATGTTTCAAATATGTTCGGGAATTGTTTGAATGGGATTGATAAGAAAACCAAAAATATAATTCGTATTGGAGTCTCGGCTATTTGTTGGTCCATTTGGATTTGCATGAATAATCTTGTTTTCAACGGGAAGGACAACTTTCATGTTTTACAGGTTATTCATATGGCGGTGCATTGGATCCAGTTATGGGCGCTCCTTTTACCTTCGAATGAGAGAGAGCTCATGGTGGATGGGTGCAGGCGCTTGCTTATGGTGGCACAGGATTTTTTTTCTCCCGACATACGTGGCAGCATATTAGTAGACTTTTGTAGTTTGCTTTTCGCCTTTTTGTCTATTGTCTGGGAGGCTTGTCTCTCTGTGAGTGTTATGCGTTTGTAAACTTTCATGATATCATGGACATAATTTTTTAATAAAGGCTCTGTGCATCACTCGATGCAGAGGCCGGGGTTTTCCACATTTCTAAAAAAACTACTTGATTCTGAAATTTCTGTTAGTTTTCCTATGATAGCATACTTCTGTTTTAGCAGTTCCAAACGAGAGTTGTATATCCACCATGTATGCGCTAAATCTTGGAGTAAAGCAGTGAGAGCACAGAACAACGGCTTAGAAAGTAATCAGAATATGTGTTACAACATGATGAGATCTTCTGTCATGAGGTTGTTAATGACATCATAGTCTAGCATCTCACATGTATGACCACGAATACTGAAGTATGCACCTACATCTGAATTTATTTTCATGTGCATTAGTTTCTTTAACTTCGGATGCCCCTTAACTAATTAAACTGCAGTCCTAAATTTGTATTTTCAGGAGACTTGTGATCTTTTTTTACCTCCAGAAGGGCATCTGCATCAACACCAGCCAGTTACTACACTACATCTTTGTTGTATCTGCTATATTCATTTTGACCTTTTACATTGAACTATAACTTTCGGCTTCTCGAACTTGATCTCAGCTGGGCTTGATGCATCAACTTGGTTTGTTAGGCAAGTGGAACCAAAGAACTTTTGGCAGCTATTTATACATGGGTTGTATAAGATGTTCAAAGTAAGAACCTCGATTAGCTTGTGAGCGTGTAGTTTATCAGTTTCAGTGTTGATGTCAGATTCTACTACCAGATTTCAGTAAATTAAGTACTATGATTTATTTACCATAGAATTCCAATTGATCATATGAATTTCTTATGCTTATATTAAAAAAACTTAGTAGAAAACATATTTGAAATAACACAAGGAAGGTGATTCATATAACATGTTTAGCGCATACTGAAACATTACTAGCAGGTATCTCCATCCTTTGCAAGCAAGCACCTATTTGCAACATCACCTTTGTCATGCCATACTTAGATGTAGACCTTAGCAATGCTTATATGGACTTTGCACCACCTCAATATGTTGGTGTAGGGGGTTCTTATTGCGAGCCGACATGTTGCCTACTCGAGGCTCGCACAATGCCTTTGTCCGTCGTCACGCGTGTTGTTGGTTGGCATCATCATCAACTCAGCTCCACCTCAACGGCTCTGCTTGATGTGTGTCTTCTCAAGCGAGCTTACGGGTCTCAAGGATGTCGTGGTCAACAACCCGTTGGTGCTGCATGTACTCATCAATGTCTCTCGATTCATCGTTTTTGTAATGTCTGTGTAGCGGAGTCATCGATTGATGGTTTTCCTAGGGTTTCTGACACCTCATGTGTGTCAACGAGCTGCTTGTGTCAATGGGTACCCGGTGGAGCATTTTTCTTTCCATTCCCTTGCTCTATGGTTTTTTGTTCTACCTTATGTGAGGATCGACGCACCAACCATAGAGAGAGAAGCCACGAAAAAAGAAAACACACCGGCAAGAAAAAACGACGCATCGAAGCGCGTGGGGTCCATCTTGTACATGTTTATCAAACGAATTTTTTGGGCTTGCGGGGGAACTGGGGTTGGGCCGTTATTATCCCCTCAAATCCTCCAAAAACCACTAGTAACAAAGGAGCCCTTATAGGTATCCGAAGTTAGGCTATTCCTGGGTAGAAAAAAAAGATGGAGGCTTTAAGTGGACTTGTAGAAAACATGGCGTTGCAAGAGTAGATTGGTACAGAATTGAGCCCATCGTCATGTGGATAGTAAGGACATCTCCAGCGGGGCTGCTCATTTGGCCCGGACCGGCCGGATTTGAGCAGCCTGGGCCAAAACCAGGCCCCAGCGGCGCTGCTCATACGGACCGCGGTCCGTTTTTTTGTCCGCCGATGCTCAAATCCGACCCAAATTTGGGTCAGATTTGAGCAGCCCCGCGGACAACAAAAGTGTCCCGTGGACACACTCCCTGGCCCGCAAAAAAGCCCCCTCCTCCCCCCCCGCGCCGCCAGCGACCCACCTCGCCGCCGATAGGGCGCCGATTTCGCGACCACGACCACCGTTCGGCCCCTCGCCGGCGACGTCCACCTCCCCCCAACTCCCTCCCACGCCGCCGCGCCACCGCCTGCCCCGCCGGAGGCTCACCGGCCTTCGTACAGCCCGCTCCACCTCCCCCCACCTCCACGGGCGCACACAAGCTGTTCGTCCGTGTGCCTGCCCGACCTCGGCCCAAAAAAATGGCGGATAGCGGCGACGAGTTCTTCTTCAACAACTTCATCATGTACTCGTCCTCGTCGGACTCCGATTCCGAGGACGAGAGCGACATCCTCGTTGCCACTCTCGTGGTCAATGACCACATCGCAAGGATGCGGCCGGTGTTCAGAGGGTCCATCCCCGGCCGTGCGCCGGGCTTGGAAAGGGGCAGAGCGGCCGGCCATTTGCAGCTGTGGAACGACTACTTCCACCCCACCAATCCGGTGTACACGGCGAAGCTATTCCGGCGCCGTTTTCGGATGAAAAGGGACTTGTTCAACCGCATTCGGCTCGGCGTCCTCGACTACAACGAGTGGTTCAAGTGCAAGCCCGATGCCACCGGTAAGCTTGGTTTCACTTCTTATCAAAAATGCACCGCGACAATTCGGATGCTTGCATACGGAGTAGCTGGTGATCTGGTTGACGAGTACTTGCGTATGAGTGAATCAATGTGCCTGGAGGCTATGTACAAGTTTTGTGAAGCTGTGGTTCAGGTGTTCGGCCCGGAGTACTTGAGGGAACCTACTGTTGCCGACACTCAGCGTCTGTTGTCGATCAACGAGAGCAGAGGGTGGCCTGGGATGCTTGGAAGCATCGATTGTATGCACTGGGAGTGGAAGAACTGCCCATTTGGTTGGCAGGGGCAGTACAAGGGTCATGTTGGTGAGTGCACGGTTATTCTCGAAGCAGTTGCTTCGCATGATCTCTGGATTTGGCACTCGTTCTTTGGCATGGCAGGTTCACACAATGATATCAACGTGCTCCAGCGCTCTCCGGTGTTTGGCAGACTTGCCGTAGGCAACTCCCCCGAGGTGAGCTATGATATCAACGGCCACCACTACACAAAGGGATACTACCTGGCAGATGGTATCTATCCCCAGTGGGCTACCTTTGTGAAGACCATCTCCAATCCTCAAGGTGAGATGAGGAAGCGGTTTGCCCAAGAGCAGGAGAGTGCCCGAAAGGATGTGGAGCGTGCTTTTGGTGCGCTTCAATCTCGATGGGCTATTGTTCGCCACCCTGCTCGAACATGGAGCCCGGAGATTATGTGGTCGGTGATGACTGCTTGTGTGATCATGCACAACGTGATCATAGAGGATGAGCGCGATGACAGCGTCTACGACGAGAACTGGTTGTTTCAGGGTGAGAACGTGGAGCCCCAGCCAGGAGTGGCAACATTTGCGGATTTCATCGACTTCGAGTACGAGTTGCGTGATCAGGACACCCACCTCACACTTCGGGATGATTTGGTGCAACACATCTGGAACTTCGTTGGAAACCAGTAGTTTTTTTTTATTTTAGCTAAGACTTATTTGTTTTCTTATTAAACGGTCAAATTTGTAATAAATAACTCGTATTTTATTTAGTTTTGTGTTTGTTTTAGGCTCAAAGTATGGATGAGAAGAAAAAACTAGAAAAAAAAATTTTAATGTCCGGCCACTAAATGAGCAGCCCCGCTGGGTGCAGGGCCCAAATCCGGCCGGACCCGGCCACGGACGGCTGCTCAAACAGACAAAATGCGGATCAAATTGGTCCGCATTTGAGCAGCCCCGCTGGAGATGTCGTAAAGGCCGCCGGAGTCGTGGGACTCTAGGTCGATATTTCCACTTTCAAAAACGAGACGGGAAACTTCCGCAGCTCACTGCTGCCATGCCATGTGCACAGCTGTAATGGTCAAGGTACAGTCAAACAAAGCTGCCTTACCCTGCACAGAAACAGAAACGAGGGAAAGAAAAAAGAAAAGCTGGCACAGATCAGCAGACGCGACAGATTTTACTCTGGTACGACTCTACCACCTCCGTTCGTGCCCTCGTCCCGGTCAACGCAACAATATCTTCTGCCAAAATGTCATTCATTGCTGCCAAAGGCCCCAGAAGTCCAGAACTCATCACTCTGCACTTTATCCAGAACGACCAGACGTGCAGCAGCAGCAGAAGGCGCAAAAGTGAGTCGTTCTGCAACACACGGGCGAGAAGGAACGAACGCGAGAGCAATCTCTGGTCGTGGTGCGTTGCGTCGTCAAATGGAATCAAAGTCGAACCCATCCATCGCCTCTGTCTCTTCTCTCGGCAAGCTGCGTGTGCAGTGTCCTTGTACGACCAAGACCGCCTCCTCCTTTGCCTCTCGTCACGTGTGGAGCGTTTTCCTTGACCAGTTTAGGCCTTGTTTGTTTCTAGAGTTTTCTAGGGGATTAGTGGGGATTATACCGGTTAAATCCCTAAATCCCATGTATTTCTAAAAGGTTGTTTGTTTCTAGTGTATTTGACAGGTTTTATCCCCCACTTTTCCTCCCAAATCCCCAATCTCTAGTACATTTTTCTCAATACCCAAAACACTACCCCTACCTAGTGGATTGGGGATTTGCCGGGATTGGGTGAAGTTTGGGGATTCACCCAATCCCTTTGGGGATTATCCCCATGAATCCCCTACAAAACTCTAGAAACAAACAGGGCCTTAACGAGTCTGGACTGCGGTAACACGCAAGTTTAAGACGCCAATACAAAAGGGTTCCTACGCATGTTTATCTTTCCCAAGATGAAGGCATAATTGAAGATCATGAACAATTGAATTCTACATCATGAAATATTATAAGACCAACTCCAACGCCCCGATCCATTTGAACCGTTCGCGTCCGATTCCATCTGCGTGGGTCAAAAGCACGCCCCAATGCGCGTGACCCAATTTGGAGATTCCGGACAGACGTCCGGTTTTCTGTCTGTTTTGATCCATTCCCGACCAAATATGGGACGGAAATGTCTCGGCGCGGACGCGTTCGGAGCGCTAACTTTGTACACGCATGGCCCGCACGCCATATAAAAAATCGCTTCCTATTGACCTAGCCATACCACCCTCCACCCATCCCGACCGCCGCAATTCTCCGTCTGTCGCCTCCGTCATAGCCTCCGCCACCCCTCGCGCCCACTCCCCGTCCAGCAGCCCCTCCCCAAGTCTGGCGTCCTCACCTACTACACCGTCGCTGGCCTATCCCTCGCGTTGGAGCCTTGTGAACTGAGCACCGACCAGTGCGCCCACAAGCTGTTCGGCTGATTGCCCAAGGTACGGCTCCGTCACCTACCATGGATAGCTTGGAGGAGTACTACTACAGTAGCCTGCGGTACTCATCCTCGTTCTCGGAATCATCGAACGGTGAGTGTGAGGCTTTGGTTGCTACTATCCTCGTCAATGAGCAGATTTCGCGGCTGCAACCGATGTACAGGGGCTCGGTTCTCGGTCTTTCCCCGACGTTAGACCATGACAGAGAAGGCGGCCATGCTAATGGTGCAGGTCTTGCACTCGTTGGGAAACCCCAAGAGTAAGGTATGATGAGCACAGAAGCAGTTTTCCCTCAGAAAGAAACCAAGGTTGAATCGACCAGTAGGAGGACAAACAATCTCTGAAGGTTGATGCAGCTGAGGTGCGAGGGCGCACTACCGGTTCAGCAGCAACGTGGAACCTACACAACAAAATCAAATCACTTTGCCCTTGCTGAACACAAAGAGCTTAAATGTATGGTGTGAAAAACAATATGAGAACAATATGAACGCAGTAACAGCAGTGTGAAAACAGTAAAAGCAATATGAGAACATTGGAAGCAGTGTGAGTAAATGGACCGGGGTCCAGAATTCACTAGTGGTGTCTCTCCGTGAAAGATAAATAACATGTGTGGTGAACAAATTACAGCTGGGCAATTGACAGAAATGAAGGTTGCACCGTAGTGCATATGCAAGACATAAAGATTACTATGTGATTCATGCGGGCATTACAACAAGATACATAGACCGTCATCCAAGTGCATCTACGACTAATAATCCACCTCCGAATATCATCCCAACAAACGTTGTGTATTAAGTTGTAAGCAACAGATTATCGAGTAACCTAAGTGTGTAATGTAAACAATGTAAACGAAGAAAACATCGTTATTTTCTCCCTAATGGCAACAACACATCCTCCATCTGTCATGTTTCTGTCACTCAAGCATAGATGCAAATGAGGCATAAACCCACTTTCGAGCATAAATACTCCCTCTTAGAGTTACTAGCATGTACTTGGCAAGAGCATCTACTAATAACGGAGAGCATGTAAGATCATAAATAACATATGCATGAAGATAACATGAAAGATTGATTATCACAAGACATAGCATTCAATATTTATCAGATCCCAACAAACATAACATGTAGCATTACATAAAGATGATCTCGATCATGTAGGGCAGCTCACGAGATCTAAATATGAGGTACAAAGTGGAGAATACAACCATCTAGCTACTGCTATGGACCCGTAGTCCAAGGATGAACTACTCACGCGTCACTTCGGTGGAGTACATGCTGGTGTAGACCCCTCCGGTGATGAATTCCCCTCCCGGCAGGGTGCCGGGGAGAGCTCCAGAACCCTCCCGATCTCGGGATGATGATGACAACGGCCTCGGGTGTTTCTCGGGAAAAAGTGGTATATCTTTATGGTTCACGTATCGAGGGTATTATATAGGCAAAATGGGATGGCGGTGGACGCCCGAGGGGCCCACACCACCCCCAGGCGCGGCCAGGGGCGCGCCGTCCTATGGTGTGGCCCCCTTGTGGCCTGTCGAATCTGTTGCTCGGCAAATCCCTCAGGTGAACCTATCGGGTTTCGAATAGGAGAACCCATGAGCGCTGGTGGCGATCGTCGGCTAGTCAGGGGGCACAATTTACCCAGGTTCGGGGCCCTCATAGAGGTAAAACCCTTACTCCTGCCTCTGTCGATCTGTATTATTGAATAGATCGGTTACAAAGATGATCGCTCAAGTCGAAAGTACAATCTCAAGCTTAAGGCTTTGGTGGTGCGGTATTGCTTGGTCCTCTTCCGGTGGTTCTCCTGGCCTTATATAGGTGGCCAGGTCTCAAACCCTACCCGGGGAGGACTCGAACTCTAACCCTATGTCGGTTACATGTTTCCTAACTTAGCTCGCAAGGTATTGCGGGTGGGCTTCATGTAGGCCTTCTGGAACACTCTTAAGGGCTTCCCTTCGTGGGCCTTGACGTTGGGCCTGAGACGGGGTGTCCTTATCCGCAGGGTCTAAGATCCATCCCTTCGTCATTAGCCCCCGAGCGTTTGCTCGATTGGGATTTTTCCAGTCGAGTAGACGGTCAGATTGTTCATCTTTCCTTCGGATAACCAGTATGGTCGTTTCCTATTTAGAGGGTGTGTACCCTGCGTGATGAGCTTTTACACCCGTGTATCGAGTAATGAAAGTGCCTGTTTTTATGGCTATTTATCGCAGCAGGATATGGCGCAGTAGCTTGGCTCTCCCGAAAGATCAGGGCCAATTAATTGCAACTAGGGCAAAAAAAAGTTCTGGCCTACACAGATTCGAGACCTCCGACTCGAACCTGATAAGGTGATCGTTGCGACTGGGCCGTAGTGGTCTTACCGAGTCGAACTTAACCTATAGGGGTACCCGGCGCGTCCGCTAGGATTTTTCTTCGTGTTGTTGACACGGAATTATACCGGAGGACGCAACTTGAGTGCGATTCCAGGCCCTCAACAGAGATCTTTTGGGTCTTACCTTCATATTCGAAAGAATATGGCATCCGGATGTACCTAGTCGGCTGAACAATCCAGGTTTATGATGTGCATACATCGTGTGAATGAGTGGCAGGATCTGCCTACTCGTGTAGTTTTGAGTTTTGTGGTTCCTTGTCTATACGAAAGAGTTTTCGTGTTCGGAGCTAACACGAAAGAGTTTTCGTGTTTGGGGTATTTTTTCCTGTGAAAGAGTTTTCACGTCATAATTTGTCCATACGAAGTTATTTTCGTGTTTGGACTTTTATTCGAAGGATTTTTGTCCATGCGAAGTTATTTTCGCACTTGGACTTTCCATTCGAAAGATTCTTCAGCTTGATGATGCACGCTATGACTTCATGGCGCACTTTTATCCTCCCGATGGGACGTGACGGAGTGAGAGCAGAAGGGCTGGCCCACTTTGTCAGCTTTTTGACCGGAAACGAGACGCCGTTCCCGGTTTTTACGCGAACTGCGCAGTAAATGCCCACGATCCTCCGTTAGGATCGTGGCACGAAACAGCATCTGCCTCCCTCTCGTTTCGCCTTCGCACGCGGCGGCCGTGATGGACGCCACGTGGCGCATCGAGTGGCCAAGATTGAGCGGTCATGTGCATAAATACAGGACTTGGTGGAACGGTGAAAAACTTCCCAGCCTTCGTCTTCTTTGCTCATCTTCCTCCTCGTGCTCCACCTTCCCTCACTCTCCAAGCTCGTGCTAGCAGCAATGGCGGGCGGCAAGAAACGCGTTGTCGCCTCGTCGTCGAGGGCCTCAGGGGACGCTCCTCCGCCACCCGCGCCGCGCTCAGGTGATTGGCGTTCGCCCAACACCACGGCCAAGAGTATCAAGGGAATGCAGCGAGATGGACTGCTGCCTCCAGAAGCGGAGAAACGGGTATGCCTCGGCAAGAAAGAGGAGGTACCCAATCCACGCGCGAATGAACGCGTGATCTTCGCGGATCACGTGTGGCGCGGTCTTTCTCTCCCTCTCCATCCTTTCCTCATGGCTCTGTTGTATGTCTACGACATACAGCTCCATGATCTGCCTCCAAACGCAATGCAGCACATCTCGTGCTTCATTGTTCTTTGCGAGTGCTTTCTGGGAATTCGCCCCCACTGGGGTCTCTAGAAGGCCCTCTTCAAGGTGCGTGTCTTCCGCGAGAGATCGCGGGTGGAGACGGAGCTTGGGGAACCGTTGCGCACCGGCGGCTTCGGGATCCAGGCGAAGTCCGAGAACGGATACTTCACCATGCACTTCATCGACTCCGCCCAAGGATGGAGGAAGAAATGGTTCTATGTAACCGACAACAACGCGGGTGGAGTCAACGAATTCCATCCGTTCGCTGTTTTGAAGAAACGGAAGTCTTGGGCACACAAGCTTTCGGCTGAAGAAAACCGAGTCGTCGCTCCCCTACTCGCCAAGGTGGCTGCTCTTCGTGATCAAGCCGCAAGAACTGCGCTGAACGGCCTGCACTTGGCGAGTGTTTTCCTCAAGCGCAGGGTTCAGCCCCTACAAGATAGGCCATCCGCGATGTGGGAGTACCAGGGCGCTGGGGATCCTAGTCGCGTGAGCCGTGAAGAACTCTCGAGTGCTGAATTCGAGAAGAAGATCGCGGCTATCACCAGTTTGAAGGAAGGTGATACCTTCCCTGATTGCCCGGTAGGCGCTTTTGAGGCATCGAAGCCGCCGCCAGCTGAAGTAAGTTTTGAATTTCCCTGTCTTGATTTCTTTTCCTTGTTCTGAGATCTTGTCGACTGAATTTTTCTCTTGTTTTCCTTCTGTCTTTTTCAATAGAGCTTAGCCGTGACTACCTGCTACCCGCCGATATCCGGGGAGGATGCCTCGGACTTGCTGGCAAGCAACTTGGAAGGCCCAGCCGACACCAGTGTTGCTGACGCCTCCTCGAGCTCCGAGAGTGATTCCTCGGATAGCGTGGAGGATTCGGGTGACGGTCTCCTCCGGGGAAAACGCCGTCGGGTAGAGGGTGACGAGGCTACTTCCAAGGACAATTCCTTGGAGGAATCGCCCGGGAAGGGGCCCCTCATCGTAACTCCGCTGCACTCGCTCGCCCCTTCCCCTTCATTCCCAGCAATCCAAACCGCCTGGAATGCGGATATGCTGGACGACGAGGAGGATGATGACGAGTAAGTTTTTCTTCTCACTTTTAGTCGAACATTTCCTTTCGCATCTTGCTGACGCATTGCCTTCATTGTAGCCTGCAAGCTATCAGCCCTCGCAGGTACGCCTCTTCCCTTCCTCCCGAGAGGAGGAACAAAGTGGGAGCTGTTGGTGAGACTCCTACCGCCGACACCGTCCAAAATTCACCGAGTGTAGCCCCCAACGCGGCGACTACAGAATACAGAATTCCTAGTTTTGTTGCTGGGGCTTCGGCTCCGAAGGAGGTGTCGGGCAGCTCAGCGGATACCCTCTCCCTCGCTCAAGGCCAGGTAAACTCCACTACCTTCTTTTTAATGCTTTTTCGTCCTTGGATTTATTATCGGGTGCATGTCAGTGCTCCCGATGGGAGTAGCCCCCGAGGCTATAGTCGATCGCATGCGATCGGCTACAGGCTCAGAGATAGTCTTTTCCTTCTTCTTCTTTTTATCGGGTGCACGGTAGTGCTCCCGATGGGAGTAGCCCCCGAGTCTATACTCGAATGTTTACAATCGAGTATAGTCTCAAATTTCACTTTTATGATTCTTCTATCTTCATGTTCCTTGTAGTCGCTTATCGACTCCCTTGCGGCGATTGGGCGCCGCGTTGTTCTCGCTGAATCGGAATGCGGGATCCTTCGATCGGACCGTGACCGACTCGCCTCGGAGAACGAGCTTCTTCGAAGTAAGTTTACCATCTTCTTTTGTTTTTACTTTTCCACCAATGCTTTGGTTCTAACAACTACTACTATTCAGCTCAAATTGAGTTTATGAAGACCGAGAAGGCGAATGCCTCCACTCGGGCAACCGCTCAAGAGGCTGAGTTGGCGGCTGTTCGACGGGATCTCGAGTCCTCCCGCATGTCGTCGGCTGACCTTGAAGGAAAGCTTGCGGCTGCTCAGGAGGCTTTGAAGAAGCTGGAGGAAGCCGGCACCAAGGAGGATACCGACCTTGTCGACTTCCTTCGTCCCCTAGCCGAACGTTTTGCGGGTAAGCTACCTTTGTCTTATGATTTGTCTTCTGCTGTCTTTAGTACTTTGGATCTTAACATTTTTCTTTGCAGGTCTTCTGGGTGTCCCACTGGAGCTTCCTGGGGTCCATAGGGTGGATGCCCTGACGGATTCTTGCGCCCAGCTCAGGAGGCACGCCGAAGGGGTCTGCACTTTGATTGGCGATGCCACTCGGGTGCTGACACAACTGCACAGCCGCCTTCTCGTCAACGCCGTGTCTCCACCCGCGCTGAGCGATCTGCTGAAGATTTTCTCGGAGAGCAATCTCCTTGAATCTTACGCGGTTGCTCAGTCAGAATCTGAGGTGAAGACCGCCATCCAGTTCGCGCTAGCGCACGGAGTCACTGGCTTGGAGGAGGCCTACTCGGAGCTTCCCGTCGATCCTGCTACGGGCAAAAAGGTAGGGCTTCGTCGTTTTGGCAATGCAGCCGGAGTCCTTGCTCGGAAGTTATCCGAGTTATTTGCCCGTGCTAGGGGAGGGACCACCGCCGCGAGCGGTAGCACAACTGTAGGTCCTTAGTTTATTTCGTTTGTACTTCGTTGTTTCGATTGTAATGAACCTTGGGATGTGCTCCCGTATTTTCAATATTTTAATCGAGATGTTCTGCTGAAATGCTTCCCCCGATTGTGTGTTTACTCCCGATGGGAGTAGCCCCCGAGCACCTGTCGAATAGGTGGTTAATATATCTCGAATAGGGCATCTTATTCCTTTAACTTCTTTGTATTTTTCAGGTATCCGGGCTGGCTGCGGAGGCTTCAGGTGGACTTGCTACTCCAGCAAACCCTCTTGTTGCCGCTGTTGGGACCTTGGCTGGTCTCCGTGATCGTGTAGCTGATGGTGAACGCAAGCTAAATTTTTAAGCGTTGCGTGGGATAGCCGATGTGGCTAGGTCCAAACAGAAGCTGGCGACTGAACGCGAGCAGTTTGTAATGGATGAATTGGCGTCTGTTGCCAATAATTTGCTCTGTAAGTAGTTCAGCCCCCAAGTCTTTCTTATCTTGTGCTCTTTTTTGATCATGTATCTTTGCTTTTCAGTTGTTCGGCCAGATGACAGGAATGAGAAACAGTGGGTGGAGAGCCACATCTTTCATGAAGCTGGCAGCTCAAGGCCTCATGCGAATAATTTTTGGTCCGATCGTAATCGAGGTTTTGTGCTTGCCACCTTGAAGTTTCGAGTCATCTAGGCGAAGATACTCGTGAGTTCCTTTCACGAGGTTTTGATCGCAATGAACGCCGCTTTCTATCCGCTGCAAAGGGGTCCTGAAGATTGGAGCCATCTTCTCAAGGTGTTCGGTCGAGAAGGAGAGATTCGCGAGTGTGTTCGCAATCAGATGACTTGCGGCTCGGTGGTGGCTCTCTCTTTCGTCCGGTTGTGGCACCCTGAGGTGAATTTCAACTCCATAGCCAGACTTCCTGATGGTCCAATCGTCGATATGTCTTCTCATTACAGGTGAAAGTGCACTATGGTCAACTAGAGGGGGGGGTGAATAGGTTGACTACCAATTTTTCTTTTCTTTTCCTTTTAGTGGGGCTTAGCAAGATAAAGTAAGGTTCTCTAGATGTGCAACTAGGTGAGCAACCTATGTGAACAAAACGATATGCGCAACGGAAGTAAAGCGTAAGGTAGTAAAGCAAACAACAAGTGTAAACAAGGAGACAAGGATATGATTCACCGTAGTTCCTTCTCAAAGAGAAGTACGTCTACGTTGGAGAGGTGGGGAGCCACCTAGGCGCTCCTCAATAGTACGGTTGTGCACACCTTGTTCTCCTTGAGCTTCTCCGGTGAGGGAGATGCTCGTTTCCACTATGAGGTCGACTTGAAGGCGTTGACCAAACCCTTACAAGGACTTGAGGTCACTCCACAAGATGGATGGAGGCTCTCAAGCAATCCGTAGCTTCTTGCAACAAGGTGGAAACTACAAGCACGAGATCTACTAAGGTTTCTAGGCCTCAAGTAGGATTCTAGATCTACTAGGTTGTGGTGGATGGATTTGAGATTCCTTTGGTGGAAGTGTGGATCTAGGTCTCCTCTAGCTCTCCACCAAGTTTGGGAGTGTTTGGGTGGACGGAGTGGGAGATCTAGGTGGTTGAAGCTTTCATTAATGGCTAGGAGAGAGAATGGGAAAAGCTTAGCATTTAAGAGGTAGGGGAAGGGGTATTTATACCCCTTGCATTTAAGTGGCCGTTGCAGTCCAGTTCCACCGGAGGCTCCGGTGGTTTCACCGGAAGCTCCGGTGGTCTCCTGTTCACTGCGCAGTTGCGCAGTGCCCTAGCTTGTACGCAGTGGAGAACGGCCCAGAGGCTCCGGTGGAAATTGCGGAGGTTCCGCCCACCGGAGGCGCACCGGAGCTTCCGGTGGAACCTCCGTCCTGCGATAACAGAAGGGTGGTTTAGCGGAGCTACCACCGGACCCTCCACCGGAGCCCATTTGCACTGGACCATGGGGCCCACCGGATGTCCACCGGAGGCTCCGGTGGAACCTCCGCCCTGCGGTAACAGAAAGGCATTTTGGCGGAGGTGCCACCGGAGGCGCACCGGACCCTGCTTGCCCGTGGGCCAAGTGTTTGGCGGATGGCGGAGCCTCCGGTGGAATTGGCGGAGGTTCCGCCCACCGGAGATCCACCGGAGGTTCCGCTGTAGGTTCCGTCCTGCTCCAACAGAGGGGTGGTTTGGCGGAGCAACCACCGGACCTCCACCGGAGCCTGAGCGGAGCCTCCGGTGGATTCACCGGAGCCTCCGCTCCTGCATATTTGGTTCCCTGGCTCCCTTTCACCTAGCACTTTTCATATAGAACAAGCATGTGCCCCATAAACTTAGTGAACCTAATAACCTGGGCATTTTCATTCATTGAACAAACATTAGATCAAATGGTTATGTTGTCATATGATTACCAAAACGGACGATGATCTTTCATTCTCCCCCTTTTTGGTAATTGATGACAACATAACAATTTGCATGATTATGGACACAATATGAACGAAGCTCCCCCTAAAGATGTGCTCCTTTCATATTGAGATCATCTAGGGCATGATATAAAATAGTAATATGACAATGATAGCACAAATAGTAATATGACAATGATAGCACATAACACTTAAATAATATCACGAGGTTCACACACGAACATAACATAACGAGGTTCACGATAGATACGAATAATGTAAACAAACGAAGTTCCAAATAGTTCAAATAAACTCCCTCAAGAGAAAGATGCAAATCGAGAGAGCTTGAGGGAGAGACCCATGCAAATGCCCGTTCCTAATATAAATCTCTCCCCCTTTGGCATCAAGATACCAAAAAGAGAGAGACCAAGATGCTAACGTCCCAAATCACTCAGAGGAGGAGGAAGAGGCTTCCGGAGCCGGGGAGGGATCACGGTGGTGAGAGCTAGTGGCTTCATCTCCTTCTTCCTCGGACCATTCAATGAGCTTGCCCTTGGAGTCCTTTGCTTGCCATGCATCCCAATCTGTGATGCTATCAAGAGCCGGGGATTCAATGGAGAGACCCTCTTCACGGAGACGTTCACGAGATGCTTGAGCCTTTTTGCGGTCCTTGAGTTCCCGATCATAATGTGCTTCCCATTGATGTTGCTCTATTTTCTTGTTCAACCGAAACACTTTCTTGAGAGCCTGTGTGTCAGACCCCGGACCCAGAGATATACACACTGTTATGTGCTCCTAGCCATGAACTCACAAGGGCTTCAGGGTTACCAACCCCGGCCGCAACAAACAACGGCAGGCAGACCGGATTCATCGGCACGTAGTCCGGATCCCCGGTCTACTACTCCTTGTGTCCATGCTAGTCATAACCAATTATGCATATCCAAGTGTCCACGAGTCGGATGAAACTGAAGGAACGGGACCAAAGTTATACAGAGCTGCTATGTGTCCAGAAAGTGCAACAACAATCGAGGGTTACTGGGGTTACCTCGCCCCAGGCCGATCAAATCGACAGGCGGGCTCGGACATGGATCATCGGCTCCACAACCCCTCGACTGCGACAACTATGCAGGCATAGCCAAAACTGTATAACAACGGGCTCGAAACCAACAACCGATCAAAGCAGTACTCTAAACATGAAGCTTTAATAAGGAAGTAATACTAGAGTAAGCTTACAAACAGAGGTCACACGACCCAACATTACATCAGACAACGGAAAGCAAAGTATGTTGCTATTCAACAAGAACCAAAAAGGCCTAAGAGGCCGCAACATAAGGCGACGTCCCAGCCCATAGATTCCAGGCTGCTACCTGGGAAACCCCAAACTATCCGTCGATGTCCACGTTGAAACACCACCGAAGGTATGGAACTCCACCTGAACCAAAACGAAGCAAACATGAGTACGAGAGGTACTCAACAAGACTTAACTAACCTATTATATATCTGCTTGTTCGAAAAGGGTTTATGAAGGTTGTTTTGCATAAAGCCAACTTTGTTCGAATAGAGGGAGGCTGAGAAGTTTTTCACAAATCTTTTAAAAGAATACCCTTTTCTCGGGTATTGCCTTCAGAACCTTCGAAGCATCATCTTCAACACCGATAACTGGAACCACCTCTTAAAACTAAACATTCATTGCCAACATCTTTTACGTCATGTTCAATTTATCTATGATCTCAGGATCCGTCACCAAGTTGTCCTTAACCGCGGACACGGCTTTTCGAAAAGATTAAACCCTGCAGGGGTGTACAACTTTACCCACACGCATCAACCGACTCTTAATGCCAAGCTATTGGCACAATTCCGACGATGTGCCGGCAGAGGGTGGCTGACCACGATCTTTCCCTTGCTTCGCCTATTCCATGAGTCGCTCCGAGTAGAGATGGACCGCCAATAGGGAGTGGCCATCTCCTGCCGGGTCTCTATCGTTGTGAGCGGTGCTTCAACTACTGTCTCGCCACAGGCTGTTACACCGCCACATCCTAGTTTTGAAAACGTTTTAATATCCCCAGCAAATCCAAACGGAACTCCCGAACTATGCAACTCATGGAACAAACTAGACAAGTTTAAACCGAGGGGAATCTAATCCCCGTGTGGTTGCACGATCAGTCTTGGCTTCAAAAGCGAGAACTCGCTCCTAGGGGCATGAACGAGGCGAATCACCACATTCCATGTGGCAACTCATCCAAGCCTTTTAATCATATTATCCACACATCTCAAACCTTACCACGTCATCCTGTCATACTAGATTCATTTCGTACCTCTGATTCATCAACCGGATGGAGCAGAGATCAACAGGCATGTATGACTAAGCATGGCATATTTGAGGCTTTGGCGATACACACAAACAAATCCTATGTCTGCTAGGAGCATTGAATCATGATATCTGGGTTATGCAAATAAATAGGATAACTCTATCTATTGACTCAAAATACTTTGTAAAGCATGCATCGTACGAGAAGGAAAACACTTCGAAAACATATATGGGCAGATAAGAGGTTATGCTTGCCTTGCTTTAAGAAAACCAGAGAAAGCTTCAAGGAATAAGTGCTTGACTTAGTTGTTTAGACCAAGTATTCGGCAACAGAGGGTGCGAACTTCACTCCGGATTCGAGGTCTACCGATAAAAGCAAACACCGGAAAGAAAGAGAACAACACTCAAAACAGGCATCGATGAAATGCTCAATATGTATGCATGAACAATTGAATGCATTAAAGATAACCCCAATACATGGTTCATGGGTTGCTAGGGTTCATATGTTAAGAAAACATCTTTAGTGAAATTAGTCCCGAAATGGACCTCGGAGGCCGATTCGGGCAAAACCTAGAGGTGCGACAAGTTAAAGTGCTCAAATAGGGTTGAGAACACCATAACTAGGTTGCACTTGAAATTCTAAGCATTTTGACATATAACTTGTAATTTTCTAATTTTCTTGAATAAAAACTTATTTTCTTTATTTTAATTGATTTAAATAATACTCAAAATTCAACATTGTCAAAAATGTGTGAAAATGATATGAACATGTAGATTGTATTTTTCTGAACAAAATGGTATGTTGCACATATTTTTCTGAGTAGCCAAATAAAAGTTATTGCATTTTCAATTTTATTTGTTTTTCTGTAATTTAAATGAGGTGGGGTCCACGTGTCAGTTCCAATTTCAGTTAACAGGAATAAATAGAAAAAAGGCCTGGTGACATCAGCGTGATGTCGAGGTGATGTCACCCGGGGCCAAATTGGCACAGGAGCTATGCAATTGAAGAATTCGCGCAAAATTCCTCGAATCAACCTACACCACGGTGTAGGGCAGAGTGAGGGGGAGCTAGGGGTGCGCTCGGCTGACCGGTTGGTCGCCGGAGCTCGCGCCGGCGAGCTCATGCGCGGCGGCGGACGGCGGTTAGCGGCGACAGGGAGTTGTGGAGGGGGAGGGAGCGAGGCGAGGGCACCGTAGGGTGCGGCTGCTCACCCTGAATTCGAAGGAGGAGTCGGGGCGGCGAGTAGGTCCGGCAATCGACGGCGGCGAGGGAAATCCGGCGGCGGCCGTGGCGCTCGTCGGCGAGAAATTGGGGCCGGAGGGGGCGTCCCTGCTGCTGGTTCTGCTCGAGGAGGAGTACGGGGAGGTGGCGGAGCCGGTGGGGTGCTTGGAGAGGGCCGAGGGCGGCCGGAACGTCGGCGACGGGCGGCGGTCGGCCGACGGTTAGGGTTCGGTTCGTGGGCTCCTATTCGTACAGAGGAACAGAGATGAGAGGGGATTTCGATGTGGGGAGGAGGAGAGGGAAACGGGTACTTCTCCTGGTCCTTATCCCTGCGGAGGGGAAGCAGGAGGTGGCGGTTAGGCGACGTGCTCAAGCTTGCTGTCTACTGGCTCAAGGAAGAAGACAAAGGCCAATTTCTGAAAACCCCCCTGGAACCTCTAAAACTACGAAAAGGTCCTTGCTCTTTTAAAACAGCACACTAGAAACATGTTTTGAGGACTTTTCTGCAATTAGTAAAATTGGCAAAAATTATTTTTGAGTTCCTTGCAACAAGGACAACCTCACCATATTTTTGTTTTGCAAAAAAAATGTACCATTTCAAACCATCCTTTTAGGGTAGCACTTTTAAGTGATTTTAATAAACCTCGTTATTTAATTTTAGAGCACATGTTTTAGATACCACTAGGGGTTTAAAATGCATGCATGACATGATCACAAACACAAACACACAACCACTTTATTACAAAAAGGTGGATGTTACAAGTCTACCCCCCTTACAAGAATCTCGTCCCGAGATTCCTAGGTTTTAGAAAAGAAGGACGGGTACTCAGATCGTAAACGATCTTCTCGTTCCCAGGTTGCTTCAGCTTCAGAATGATGAGACCACTGAGCTTTGAGGCACTTGATGCTTCGGCATCGAATCTTTCGTTCAGCTGCCTCGAGGATACGGACAGGACATTCTCGGTAGGTCAGATCATCCTTAAGATCAATGGTTTCATGATCAACACCACGGTTGGGATCTTTGAAGCAACGATGGAGTTGTGAGACATGGAATGTAGCATGAACCCGTGGAAACATTGAAGGTAGATGGAGACGATAAGCAAAATTCCCACTTTTTGCAAGAACAGGGAAAGGACCAACATAGCGAGGCGGTAATTTTCCTTTCATGACATCACGATGAACACCTTTCAAAGGTGTGACTCGAAGATAGGCTTGTCCGCCGATATCATAACGAATATCTTGTTGACGGTCACCATAACTCTTCTGACGAGACTGAGCAGCTTTCAGATGTTCACGGATGATACGAACTGTTTCTTCAGTCTCATTGATCAGATTCTTCGGTCCAAAGAACTGTCTTTCCCCGGTTTCTGACCAATTTAACGGAATTGAACAGCTTCTGTTGTAGAGAACTTCAAACGGAGCTTTAGCTAAGATAACTTGGAAGCAGTTGTTGTAAACGAACTCGGCAGATGGAAGACATTTCTCCCAATCATTACCGAAGGATACAACACAAGCTCGAAGCATGTCTTCAAGTGTTTGATTCAGACTCCCGAGGTGATCATTACGGGATGATTGATAGATTATGGTGAAGTGTATACGACTTCCCATAGCTTGCTTGAAACTTGCCCAGCCTTTGGAAGTAAACAGATTTCCATGATCGAAAAGGATCTTCTTAGGAACACCATGAAGGGGTATTATCTGAGAGACGTATAAATCTGCCAGTTGTTTAGCATTGATGCCCTGATGGACAGGAACAAAATGAGCAACCTTTGACAGACGATCAATCACTACCCAGATAGCGGTGTGTCCCTGATCATTTCTTGGAAGACCAACAATGAAAGTCATCTCAACTTCATCCCACTTCCAAACAGGAATAGATGTGGGGTAGAGGGTAGCAACTGGTCTTTGATGTTCAGCTTTAGCACGACGACAAACGTCGCATTCAGCCACAAATTGAGCGATGTCTCGTTTCATCTTGGTCCACCAGAACCTTTGACGTAGATCACGGTACATTTTGGTGCTACCAGGATGAACAGAGAGAAGTGACTCATGAGCTTCACGGAGGATCAGTTGTTTCAGACTCCGTTTCTTCGGCACAACAAGACGTTCACCAAAATAAACGGTACCTTGATTATCAACAGAGAAACATGTAGGAAATCCACGAGAAATCTTTCTCTTGACCAAGGTAATGCTTAGATCCCGCTTTTGAGCATCTTTGATTTGATGTTCAAAGGATGGTTTCACTTCTGGATTAGCCAGATAACCAGAGGGAACAACCTCAAGATTGAGCTTGGAGAACTCTTTGTGGAGAGAAGGTTGATCTTGCTGTATCATCAAGCTGTTACAGTAAGACTTCTGGATTGTCGTGTCAGCCACGGCTTTACCTTTATCAGTTTGGCAATTGACCTCCACATTGGGTTCTTTGACTAGTTCCAACCATCTCTTTTGTCTGAGGCTTAGATCTGGTTGGGTAAAAAGATATCTGAAGCTCTGCTGGTGGAAGTAGAACTCACATTGATTTCCTAGCAGATAATGACGCCATTGTTTCAAGGCATACACAGCAGCTGATAACTCAAGTGCATGAGTTGGATATTTGAGCTCATGTGGTTTCAGTTGTCGAGAAGCATAAGAAACCACACGTCCATCTTGCAATAGACCGCAGTCGATACCTTGACGAGAGGCATCACAGAAAATGACAAAGTCCTTGCGCGTGTCCGGAAGGACAAGCATAGGAGCATTAGCCAACTTGGTTTTCAACAACCGGAAACTCTCTTCTGCCATTCTTGACCATACAAACTGTTTATCTTTCTTAAGAAGATCAGTCATTGGTTTGGCAGCTTTGGAGAAACCTTCAATAGAGCAGTGATAACAACCGATAAGTTCGAGGAAGTTTCGAACATCTTTGATGGACTTAGGTGACTCCCAGTCCAATATGGCTTGAACTTTGTTAGGGAGAACTGCAACTCCTTCAGCAGATAGGACATAGCCTAGAAAGATGAGCTCTTTCAACCAGAACTCACATCTGGAGAAGGTGGCATAGAGACGATGCTCACGAAGCTTTGTCAAAGCTAGCCGAAGATGTTCAGTATGTTCTTCTTCGGACTTGGAGTAGATTATAACATCGTCGAGGTAAACCACAATGAACTTGTCAAGATACTCCATGAAAATGGATTTCATAAGCCCCATCAACATGGTTGGAGCATTGGAGAGTTCGGGAAACATAACAGTGTACTCGTAAAGACCATAACGAGTTTCGACAACCGTTTTAGAAACATTCCCGGACCTGGTCTGAAGTTGATGATAACCCAGACTTAAGTGTATCTTGGAGAAAACAGTGGCATCAATCAGATGATCAAACAAATCATTTGTCTGAGGAAGAGAACACTTGTGCTTTATTGCCACATCATTGAACGGACGATATTCACTGGCAAGCTGAGGAACTGTGGTATCCTTCTTCATGACGAAGAGTGTAGGACACCCACAAGAAGATGTGTTGGCATGCGGGAAGCCTTTTCCTTCTGACTCCTCTATTTGCTTCTTCAACTCAACCAACTCTTCTAGAGATATACGGTATGGTCTTTCAGAAGTAGGAGCCACTCCAGGAAGTAGTTCAACAACAAACTCCACTGAATAGTCATGATGCATACCAGGAAGCTCTTCCGGGAAGACATCCGGAAACTTACACACCACTGGTACCTCATGAATCTCGGAAGATGATCGAACTTCGATTGCATTAAGCTGAGGACATGGTTGTGGTTGAACTGTCCCACAAGGAAACAACAACCGAGTTGTCTGACCATAAGGATGAATCAGGGTAACAGACTTGGATGCACAGTCAATCATGGCATGATGTGTTGACAACCAGTCCATGCCCAGTATGACATTGATATTAGTTTGGTCCAGGATGGCAAGTGTACCGAGAAACACCAAACCTCCGATTTCAATTGGCACACCTGGGCAACAATGATTGATCTGACGGATAGACCCTGGAGTGGAGATTATTAACGGAGGGACCACTTTCACAAAGGGTATGTCCAACAACCCTGCAAAAGCTCTTGATACACATGAATGTGATGCTCCGGAATCAAACAGAACTGATGCTGGAGCTAGATTGACACGAAGCATTCCCAACACGACATCAGGTGCTTTCTGAGCTTCTTCAATAAGAACATGGTTCAAACGACCACGGTTAACAACACGTGTAAGAGCATGCTGAAGTGGAGGAAGTCTCCTCTGAGGACATTTGTTGGAGTAGTGTCCAAGTTCACCACACACGTCACATGTCACGAGTCGTTTCTTATTACCAGCAACACCAGAACGCCCACCGAAGTGGCCTTGTTGAAAAACTGGTGGATATGGAATAGCACTGTATGGAACAAACACACGACGCTTCTTAGAACCAGAAGAAGACGCACGTGACTCTCCAGAAATCTGCTTCAAAGAAGTTTCCATTTCCTTTTTGCCATGCTCCAAGGTAATAGCATGATTATAAAGGTCCTGGAAGGTTGGGAACTGGAAAGACAATAGCTCATAGCGAACTCCGGAATCTAGACCCTTGCGGAACAACTCTTGTTTATCCGCATCATCTGCAACATCTCGGGGTGCATAACGAGCCAAACGGGTGAATTCACGCCCGTAAGTTCCAACATCCATCTGTCCCTGGGTCAGATCCAAAAACTCTTTTCTTTTGGAGTCCATAACTGCCTCAGGAACATGGGAAGCACGGAACTCTTTACGGAACTCCTCCCAAGTAACCTTATGTCCCGGCGATTGCAACGCCAAGAAACCTTCCCACCATGAACCAGCTTCACCCTCTAGCTGATAGGCGGCGAAGTTCGCACGGTCACTTTCTGGAACATGGAGAGCATTAAATTTGCGCTCGATGGCACGAAGCCAATCATCAGCATCGATGGGTTCCTTGAGACTGCTGAAAGATGGAAGCTTAGCATGAACTAAATCCCCAAATGTAACGCATTCGTCGTGACGACGTTCAGTGTTTTGCGCCACACGCTCAAGGAGATGTTCATTTCTCATGCGGTTAGTCTCGATATCCTGAAGAACTTGCGTCATTAAGGAAGATGAAGACTCTCCCTCGATATGACCACTTTCAACGGAATCTTGAATACTCCTGGACATCCTGAGTACAAAGAAACGGAACCATGAGAAACACTCCCATGGAAAGAATGCAACAGAAAGATTCATGACTTGATATGGATCAACTGAAGTCAAAAGGAAACAATGATTTAAACCGATGGAGGTAACTTGGAAACTCTGAGAACAAAAGCAACCTGACACGGAGTACAAGGAAAAACACCCAACGATTTTGCTCCTAAATTTGAAGTTAACAGGTGAGAGGTAAAACATTTGAAATCAAATGAGATACGGTGACTCAGAGTTAGAGCGATACCAGGTAAGGAGTAAAAAGAATCCTAAGAAGGTTTTCACAACTCATTTTTCATTTCGAAAATAGTTTTTCACAAACTCTAGACTCAACATCGACCAATAGCAAAGGTTTTCCTACAGGCAGTCCTGCTCTGATACCAAGACTTGTCAGACCCCGGACCCAGAGATATACACACTGTTATGTGCTCCTAGCCATGAACTCACAAGGGCTTCAGGGTTACCAACCCCGGCCGCAACAAACAACGGCAGGCAGACCGGATTCATCGGCACGTAGTCCGGATCCCCGGTCTACTACTCCTTGTGTCCATGCTAGTCATAACCAATTATGCATATCCAAGTGTCCACGAGTCGGATGAAACTGAAGGAACGGGACCAAAGTTATACAGAGCTGCTATGTGTCCAGAAAGTGCAACAACAATCGAGGGTTACTGGGGTTACCTCGCCCCAGGCCGATCAAATCGACAGGCGGGCTCGGACATGGATCATCGGCTCCACAACCCCTCGACTGCGACAACTATGCAGGCATAGCCAAAACTGTATAACAACGGGCTCGAAACCAACAACCGACCAAAGCAGTACTCTAAACATGAAGCTTTAATAAGGAAGTAATACTAGAGTAAGCTTACAAACAGAGGTCACACGACCCAACATTACATCAGACAACGGAAAGCAAAGTATGTTGCTATTCAACAAGAACCAAAAAGGCCTAAGAGGCCGCAACATAAGGCGACGTCCCAGCCCATAGATTCCAGGCTGCTACCTGGGAAACCCCAAACTATCCGTCGATGTCCACGTTGAAACACCACCGAAGGTATGGAACTCCACCTGAACCAAAACGAAGCAAACATGAGTACGAGAGGTACTCAACAAGACTTAACTAACCTATTATATATCTGCTTGTTCGAAAAGGGTTTATGAAGGTTGTTTTGCATAAAGCCAACTTTGTTCGAATAGAGGGAGGCTGAGAAGTTTTTCACAAATCTTTTAAAAGAATACCCTTTTCTCGGGTATTGCCTTCAGAACCTTCGAAGCATCATCTTCAACACCGATAACTGGAACCACCTCTTAAAACTAAACATTCATTGCCAACATCTTTTACGTCATGTTCAATTTATCTATGATCTCAGGATCCGTCACCAAGTTGTCCTTAACCGCGGACACGGCTTTTCGAAAAGATTAAACCCTGCAGGGGTGTACAACTTTACCCACACGCATCAACCGACTCTTAATGCCAAGCTATTGGCACAATTCCGACGATGTGCCGGCAGAGGGTGGCTGACCACGATCTTTCCCTTGCTTCGCCTATTCCATGAGTCGCTCCGAGTAGAGATGGACCGCCAATAGGGAGTGGCCATCTCCTGCCGGGTCTCTATCGTTGTGAGCGGTGCTTCAACTACTGTCTCGCCACAGGCTGTTACACCGCCACATCCTAGTTTTGAAAACGTTTTAATATCCCCAGCAAATCCAAACGGAACTCCCGAACTATGCAACTCATGGAACAAACTAGACAAGTTTAAACCGAGGGGAATCTAATCCCCGTGTGGTTGCACGACCAGTCTTGGCTTCAAAGGCGAGAACTCGCTCCTAGGGGCATGAACGAGGCGAATCACCACATTCCATGTGGCAACTCATCCAAGCCTTTTAATCATATTATCCACACATCTCAAACCTTACCACGTCATCCTGTCATACTAGATTCATTTCGTACCTCTGATTCATCAACCAGATGGAGCAGAGATCAACAGGCATGTATGACTAAGCATGGCATATTTGAGGCTTTGGCGATACACACAAACAAATCCTATGTCTGCTAGGAGCATTGAATCATGATATCTGGGTTATGCAAATAAATAGGATAACTCTATCTATTGACTCAAAATACTTTGTAAAGCATGCATCGTACGAGAAGGAAAACACTTCGAAAACATATATGGGCAGATAAGAGGTTATGCTTGCCTTGCTTCAAGAAAACCAGAGAAAGCTTCAAGGAATAAGTGCTTGACTTAGTTGTTTAGACCAAGTATTCGGCAACAGAGGGTGCGAACTTCACTCCGGATTCGAGGTCTACCGATAAAAGCAAACACCGGAAAGAAAGAGAACAACACTCAAAACAGGCATCGATGAAATGCTCAATATGTATGCATGAACAATTGAATGCATTAAAGATAACCCCAATACATGGTTCATGGGTTGCTAGGGTTCATATGTTAAGAAAACATCTTTAGTGAAATTAGTCCCGAAATGGACCTCGGAGGCCGATTCGGGCAAAACCTAGAGGTGCGACAAGTTAAAGTGCTCAAATAGGGTTGAGAACACCATAACTAGGTTGCACTTGAAATTCTAAGCATTTTGACATATAACTTGCAATTTTCTAATTTTCTTGAATAAAAACTTATTTTCTTTATTTTAATTGATTTAAATAATACTCAAAATTCAACATTGTCAAAAATGTGTGAAAATGATATGAACATGTAGATTGTATTTTTCTGAACAAAATGGTATGTTGCACATATTTTTCTGAGTAGCCAAATAAAAGTTATTGCATTTTCAATTTTATTTGTTTTTCTGTAATTTAAATGAGGTGGGGTCCACGTGTCAGTTCCAATTTCAGTTAACAGGAATAAATAGAAAAAAAGGCCTGGTGACATCAGCGTGATGTCGAGGTGATGTCACCCGGGGCCAAATTGGCACAGGAGCTATGCAATTGAAGAATTCGCGCAAAATTCCTCGAATCAACCTACACCACGGTGTAGGGCAGAGTGAGGGGGAGCTAGGGGTGCGCTCGGCTGACCGGTTGGTCGCCGGAGCTCGCGCCGGCGAGCTCATGCGCGGCGGCGGACGGCGGTTAGCGGCGACAGGGAGTTGTGGAGGGGGAGGGAGCGAGGCGAGGGCACCGTAGGGTGCGGCTGCTCACCCTGAATTCGAAGGAGGAGTCGGGGCGGCGAGTAGGTCCGGCAATCGACGGCGGCGAGGGAAATCCGGCGGCGGCCGTGGCGCTCGTCGGCGAGAAATTGGGGCCGGAGGGGGCGTCCCTGCTGCTGGTTCTGCTCGAGGAGGAGTACGGGGAGGTGGCGGAGCCGGTGGGGTGCTTGGAGAGGGCCGAGGGCGGCCGGAACGTCGGCGACGGGCGGCGGTCGGCCGACGGTTAGGGTTCGGTTCGTGGGCTCCTATTCGTACAGAGGAACAGAGATGAGAGGGGATTTCGATGTGGGGAGGAGGAGAGGGAAACGGGTACTTCTCCTGGTCCTTATCCCTGCGGAGGGGAAGCAGGAGGTGGCGGTTAGGCGACGTGCTCAAGCTTGCTGTCTACTGGCTCAAGGAAGAAGACAAAGGCCAATTTCTGAAAACCCCCCTGGAACCTCTAAAACTACGAAAAGGTCCTTGCTCTTTTAAAACAGCACACTAGAAACATGTTTTGAGGACTTTTCTGCAATTAGTAAAATTGGCAAAAATTATTTTTGAGTTCCTTGCAACAAGGACAACCTCACCATATTTTTGTTTTGCAAAAAAAATGTACCATTTCAAACCATCCTTTTAGGGTAGCACTTTTAAGTGATTTTAATAAACCTCGTTATTTAATTTTAGAGCACATGTTTTAGATACCACTAGGGGTTTAAAATGCATGCATGACATGATCACAAACACAAACACACAACCACTTTATTACAAAAAGGTGGATGTTACACTGTGCCATCCATTTGAAGGCATTGCTAGAGGGAGGAGGTTGAGATGGACCCTCGGCTTCTTCCTCATCAACAATGATGCGAGGCCTAGCCTTGTGCTTGCGGACGGCGGGAGTGGGATGCACAACGGGTTCGGTGTGATCTTTTATGAGAAGCCTCTTTTCCGTGTGAGAGATCCAATTTGCATCATCAAGAGGTTCATTCGGAAACTTCTTATTCCATACGTCAATGATAATCCTCATGATAAATGGCCCAAAACAAGCATTCTTCCGGTTGGCAACGGCATACCACAACTCATTCCAAATATAATCGAACACATCAAGCTTGCGTGGAGGGTCATCCATCCGGTGTTGGTGAGTAAGAAGCATAAGGTTCTTCAAGAAGCCTTGAATCTCATCCACATTGCCCGCCTTTGGGTTGATGGTCTCGCGATAGATGCGCAACATGATGTCATATGTGGGATAGAGGCCCTTCACAAACCCAACGGCGTATTTCTTCCAATGATAGAGAGGAGTGAGTCCATCCTTGGGAAGTGAGGAGGTGTTAATGACATGAACTCGGAACCATCCGTTTGCAAATGCTTCTCCCTCAGCAAATGGACCAAAATCTGGGTAGCCACCAAGAATGACACCAACATCTTTCCATGTGATGTCAAGCTGCTTATCCTTAGTCATCCAAATCATATTACGCTCGGTCTCATTGGAGAGATGAACCGTGGCAAGAAACTGATAAACAAGCTCTTCGTCGAAATCTTGTTGAAGAGTGATAATAGGACCAAGACCAAACTTTTGAATGAGCTCAAGAGCCTCTCCAAAGTACTTGTGATTCCTTTCCATGTGTCCAATATTGATGGCGTGTTAAGGGACGACATTTTCCTTCGGCTTCCTCATCAAAATCTCATTGTAAATCTGTGCTTGGAAGATGGTGTGAAAACGAGGATCCTTACCCCGGAATTGGGGCATCAAACGATCTCGGGCAACCACATATGGGTTTGCACCCCTTTCCTTCAAGAACATAGCCTCGGACATCTTGGAGGCGGTTGGTGTGGTGTTCCTCCTTGGCAACGTCTTCTCGGGAGCCGGGAAGCGCTTGCGCTTGCCTTGAGAGCTGTCAAGTTCGGCTTGAACCTCATCCACGGGTGGAGGCTTGCGGCGGCCGGTGGTCTTGTACCGTTGCCCTTTTCCCTTCGAACCGGAAGGATCTAAGAGAGAAAGCAAGAAGAACATGAAGAACTAGTAAAGCTCGAGACGATAAAGCACGCACAAAACCAAGAAACCAATATACTCATGGTGTTAGGGTTGAATAATCTAGGGTTAGGGCAAATGAGTTCCCATACAACCATAACGATTCAAACCTAACATGCATTTTCTAGGTTCTAGGGTTTGTACTAGGGAAATTCCACTCCTAAAACTCCAATCCACAAATCTAGAAGGCTAGAACATGAACTCCTATGCATCTCATCCATCAACTAGATGAGAGAGAGAGAGAGCACGTACCGGCTGCATCCATGGTGAAAAGGGAAGGAGGGAAGGATCCCGGGGCATCCCGAGGCAAGGAGAAGGCCTCCCCGTGGTGGAGCACCCAAATCCGGTGGCGGAGAGCTTGGGGGCGGCGGCGGTTCGTGAGGAAGAAGATGGGGGCGGGTGGGGGAAAATGAGATTGGATCTCACTTACCCCCGCGCGCCCTCAACTTATCCACAGAATTTTTCCGCCGGCGGAGCCTCCGGTGGATTCACCGGAGCCTCCGCTACCTGTCCCAAAACATTAGGTTTTGGCCCGCTGAGCCACAGGGACCCAGCGGAGCCTCCGGTGGGGTTCCGGTGGACAGGCCCAGCGGAGCCTCCGGTGGTTTCACCGGAGGTTCCGCCCAACTGGAATTTTGGCACGCCAAGATTGGAAAATCACGAGCAATACTATAGAAACAAGGGTTTGGGAAAGTGGGGCTTGGGTTGGAAAAACATTACTGATATACGAGAGACATTACTCGACGGGGTCCGCAAGAAGCAATAAAAAGATAGAAGACCGGACCCGCACGAGTTGTCAAGACGGAGATATTATAGGCATGAAAGATCCAAAGCCCACAATGGTCGGTGGCCGAGGCCACCATGTTTGAGTGTGTAACTTGGCACCGCGAAGATATATCTTGGGTCCAAAATTACTATTCACATTTAAGCACAATAAGTCACAAATGACTAGATATGCAATGATGATTTATTTTTCGCATGATAGGAGGAGCGCATATTCATGAGTTGAGTAGTGCTCCCCCTATGTCCATGCCTACATCTAAGCCTAATAGCATGCATAATGAGGGTAGATATGCAAGGTTTCAAGTGAAGTTGGAGGAATCTATGACATTTAGTTCATTCCTCAAAGCTCGAAATCTTGGTTCATCAAGGGCCTTCGTGAAGATATCGGCAAGTTGATCCGTTGTGGAGACATATGAGAGATCAATATCACCTTTCTCAACATGATCCCGAATGAAATGATGACGGATCTCAATGTGCTTAGTCTTGGAATGAAGAACCGGGTTGTAGGCGATCTTGATAGCACTCTCATTATCACAAAGAAGAGGCACCTTGTCAAAATGAATACCATAATCCTTCAAGGTTTGCCTCATCCATAGCAATTGGGCACAACAACTTGCCGCGGAGATATACTCGGCCTCGGTGGTAGAGAGAGCAATGCAATTTTGCTTCTTAGAAGACCAACATACCAAGGAGCGGCCAAGGAATTTACAACCCCCGGATGTGGACTTCCTATCCGTCTTCTCTCCCGCATAATCCGCATCTGAGTATCCAATGAGCTGAAAGCTTGAACCCTTGGGGTACCAAAGACCGAAGTTTGGGGTATGAACTAGATATCGAAAGATTCTTTTCACAGCTTCCAAATGACATTGCCTTGGGGAGGCTTGAAACCTTGCACATTTACCTACGCTATACATGATATCGGGTCTAGATGCACAAAGGTAGAGCAAAGAGCCAATCATGGAGCGGTATACCTTTTGATCTACCTCTTTACCGTCGGGGTCGGGTTTCAAGTCGGTGGTTGTGGACATAGGAGTCTTCATAGGTTTGCCATCATTCATATTAAACCTCTTGAGCATGTCTTGAGTGTATTTGGCTTGTTTGATAAAAGTCCCTTCATAATATTGATTGACCTCAAAGCCAAGAAAGAACTCCAACTCTCCCATCATAGACATCTCAAACCTATCGGTCATAAGCTTGCAAAACTCCTCATTGAACAAGGTGTTAGTAGACCCAAAAATGATGTCATCCACATAGAGTTGGCATATGAACAAGTCACCTCCAACCGTCTTGGTAAAGAGGGTGGGATCGATTAAACCAACATTAAACCCGCGATCTACTAGAAACTCTTTAAGGTGCTCATACCACGCACGTGGAGCTTGTTTAAGTCCATAGAGCGCCTTATCAAGTTTATAGACATGATCGGGGTGGTTGGGATCCTCGAAACCTGGAGGTTGCTTGACATATACTAACTCATTAATGGGACCATTAAGGAAAGCACTTTTGACATCCATTTGTTGTAACTTGAAGTTATGATGAGATGCATAAGCAAGTAAGATACGAATGGATTCAAGGCGAGCTACGGGGGCAAAAGTTTCACCGAAATCGATACCTTCGACTTGAGAAAAACCTTGGGCCACCAATCTTGCCTTGTTGCGAATGACAATGCCATATTTGTCTTGCTTGTTCTTGAACACCCATTTGGTGCCAATGACATTTTTGCAATCCTTGGGTCTTGGCACTAATTTCCACACTTTGTTGCGCTCGAAGTTATTGAGTTCATCATGCATGGCTTCAAGCCAATCTTGATCTTCGAGAGCTTCATATACCTTCTTGGGTTCAATGAAGGAGACAAAAGCACGAGCCTTGCTAAAATCCGCCAATTGCCTTCTAGTTACCACTCTTCCACGAACTTGTCCAAGAATCATGTCCTCCGTATGACCCGCTCATTCAAGATTCTCTAGCCTTCTCTTTGCTCTACGAGCTAGTATCTCCTCCAAAGATTCCTTGGATATTGATTGAGAATCACCTTCTTCATCGGAGACATGTCCATCTTCATTTCGTACTTGATCAAAGATGGGTGATGAATCACCACTAGGTTGAGCATTCTCAACAATAATAGAATCTTGATCATGATTTAGATGTGTTGCTTGGCCCTGTTCATTAGCTTGGCCTTGATAGTTAGCTTGAGGGCTTGGTGCATCTTGTTGGATAGCTTGATCATCAATGGGTGTAGTCAATGGCTCCACTTGAGTGGGGCATAGTCCTTCTCCCTCCGTCATCCGGTAACCCTCAATGGGAATTATTTCATCAATCCCCATTCTTCTTATGACGATGGGAGGAATTGCATCTCCTACAACACCATGATCTATACGCCCCCCTTGGGAGCCATTGTCCTCATCAAACACTACGTCTATAGCTTCTTCAACTTGCCCGGTGGACTTGTTGTAGACTCTATAGGCGTGAGCATTCGTGGCATAGCCAACAAAGATACCCTCATAAGATCTAGTCTCAAATTTTGACAACCGTTTTCCTTTCTTGCGAATGAAGCACTTGCAACCGAAGACCTTGAAATAAGATACATCCGGTTTCTTGCCCGTGATAATCTCATAGGGAGTCTTGTTCAAGATCTTGCGAAGATAGAGCCGATTGGTAGCATGACAAGCGGTGGAGACGGCTTCGGCCCAAAAGTTATAAGGAGAAGAGAACTCCGCAATCATAGTCCTAGCCGCATCCATCAAAGTCCGGTTCTTTCTCTCCGCAACACCATTTTGTTGAGGGGTATAGGGAGTGGAATATTGATGAGCAATGCCTTCTTCACTAAGAAAACCCTCAACGGTGTAGTTCTTGAACTCCGAGCCATTATCACTCCGAATGGCCAAGATGGTAGCATTGTGTTGGCGCTCCACTAGAGTGATGAACTCGATGACTCTATTTTGAGTCTCACTTTTCCTCTTGAAGAAATACACCGAACAATATCTTGAATAATCATCCACAATCACCAAGCAATACTTCTTTCCTCCGAGGCTATCATAAGATAGTGGGCCAAAGAGATCTAAGTGAATGAGCTCGAGAATTCTTGTGGTGGAGATGGTTGTCTTGGTTGGGTGTTGTTCTCCATGTTGCTTCCCAAAGGTACAAGAGCTACACACACGATCTTTAGCAAACTTAGCTTTGATTAGTCCTAGAACGTGATTGCCACTTTGGAGGTCATGTAACATTCTCATATTGGTGTGGGCTAGTCGGCGATGCCAAAGCCATCCCACATCAACTTTAGCCATTAGGCATGTCGCGGCACACGTGTCTCCTTTAGAGAAGTCCACTACATACATGCCGTTCTCGACAAACCCAACAAAGGCTACTTTAAGAGAAGTCTCCCAAGTGACAATCACACTCTCTTTATTAAAGAACGAGGTAAAACCACAATTTGCAAGTTGAAGAACGGACATCAAGTTATAGCCAAGGGACTCAACAAGGAGAACATTCTCAATTGATAAATCATTTGAGATAGCTACCTTGCCTCGTCCCAATACCTTAAGCTCGGACTTGTCACCAATTGTAACGCAATTGAGATGTGGTAGAGGAGGTTCAATATTACTTATTGTGTCATGGCTTCCGGTCATGTGTTGGGATGCACCACTATCCACTGTCCATCTATGTGCTCCGGAAGCGTTTCCCTACAAGAGATCAATTTCTTGATTTAGGTACCCATCCTTCAATGGGTCCTCTTTTGTTAGTCACAAGGGTCTTAGGAACCCAAATAGTCCAATGATAATCATCACCATAAGAAGTACCAACGTATTTAGCATAAACATGTCCATCTCTAGATTTCATAAGAACATAAGATGGGTTATATTTTCCGGCAAAATCATTATGAGTGATGCTCCCCCTAGAGGTATCACCGCTCATAATGGCGTTGGTCTCCTTTTCTTTGGGAACCTCACCCTCTTTCACAAAGATAACATTATTGGAGGGAGAGGTGACACTCTTGGATTTCTTCTTTGACTTGGAAACAAAGCCAAGTCCCTCTTTTCCTTTCTTGGCACCTTGAGAGCTTATTGCATCATTGAGAATTCTTTCCTTCCCTACAATGTTAGTTGTAGAAGAAGAGGTAGGCATAATAACAATGCTATTTGATGAAGATGCAACATGCTTATTAGATCGTTGAGCTAGAAGCTTGATTCGAGACTTAGCAAGTCTTTACTATTAAGGTTACTGTGGTGGTGGTGTCACACTTCAACATAATTACGCATCAAATGCCACCGCACTAAATTTTTTTGCCAACTCCAGCGTTGCATGCAGCCTTATCTTGTGAAGTTTGTTAGATTTGTTAGATGCATGCAGCCTTATCTCCTCTTCTCTCTCCTCCCATCTATTCCTATCCTATCTCTCCTATCTAATAAAAAGGAATTGGTTCCTTCAATCTCTCATATCTCTCCTATCTAAAAGAAAAGTTTCGTTCCTTCAACCGTCGCTACCAGCGTCCTGTCGTCAACATCCTCCCACGAGTTCACTCGTCCCGCTCCGTCCTGTCAGCAGTTTTTGCCTTTAGCTCCTCCAGAAATAGCAAATCAACCCGCAGTCCGTTGGCAGGTGTGAAATCCAACCGAACCTAATTCCCTCCCTCAATCCTTCCATGCTCGCTACACGGCTAGGGCTAGCGCCTGCGCCGCCGCGGACCTCCGGCTCACCGCCACCCGCACCCAAACTGACACCAGTAGTCCTCCCATGGATACGCCGTGGCGACCCAAGTAGCCCCTGCTCCCTGATTCGGCCGGCCCACTTCATGTGCCGATAGCTGCTCCTCCAGATCTAGCTCATCTGGATGATTCCGATCCCCTTACTCATAATCCAGCAAGCAAAGAAATATGAATGGGGGATGGACACCGGGATCCCAAGAATCAGGAGTTGAGGACAAGATGAATGGGGAATGGCGACGGTGAGGGGCTACTTCAGGTCTTGCTGCGGCAGGAAGGGCGCGGACGCCGCCGGCCGGCAGGACGGGCTGCTGTGGCACAAGGACGCAGCCGGCTGGCAGGACGCGCTGCTGCATCACAAGGACGCGGGCACCTGCGGCATCTTCGGCGGCGACTGGGCCTTCCCAGCGATGAAGTCTCCCAAGATACGTGAGTCGTCTTGATCGTTTTAGATGTTCTTTCCTATTTCTAGAATCGTACGGAGAGATTCGACGCTGGAGAGTCGTATTATCTTCTCTTTCTTAAACGGATTGTTTGCTCATCTTTTTGTCTTGCATGCATGTGCTAATACTATTACTGCCCCGCTGCATGCATTAGTTACTCCTAAGGTGACTCAGTATACTCATAGATTGCTTCCAACTTTTAGTCTGAATCTCTTTAGTTGGAAGATTTTGTTTGAAATGCATGTGTGATTGGAAGGCATGGATAATGTTCCTCTGTCAGTTTACCGTCAAGATGGCTCACCTGCCGGTAAGATTTGGTCTGAATCCTGCGTGTCTGATCTCTAATGAGGCATGCATGGATTGCATGGTCAATCTGTTTTTGTTCTATTAAACTTAAGATGTAAATTGAGTTGCAGAGAATCCTACAATCGATCCCTTGCTTGATCTACAGGTTCTTTGTGCATGAATTTTCATTTGTTCTTGTCATCATTTTGTGGATCCCTTGATTGCTCAAATACATTTTTCTACTTTAATTTGCTGTACCATGGAGTGTTATGCAGCTCTGGTGTCCTACAAGGATCGATTAAGCTGAAAGTTCGAGGAGATCATGTGATTTGTGTGGGGAGCACGGTAGCATGCCTTGCGAAAACTGTTCATCAGCTTGAAGAAATTAATGTGGGACAAAAAAGATGAAGCGGGCAGTTTTGAAACCAAAGCAGGCGTTTACCTATGTGATATGTGTGACAAGCATAAAGTGATGGGTGCTTCTTTGTCTGATAGCTCTGTAAGTGATATTCTGAAGCTTGCGTCAAATAGGAAATTTGGACATAAGAATTTTGCATCTAATGCACCAAATTGACGAAACAAATAACATAAATATTTGTAGCATGCAAATAGCTCCATATTGTATTGGTTTTCCAGGTTTGTGTAGAATTTTAGTATGGTCCTTCGTTGGCGATGGGTGCTGAGATTTGTCTTTATCTAAAGGTTTCAAATTTCTGCAATTTTGTGCTATACACAACTGCTTCCGTTGGTGTCCAATTGGAGGCATCTGATTTTCTTAATGTTGTTCCTGGTCAACCGTTTAACACTCCTACTACCCTAGCAATGCAATCGTTAATTATGATCATCCAGCGACTACAACTTTATATTTAACGACATGCCAGCAGAGGCAAACGTCACTATTTATTCCTATTTGCTCTCATCTTCTGACCAGTAGGTAACTAGGGGGATAGGAGTGAGTTACCATAACCACTTGGCATCCAAGTGATGACTTGATTAGTTTACTACGTAAAGCTTCCATGAACAGACTAGACACAGTTTTTACTATGGTACTTTAACTAATTAGGTCTGAAGCAATATAGTTTTGTAGTGTTTCATATTTGTTTTCAGGAAGCTCCACTACATGTAACTTAATTCTGCCCATTTCCAATTACTCTATCGATCAATTTGACAGTCTACTAAAAATTGTACCCAGAACTCTCTGATCATACGTATGTACTTCCTTATTTTAGTGCATCGCATCTGAACCATTTCTTCCTTTTTCAATCTGGTTTATTTCCTCTTCGTAAATTGTGCCAGCACTGAATTCAGTCTTGCCCAAACAAACCAGGCACAACTTGAACATTTATGTTGGATCTCAGAAAACATAGATCAACAGACTGACAAGATTCTATATGAACTACTAGGTTTTATCATGGTAGATCATGAGGTACGTATTAGATAATGCAATTGTGTTTCGATTTTCCTTCTTAAGAATGTCTTACTTCTAGAAGTCCTAAATAAGTTATCAGTAGCTAGGAAGGTACCATTTTGTTTTGTTTAACCTGAATTTATTCTCATCTGCAGGTGGCACCAAAAATTAAGAGAACAATTTCTAATAAAGTGGCCAATGTAAGCAATAGTCAAAAAAATTGAACAATGAATATCTTTTTTTCTTAGGCCCCGCTTGGTTAGTCTTGTAGATTTTTACGGCTCCGTATAATTTACGTGCCATTACACTACGTGCGCCGGATTTTTAGGAGGACCTGGGACGTCCGTAGATTTTACGCCTGTAATTGGTTAATATACGGGGATCCAAGCGGGGCCTTAACCTGCTTGATTTCATTTGCAGCTGGCGAATTCCAACAGGCTTCCTAATGCAGCGATTACCTTCAACAATATCTAACTAAATTCCATGCAATCTACTTTCTAGATGTGTATTATTGCATTATCAATCAATAGTAATTACAGTGCAGGTCAAGCTCACTCTCCAACAAAACTTCTCTCAACATCAAGGCTTATCTGACCATAATTGATAATGAAGTTCTATCAATTAGTGAGAGCTGAGTTTTAATATTGCGACTGATTGTTTCCAGTTACACCATGCATGACATGACAATACTTAGTGCACAAATACTGGCATTTTTTTTTGCGAGGGAATACTTACATTTTTAATAACCTGGAAAAATTGTTACCTCTACTGAGATTTTTTTGACTTGTAGATTGTTGGATACAAACTCAAACTGTCAGTGGTAAATGACTTGTAAAATGCAGCATATTTATTCAACTGTTGTGCCATGCAACCGTTGCACCACGTACATCACTCCCAAGGAAGCCTACCATGTGTGAGGATCAGTTGGCGTGACAACGAGTGGTTTTCTCCGTTTGATGAAGCTATCCAATGGGTTTATTTTTTCAGCTTAGGCATATTGTTATGATTGTTTTGCCCTTCTATGGTGTCACAAAAGACAGCAGGTTAAGTGATAGATATTGGCGTTATATTGGTACTTAGCCTATTCATGCTGAAAGGTTGTTGGTACTGAGTTGGATAGTTGTTTGGATCTTCAAGTTGTGTTACATTTGTTTGGATCGGGGAGTCTGGACCGATGTGACTAAGTTATTGAAAAGTTTGTTTATGTTGGTTTGATTCGTTTGATTTGTTTCTTTATGTTGGTTATGCTTATAGCTCTTGAATAGATCTTTGAGCATTTCAAACTTTCTGGCTAAGTTATTGAAAATGCATTCTTGGCTAAGGTAGAAATGATGATATCACAAAGATAAGGAGCCAATTTATTACTGAATCGTTGGGCTTGTGTAGCTGGAATGCATGATCATTAAATAACTAAATATGTAGTGGAATTATTTTTCTTACTTCTAACACATCCTAAGTTTAAATTCATATAATATATATCTGGTTTAACTTGGAGGGCGTATATGATATAATAGCCTCCTGTTTCCCTTCCCTTAACTTTTTTTTATTTTGACTCTTTAAGCACAATTTCAGCTTTAATTGCTTGAGGTTGCTCCGAGTTGCATATATATATTTTTTTCATACTCTGAGATTGATTTGGTAGTGGACCAGATAAATAATTGGTTCAGAAATATGTACTTACTTTTGGAAACCAATGATGTAAACAAAGAACATTAGAAAGTTAGTTGCGAGAAATTCGCTCACCTCTGCTAGGATTGCTGTATGATGGGACACGTAAGACAATTTTATTTTCGAAGAATGCCATCATACTTCTAAAACGATTATAGAACCAAAATCGGAAATTACTTCATATTGTTCAAGAAAATATAGTTTACTACATAGCTAATATGTTTTATTTGTTTTAAACCCGTTGCAACGCACGGGCACTTTGCTAGTTTGTCATGAATTTCTTTGAGAGATGCAAACTCCCCTTTTAGTTTGTCATGTTCCTCGACAAGTTTTTCATGAGCTATTCCTAGCTTTAATTCTTCCTCTTCAAATTCTTTAAGTAAGACAAGAGATTTGGCATGTTCTATCTTAAGCTTGGCAAGAGATTTTTCGTTATCTTTTCTAAGCTTAGAAACACTAATAGCATAAGTCTCTTGTAGACTTGATAGTTTCTCTTCAAGAGAAGCTCTCATGGATCTCTCCTTTTCGAGAGCCTTGACGAGTTCGTCATCATGATTCTCATGGCTACCGCCATGGTTCTCCAAGGTCGTGATGATCTCCTCCTTCTCATCAATGAGAGAGTTGGCGTCATCAAGTTGCCTTAGGAGAGCTTTTACTTTTTCTTTAGTTCACCTTCAAGACTACACAACCAATATCCTAGGTTCTTGGCCTCCTCATCATCAACAATGTTTTCAACACAATCCAATAATGAGGGAGAGCTAGTGATAGTAGACTTGGAGGTGGAAGATATTACCGCGGTGGCTTTTGCCATGAGACATGTAGGTCGGATCGATGCCTTCTCATTGGGAGATTCGAATAGAGAGACCGATGAAGAGGAAGTCGTAGTTATGGCGACGTGGGCGACACCTACGACTTCATCTTCTCCTTCATCTCTGGAGTAGTATGTTTCCAATGTTGGGCCCTCTTGAACATATAGAGCCCTTGGGACTCTTCTAGCGAGGTTCTTGTTTTGTGGAGACTTGTTCTTGTCCTTGCGAACAAGCTTCCCTTCATTCTCTTCTCGTGGCTCAAAAGGACACTCCTTGACGAAGTGGTTTGCACATCCACAATTGTAACAAGTCCTTGGCCGCTCCCCTTTCTTCCTAAAGGTCTTGTTCCTTGAGGGTCTAGGGGCACCGGCCTTGTGAGCCTCCCATCTCTTCCAATACCCTTGCATGGCAAGAGCAATACATTTGTGGGCACCCTTGTATGTATCCTCATAGTCCTCCTCCTCCTCATCATCATCATAATCCACTTCTTCTATCTTGGCCATGGCCTTAGATTTTAAGGAAAGGTTAGGAGACTTCCCATGGCCTCTTGAGCGAGCAAGAGCATCATCCGCGCTCTTGTGAGACAAAGATATGGCTATGAACTCACTAAGGACACCAATGGAGTTGAGTGAGTTGTAGTCGGATCTTGTTCGAATGCTAGTGGAGAGATTCTTCTCAAAAGCAGTTATGGCCTTGACAAATTTCCTCTTGATCCACTCATCGGAGATTTCCTCCTTTCCAAAGTCCCTTAATTTATTGCCAAGGGTGACCACTCTTCTATATAGCTCCTCGGGACTCTCATCTTCATGCATGACAAAGTTCTCGGACTTGTCAAGAGCAACATCGTATTTTGATGATTGGATGCTTGCATTGCCTTGGAACAAGGAGTCAAGCTTATCCCAAGCTTCTTTGGCGGTCTTGATACCGCGAATGTGTTCAAGATGTTCTCTTGGGAGGGCCTTTTGGATAGTCACAAGAGCGGTCTTGTTGAGTTGAAATTCCACATCCTCTCTTGGAGTCAAGTTGTTCGGATCGTGAGGGTGAAATCCATATAGAATGCTTCTCCACAATGCGGTGCAAGATCCTGAAATGTGAGACTCCACATCGAACTTCCAAGAAGAAAATTCGTTAGTGTTAAGCATGGGAGGAACTCCAACATTAACCATGTGTGGCATAGTGGCAATAGGGTGAATAGAGTCGTAATTGGGAGGTGGTGGAACTTTAGATTGAGACCCCGAACCGTTAGCCGATTGAGACTTGGAGCCCTCGGAGCTCACACCACCCTTAGCCTTTTTATCGGCTTTTGCTTTGGCTTTCGCCTTAGCTAAAGCGATGTTAGCTTCCATCTCGTCGATATCCGGAATGGAATCTTCGTCCGAGCTAACATCGTCGGTAGTGAGAGGTGGTTCCGTGGACTCCTTGGTTTTCCCCATCAGTGCCTCCATCATTTTCTTCATGCTAGACACATCCGAGCTAACACTAGAGCTAACCTTAGATAGTTCGGTTTGGAGAATTCCAACCGTATCTTGTAGGTTAGATATAGTGTCGGCCATTTTGGATATTTCCGCACTAGAACTTCCGCGGGCATTTTCATCGACCATTGTACTCTTGGGCGGTTAAGCCCTTAGTAAGAGCCGAGGCTCTGATACCAATTGAAAGTGCACTATGGTCAACTAGAGGGGGGGTGAATAGGTTGACTACGATTTTTCTTTTCTTTTCCTTTTAGTGGGGCTTAGCAAGATAAAGTAAGGTTCTCTAGATGTGCAACTAGGTGAGCAACCTATGTGAACAAAACGATATGGGCAACGGAAGTAAAGCGTAAGGTAGTAAAGCAAACAACAAGTGTAAACAAGGAGACAAGGATATGATTCACCGTAGTTCCTTCTCAAAGAGAAGTACGTCTATGTTGGAGAGGTGGGGAGCCACCTAGGCGCTCCTCAATAGCACGGTTGTGCCCACCTTGTTCTCCTTGAGCTTCTCCGGTGAGGGAGATGCTCGTTTCCACTATGAGGTCGACTTGAAGGCGTTGACCAAACCCTTACAAGGACTTGAGGTCACTCCACAAGATGGATGGAGGCTCTCAAGCAATCCGTAGCTTCTTGCAACAAGGTGGAAACTACAAGCACGAGATCTACTAAGGTTTCTAGGCCTCAAGTAGGATTCTAGATCTACTAGGTTGTGGTGGATGGATTTGAGATTCCTTTGGTGGAAGTGTGGATCTAGGTCTCCTCTAGCTCTCCACCAAGTTTGGGAGTGTTTGGGTGGACGGAGTGGGAGATCTAGGTGGTTGAAGCTTTCATTAATGGTTAGGAGAGAGAATGGGAAAAACTTAGCATTTAAGAGGTAGGGGAAGGGGTATTTATACCCCTTGCATTTAAGTGGCCGTTGCAGTCCAGTTCCACCGGAGGCGCCGGTGGTTTCACCGGAGGCTCCGGTGGTCTCCTGTTCACTGCGCAGTTGCGCAGTGCCCTAGATTGTACGCAGTGGAGAACGGCCCGTAGGCTCCGGTGGAAATTGCGGAGGTTCCGCCCACCGGAGGCGCACCGGAGCTTCCGGTGGAACCTCCGTCCTGCGGTAACAGAAGGGTGGTTTAGCGGAGCTACCACCGGACCCTCCACCGGAGCCCATTTGCACTGGACCATGGGGCCCACCGGATGTCCACCGGAGGCTCCGGTGGAACCTCCGCCCTACGGTAACAGAAAGGCATTTTGGCGGAGGTGCCACCGGAGGCGCACCGGACCCTGCTTGCCCGTGGTCCAAGTGTTTGGCGGATGGCGGAGCCTCCGGTGGAATTGGCGGAGGTTCCGCCCACCGGAGATCCACCGGAGGTTCCGCTGTAGGTTCCGTCCTGCTCCAACAGAGGGGTGGTTTGGCGGAGCAACCACCGGACCTCCACCGGAGCCTGAGCGGAGCCTCCGGTGGATTCACCGGAGCCTCCGCTCCTGCATATTTGGTTCCCTGGCTCCCTTTCACCTAGCACTTTTCATATAGAACAAGCATGTGCCCCATAAACTTAGTGAACCTAATAACCTGGGCATTTTCATTCATTGAACAAACATTAGATCAAATGGTTATGTTGTCATATGATTACCAAAACGGACGATGATCTTTCAACAGGTCCGTTCGACCTGCAGCAGAGGAAATCATTCGATTGACCTCGGATGAGGTTGATCGAGTTTTGGCGGCTGAGAATGCTCATCGCCATGTGTAAATTTAGGATGTATATATCCTGTTGTGTTGTATAGTTTGTAAAAACTGTTGTAAGTTGTTTTAACCTTGTATATATAAATTTTCCTGTAATGCTGAGTTAGGCGTAGCCCCCATATGTTTTGTGGGGTGTATACCCGTTACATTTTAGCATGTAAGGATGAAGAATCTTCGAGTATCTATGGTTGAGAAACCATGTATTTTATTGCAATGACTGAGAAATCATGTGTTGTTCTGTCAAGCTACAAGATGGCTAGTATAGCCTTATTATTGCGAGTAAAATAAATCCAAGGATAGAATTTGCGGAGTTGTGCGACATTCCAAGGATTGGAATAGACGCCTCCAGTCGCCGGGTTCTTCAGTCGATAGGCGCCACCTGGGATAACTTCGTGTATGATGAATGGTCCTTTCCATGGTGGCTCGAGCTTGTGTCATTCCTTCTGCTTGAGCCGTAGCACCAGATTTCCTACGGCGAAGGCCCTGTGGCGTATGCGGCGACTATGATAGTTGCGCAATGACTGTTGGTATACTGCGGATCTTGCGAGTGCAATATCGCGTATTTCGTCGAGTGCGTCCATGTCATCCGCTAGTGCCCTGTTGGAGGTTTCTTCGCTGTAAGCAACAACCCTTGGGGCGCTGAACCTAACGTCCTCGGGAAGGACTGCTTCGGCCCCGTAGACCATGAAAAATGGTGTGTAGTTTGTGGATCGGTTTAGAGTTGTGCGGAGCCTCCATAACACGGAGGGGAGCTCTTCTGCCCAATGTCCTGCTGCTGGGTACAGACGATCGAGTAGACGCTTCTTGATGCCAGCCGAAACTAATCCGTTGGATCTTTCGACTTGACCGTTGGTTTGCGGATGGGCAACTGAGGCAAACTTGAAGTTGATGCCCTTTTCTTCACAAAACTGCTGTGTTTCTTTTGCCGTGAAGTTAGTACCATTGTTGTAATGATGTCGTGTGGTACTCCAAATCTGCATACGATGGAGTCGAGGAATTTGACGGCGCATTGGGCGCTAGCCGATGTTACCGGCATGGCTTCAATCCATTTGGTAAATTTGTCAACTGCGACCAGCAAGTGTGTGTATCCACCTGGTGTGGACCTGCGTAATGGTCCTACCATGTCTAGCCCCCATTGTGCAAAGGGCCAGGCGATGGGTATCATATGTAATTCCGTAGCGGGTGCGTGTGGTTTTGGTGCGAATCGCTGGCAAGCGTTGCACCTGTCGACCAGCACCTTTGCGTCTCTGGCGGCTGTAAGCCAGTAGAATCCTGCTCGGAAGGCTTTCCCCATGATTGCTTTCTAGCTACCATGATGTCCACAATCTCCTTGATGGATATCTGGATATCTTGTAATAATTCTTTGCCGTCCTCGGGTGCTATGCACCGTTGCAATATGCCTGAGATGCTTTGCTTGTATAGCTCTCCGTTGATCACCCGAAAGGATTTGCTTCGCCTGATTATCTGTCGAGCTTCTCGTGGATCTGCTGGGAGCTGTTTTGCGGACAAGTGGTCGAGGTATTTCTGCGTCCAGACTGGCTCGACCAGAAAAACTTGTCGCGAAATATGATGAATGAACTCGATAATAGCAACTTGTTGGCTGACCTCTGTCTCCGATGCTGCGGGTACGTCTGCATTTTTCTTGATTTTGACTGATCGTCTAGTCATTCGCTCAAAATATATCCCTGGCGGTATGGGTGTATTTGTGGAACCCATGTTTGCCATTCTGTCTGCTTCTTCGTTGCTGGATCTTGCGATATGCATAGCTGCCTTGTGTTTGTCTTCTGAGCTCTGCGGGATGGGCAGACCTTCTGGATCATTCCTAGTAGTCCTGCCGGGTTCGGGTACGCGTTAGCTCCGGTGTTTTGTGCAGGTGGCGCAGGTAATGCGGCTAGCTCCATGTTTGGATTTGCTGGTGGAGGTAGGGGTTGTGGCGGCTGGAATCCTTGGTGTCCTGCTCCCGGAAGTGGCGGGTAATTTTGATTGGCTGCTGATCTATTTTCCTTCGAGAAGGCTTCACTGATTTCGATAAACTTTCGGCAGCCCTTGAGAAGGTGTGTTGCCTTAGTTTTGCCCGTGCGCTTATCTGTAAATAGATGTAGCGAGCAGTACGCATCGAGGTCCTCCTCGGGAGTTTTGTCCTCAGCCTTTGGTCTCCACTCGCGATTTCCACGGCGTCCAGTATCGCGACTTCGCGTGAATTCCGCTGCTACCATCTCTTCTCGATCCTCGTGATCGTAGTATTTCCTCCTTTTCCTTCGGCCATGGCATTCTTCTTCGGGCGCAGGCGATGACGCTCTCTCGTTGCGCACTGCGTCTTCTCCATTAGCCCATTTGTCGGCTATGATCATCAACTCCCCGATAGTTTTGGGCGCTACTCGGCCCAATTCTTCTCTGAAAGCAGTTCGTCGGGCGCCTTTTGCGAAGGCTTCAACCGCTACTTCTTCCGAGATGTTTCCTGCGGTGTTCTTGAGCGTTGTCCATCGCTGAATGTACTCGCGGGTGGACTCTCCGCTCTTCTGTTTGCAGACTCGCAGTTCTTCAATGGTCGCTGGTCTTTTGTAGGTGGACTGGAAGTTTTTGCAGAAATCGTGGTGTAGGTCATCCCATGATGCGTAACAAGATCTTGGCCTTGCTTCCAGCCAGCTGCGCGCCGCACCGACCAAGTGCAGGTTGAGATACTGCATAGCCGTGTTTTTATTCCCACGTTGGCATTTTACTGCCGTGAGGTAATCGTTTAGCCACGTCGAAGGCTCGAGTGAACCATCGTATTTCGTGACTTCTGTGTTGAGCTTGAATCTCTTGGGTAGGGGTGCCTCGCGGATGCTGCGAGCGAAACACAGCGCGCCGCAGGCCTCGTCATCCGAGGAACTGGACGAGGAGCGCGCGCGGTTCCTCGCAGCTCTTGCCTTGTCCACCTTGTTTTGCGCGATGTCTGACCGCGCGTTATATCCTGGCTGATCGCGATCAGCTTCTTTCCTTGGCTCTTTGCTGCGATTCCGCGAGCGGCTGCTATGACGCCGCGAGTTTTTATTTCTCGGGCTACCTTCACTGCTGTTTCGACTATCGCCGCGTCTCCGAGCTTCTTTTCCTCGACCACGGCGAGGTGATTTGTCTCTTCTAGGCGAAGCGCTCCTACGCTTGCGCGATGCCTCTTTTTCTTTTTTCCTTTTCTAGCTGTTCGGCGGCCTTCTGGCGGTCATAGGAGGCGAGCCTCGCGGCTGCCAAACCTAGTCCCTTGCGCACCTGCTTGTACTGTTCTGCTCGAGGATCGCTTTCCGTCGTTTGGTTCATCTGCATGTAAGTTGCTGCGGGTAGGACTGCGGCAGCAGGAGTTTGCGGGTAGACATTCCCATCTTCATCGACCCGCATCAGAGAAGGTGCGATCGATCTGCTGGCTCCGCCTAAGGACTCGACGTCCTTGGATGTTGACGCGTATCCCCTCCTCGCGGGTCGGGTTCCAACCGAGGGTGTTAGGGACAGCTCAGCTCGTCGTTGACTTGATTCATCCGCCGCTCTTTTTCGACGGGCCAGATCTATCCGAGCTTCTTTGATGGTTGCGGCCGCTCTCGCTAGATGGTAGTGGTAAGCGATCATGTCCCCGTGTGGCGCTTCAGCTGCGGGTGGCTTGCTGCTTCGCATAGCTTCCTTGGCTCGATCCCAGGCCTCCCGCGAAACGCCAATTTCAGCACGTTCCGCCGCAATGTGTTCTGTTTCCGGGGGTAATTCCGATCCTGCCATGCAGACTTGAGCTAGTCGAGGCTCGTGCGTCCTAGGCGTAGTACGGAAAGCTTTTCGGACCCGGTAAGGTTCCTCTGTCGAGAGGGTGTGGTAGTCGTTGGTGTTGAAACGGACGGACTCGCCGCTTTTCTCCAGGTAGGGGCGCGAGTCGACAGCTTCTAACTCAGATCTTGATTCCTCAGGGAAGTGGAGGATCCCGTCCCTGTTTGTTACGAACTTCAGGCTTCCGAACGTCAAGGTGACGCTCCTTTCCAAATTGCTGAATACCGGGCGTGACTCCGGCGAGTGAGAGGTGACCACGACAGATCCGATTCGGATGGGATTGGCTGGAGCCGTAGTCGAGGGTTTCAAACGTGAGTTGGTTGTCGATGAAGCCGAAGATGCCGGAGATCCAGCGCCCGCCGTTCCCACAGATGGCGCCAATTGTCGAATCTGTTGCTCGGCAAATCTCTCAGGTGAACCTATCGGGTTTCGAATAGGAGAACCCATGAGCGCTGGTGGCGATTGTCGGCTAGACAGGGGGCACAACTTACCCAGGTTCGGGGCCCTCATAGAGGTAAACCCCTTACTCCTGCCTCTGTCGATCTGTATTATTGAATAGATCGGTTACAAAGATGATCGCTCAAGTCGAAAGTACAATCTCGAGCTTAAGGCTTTGGTGGTGCGGTATTGCTTGGTCCTCTTCCGGTGGTTCTTCTGGCCTTATATAGGTGGCCAGGTCTCAAACCCTACCCGGGGAGGACTCGAACTCTAACCCTATGTCGGTTACATGTTTCCTAACTTAGCCCGCAAGGTATTGCGGGTGGGCTTCATGTAGGCCTTCTGGAACACTCTTAAGGGCTTCCCTTCGTGGGCCTTGACGTTGGGCCTGAGACGGGGTGTCCTTATCCGCAGGGTCTAAGATCCATCCCTTCGTCATGGCCCCTCTCTGGGCCTCTTCAGGACTCCGTGGAACCTTCGGGAATTCTAAGACTTCCGGGTTTTGAATTTTCCAATTCCGAGAATATTTCAAAAACAACTTTTCTGAAACTAAAAACAACAGAAAAGAGGGAACTGTCTCTTTGGCATCTTGTCAATAGGTTAGTCCCGTAAATCGATAAAAATGACATAAAGTGTATATCAAACATGTAGGAAATAACGTGAAAATAACATGGAACATCAAAAATTAAGAATATGTTTATGACGTATCACATTCTCCTCTACAAAGATTACTTCCACCCCATGAAGCCTGTATACCCAGCTCATAAGTTCCGGCGGCGGTTCCAGATGGCGAGGCATGTGTTCACCCGCATTCGGCTAGGCGTGATGGCCAATGACGATTATTTCGTTTGCAAGCCCGATACCCTTGGTAAGCTTTGTTTCACCTCTTACCAAAATTGCATGGTAGCCACTCGAATGCTTGCATATGGGGTTGCTGGAGATCTTGTTGACGAGTACATGCGCATGAGCTAGTCCACATGCCTCGACTCAATGTACAAGTTTTGTAGGGCTGTCATTATAGTGTTTGGGAAGGAGTACTTAAGGGAGACAACTGTTGAAGACACAACCCAGCTCTTGGCCATTAACGAGCAAAGAGGATTCCTCGGCATGCTTGGGAGCATAGATTGTATGCATTGGGAGTGGAAGAATTGCCCATTTGCTTGGCAGGGCAAGTTCAAGGGACATTCGGGGGCGTGCTCGGTTGTGCTCGAAGCGGTGACATCACAAGACCTATGGATTTGACACTCATTCTTTGGCATGGCCGACACGGACAGTGACATCAACGTGCCAACAGTCACCGGTCTTTGGTAGGTTCTCCGAACGCGATGCACCGGAGGTGAGCTTTGAGATCAATGGCCACAAGTACACGAATTGATACTACTTCGCTGATGGTATCTAACCCCAATGGTCCACATTTGTGAAGACGACCGCCTCCCCTCTCGGTGAGAAGCGTACAAGGTTTGCCCAATAACAAGAGGGTGCTAGGAGGGATGTGGAGCAAGCTTTTGGGTACTCCAAGTCCGATGGGCTATTGTTCGGCACCCTGCTAGGACATTGAGCCTCTAGGTCTGATGACTTGTTGTCTCATCATGCAGCTGGGCTATTGTTCGGCAGCCTTCTAGGACATGATCGTCGGGGATGAGCGCAACGAGACCCTCTTTGACTAGGATTGGGAGTTCGGGGCGATCTGGTTGAGCGCCAGCCTGGAGTCGTATCATTTGAAGAATTCGTCGAATTTCATCGTGACATGCCAGATAGGAATCTTCACAGGCGGCTCCAAAATGATTTTGTGGAGCATAAGTGGGTTCATTTGGGGACCAACTAGTTGCCCCATCAATCTATTTGAAATATTTTATTTCGATTTGGTTGTAATACATTTTATTTGCTTGAATGACTCATTTATTTGGTACGATTTGGTTGTACAACATTGTATTTCTATCTATTTTAAACACTGTATGTTCGTTTATACTTCTGAAATGATCAAAATTGGAAAAACAGCCACACACGTATGGAAACTGAGCTTGCGTTGGGTTCAGTGGCCAGATAGGTCCACTTGTCCAGCACGCATATCCTGCAATAACTTGAGCAAATCCGTTTTGATTAATTCCAAAAATTTCTGATATAACTCAGCTAGAAATCCATCTGAACTCGGTGCTTTATTGTGCTTTGTTAGGAAGATCGTCATTTTCACCTCCTTCTTAGAATAGGGAGCGGTAAGGCATGCATTTTCCTCATCGGAAACTTGAGTAATGTCATCTATTCATTTTTTATCAAGCGATAAATTACTCTCGTCTAGCTCGTTGAGTAGCTTATTAGAGCAACTCCAACGCGCCGACCCATTTAGGGTCCGCGCGTGCTCCGTTTTCATCCGTTTGCGGAGGGAATCGGAGGGCCATCCGACCCATGTTCGGCCATTCATGGCCACGAAAAAACGGCCCCAAACGGATGAAAACAAACCAAATGGGTCGGCGGGTTGGGTTCAGTGGAACAACATTCTAGTCTAAAACGGATGAAAACGGACATGGAAAAGTTAGGAATCTGAAATTAATTCTTTCGGCATTCGAACAACTGTCTGGTCTAAAGATTAATTATCATAAAAGTTAATTATTTTGTTTCTTAGACGATGCTCTCATATAAGTTGATTTATATGGCTGCGGTCAGGGTAAATTTCTAATCACCTATCTAGGCATTCCGATTCATTTTTAGAAGACTTACCATTGCTCCATGGAAACATGTTGAGAAAAGACTACAAACAAGGTTGAGTAGTTGAAAAGGAAAAGCTTTATCCTTGGGTGGTTGATTGGTTCTCATAAATTCAGTCCTATTGTATATTTTTTTTCCTTCTTCCAATTACTAAAAGGGGTCTTAAATCGATTAGATTATTTTCGATCGTGTTTTTTTGGCGGGGGTGATGAAAAAAAATATCGACTGGCTAAATAGAAATGCAGTGTGGCGCCCTAAAAATCATGGCGGTGGGAGGATTCATGACCTAGAGGTCAAAAATAGATCCTTTCTCGGTAAATAACTATTTAACCTTCTTACTAAAGAAGAGGTTTGGCAAACTCTACTTAAGAAATAGTACATATGCTCAAGTGAGGTATCACAGATTTTGTGAAAACCTGATGACTCACACTTTTGGTTTGGCCTAATGGCAACGAAAAAAATATTTTTTTTCTATATGGTTATTTTTCCATTAACCATGGTTCAGAGATAAGGTTCTCGGAGAATATCCATCTTTATACATTATAGTTCTTGGACGACTCAAAAGTGATACTATTGCTACGGTGTTGGAAGTCTCTCCACCGAATATGACGTTTAGGAGAGATCTCGTTGGTCCCCGTCTCTCAGCTTGGAATGACCTACTCCAGCGTTTGGCGGTAGTCAATCTGCCACAGGGAGCAGATGGGTTCCGACGAAATTTACACAAATGGTGGTGAGCTCTATGTATGAAGCGATGTTACAACCAGAGGAGCTAATATATAGTAATAATAAAATTTGGAAGATGAAGATTCCACTAAAAAAAATAAGGTTTTTACGTGGTATCTTCGTCGAAGTGTAATATTAACTAAAGACAACTTTGCAAAACGCATAAAGATGAGACAATCAAACACTTATTCTCCGACTATAATATTGCTAGTTCTATATGATCAATCATTCAGATAGAGTCTACCTTATTTACACAAAAAAACATTGCCAATATTTTTGGCAATTGGCTCAACGGAGTGGACAAAATTTTTAAAAAACTTATTAGGGTGACAACGCTTGCCGTTATTGGGTCGTTGTATCCGAGTAAAAATGATAAGATTTTTAATGATAAAAATTGTTCTCTTATGCAGATTATCTTCCGGACTACAGTTATACTTCGTACTTGGTTACCACTGCAACGTGTAGAACACCGAGACCTATTTACGACGGTGGTGTGTATCAGACCAGAGGATTTCACACCATAGGTGTCCTTACTTTGATTTGTAATTCGTCCATTCTACGTTCCTTCTCTTTTCGACCGTCTGCGTAGTAGATATGCAAAGCCTACATATAAAATACTTAACTTTGACTTTCAATAATAAAAAATCAATTTATCGAAAAAATACAAACCCCAACCATGTACCAACACAGCAGGCAAGCACACAACTTCCCTCATATTCCAAGTAAGGCTGCTCATAGGGGAGTAACATCGGATGGTAACATTCATATGACATCACTCTATGTTACTACCTTCATAGTGGGTAGTAACACATTTATGGTAACATAGAATGCATCATTAATTGTATTATAGACTCATTTTGTCTTGGGGTGTGTGACATAACAACAAGTGCAATAGTATAGCCAACAACGGGCGATAAGAACTTATCATGTCATCTATAGTTAATTATATCGCCAACATGTACAATAGTAAGTTAGACAAATATATTAATTTATTAAGACTTGACCCACCTTTCACTCTCACAAGGTGCCTAGGAGCACGTGCTATAGATGGCTTTTGCATGAGAGCTCACTATTCTTCTCTCACCTCTTCTCTCTTCTCTATATCATCACAAAAATAGTATTCTAATTCTTATAGTCTGCTTAAATAGGTTTATTTATTTGCTCTAATATGTTACCGCAAGAGTCATTTCTTCACTTAATGACATACCATGTTATCAAAATGCCTAATTGGCATTGCACGTAGATACATGTTACCACCAAGGTACGAGCAGACTAAATCTGTTACGAGAGGGAGGCAGTCGCGCTTGCGCGTGCTACCAATCTACTCCCTCCATTCAACAATAGATGACTTTTATTTGTCCAAATATAGATGTATCTAGACATATTTGTAGTCAGCCAGCAGGCATTCTTCCGGCCTGCACAACTATTCCGTCGTGTTGAAAGCGGGTACGGTGACCAGGAACCAGGTTATCGTACGGTCAATCCGCTAATCAGAGATCGGAGGATGATAAGGATAGGCTAGTCACACGTGGGGCGGATTCGTACCGAGCACCTAAATCAGCGAGGAGACAAAAAAAAATCTCGGCAACAGACAAGCCTTGCTATCCATATCATTTAGATTTACCCATTGGTGCCAAAATATCTGCTCGATGTCGATGCTGTGGAAGCGACTAGTAGACCAAGTATCCAGAAACTGTGCTGGAACGAAAAGAAAAAAAAAATCAAGGGGAAACTGCGAAAAACGAACCAAACAAAGCTCCTATTCTCCAAAAGTTGATCGCCCATTGTTTACTTCGATCGGACGGCTGCGGAGTTGAGAGCGGAAGTCCTGGTTCCGTGATCTGCCTCGTGGTGGTGGGCCCGCCCGCACCGGAGACGTGTCCCGGTTCCCCAAGATTCCTCCGTCCCGCCTTGAACCTTCCAGAATAAGCCATAGCCGGACAAACCTCCGAAAAATCCACCGAAACTTCTCGCAGTTTCGGAGGGCCCCCACCCACCACGCCACATCCATACGCCAGCCGCCGTTGGATCGGCCCGAGCGACCCCCATCCAAATGCTTCGCGCGCGCGCGGCGTGACTTGGCGTCCTCGGCACGGGGGGTCGCCCTCGGGTTTATAGCTACTTCTCCCTCCGCAACTGCCGCTGCATCTCCCCCCCGCTCCTTCGTCGCGTTCCGTACCCGTCTAACTTCCTTCTTCCTCTGCTGCATCCGTTGGTTCTTCCTTCTCACCACGCTACGCAACCGGAACCTTCCGGAAACATCTCCTTCCTTCCATTCTCACCGATCTGCTCCGGTTGGGGGGTGGTGCTATGGGCGACCTGGTTGCCGTCGCTTCCTCCGGCGAGACACCTCGGCCGGCGGCGGCGGCGGAGATCGGGACGGCGGCGGGGCAGAGGACGCTGCCGACGCCGTTCCTGAACAAGACGTACCAGATGGTGGACGACCCCGCCGTCGACGACGTCATCTCCTGGAACGACGACGGGTCCACGTTCGTCGTGTGGCGCCCCGCGGAGTTCGCGCGCGACCTCCTCCCCAAGTACTTCAAGCACAATAACTTCTCCAGCTTCGTGCGCCAGCTCAACACCTACGTAAGTCACTAAGTGGGTGCTCTTCTTCCATTTCTACCACTAAATTGTTTCGGGCTAAATTTCTGCCGCCGGAATGTCGTGGTGCTGATGCGTGCTTGCTTCTGATTTGCAGGGATTTCGGAAGATCGTTCCGGACAGATGGGAGTTCGCCAACGACTGCTTCCGGCGAGGAGAGAAGCGGCTGCTTGTCGACATACACCGGCGGAAGGTCACGCCGGCGCCCGCGATCCCGATGGCGCTGCCTGTGGCGAAGCGGCAGGGCTCGCCGGCGCTCTCCTCCGAGGAGCAGGTGCTGTCCTCGAGCTCGTCGCCGGAGCGCCCCTTTCTGCACCAGTACGCGCCGTCGTGCGCCGGCTCGGGCAGCGTCGGCTCCGGCGATCTGGGGGACGAGAACGAGCGGCTGCGGCAGGAGAACGAGCGGCTCACGCGGGAGCTCGGCCAGATGAAGAAGCTCTGCAACAACATCTTCGTCCTCATGTCCAAGTACACCGACGCCCAGCAGCCCGACGCCGCCAATGTGGCCGCCTCCGGCGAGACGACGGAGGCTACGCGGTTCCCATCTCCGTCGGTGCTCGAGCTCTTGCCTTCCTGTCCGGGCGCTCCCGCGGCCGCCGAGGCTGCCGTGGAGGACGAGGAGGAGGATAAGATGAGCGCGAGGCTCTTCGGCGTCTGCATCGGGCGGAAGCGAATGCGCCACGACGGCGAGGAACCCGCGAGCAGAGGAGCGGCGGAGGTGAAGACGGAGCCAATGGACGCGCAGCAGGCGTCCCCGATGGACGGTCACGCGGCGGAGGCGCAAGCCTGGCCCATCTACCGGCCCAGGCCCGTGTACCACCCGCTCCGCGCCTGCAGCGGGTCAAATCTCAGCGGTAGCTACGACCACGACGGGTCCAACTCCATGTGAGCTGGGCCCTGGGTCGTATCGTAATTTTAATTATTAATCACTAGTTTACTAATCCTTTCCTAAAAACTACTCCAGTATTACTAGTTAAGTTTTTTTTACTGTACTAATGAATCGCATGTACATAGTAGAGTAACTTGATAGAGAGGAAGATTGTACTATGCCAGAGTGCAGTTGGTTCGTAAGTTTCTCGGCAGTATTTTATCTCCTTCAAATCATCCTTCTTGTAAGTACATAAAGCAAGTCATAAAAGTCAGAGCAGTGGTCATAAAGCCCACTGATGTGACGGGATCATAGGACGATCCGTATTGGTTTACGTATTCTTGTGCAGTGTACATCGTCAGCTGTAGTAATTCTTTTTACTCCATTTAAGAGGCCTACGAACAAACAAAAGTTTCAAGCTGCCAATCAAAAGTAGTCGAGGACCAATCCCCTCCCTCTACGGTTACTGTACCTACTGTACAGTCAATTACATGTGGGACCATGGTCCACCTGTCAGGGACAGAAAATGCACTACCACACACAGCTGGTCGAGGAGGTGTTTGCGAAGGCTGGCTCTCCTGCATGACTACCTTGTTTGCTTCCCCTTTCTCCTCTCACCTTCATCTCCGATCAGTCCTTGTCGTTTGCTCGACACGGCGGTCTCTGGTGATAGGGGAGGGTGGAACCCTCCTTGAGGACCTTGAGACTGCTTCATGCGCTTCAACGGTCTCTGTCGGGAACTCCCTGGAGCGGGTTTGCGAGCCGTTCGCGGTCATGTATCCGCGGCTCCTTCTCCGATAGTAGGTCCTGCTCGGTGGCTGCCCTTGTGCCCCCCCCCTCATTTCCTAGATCTGTCGCGATTGGGAGCCCAGGTGGAGGTTCTGCCTCGGTTGCAGTTGGAGCGATCCAGGTTCACTTGCGACCAACCGGTGTCCGTCGTGAACTTTTTCCCGACTTCGGGGAGGTTCCCCGTTTTCACGTTTCGGCCCACGTTTCATACCAGAATACGATGTTTTCACCGTAACGCACCTTACCGGTGCCCGTCGTGAACTTTTTCCCGACTTCGGGGAGGTTCCCCGTTTTCGCGTTTCGGCCCACGTTTCATAACAGAATACTGATGTTTTCACCGTAACGCACCTTACCGGTGCCCGTCGTGAACTTTTTCCCGACTTCGGGGAGGTTCCCCGTTTTCGCGTTTCGGCCCACGTTTCATAACAGAATACTGATGTTTTCACCGTAACGCACCTTACCGGTGCCCGTCGTGAACTTTTTCCCGACTTCGGGGAGGTTCCCCGTTTTCGCGTGTGTCTGCTCAGGTTCAAATGTCGGTGGCCCTAGGCTCCATCCGTGCCTTGTCCCACCTCTGAGTGGCCCGTGTGGGAGGGGGGAGACGAGGACGTCGTGGAGGAGCATTTTGGGCAATTGTGGGCATTTTCGTCATCTCCATCGCCGCGTCGAGCTTATCCTTGGAGTTATGTCTGCTGGGTTGATGTCTACTACACGTTACTACTCTTGTAGACTATGTTGGACCTTCAACCATAAATTGTAGGACAACAACAAATTTCCCTCAAGTGAGCAACCCAATGTTTGTCGAATTCAGGGAGGTATAGGTTGAGTGTATCCCTCTTAAGCAACCCAGTCGTGGGATAATCACGGCAGACGTTACCGGGGGTAACTTATCTTGGGGCAATTCGACTCTGGTGTTTGGGAGAGGGTTTAGCTCAAGGGAAAACATGATGATATGCGATCTGGTCGCCGGCAATCAAGTCGCCGAGTCTCCGATCTAGATATATTAACTCAACTCTCGTATTACACTAGATACTCGATACCTAGCGATATTGCTCAAACTCTTGGATCCCTCTCGTCTAACCCTAGGGGCCGGCTTATATAATATCTGGACCCCCTGGCCTAATCTCCAAGGCGCACTCTGAATCCTACCCGGACACTGCCTACAAACCCTAAACTTCCTTATCGGAACCCACAATCCGGGTTACGAGGCCTACGTTCTTGGGCCTTCTAGAAACTCCTTTATCTTAAGCCGGGTCTTGTGCAGCGTCCTTTGGGCCAAGTTACTCCTTGGCGTTGGCCTACCGGGTTATCATCCCTCCATCAGTAGTCCCCAGAATAGCTTGGGATTCATGGGATCCTCATGGAAGCGCACGCTATTCCCTGCAAAGAATATCAAACAAACAAGTTCGTAGAAGCCGGGTTAGATTGCTTCGATAAACAGCTAGGCCTAACTCCATGGTGGCCATATAATAACCCGGCTTTCTCTAAATCCCTCTTTACTCTTTCCGGGTCAACACCCAGGTAAGAATGTCAAAGATCCGGCTTACTCCACTTGATAACCGATCCTGATACCGCGGGAAGATTTCCTTCATATCTTGTCCGGATATCCCGTCTAACACTTAACGCATATCCCGGAAAATCCGGCGGATATCCTTTATCCCGAAATTTTCAGCTCCCGCCCGTTGGTCTAGGTTTATCCACCCGCACCCTACAAATAGGTACCTAGGGGACAACCTAACTCCAACGGTCCACTTCTCCTTCTTCTTCCTTTCCTTCACTTCCGCGCCCGAGCTCACAGAGCGCCGCCACGGATACCTACGCCACCGGAACCAATCCGCCGCCGGCTACGTTTCGCCACAGCTCGTCCCGCGCCGCCGCCATCCTCCGCCGCCGCGCCCTCGAGCAGCTTGCCGACAGTCGCAAAGGGGCATTCGGAGTGCGCCATTTGCCGCCGCCGCGCATTACTCCAATCTCCTCTGGTGAGCTCCTTGTTTCCATTAATCTGGCCTTGTAATTTTTCGAATCGATCTAGATTGGATCTAGTCAACCGCGGGCCATTTTCCTTTCCGCGCCGGATTAGGTCGCCTAATTCCATACTAGTTCGTCCGATAGCTTGGTAGATGGTCATATATTACTCCCCTATCGCCGTTAATCACCAATTCCTCCACAAAATCATCCGCAAATTTTTCAATCTAGATCCATTTCGCCCAAATTTTCCGCAACCGTCATTGACACCTGGAAAATCCACTTCTTCCAGTTTTTTGCTTGCAGTAGATACATGGGCAATCACCCTTCTTCCGCAAACGATCACCAATACGTAAGTCCCCCATAATTTCTGTATTGCTACTCGATACCCGGATAACCTGTAACTTTCACCCCATCTAGTGATACCCGGATAATTCATAGTCCTCATGCCTTCTTCTGATACTGCTTGCATATATCCGGATAACCCATGACTTCCGAGTCTTATGTCTTGTACCTTTTTGTCTCGTGCTTTTGCAGACCGAACCCATGGCTCCCAAGAAGCAAGGGAAGCAGCAAGCCAAGACAAGGACGACTCAATCAATATCCGCCAACTGGGCGCGATCAACAGTCACCAAGGCCAAGCTGGAGGAGCTGGCCGAGTTAGGGGTCCTCCCCCCTCAGGAAGATATCCATTGGAGAGCGTCGGGTGATGAAACCCGGCCTACGCCTGCCGCCGGTGAGGTAATCTGCTTCATCGAACATGTGACCCGGGGGTTCGCCCTCTGGGTCACCCTTTCTTCCGCGAGATCTTGAGCCACTATGGCCTCCGGGTGTTCGACATAGGGCCTAACTCTATGTTGAACATAACCCATTTCATCGTTCTTTCCGAGTCATATTTGTGCACTCCGCCAAATTTGACTCTTTTTATCGAACTTTTCCAATGCAAACCGTGCCGCGAAAGCGGTGACGGAGTGCTTCTTGCTTGCGGCGGGGTTTCCATCCAGCGCCGCAAAAATTCCCCAATGCCAACTCTTAACCTGAATTCCCATGTTAAACACTGGCAACTTTCTTTCTTTTACTGCTGGGACACCTCCCCACCCGGCGAGAAGAAATTGCCGGGTTACTCGGAGGGCCTCCTCGATATCTCCGAATCCTTCAACGCTTTTGCCCTGAGCCGGACAGGGAGGCCATCCAACCGCTCCTTTCAAAAATAGCCGCCCTTTCCGCCCAAGGTCTCCTCGGGCTCAACCTAGTGAAAACTTGGGTGAATTTTCGCATACAACCCAATTCCATCCGCCCAAAACTGATGTGCGAGTATTCGGGGCACTCTACGGATTCCCTCCGATACTCTTCCAAGAACTACCCGGCCGGTGACACCAACAAGACCATCAAGAGATTCTTGACGGAGAAATTGGAGGTAATCCGGAACATAGCTGGGTTGGAACCATTTACTCGCGAGAAACCAGCTCCTGAGGTAAAATCCGGTTCTCATACTTTTACCTTCACACCTTTCTCTCGACACAACTACTGATCCTTACCCTGGTGCCTCTGACTTAGGCTGATGACGCCTTTTGGAAGATCGAAACGCCCCCTAACTCCGAGAGTCCGGAGGAGGAAGAGGACGCAGTTAACTCGGAGGAAGGTACATTTCGAGTCTTACTTAGACTATGCAAGCTCATTGCTGTTTATTCTCTGTTTTTCTGACAATATACCTTGGCAACTTCCAGAGCCAGAGGACAAGGACGAAGAAGAAGAAGAACCGGAAGGCAAGGTGGAAACAGAAAGCGATGAAGATGAAGCTGAGCCGACAGTCAAGGTCGGAGCAAAGAGGAAACCCTGAGGGGTCGTCTTTAAGGTGCCATACCGTTCCCTTGCTTCTAAACCGTACTCCTTTGCTAACATGTGCGAGTTAAACCGAGAGTTGTCTAACTGGCCGTACTTGAAGGATCCGCCCGTGACCAAGCGCAGAATGACCCGGAACTCTCCGGGTGAATCCGCACTTAATCCGGGTATTCCATCGTCCCCTCCTCGATGCGCTGGTATCTTTCAATCCTTTCCCAAATATCGAATTCTTTTTCTTTTCGAATCATCTTTTAATAGGGCAGTTCCACGCCTTATTCTCTTGATATTTATCAGCTTCATCCGGGTCCAGCAGCGCGTTTCCCTCGGATTTCGCGGTGAATCCCGGGTAAGGTTCTTCTCCTGATGTTCCGTTACTTTGCCGTAATTTTCTCCAGTCTACATGCTAACCGCCTTTTTATACTGTCCACAGAGCCACGGTCACAATCAGTGACCAAGAAAATATGGAGACCGATGATCCGGGTAAGGAGAACCCGATTGACGACATGATGGCTGCAGCTGGAGGCGGAGAGGAACAACAAGCGCCACCAACACACCCGGCTGATCAGGAAGCCGAATATCCGATAGCCTCACATGCATGCGAGGAGGAAGAGGCCGCCGACCTGGGCATGGGAGGAGGCAACCCGAGCTCCGATATCCGGACGACTCGGGTGCCTTCCCCTGCCAAGGAGAAAACCTCCAATCCGAGTTATCAAGACCCCGGGTCTTCCAACTTGGGAAACCAATCCTTCGACCAACTGATGAACGCCCTCCTCGCCATGAAGGCCTCAGAGAGCAGCATGTTGGAGCGCATGGCCGTGGAGCATCAGGTACGTTAGTTGATATCTCATAGTGTCCACCTATTCCCCAAGTTCCGAGTCTAACTTGTCAAAGTTACACTCGGTACTCCTTGCAATACTCGGCTGATTGTGATATCCGACTAATGTTTAACCTTCCATTCTTTTAGGCGCAGGCGTCTCGGTCCGAGGAGATTTTGGCCAAGACCAGGCAACTCCTGGACACCGAGATAAAGCTAAGGGAAGCACTTGAGTCCGAGGTGGCAGCCTTGGAGAAAGATGTCACGACATACAAAGAGAAATACACCACTGCTCAAGCTGCGCTAAAGAAGCTATCAGCCCAAGTGGCCGACACTTATCGTGTCCTCGTTGGTGAGATTTCGCTACTTACTGGTTCGTGCCTTGGTTTCTTGTTTTCTTGATACATGATACCCGGAATACTTTGATGTAACCTTTGTTGCTCATATTGCAGCTTCCAATCTTGCGCCTTCAGAAGAAGATGATATCGAAAAGGTAAAGAGATTGAAGAATGTCCTCCGAAGGTTCTGTGCCGGCACCAAGTGGATACTAGACGCCATTCAGTGGCCGACTGATCTATATCCGGGTATGGAGACCCTAATCCATGCATGCTCTATTGTCCCCGCATGGATTGAGCTCTGGAAACGCTCGGCATGCCGGGTTGGGATGACCCGGGGACTTATGCTGGCGAAAGCTTATTTTCCTAAGCTTGAGCTGGCAACGGTGGTGGCCGGATTTCCAGAGTTCAAGGCAGATGGCTCGAGATTTACCCCCAAGGATTTCAAAGTTGTACAATCCGAGGTACGTCACTCGGCAACTGCTCTTGCCGACAGTATGGACTTGAGTAGGTTTATGTCTCCATACGATGCTAAGGACAAGGCTGTGAAGGAAGATACGCCCGTGCCCTTCGATATTTTAGAAAAGTGGAATGCTGACTCGGCCAGGAAGAGGGAGGAAGCTGCAAAGAGGGAAGCCGAATTGCAATCAGCACCAACTACCTCTACACCAGCTGTCCGTCCACCTGTTCGCCCTGATGCTGAAAAACCGTACGATGATGCTGGGAACTCTTCTAAGAAGCGAACCCGAGAACAAGACCCGGAGGGCAAGGGTAAGGATGTGGACCCGACTCAGGAGGCTGAGTAAATTATTACCTGATGCCATCCTAATACCTTGTTCGCTCGATGCCCTTGTAAAGACAGATATTCTTTTGATAGTGCAGATGTGCACTTTTGATACTATCATCGCATCATGTAAATACATTATGAAGCTTTAATAGCTTTCTTGGCCCTTCCGGCCTTTGGATGAATTTGATATCTATCTGCCTTTGAGCTTATTTACTCTTGATACTCCGATTTACTTTATGGTTCCTTTTGTGAGACTCAGTTTCCAGGTCACATGGGTTTTGACGGGTGAACTTTTCTCTAAGTCCCCAAGTCCCCAAGACTCGGATTCTTGGGTTTTTGTGCTTTAATAGCTAGATAACTTGCCTCTTTGATCAAAATCCCCAGTCCCCAAGGCCCGAAATTCCGAGTCTGGGGGGTGAGGTTTCTCAAAGCAAACAAATTGTTTCTGCTAAGCCCAAAACCTAGACCCGTTTCACATAGGTTTTGAAGTTATTCTTGATAGACGTTGGGTTTCCGGTTATTAACCCTGTACTCTGCATAACTTGTGGTTTAGATGACCCTTTTGACTCTCTTGTACTGTAAGTCGGCTTTCGCGTGGATACCATGTAGTTACATCTGTACGAAAACAGGGTCAGGCAAGTCCCATTGGGCATCATGGCTGATTGTAATCGTAAGCGAGCAAATCATGCCACTTTAGTGCGAGTCACATCGAGCTTAAGTAAGAAAAGTCAAGAAATTTGGCTCCTTTGTCCGGTTATAAGATTGCAGCCGTACTCGTTTGCGAGTAATCGGCCCTTATAACTCATAGGCATCATGGCCGCGTCTTTGAGTTTGTAACTGTGCTATTCAAGCAATCAGCCCCCAAGACCTGAATATATGCAACATACTAAAGAAATTAACGCACTAAGAAAACAATAAATAATACTTATCTGGAAGAAAAATAAAAACATAACAGAATAATAAAACTTGATAAAACGTGTGGAGAAGATATATTGCTTAACCATCTCTTTATTGATATGAGAAAGTTAGGTCATCAAGCCGCCTCATTAAAAACCATCCAGTCCCCTTAGGTACCCTGGATGGGAAAAGAGTGCGTCTGAAACCTGCTGCCTGTTACATCGTGTAGTTCCACTTGTGAGTCTGATCTATACTAGGTATAGTAGGGGCGCAGCTGAGCTACGTTCCATGGTCTTTCTTTCTCTTGCATAGATGAAGTGGTATGAGCGGTGTCGTTCACCGTAGCCGACTCTTCCCTTGCATCTGTCAAGTAATACGATCCATTGTGCAGATTCCGGCTTATGATAAACGGTCCTTCCCATGGCGGTGATAACTTATGTTTTCCTTCTTTTGACTGTACCAGGCGCAGAACCAGGTCTCCTTCCTGGAAGACCCAGGTTTTCACGCGCCGGCTGTGATATCTCCGCAGATCCTGCTGATATATGGTTGATCTTTCCAGTGCTTGTTCCCTTTCTTCTTCTAGCATATCCACGGCGTCCTGCCGGGTCTTCTCGTTCTCTACCTCGACGTAAGCCGAGACTCGAGGCGAGTCATGGATGATATCACTCGGCAACACCGCCTCTGCACCATAAACCATGAAAAACAGTGTCATCTGAGTGGATCTGTTGGGTGTTGTGTTGATACCCCAAACCACTGCAGGTAATTCTTCAACCCATGCACCAGCAGCTCTGATACACGGAACTCGCAATCGTGGCTTTAGTCCACGAAGCAATTCTTGATTTGCCCTCTCCACTTGTCCATTAGCCTGTGGATGAGCCACTGAAGCTACGTCAAGCCAGATTCCATTGTTACCACAAAATTTCTCCATCTCGCCAAGGGACATATTGGTTCCATTGTCGGTAATGATGCTATGGGGATACCCGAACCGATAGATAATCCTTTTCAGGAACTTGACTGTTGTAATTGCTTCACAGTTGGTAACTCGCATAACCTCAACCCACTTGGTAAACTTGTCAATGGCCACCAAGAGGTGCGTCTTTTTGCAAGGTGACATGTGAAAGGGGCCAACCATGTCCATACCCCAAACAGCAAACGACCAAGTTAACGGGATAGTCCGTAGTTCCATAGCCGACACATGGGTTTGGCGAGCGTACCTTTGACATCCGTCACACCTTGCCACCAAGCGCTTCGCGTCTGCTAGGGCCGTGAGCCAGAAAAAACCATGTCGATAAGCTTTGGCCACCAGGGATCTTGTGGATGCATGATGCCCACAATCACCTTCATGGATTTCCTTGAGGATCTGTCGGCCTTCTTCTGGTGCTACACAGCGCAAAAAGACTCTTGCTGCACTTCTCTTGTATAGCTCTCCATTGATGATAGAATATCCTTTTGCTCGTCTCAGAATTTGTCTTGCTAACACTTCCTGCTGTGGTAACTCGCCCCGTGATAGGTAGGCCAAGAACGGCTCTGTCCACTCGGGAACATCACGTACTGTGGCCACGAGCTCCAAATCCGGGTCTTGATTTGCCAGTTCTTCCTCAGACTCGGTTTTAACTGATGGTCGCCATAGTTCGTCCAGGAAAACATTAGGTGGAACCGGCTCTCTGCGCGAGCCGAGTCTGGCGAGTGCATCTGCTGCCTCGTTTTTTCTTCTGTCTATGTGCTCCACCTCGTACCCGGAGAAACACCCGGCAACTCTATCAACCTCTCTGCGGTATGCTGCCATGGTTGCATCTTTTCTATCCCAAGTTCCTGAGACCTGCTGTACCACAAGGTCCGAATCTCCAAAGCATCGTATCCTCTTAATATTCATCTCCTTTGCTACCTTTAAGCTGTGCAATAAGGCCTCATACTCGGCCACGTTGTTGGAACAATCAAAGTGAATCTGCAGCACGTAGCTCAACTTGTCTCCTTTGGGTGATGTTAGCACCACTCCAGCTCCTGACCCCTCGTATTGCTTGGAGCCATCAAAGTGCATGATCCAAGACTCGGAGTTCGGAGCCATGGTAGGCATGCCTGTGTGTGTCCAATCATTAATAAAATCAACTAGAGCTTGAGATTTAATTGCTGACCTTGGCTCGTAATTGATATGATAATCCCCCATCTCGATCGCCCACTTGGCTATTCCACCTGTTGCATCCGAGTTTCTGATGATATCCGACATTGGTATAGAACTGACCACTGTTATGGGGTGCTCCTGAAAATATGGCTTCAATTTCCGGCTGGCCATGAAGACCCCGAAAACCAGCTTTTGCCAATGTGGATAGCGCTGTTTTGCCTCTGATAGTACCTCACTGACGTAGTAAACCGGCCTCTGGACCGGGTATTCTTTTCCATCTTCTTTTCGCTCGACAACAACCACTGCGCTAACCGCCCGGGGCCCTGCTGCAACGTATAATAACATAGGCTCTTTAGGGCCCGGAGCTGCTAGGACTAGTGCCTCGGATAGCTGCTTTTTTAGTGCCTCAAACGCCTCGTCCGCCTCTTGATCCCATATGAATTTGTCAGATTTTTTCAAGAGCCGGTACAAGGGTATCGCCTTTTCTTCGAGTCTGGATATAAACTAGCTGAGCGATGCGACGCACCCTGTGAGCTTCTGAACATGTTTCAAATTTTCCGGCTTTTTCAGGCTCTGGATAGTTTTGATTTTGTCCGGGTTTGCCTCAATCCCTCTCTCAGAGACGATAAAGCCGAGTAATTTCCCGGCTGGAACTCCAAAAACACACTTTGTCGGGTTAAGTTTCATCTGATACCTTCTCAAGTTCTTGAACGTTTCCTTTAGATCGTCAATAAATGTCTCCGCCTTTCTGGTCTTGATCACCACATCGTCTACATAAGCATGTACGTTGCGTCCAATTTGGTCCTCGAAGCACTTCTGAATACACCGTTGATAGGTTGCGCTAGCGTTCTTCAGTCCAAATGTCATTGTCTTGTAACAAAAGGCCCCAAAAGGGGTTATGAATGATGTTTTATCCCAATCCTCCTTCTTGAGCTTGATTTGATGATACCCGGAATATGCGTCCAGGAAACATAATAGGTCGCTGCCAGCTACTGCGTCTATGATCTGATCTATCCTTGGTAGAGAAAATGGATCCTTTGGGCAATGCTTGTTGAGACTCGTATAATCAATGCACATCCTCCACTCATTGGTCTTTTTCATCACGAGAACCGGATTTGCTAACCAGTCCGGGTGAAACACTTCCATAATAAAGCCGGCTGTCAGGAGCCGAGCAATTTCTTCCCCTATAGCTTTCCTTCTTTCCTCATTCATCTTTCTCAAGCCCTGTTTCACGGGTCTAGACTTGGGATCGACGTGCAAACTGTGCTCTGCTAACTCTGTGGGGATACCCGGCATATCGCTAGGCGTCCAGGCGAACACATCCTGATTTGAACGAATGAACTCCACAAGTGCTTTCTCCTGCTCGCTGTCCAAGTTAGATCCTATAGCAAATTGCTTGGAGGGATCACCCTCGACAAAAGCTACCATCTTGGTGTCCTGTGCTGCCTTGAATTTTGCTCTCTCATCTTCAGTATTTGGTCTTTTTAGCGCTGTTCTGTCATCCGAGTCTACTTGAGACCGGTAATACTTGAGTTCCTCTTTTCTGAAAGCTTGCTCCGCCATGGCTGCGTCTCCTTCATCGCACTCAGCTGCTATATCCCGGCTCCCTTGTATGGTGATGGTCTGCTTGGGGCCCGGGATTTTTAGTTGTAGATACACATAACACGGCCTGGCCATGAACTTGGCATAAGCCGGCCTTCCGAATAGCGCGTGATAAGGACTGCGCAACTTAACCACCTCGAAAGTAAGCCACTCGACTCGATAATTATCCTTTGATTCTCCAAAAGCTACCTCCAATGTGATCTTTCCCTCGGGGCACGCTGAGTGACCAGGCACAATCCCGTGAAAAACCGTTGAACTCTTCTGCAGCTGAGACTCCTTGAGACCCATGCGTAGAAAGGTTTCCCAATACAAGATATTGATGCTACTTCCACCGTCCATTAGGACCTTTTTCAGCTCATAACCATTAACCTGTGGTGCCACCACCAATGCTAAGACTCCCGGGTGTTCTATCCTTTCCGGGTGATCTCTTCTGCTCCATGTTACGTCCTGCTCTGACCATCTCAGGTATCTCGGAACAGCCGAAGAAACTGAGTTTACTGCTTGTTTCAGTATCTTTTTATCCTTGTTAGAAATTCCTGTGGTATGCACGTGATATTGTCCCAATTGCTTGGGGTTAGCTTGGAAACCTCCAGCTCCCCCTTGGTTGTTACCCGGATTTCCGCCTGCCGGGTTACCGGCTGGGGGTGGACCGTTGCCTGGGTTTCCACCCGGACCCGGTCCTCCTCCCCGACCTGCACCTCGCATGACCTTGTTTATCTCCTCATTCTTCCATCTCTATAGGCCCGCACACTGCTCCAATGAGTGGTTAGCCGGCCTACCGTTCCTGCTGTGCTTTGGGCACGCCATTCTGAAGATATCCCAATTATTACCCGGCCTCGGCGGTCCTTGATAATTTCCTCCGTTGTGGTTTCCAGCATTGAAATTTCCTTCTGCTCTAGGTCTCAAAGACCCGGCTTCTGTGCTAGCGACAAACTCGGAGCCTCCCTCAAACGGGCGCTTGTTCTGGTTGTTCCCATTGTTACCTCCATTGTTACCCGGCGTTGATCCATTGCCGGTTCTTCCACTATTATTTGTATTTGCTTTTGGTTTCTTGTCATCGACATCCTCTTCTGTAGTATCCGTTGCAGCGTGTTTATTGCATGCATCCATTAGCTCTCCCATCGTAACCTCTGAAGCATTCCGACTAGATTTCATGCGTGTTAACTTTTGCACTAAAGGTATGTACTTGCACGTCTTCGCCATAGCTTGTAGCGCATCTTTGGGCTGAATATCCGTAGATGAGTGAAGTATCTCCATAACCCGGCGCACCCAGCTGCGCGCCGATTCTCCTTTCTTTTGTACACATCGCTCTAGGTCATCAATAGTAAATAGTTTTCTGCACGTCCCGTGAAAGTGCTTGATAAACGCAGTTTTCAACTCCTCCCATGACTTGATAGATCCTTCCGGTAAATTATTGAACCATAACTTTGCTGCTCCTTCTGACATCATCAAGTACATGAACTTGGCTTGAAGATTTTCTGATGCATTGCGAATCGACATAGCCATCTCATAACTGCTCAACCATGTTTCCGGATCCATAGTCGGCTCATAATTCACAACTTTACCCGGTTCTTTGAATTTATCCGGGTAAGGCTCAGCCCTGATGTCAGCCGGCAGGCACTTAGGCCCAGCGAGATTAGTCGGAACTGGCCTCACCCGGGAAACATGTGATCCTGCGGGAGGTGCAGCTGGACGCGGTACGGCTGGTGGCCCATGCACCGCAGACCCGGCCGCGGCCCTCCTGGCTCTAGAACTATCCACGATAGCTTGTGCTGCTGATGCTGCTGGTACTGCATGAACGCGGGGAGGAGGCGGCATTTGCTGCTGCTCTTCCCTCCGCCGCGCTGAACTTGTCTGGATATTGCCTCGTTGCTGGCTGATATATGGTGTCCCATGCATTCCACTTCTGTGATCCGGGTAATTAACTTGCTGCGCTACCGCAGTGCGCAATAGATCTATCGCCCGCCGGGTCTCCTCTGCGTGGGGTGACTCTCTTACGGGGATTTGGTTCAATGCGAGCGTTGCTGCGTACACATTATCCATGGAGTTGTTGTAATGACCTGCTGGTGTGCGAAATCGCGATGGTGGTGGCGGTGGTAATGTATTGCCGGCAGTGACTCCAGTCGGCAATGTGGGTAACCCGGCTTGTATGTTTGCCGGCTGCGCTCCTCCAGTTGCAGGTTGCTGTACGGTTCCTTGGTTTGCTGCCGGAATCGGTTGATCCTGAGGTGTGATAAATAGGTTGGTCGGGTTTATAACTCCACCCGTTGCTGGTAACATGGTTTGATGCCTTTGACGCACCCTGGTTGTCTCTTCTCGGAGCCGGGTTTCCAAAGCGTCCAGCTCACGTTGGCGGGTGGCCATCCCCTGCCTTTCTGCTTCTACTTGCCTTCTCTGTTGCTCCAATGCACGGCGGGCTACGTCCAGATCTCTGACACGTTCCGCCGCGTTTTCCGGAGTAATAACTGTGGCTAAAACGGTTGGATCCAGAATTAAGTTGTTGTTGAATAGGGCCGGGTGTTGCGGGTTTGAAGGACCCGCCCCTGGCGTCCGGTTTGCCAGATATCCAAACATGTTTGCCTGCAACTCGCTGTCCGCCGCGTGGCTGGTAACCGAAGCCGATTCTCCGTCAACTCGGGTGGGAACTGGGTTTCCGTCAACCGGACCTTGCTGCTGGGCCACTGCTGGTGCTGTTCCGACTGTGGCCGCGGTCACGTTCCCCTGATTAAGGTTGATCGCCGGGGCCGTGTAAACCGCAACCTGGCGCGTAATGCTTGGCGCAGATTCGTACTCTTCCTCTTCGCTGCTATTTTCCTCGTACCGGTTCTCCAGCAGATGCAGGATGGACTCGGTATCATCTTCTCTCCTGACCCGGCCACGCGGGGTCCATGCCGGCTCCTCCGGTCGTTCCCTCTTCGTGGGGGGCTCTTCTGTCGGATCTACCGTTTCGACCGATTCTTCCCCATCTGATTGAACGTGGGTAGCTTCCCCTGACACAGAATCAAATCCAAAATCGTCAGGGATTGAACCGGACGTACGTACCATGCCGATGAAGACGTTGATCTGGCCGATTGTCACGACAGATCCGGATTCGAGCAGATCCGACTCTGGCCCCCAGCCGGAATCGTCCACCATCTTCTCTCCTTCGTTGTTGGTGTAGATCTCGCCGATGACAAGGTTCTCCATGATCTTACGAGCTTCTCCCGTGATGTAAACACCCTTGGACGTAGGCCCCATGGTGGGCGCCAACTGTCGTGGGATAATCACGGCAGACGTTACCGGGGGTAACTTATCTTGGGGCAATTCGACTCTGGTGTTTGGGAGAGGGTTTAGCTCAAGGGAAAACATGATGATATGTGATCTGGTCGCCCGCAATCAAGTCGCCGAGTCTCCGATCTAGATATATTAACTCAACTCTCGTATTACACTGGATACTCGATACCTAGCGATATTGCTCAAACTCTTGGATCCCTCTCGTCTAACCCTAGGGGCCGGCTTATATAATATCCGGACCCCCTGGCCTAATCTCCAAGGCGCACTCTGAATCCTACCCGGACACTGCCTACAAACCCTAAACTTCCTTATCGGAACCCACAATCCGGGTTACGAGGCCTACGTTCTTGGGCCTTCTAGAAACTCCTTTATCTTAAGCCGGGTCTTGTGCAGCGTCCTTTGGGCCGAGTTACTCCTTGGCGTTGGCCTACCGGGTTATCATCCCTCCATCAAACCCTGCAATTAAGATATAAGAAGTCTCTTGTGTCCTCAACACACCCAATACTATTGTCAGTTGTATAGGTGCACTAGTTTGGCGAAAAGATGATAAAATATGGGTAATATGAATGAAAAAACAAGGTGTATTAAATCTGTAATAAAAATGGCAGCAAACAAACAAGTAGTAAAACTGAAAGAAAACGATATAGAAATGGTAGAAAACAAGGCATATGGATCATACTTTCACTAGTGGCTACTCTCAACAACATTAAAATAATTAAACATATGATACTTACTCTAACAACATGCATGAAAGACATAGCTCAGAAATCGTTCCTCATGAATCAAGTAGGATGAGAATCGTGTAGGGCTACACAAGCACACCTCAAAGTTAAGGCTCCCATCAATGGAAACCCCAACCCTGTCACTTTGAGCATCCAAAATTTGTACTAATAAACACCACAACCTATCTCTTGAATAGTATCTTTCTAATCAATCCACAACACCCGTACTGTCACCCTTGAACTATAGAGATTATACTAAACACAAGTATCAAGAAACCTCATGATTCCAATTCAATCCAACACAGTAAGAACAACTTTATGATAAGTATCCCTCTAATTCATAGTCCATAGAGTCACACACGGCACCCGTACTGTCATCGTGACATCGTGGAACAAAGGAGACTCCGGAGAATTATGCTAGATAAAACCAATTGAGTACATCATATCCATTACATAATAAAGGGGAAACATCATAGATTCAACAATGATAATATAGCACACCGTCGCAACCAAGATCACATCATGGGAGAGAGAGATAACCACATAGCTACTAGCACGAGCCCTCAGCCTCGACGAGGGACTACTCTCGCATCATCGTGAGAGGAAGCAATGTCGGTGGAGATTGCACCGGAGGCACTTCCCCGTCATGGCAGGGTATCAGAACATGAACTTCTGTCCCGTGAAGTAGATTTTCCAATGGCGGTGGAGCTCAGATGCGTTTCTGGAAAAACCGACGACTGTTCCGTCGTTTTTAGGTCAAACGTGAATTTATAAGCCAAAGGGTGACGTGAGGCGGTGTAAGGCGCCTCCAGGTGGGCCCTCCTCGCGGCCACCACAAGCCTTAGGGTCGTGGGCCCTGATGCGTCTCAAACTTATCTATAATATCTGACGTTCCATGTTGTTTTCATGCCATATGCTACATGTTTCCTATACACTTTATGTCATTTTTATGGATTTCCTGGGGCTAACCTATTGACAAGATGCTATAGAGCCAGTTCCTGTTTTCTGTTGTTTTTTGTTTCGGAAAAGTTGTTCTGGAAATATTCTCGGAATTGGACAAAACAATATCCCAGTGTCTTAGAAATCTGTCACGTACACGGAGTCCAGAGGGGACCCGGAGGGGGCCCCTGGAGGGCCCACACTATAGGGCGGCGCGGCCCCCCTTGGCCGTGCCACCAGGTGGTGTAGCCCCTCCCGGCCACCCACCGACGTTTCCCTCTCGCCTATTTAAGGTCCTCCACAGGTTAACCCTAAATACTATAGCCTTTTTCGGCCCTAAGCCTCCCGACAACGGGCCTCGCTTCGCTCCGTCCGAACTTTCCTTTATCTTTATATAAATTTGGATCACCACAAAATAACACTAACCGTACACTTATGGATATGGCGCGCAATATGATGAGTTATTCCACCTTCCCATTGGGATTATGGATGGACGCGCTTAAAACCGTCATTCACGTTCTCAATAGAGTACCAAGCAAGTCGGTGCCTAAAACACCGTACGAGTTGTGGACATTAAGAGCACCATCTCTACGACACCTTAGGGTGTGGGGGAAACCAACTGACGCCCAAGTGTTTAATCCAAATATTGCAAAGTTAGATACCAAACAGTCAGTTGCCACTTTATTGGCTATCCTGATAGATCAAAAGGTTTTCGTTTCTACTATACAGACAGATACATAAAGTTTGTAGAAACAAGACATGGAGTCTTATTAGAGGACGAAATGATGAGGGAGAGTGACGAGGGGATGAGTCCTGGACCTATCGGGTGAGGCTACCCGGTCCATGGCCCAAGACCTAAGCCCAAAGGAAAGTACCATCAACAGTTCTAGAAGGCCTAATCAAAGGCCCACCTGCAAAGCCTTGCGGGTCAAGAAGGAAACTTGTAACCGACCTAAACTAGGGTTTGTAATCCACCCCAGGTACGGTTTGAGACCTGGCCACCTATATAAGGCTAGGAGAACCACCGAGAGGGGAATCCAAGCAATCGCGCACTACCAAAGCCTTGAACTCGAGACCATACTCTCGATTCGAGCACCCCCATTGTAACCGATCTACTGATAATACAGATCGACAGAGCAGGAGTAAGGGTTTTACCTCTACGAGGGCCCCGAACCTGGGTAAATCTTGCCCCCTATTAGCCGACGATCGTCACCAGCGCCTACACGTTCTCCTAATCGAAACCCTATCGGTTCATCCGAGGGACTTGTTGAGCTGACTATTCGACAATTGGCGCCGTCTATGGGAACGGCGGGCGCTGGATCTACGACGTCTTCGGCCTCATCATCGCCAACCTTCAGCTGGAGCCCCGGAACCTCGACTCCAACATATCCGATCCGATTCGGGTCGATCACCATCTCTCCACACTCGCCGGAATCACGCCCGACGTTCAGCGGATTGGAGAAAAGCGTCAGCCTGACGTTCGAGAGCCTCCACTTCCACGCCAACAAAGCAGGAATCCTGCACTTCTCCGGGCAAGCCGATCTCGGCCACTCGGACTCCGAGTCCGTCTCAAGCCCGGCAACATTCGCCTTGCCGCCCAATGATGCTACTTGCGATATAGCGCCCAGCGGCGGATCCATCCGCCCCAGCACTCGCAACTTTCATACTATCTCGGCTGAAGAACCTTCTCGGGTCGGCGAAACTTGTCAGCCTCCGCCTAGGACTCACGGGCCATATCTGGCTCAAGTCTGCATGGCAGGATCGGCCGAGCCACCCGAAGAAACTGAAGACAGCCGGAAAGAGCAAGAGCACATCAAAGTGTCGCGAGACGCCTGGCTCAAGGCAAAAAAATCTGTACACTCAGGCCAGACGATTGAAGAAGGAGCCCCTCAGGAAGATCTGACTGCATACCACTATCACCTAGTGAAAGTAGCGGAATTGATCAGAGAAGCCCGCAAGAATCTGGACGAATGGAAGAAACCGGCGGACGAATCAAGTCTACACCGTGTGGCTCCCTTCAAAACATATTTGGTAGGGAACAACCCCCGAAGAAAAGATACGTCTCCAAGACCGCTGCCATGGATGGCGAGTCTCTCAGCGGGATCAGCAGAACACTCGAAACCTCCCTTATGCACGTCGACAACGACAACCACATACCTGCAGGCAAACCAGCCAGGGGAGAATGACCCCCGCGCGGAGCAATATAAGCAAGTCCAGAAGGGGCTAGGCATGGCAGCCGCGAGACTCGCAGCCCAAGGCCGCAAGAACGCGACTGCACAAGAGACCGAGAAAACCCCTCGGAAAGACAAAGAAACACCCCGCAGACGCGGGAGCACATCGCCTAGAAGGGAGAAATAAACTCGTCGCGCCCGAGGAAAGGAGGCCCGGCGTTGCGGTGATAGCCCGAGTAGCAGCGACGACAGCCCGAGGGATCGAGATCGCAGTCCATGGCATCATAGCAGCCGCTCGCGACACGGCAGCAAGGAGCCGCGGAAGGAGAAAGATCGCGACCGGCCTGGATACAACGCGCGATCTGACATCGCGCAGAACAAAATCAACAAGGCCCGAGCGATCAGGAACCGCGCACGGTCCCCGTCCACCTCCTCCGACGAAGAGGCCTGCGGCGCATTGTTCTTTACTCGCGACATCCGCGAGGCACCGATGCCCAAGAGATTTAAGCTTAATACGGAAGTGCCAAAATACGATGGCTCGCTGGAGCCCAAATCCTGGATGTCGGATTACCTCACGGCAGTTAAATGCCAACGTGGGAACAAGACCCCGGCTATGCAATACCTTAACCTACATCTTGTAGGCGCCGCACGCAGTTGGCTCGAAGGAAGACCGAGGGCGTGCTATGGATCATGGGACGATCTAACCTTCGACTTCCGCAAGAACTTCCAAGCAACATATAAAAGACCCGCGTCCATCGAGGAGCTGCGGGCTTGTAAGCAGAAGAGTGGTGAGTCTACTCGCGAGTATATCCAGCGGTGGACCACGCTCAAAAATACGTCAGGAAACATATCGGAAGAGGTTGCAGTCGAAGCTTTCACCAAAGGATCTCAACGAACCGCCTTCAGAGAAGAACTGGGGCGAGCCGCACCCAAAACCATCGGGGAGCTGATGGCTATAGCCGACAGATGGGCCAACAGTGAAGACTCGGTGCGCAATGAAAAGGCATCTACGCCAGCACCCGAGGACGACCGCCATGGTCGGAAGAAAAGGAGAAAGCATTATGATCATGATGATCGAGAAGAACTGGTGGCGGCAGAGTTTACAAGAAATTGTGACAGCGGACCTCGTGGAAATCGCGAATGGAAGCCAAAGCCAGAGGATAAAACTCTTGAGGAAGACCTTAACGGTTATTGCACACTACATCTACTCACAGATAAGCGCACAGGAAAGACCAAGGCAACTCACCTCCTCAAGGACTGCCAAAAGTTTCAGGACATCCACGAGGCCTACACGAAGAAAAACAGAGCCGCAGTGAATCAGGGCTACCCACAGCTCCCAAGAGGAGGACATCAAGGATTCCACCCGCCACAACCCCTACCTCCACCAGGACATCAAAACATGGTGCTGGCCGTGCTACCAGCGCCACCCGCCGCAAACCAGGGAGGCAATGGGAACCCGAACCCAGCAGGGCTACTCGGAATGATACAGAAAGTCTGCCCCTCCCGCGGAGTCCAGAAAACAAACACGCGCCAAGTGGTCATGGAAGTACAAGCTCCACCGTCCAAACCTGAATTATTGAAAATGGCGGACCAGTTGATAACTTTCTCCAAAGATGACCACCCCCTCGGTTATATCGACCAGGACACGCCGCGCTCGTTATTCAAGCATAGATAGGCAATTATGAACTCGCACGAGTGTTCATGGACGAAGGCAGCGGAATCAACATCATCTACATGGACACACTCCGTAAGTTGAACAGGAACCTGGACTGACTCGCTGAATCAGAAACATCCTTCCACGGGATAGTACCAGGCAAAGCAGTCCAACCACTCGGAACAATCAATTTGTAAGTGGTGCTCGAAAACCGAAGAAACTACATGCAAGAGTTCCTCGACTTTGAAGTAGTCGACTGGCCCTCACAGTACCACGCCATTCTTGGCCGAACATCTGCGCGAGATTCATGGCAGTACCCCACTACGCCTACCTGAAGCTTAAACTTCCCGGGGAATACGACACCATCACCATAGATGCCGACTTCCAAAAATCCGATAAGTGTGACATTGAGTTCAATGAGATCGCGAAATCTTTCGGGATGCAGGAGGAGCTGGCAGAATTGGCAAAGACCACGGACCACTCTGTGATGCCACTCACAAGGAAGAACGCTCCAGAACTCGAGTTCAGGGATACCCAGGGAGTTCGCCGAGCACTCACTAGAAGTTTTTAAAGATGCCAAACCTATCAAGCAAACGACCCGATGGTTCTCCGAGCCAAAGCAGAAGGCACTCGGAGAAGAGGTGAATCGACTACTCGCCGCAAAATTCATCAGAGAGATAAAAATATCCACATGGTTAGCAAACCCGGTGCTGGTCCCGAAGAAAAATACTGACATCCTTCGCATGTACATCGACTATACGTAGTTGAACAAACACTGCCCAAGGATAATTTCCCCTTGCCACGGATCGACCAGATCGTGGACTCCACTGTAGGCTGTGAGCGTCTCTCCTTCTTGGAAGCCTACTCGGGCTATAATCAGATTATGATGAAAGAGGAGGACGAGGAGAACACAACATTCAGCACACCTCACGGTCTCTACTGCTACATGATAATGCCCTTCGGGCTGAAAAACACAGGCGCAACATATCAGCGCTGCATGCAAAAATGCCTCGCCAAACTCATTGGCAAGAACGTATAGGTGTACGTTGACGACATCGTCATCAAAACTCGGGTTGAAGATACGCTCCTAGAGGACATCCGGGAGACATTCGACGCTCTCAATGCATATAGGATCAAGCTCAACCCGATAAAATGCTTCTTTGGCGTTCCCGCGGGACAACTCCTCGGGTATTTGGTGTCCGTCCATCGAATTGAAGCCAATCCAGAGAAAATTCAAGCAATCTTGACAATGAAGGAGCCAACCAATCTTCGCGGCCTACAGCGGCTCGCAGGGCGACTAGCCGCCCTAAGCAGATTCATCGCAAGATTAGGCGAGCAAGCATTGCCCTTCTACAAGTTGCTGAAGAAAACAGATAAGTTTGAGTGGACACCCGAAGCAAAAAAGGCGTTCATCGACTTGAAAAGAGCACTGCAGAGTAGGCGCGTCCTGGCAACACCACAGGAAAGGGAGGCCCTATACCTATACCTATCTGCAACAAACCAAGTCATCAGCACGGTCATCGTCGTCGAGCAACCAGAGGATGGCACGGTGTACGGAGTTTAGCGGCCAATATATTATGTAAGAGAGGTGCTTTCTCCATGCAAGCAGCGATACCCTCACTATCAGAAGCTCGTGTATGGCGTAGTCCTCACGACCCGCAAGCTCAAGCATTACTTCCAGGAGCATACCGTCATGGTGCTAAACGACGCATCACTCGGTGCCATCATGAACAACCCAAAGGCATCCGGAAGAATCGCAAAATGGAGTATCGATCTAGGCGCTTGGGATATCATTTATGCAGGCCGCAAATCCATAAAATCCCAATTCATTATGGAATTCCTAAGCGAGTGGACGGAGCTGCAAACACCAGGACCCCTAGAATACACGAGCAACTCGATCATGTACTTCGACGGGTCGAAAACAAACGAAGGAGCCGGAGCCGGAGTTATTCTTATATCTCCTCAAGGCGACAAGATGCGATACGTCTTGTGACTGGATTTCTCTCCTGATGACCCAGCGTCCAACAACAACGCAGAGTATGAGGCCCTCCTACACGGCATGAAAATGGCAATCGCCTGTGGAGCTACCCGATTGATGATATATGGAGAATCAAATATCATCGTGCAGCAGATGATGAAGGAGTGCGATGCTATCGCGGATAACATGGTCGCGTATCGTGACATGTACAATCTACTCGGGGGAAGTTTCAAAGGGTGCGAACTGAAGCACATTGCACGATCAAGCAATGAGGAAGCAGATCAACTGGCCAACATGTTGTCAACAAACGCCCCCATCCCTCCACGAATTTACTTCGAACGAATGATCAAGCGATCAGTCAAAATCAGAAACCCAGCAGGAACACCTGCAACAGTGGAAACACACGACAGCCCGCAAATTGCTATGATCGAGCTCATCCACACTATTTCAAGGCAAGTTTTTATGGTCGAGCCAGTCTGGACGCAGAAATACCTCGACTACTTGTCAAACAAACAGATCCCAGCAGACATTTGCGAGGCTCGACAAATAGTACGGCGCAGCAAATACTTTCGAATGATCAACGGCGAGCTATACAAGCAAAGCATATAAGGGGTATTGCAGAGATGCATAGCACCAGAAGACGGCGAGGAATTGCTCCGGGATATACACCAGGGAGACTGCGGCCACCACGCCAGTTGGAGATCCATCGTAGGCAAATCCTTCAGGACAGGATTCTATTGGCTCACAGCAGCAAGGGACGCCAAAGATCTAGTCGACAGATGCAACGCTTGCCAAAGGTTTGTGCCTAGACCGCATGCTCTTGCGACAGAAGTGCACATGATTCCAATCGCCTGGCCTTTCGCCCAATGGGGGCTCGACATGTTGGGACCACTGCGCAAGTCAATACCTGGAGGATATACGCACCTGCTCGTGGCAGTTGACAAATTCTCAAAATGGATAGAGGCCATGCCAGTCACTTCCGCGCATGCATAGTGCGCTGTCAGATTCCTCTATTCCATCGTGGGCAGATTCGGTGTGCCGCACAACATCATCACAAACAATGGCAGCAACTTTACGGCCAAGGAAACACATGAATTTTGCAAAGAAAAGGGAATCACCCTCAACTCCGCCTCGGTAGCTCACCCGCAAACTAATGGCCAGGTCGAGCGTTCTAATGGATTAGTTTCGGCTGGCCTAAAGAAGCGTCTACCTGATTGCCTGAAACCAGCGACGGAGCACTGGGCCGAGGAACTACCATCAGTACTGTGGAGCCTACGCACAACACCAAATCGGTCAACAAACAATACGCCATTTTTCATGGTCTACGGAGCTGAAGCCGTCCTACCTGAAGATGTGAAATTCAGCACTCCACGAGTCGTTGCATACAACGAAGAAACCTCAAACAGGGCACTCGCAGAAGACGTGGACGCACTCGATGAGATCCGGGACATTGCACTCGCAAGATCCGCAGTATACCAGCAATTACTGCGCAACTATCACAGTCGCTGTATACGCCACAGATCCTTCGTGGTAGGAGACCTGGTGGTGTGGCTCAAGCAAAAGGAAGGACACAAGCTCGAGCCACCTTGGGAAGGACCCTTCATAATACATGAAGTTATCCTAGGAGGCGCCTATCGATTGAAGAACCCGAAGACCGGTGGTATCTACTCCAACCCATGGAACGTTGCGCATCTCCGCAAGTTCTACCCCTAGGATTATCCTACTCGCAAGAAATAAGGTTGTACCATCCACGCTGTATCGTGATCAATCACATGGCTTCTCAGCCATATCAATAAATACATGGTTTCTCAACCATAGCAATCTTGATTTTTATCTCTCTCTAAACATGCTAAAACGACAGGTACACACCCCAAACACACGGGGGCTACGCCTAACTCTAGCATCAGAACATACCTTTGAGTAATATCACTCGATACAAATAATACAAGGTACAACAAGGTCCACACCTTATAAACACCTTTAAATACAATCGAACAAAATATACAAGGTTTACACCTTAAAACACCTTACAACAAGATATTTACATCTTAGAATTACATTTAACGGCGACCAGCCTCCTCTGCAAGTATTTGATCAATCTCTTCGGAAGTCATTCGAACAATCTGATCCGCTGCAGGACACACGGCCGCATAGTGAGGAGAAAAATCCACTGGTGCACCTCTGGAGTTAGGAAGCCGCGCCATAGAAAGGAAGTTGGCCTCAGGATGCCACAGCCGAACAAAGGCAAGTGCCACATGGGCTCCACCGACAAGTTGTTTGCGTACGCACTCTCAAACTTCTCCCACCCGACCAAACATCCTGAGCAAGCTACTCAAGCTATCCGGGACAACACCCAAAGGGTAAAATGTCGGATGGACAGAGGACAGGGCCTTGCGACAAGACTCAATGATTACCTGCGCCTGGCTCGCCTGATACTTCAGGGTAGCAAGGATAAAACCTCGCTTGCGGTCAGCCTAGAACTCACTCGCATGAGGGTTGGAGCTACTCGACTCATGAATAATTTTATTATTCACCGAATGGGTCTCACAAACCCCGTCAGGATCAACAACTATGAGAACAGCAAAAGTGTCAAAACAAAGAGCGGAACCAAGGACAAAGTACTCGGGGGCTCACAAACTTATAGAGCATTCCTTTGGCAACAGCCGCAAGTTCTTCCATCACAAACTGCTCACGCTCCATAGCAAGTTTCTAGTTCGACTTAGCAACATCGGCCACACCTCGCAGAGCCTTCAGCTTGCGCGCGCCATCTGCAACACGGTCACAGAGTGATGCAAATGTGATGGCAGCAGCAACAAGGGGATTAACCTGCAAAGCAGACCCACTCGAGGACTCTAAGTTGGGATCCACTACCTGGAAAGAAAGAGAGTTCAGAAAATTCACAAGACCCCACTCGAGAACATACCGCCCATTCCACGGGTGCTCGGGGGCTACTCCCATCGGGAGCATAGGAAAGTAAGGCGCAACAATCAGACGCTCAAGATTTTAGAAAACACTTCGATTATGCAATATAAAATACGGGAATACATCCCAAGGTTCATTAAATCGACATGCAAAAGGAAACAAGAAAAAAACTATCCTAAGGGGTTGCAGAAGTAGTGCCACTCGCGGAAGGCTGTCCCCTACGACCAGCACGAGAAAGCACTCCAGAAAGCATCTTCGCGAGGACTTTAGCACGAGCGCTAAAGGACGGATTCCTACATTCTTGCCCGTGGAGTCGCAAGGAATGTCCGAGCACACCTTATCCAGGTCACCTGATACTCCATGCGCCAAGGCAAACTGGATCGCCGTCTTGGCTCCGCACTCAGTCTGCGCGAGTGCAAACTTGTGGAGAAGATTCTCATCGCCAAGAAAGGCATGCAGAAGGCCTCCCAAGGAAGGAGGAACCGCTGCATCCACAAACAGGCGCTCATGGAACTGCGTAACACTCGGGTGGCATCACCAACGAGGAAGCAGATTCCATTTGCGTGCTCTCGGATCTGGGCGCACGTATCAGTAAGTGCGTCCAGTCGCTGATATCCGGGGATCTCCAACCCGACCCCAAGAGCATCTGAGACAAACATAAAACAATCATCAGCAAGGAGGGGCGAATAAAGTTTCCAGTCGAAAAACAGTGACACATAACATTACCCGCGAGTTTCTGGGCCAAAGGGCGGATAAAATCGACGAGGTCGTTGTGGTGCTTCGCTCCCGCCTCTTCCATCTGCTTCAGGGCCCCCTGAGCTCTCGAAAGGCTCCCTTCAAGATCGGCTGAGCATTTGCAGGCGGATTCCAACTCCTTTCGGGAGGATTCTAGCTCTGCCTCAAGAGTTTTCACTCGAGAGACAGCTTCCTCTTTCTCAGCTTTCAGGCGGGTGACCTCAACTGCAATGGAAAAGACGCAGTTGGAACGACAATTATAATCAAGAAGAAGCAATGAAGACGAGAATGGTGCATTAGCTTACCTTGAAGAGATTGACCATCTTGGACAAGCCGATCCCGATCTGTCCTAAGGGAGATGCAGTCCGCTTCGGCCAGAAGTACTCGACGCCCGAAACCAGCGAGGGAGTCGAGGAGAGCCTGCAAAAAACCCAAGGAAAAAATTCAAGTTAAGGACCAAAGTCACTTGATCCTATACACGAATGTACACAGTTAAGTATAGCCTCGGGGGCTACTCCCATCGGGAGCACTGCCGTGCACCCGATAGAATTCAAGGGAAACGAAAAAAGGAGGAGAAGACTTCGACTTGAGCCTGTGGCCAACTGCAAGCAATTGACCACAAACTCGGGGGCTACTCCCATCGGGAGCACTATCGTGCACCCGATAAAATTTCGAACGAGCAAAGAAAAGAAAAGTGGACTTACTTTGCCCTGAGCGGTAGACAAAGGCTCCGCCGAGCTGCCCGAAACCTGCTTGCTCGCAGACGCTCCACCCGGAAAGCTAGGCAGCTCGTACTCTGGAGTCACAGTTGCTCTCGCAGGACTTGGGGATCTTCGAGTGGCCTCAGCAGCTGGAGCCTCAGTCGCGGCTGATTCTTTTCTCTTCACAGATGGAAGTGAAGAAGCAAACCGACTAGGGCAAATAGTCGCAAGGCTGCTGTTGAAAGCAAAATCAGAATAAAGAACAAGGAACGACAAGGAAACTTTGCCACTAAGAGCAAGGCATGACAGACTTACTCGTCCTCATCGTCATCATCAAGAACATCTGGGTTCCAAGCAGTGAAAACCTTTGGCGGATGACCAAGAGGAGGAAGCGTACGGAGGGGAGGCACCTGAAGAGGCTCGGTCGCCTTAGTAGACCCATTACCCAAGGAGCTATCCTTGGAAGTGACTTTGTCATCCTCATTCCTAACGCTTGCGATGGTGGAGCTCATCGCTACCCGACTCCTCCTCATCGTCCATATAGTCGCGCTCGGAGCTTGAATCAGCTTCTGCGACACTAGTTTTGAGAGGAGCCTCGACGTTACTCGCCAGGAGGTCCGAGGCATCTTCAGACAAAACCAGCGGGTAGCACGTCGCTACCTTCAAGCTCTGCGGAGGCAGGAGAAGAAGAAAGAAGATCTTCAATCGACAAAATCTCAAATTGGAAAATAACAAAAGAAGAACAAGAAGAAACTCACCTCAGTTGGGGGAGGTTTGGAAGCCTCGATGGCTCGAGAGAACAGGCCGAGTAGTCCTCTCCCTTCTTCAGCTTGGTGATGGCCGCAATCTTTTTCTCGAACTCAGCGTTCGAGAGAAGGTCTTCACAGACGCGGCTCCGGTCCTGGGTGCCTTGGTAATCCCACATGGTGGATGACCTCGCCTGAAGGGGCTGGATCCTTCATCGAAGAAACACACTCGCGATGAGAATTCCATTCAACAGAACACCCAACGCTTTGTCGCAGAAGTTCGCCACTTTCGCGAGTAGCCGAGAGACGATCTTGCTGTCTTCGGCGGAGAGCTTGTGCGACCATGACTTCCTCCACTTCAGAATAGCGAATGGGTGGAACCCAGGAGCCCCACCCGCGCTGTTGTCGATGACGTAGAACCACTTCTTTCGCCATCCTTGCGCCAAGTCGACGAAATACATCTCCATGTAGGGGATGTTGGTTCTCGCCTGGATCCCGATGCCTCGGTGCACAACGGCTCCCCCATCTTCTCGCCTGGCTGCGCTTCCCGGAAGATCCGCACCTTAAAGAGGGCCTTCCAGAGGCCCCAGTGCGGGCGGATGCCCAGAAAGCACTCGCAAAGCATGATAAAGCACGATATGTGTTGAATCGCGTTTGGAGGCAAGTCGTGGAGCTGTATGCCATAGACATACAGCAACCCGAGGAGAAAAGGATGGAGGGGGAGAGAGAGACCGTGCGAGACGTGCTCCGCGAAGAGCACGCGCTCATTCATGTGAGGATTGGGTACCTGTTCCTTCTTGGACAAGCGCACGCGCTTGTCAGTGTCAGGCGGGAGCAGTCCTTCCCGCTGCATCTCAGCGAGGCTCTTCCTATTGGTGTTAGCGGCGCGCCAATCGCCCGTCCTCACGAGAGACGGCCCGGAAGCGTCCGCCACTTCCTTCAACGACGACGCGGTAGCACTGCGTTTCTTCCCGCCCTCCATGGGATCTATCTTGTGCTTACAGAACAGGAGGTGTGCGCGAGGAGGAGGAAGATGAGCAAATGACCGGGAGGTTTACCCATCTCCTAAGGATTGTTACTTATACACAGCCCAGGCCAATCCAGACCGTGGATTTGGCGACGTGGCGCCCATCGCGGCCGCCACGCGTGAAGTGGAAACGAGGCGGCGGCGAACACTTACGCTGGCACGATCTTTACAGAAGATCGTGCGCATTTACAGCTCGTGGCTCGCGGAAAAACCGGACACGACCTATCGTTTCAGGTCAAAAGGATGACAAGGTCGGCCCGAGTGCTCTGCTTCGCTTCGTCACGTCCCATCGGGAGGAGCCAGAGCAGATGAGTGCGCAGTGACATCACTGCATACATCATCAAGACACGAAAACTCTTTCGCATAAGCTCCCTAACACGGAATTTCTTTCGTATGGGCACATCAAGATGCGAAAACTCTTTCGCATAGGCCTCCAAACACAATTTTTTTTCGTATGGGCACATCAAAAAGCGAAATCTCTTTCGCATAAGCCCCCAAACACGAAATTTCTTTCGTATGGGCACATCAAAACGCGAAATCTCTTTCGCACAAGCCTCCGGGCACGAAATTTCTTTCGTATGGGTATGTCAAGACGCAAAAATTTCTTTTGCATAAGTCCCCAGACACGAAAGCACTTTCGTATGGGCAAGGCAAAAACAAATTTATTACAAAATGCAAAAATCTCTTTTTGCATGAATACAACAAAGGAAGGAGATCTCTTCACTCGAAGAATCACAGGAAGGCAATCAAAGAGAAATCGCGAGTACGCGGCTCCCGCTACTCTTTCACACGATGTATCTACACATCTCTATCCTGGATTGTTCGACCGACTAGGCACATAGGGATGCCGTATTCTCTCGAGTACGAAGGTAAGACCCAAAGACCTCTCTTGTGGGCGTGGAATCCCACTCAAGCTGCGTCTTCCGGTATATTTCCGTGTCAACAACACGAAGTAAAATCCCAGCGGATGCGCCGGGTACCCCTATAGGTTAAGTTCGACTCGGTAAGACCTCCACGGCCCACTCGCAACGATCACCTCACCGGATTTGAGTCGGAGGTCTCGAGTCTGTGTAGGCCAGAACTCTTTTTGCCTTAGATGCAATTAATTTGCACTGAGCTTTCGGGAGAGCCAAGCAACTGAGCCACATCCTTCTGCGAACACAGCCAGTACACAAGCACATTTATTGCTCGATGCTCGAGTACAAGAAGCGCATCACGCACAGGGTATACGCCCTCCATATTCAAGTGATTGAAACAATCAATCGAAGGAAAGCAAGATGAACTTTGAGTGTCCACCCGACAGATTCTCAATCGAGTAAACACTCGGGGGCTACTGACAAGGGGATGAGTCCTGGACCTATCGGGTGAGGCTACCCGGTCCATGGCCCAAGACCTAAGCCCAAGGGAAGGTGCCACCAAAAGTTCTAGAAGGCCCAATCGAAGGCCCACCCACAAAGCCTTGCGGGTCAAGAAGGAAACTTGTAACCGACCTAAACTAGGGTTTGTAATCCCCCCGGGTACGGTTTGAGACCTGGCCACCTATATAAGGCCAGGAGAACCACCGAGAGGGGAATCCAAGCAATCACGCACTACCAAAGCCTTGAACTCGAGACCATACTCTCGATTCAAGCACCCCCATTGTAACCGATCAACTGATAATACAGATCGATAGAGCAGGAGTAAGGGTTTTACCTCTACGAGGGCCCCCGAACCTGGGTAAATCTTGCCCCCCTGTTAGCCGACGATCGTCACTAGCGCCTACATGTTCTCCTAATCGAAACCCTATCGGTTGATCCGAGGGACTTGTTGAGATGACTATTCGACAGAGAGCATTGTAGCTCGGAAAATTGATTTTGAGGAGAAGAGGGTGCATGCACCTAATCCGATGATTCATGAGCCATTTTTCGCACTACCTATTGTACGGCACCGAAAATCTGAGGTTGCGGTGCAAGCACCGGTTGTAACTCCACCCGTGACAACTAGGAGTGAAGATCCAGAACCTGCCCGATAGGAGACGACTGAACCCTTTGTTGAGTATGAAAGGGAGGTGCAACAAAATTTTTTAGAAGATGTGCCGGAAGTTTAGGCACAAAATGAACCAAGAAACGAGGCCCTTAGAAGGTCTACAAGACATAAAAAATCAGCTATTTCTGATGATTATAAAGTTTATAACACAGAAATGGCTCATATGGAAGGTGATCCCACTTCATATGAAGAAGCCGTGAGAAGCCCTCACTCGTCGAGGTGGATGGAGGCGATGGAAGACGAGATGAAATCGACGAGTTCCAATGATGTTTGAGACTTAGAGGATATTCCCAAAGGAGCCAAAACAATAGGTTGTAAATGGGTCTACAAAACAAAGTATGACTCTAATGGGAATGTAGAGAAGTATAAAGCACGACTTGTGGCAAAAGGATTTACACAAAGAGAAGGGGTAGATTACAATGAGACATTTTCTCCGGTCTCATGTGAGTATTCCTTCAGAATCATAATGATTTAGAGCTGCATCAAATGGATGTAAAGACGACACTTCTAAACAGAGATTTAAAAGAAAATGTATACATGAAACAACCCAAGGGTTTTATCATGGAAGGCAAGGAAGATATGGGATGCCACCTGAAGAAATCCATTTATGGATTAAAACAATCCTCTAGACAGTGGTATCTGCAATTTAATGATACAATTAAGATTTTAAGGTTTAAGGAGAATGTTGAGGATATCTTCATTTATGCAAAGTTCAAAGGTGGGAAATACATTTTCCTAATCTTCTGTGTGGATGATATCTTACTTGGTAGCAGTGATGTCAGTCTGCTACGAGAAACAAAGAAGTTCTTATCCTCAAACTTTGATAAGAAAGATCTTGGTGAAGCATCATATGTTTTGGGCATAGAATTTCACCGAGATAGAGAAAATGGAGTTTTAGGACTATCACAAAAGGCATATTTTGAAAAGGTTATTAAAAGTATAATATGCATACTAGTTCTGCCACACCTTCTCCTATAGTCAAGGGCGACATTTTTGGGAAATTCCAATGTCCCAAGAACTCAATGCTTCGGTTGCATTACAGTATGCTTCGGCTGTTGGAAGCTTACAATATGCACTAGTGTGCTCTCGCCTTGACTTAACTTTTATCACCGGGGGTATCAAAATAATCCAGGCACAGAGCACTGGAAGATGGTAAAGAAAGCATTGTGTTATGCGCAAGACACAAAGGACCTAATGCTAACATACAGAAGATTTGATTCCCTAGAGATAAGAGGCTATCAGACGCAGATTTTGCAGTAGACAAAGATGATAGAAAATCCACGTTAGGATACATATTTACTCTCGCTGGAGGGGTTATTTCCTGGAGAAAGTCCAAACAGTCAATAGTTGCATCATCCACGATGTATGCAGAATTTATAGCATGTTATGAGGCCATGGGGCAGACGATATAGTTAAAGAAATTTATACCCGACTTGAAATTGTTAGATTGCATTCACAAACCAGTAAAGATGTAATGTGACAACCAGCCCGCGGTATTCTATGCCCACATTAACAAATCGAGTAATGCTACCAAACCAATAGAAATAAGGTATTATGTTGTGAAAGATAAAATTCAGAATCAAACTATAAGTCTCGAGGTTATAAGGACAAAGGATATGCTTGCGGATCCGTTTACGAAAGGCTTACCACCCCATGTGTTCAAGGAACACTTAGCCGATATGGGTATAAGGGAAAAACTATGATTCGTGGATCGAGGCTTGAAAAGGAACAATTTTTTGTTTCTAAAACAGAGAGTTATATTGTAGCTGTCCGATTTTATCAGCAATTGAGCTGTGACGATGAAATATGCTCTATGTGATGAAACGAGTAAAAGTATGTGATGAAACGAGTAAAAGTAAAAAGTAAAAAATTAAAAGTAAAATGTTGAGATAAAGGCTCCGATAGGCCCAACGGCCTATCGGGCCCATGGTCAATGCGCCTGATCAGGGACACCCAACCTCCTCTCGTTGGTGGGCCCTTGTCACCTGCGCTATATAAACGGAGGTGGGGGCCAGGGCACGGTACACGTGGTTCGTCCGCCGCCGCAACCCCACCGACACACCCTAGCCGATCTAGGTTTAGCGCAGAGTGACGGGAAGTGCCACCACATCCACTGCCGCTCATCGCCGCCACCACTGCGTCACCATGGTCACCTCGACGGGATCGTCATCGCAAGAAGACGTTAGTCCTCCCATCTCTCTTTGTTCTCTCTCTCTCTCAAATCGCACTCACAGAGGCAACCATAGAAACACTACCGATTGCATCTACCCTAGATCGATCTTAGGGTTTCAACATACCTATCTACCCCCTCCGTTCCTAAATGTAAAATGTTTTAGCTCTTTTCCACGTTCACATATTTCTACATGTATCTAGACAACTTTTAGTGCATATGTTCACTCATATTAGTTTGTATCTGGACACCACGAGGAATAGCTAGAACATCTTATATTTAGGAATGGAGGGAGTAATAATTAGAGGTTGTATGGATGCACCCAAAAATGTTGATAGCAGGAGACATTCTTGTTGTTGGTCGCACGTCTGAAACTCTGAACACAACATGGTATTGGGTCAACAAAATTCTCCGTTTAAGACCGCTGTGCACTTTGTCTTCAAGAAACGGACGTGCTTAATTACAAGTTCATGTCAGAAAAAGGAGTTACAAGTAGCACCAAACTGCAGCTAGACGCTCAATTACGCTTATTTGTACTCATCTTTAACTTTGGAGGTTACGATCTTATACGCAAGGACTTAAATTCTTACACTATTGATCCATGCACCATGCTCGTGCATGTGCGTATAAGATGAAAAGCAAAGCTTTCTCCTGACATTTCTCGGTTCTGAAGCTGACCGAGCTTGGAATTTCGACCACCATGGCTGCCGTCCTCAAAGTCTATTTCACCCTGTGCCTGTTCGTCTTACTTGGCGGTGGACACGTACAGGGCAGTAGCAATGGTGCTGCCGCCGGCGTCTACGACGTGACAGAGTACGGAGCGACTCCGGGCAGCGAAGACAACAAAGACGTGAGTGAAGTGATCGAACCACGCGTCGATCCCTTTGTCTCCTTTTATTTTCTGAACCATGCGTACGTCCATCACCCCTGTCTGTCCAGGCATTCGTGGCGGCTTGGCGCGCCGCGTGCAGCTCCACGGCCGGCAACGCGACGATCCTGGTCCCCGAGGGCACATTCGCCGTCGGCACCGTCGAGTTTTCGGGCCCGTGCAAGGGCGGCGGCTCGGCCGTAGTCTTGATCGACGGCGTGCTCCGGCCGTGCACGGGTGGATGCCGCTTGTCTGATGATGCCTGGATCACGTTCAGTGCCCTGACCAACCTCCTGGTCACCGGCGCCGGAACCCTCGACGCTCAGGGAGGCGCCCAGACCAACAAGCCCAAGACGACGGTACTGACTCCGGCCGTACGTTGAGTACTGATCGATGGAGCGTGGGCGGGTCAGTTTTCTTTTCTGAACGAGACGGTTTCGGCAAATGTGCAGACTCTGGAGCTGGACGGCGTGGCGAACTCGACGGTGAGGGGCCTGCGGTTCATTGACAGCCGGGGGTTCCACGTGAGCTTCCACCGCAGCAGCGGAGTCGCGGCGGAGGGCCTCCGCATCCACGCGCCGGCGGCCAGCCGCAACACGGACGGCATCCACGTCGGCTTCTCGAGCCACGTCCGCATCGCCGACTCGGTCATCGGCACCGGCGACGACTGCGTGTCCGTGGGCCCCGGCTCCTCCGACGTCGTCGTCACCGGCGTCGTCTGCGGGCCGGGCCACGGCATCAGCGTGGGGAGCCTGGGGAGGGAGGAGGGCGAGGAGGACGTGCGCGGGCTGGTGATCCGGAACTGCACGGTAAGTGGCACTACCAACGGGTTGCGCATCAAGACGTGGCCTGGCTCGCCCCCGAGCCGGGCGTCCAACATCACCTTCGAGGACATCACCATGGCCAACGTCTCCAACCCCATCGTCATCGACCAGCACTACTGCCCCCACGACCACTGCTCCGACGTCCGCAGGCCTTCGCTGGTTCAGATCAGCGACGTGACGTTCAGGAGGATCGAGGGGACGTCGAGCACCAAGGTGGCAGTGCAGTTGCGGTGCAGCGAGGAGCGGCCGTGCAGCGGGGTGCGCCTGGACGGCATCAACCTCCGGTGCGGCGACCAGCCGTGCCATGCGCAGTTCGCCAACGTGCGGGGGACGCCCGGCTTGGAGGCGCAGGCGCCCAGCCTGTGGTTTCCGATCGACCCAGAAGCTTCCCCAGTATCATCAGACACTGAATGACCATACCGACGATGCGTGTTCTAACTGTTTTAGGCTTCCATCGATCAGTGTGGGAACGCGTCCTTCTTGTTGGCACGTTAGTTTTTTCTAAATTGCAGGCTAAAGAGCAAGAAGTTAATTAAATAGGCTTCCATCGATCAGTGTGGGAACGCGTCCTTCTTGTTGGCACGTTAGTTTTTTCTAAATTGCAGGCTAAAGAGCAAGAAGTTAATTAAATTAATAACGTCACGAACGGGCGACGAAGATAAGGATAGAGGACCAAAGGATATACGGCAAGGCGAGTCCAAATCAAAAGGGTAATCAACGAACTACTTCCTCTGTCCGAAATTAAATGTCATAAAGTTTGACAAACGTGGATGTATGTAAGGCTGCCCCCAACGCAAAGGAACTTCCATCAGAAACTTCGGTCCACCTCAGCAAAAATTAGCATTAAAAATTTCTCGTACCCAACTCACACATGACCAATTAGCATTAAAAATATCTCGGAAGCAGCGCTATGTTCTGGCCGCCCCACACAGAATCAATTAGCATTAAAATTTCTTGTAGGCAGCGCTATGTTCCGGTAACCATCTAAGTTCCTCCAAAACTCTCTCTTCGTTAAATCGATGCCACGTAGGAATTTTTGCTGAGTTGGACCCGAAGTTCCTGCTGAAGTTCTCTGCATTGGGTCAGCCTAACACTAAATTATGTCTAGATACATCCACTTTTGTCAAACTTTGTGACATTTAATTTCGGATGGAGGGAGTACTAGTTAGTGTGCATGTGCACGCACGTCATCACTTATTTAAACTCCTTAAATAATTTTTCAAACAAGGTTTACATATTTTTCTAAGGGACAAAAATCATCAATGATAAGCATTGTATGAAAGCACCGACACTTCACTCACTCAGATATCAATACATGAAGCGGTGTGCACCTCCGAAACGGATCCTCTGACTTACCCCCTCACTTTGGGTTACTGGCAGGTGGGCCCCACCAATATGGGTCCCAGGTGTCAGTGACCTAAAGTGAGGGGTAAGTCAGGGTGGCAAAGCCCGAGGAACTTCCCGTGGGTATAATGCCCCATGTAACACAACCTTCTCCGGGTTGCCCGAGCAAACATAGACAGCAAGTAAGCAATTTCATATCATCAAAAAAAAATTAGACAAAAGGCACATCAGAAGAAAATACAGAAACAATACATTTATGAAAAGTAGTTATACCGAATCTTAGCCTTGCATATTCCTATATGAGTTGACGCTCCATTTGCACATTTCTATATGAGTTGACACAAGATGGCCCGACCATTCTGTTCTTTAAAACTTAAATATTTCACTAAATATTTCTTAATACTACAAATATTTTTTTGACATTATCTAATGCATATGCAACGCCTTCAGTTTCCCTGTAGATGAACAAACGTAGAATCTCTCAGCTACTGCAAATTAGTAGAGATTTGTAAAATACATCCAAAGAAATAGAAACAGAGATCAGTATGAGTTGTCTTTATCCCTTTGTATCAAGTTACCTACTCCCTCCGATCCCAATTAACTGTCTGAAGTTGTAAAAGAAATTGCACATGTTTAGTTCAACATTCACGCCACTTATTTCGGATCGGAGGGAGTATTAAAATTGCAAGCACTACGTTTCAAAGCGTCAAATAAACTACAATAACCAGGATAAGAATTATAGCGTCGCATTTAAATTCTGGCAAACAACATCAGATGTGCTACCAGTACTTTCATATATGAAGGGAGGTGCTTCTGAGCAAATGTAATCTGAACAGAAGATAGGTAATCGTCCGTTGCATTACTGGATGCACCAGTTGAAGGGAATATACCCGAGAGGCAATAATAAAATGGTTATTATAGTTTGTTTATGATGAATTTTTATTTCTCATGCTAGAATTGTATTAACCGAAAACGTTGATACATGTGTTTTAATAAACAAACAATGGTTCCTAGTAAATCCTCTCTTTTAACTAGCTCGTTGATTAATAGATGATCAAAGTTTCCTGATCATGAACATTGGATGTTGTTAATAACGGGGTCATGTCATTAGAAGAATGATGTGATGAACATATACCCAAAATGAATATAGCAATGCGATCAAGTCATTGGGTTTACATTGTTATATCCAACATACAAAGTAACTTATTCCACTGATACTAGAAGGGTACTTTGATGTCATCAAACGTCACACCGTAACAGGGTGACTATAAAGGTGACGTTAGGTATTCGGGAAGTGTTAGTTGAGGATCATGGATCAAGAGTGGGATTTGTCCATCTAAATGACGGAGAGATATACTCTGGGCCCTCTCGGTGATATCACATCGACACCCCTTGCAAGCACGTGATATGATCACAAGAATGTTATATCATGGGAACGAGAAAAGAGTACTTGTCGGTAACGAGATTGAAACAAGGTATGGTTGATACCAATGATCGAATCTCGGACAAGTAAAATATCACGAGACAAAGGGAATTAGTCACGACATTGATGGTTCACACGATCACGAGAGTCATCGTTGAATATATAGGAGTCATCACGGATCTCCAGATCCCGTTGTTGATTATTGATTAGAGAGGAGTCTTGATCATGTCTATCTTATTCACGAACCGTAGGGTGACACACTTAAGGTTCGATGACGCGTTTGAGAGGATACGGAATATCAAAGAATATTTTGGGCAGCACCGAAATTATTTCGGGGAAAATTGAAATAGTTCAAGGGGTTTTTAGTCAAATGGTTGTTAATAGAATTAACAAATGGTTCGAGGTGCTATATGCAAAAGTTTGTTAATAGAATTAACAAATTCTGAAATAAAGGAATAAAAATGTTTTATTTATTTATTAAAGCAAGGCTCTTGATTTTCTAAGTGGAATTTTAAGGGAAAATGAGTGGGTGTGAGTGGAGTGTCCACTCACATGATGAAGGAAGAGGTGGGGGCACACCATGGGCCTGGCCGCACCCCCCTTGGGCTGCCTCCCCCCTCTCCTATAAATAGAGGGCATGAGCTCCCTCTCTCACACACACTTGCCCAATTCCTTTTCCCTCCACCCGCTGCTCCATTCCATGGTTTCCGGCTTGGCGAAGTCCTGACCGTGGGATTCTTCACCACCACGCCGTCGTGCTGCTGGAGTTCCGAGGGATCCTCTACTTCCGCGCCCCGCTGGATCAAGGGAACGGAGGTCATCATCAACCGTACGTGTGACCGATCACGGAGGCACCACCAGATTGCGGTGCACATCTTCTCGCTATCGGGATCGGTGTGAGTACGACTACCCCAACAACGAGATTTGATCTCGTAACGCTTTGTGTCTTCAAGGGTATGTGTTCTCCTTAACCCTCTCTTTGCCCGTTGAACTTTGTCTCCTAGATTAGATCTTGGCTTTTCGGGTGTCTCTCGTGTAGGAATTTTTTTGTTTTGTATGCAACGACCCCTTCAGTGGTATCAGAGCCGGATCTATGCGTAGATGTTTTGTACGGCTAGAACACATAGGTGTATGTGGGCGTTGATGATCATGTTATTACCTCCTTGATTATTTTATGATCTTAGTGGCATAGTGGGATGAAGCGGCCCGGACTAACCTTACATGTCCACGTACATGAGACTTGTCCCACAACTGACATGCAACTTGTATTGCATAAGTGGCTTGCGGGTGTCTGTTTCTCCTACTATAGTTAAGATCTAATATACGAAGGGTTGTTAAAAATGTGTTTATCAACGTTGTGGTTGATATTCGTAGGTATGAACGGTTCTATCCTCGAAAGCCCTAAGCCACGTAAAATATGCAAAAATAAATTAGAAGCGTCTAACTAGTTTTTGCGTGGCATGTGATGTGATATGGTCAATGTTACAAATTTGATTATGAGATGATCTCTTTTGTAAATTTTTGATATATCGAAAGGTATCCATATGGTTGTCTTATTATTGATGGACAATCAAGATTGGGGTGCCATGGTACTTGGTACCACGTCGGTGGAATGATGGAGATCATACCATAATGCACATGATGAAGATCAAGTGCAAGAAGGACCATATCATATCACGTTATCCTTACATGTGATGTCTGTGATGTTAATCCTATTACGCATCTTGTTTTGCTTAGATAGAGACGGTAGCATTATAAGATGATCCCTCTCACTTAATATCAAGATAATAATGTGTTCTTCCTTAAGTGTGCACTGTTAAGAAAGTTCGTCGTTTCGAGACACCACGTGATGATCGGGTGTGACAGACTCAACGTTCGCATACAACGGGTGTTTTCAAGCCTAGCATGTACAGACATTGCCTTGAAACACACGCAATACTACGGTTCTACTTGGCGAGCCTAGCATATACAGACATGGCCTCGGAACACGTAACCGAAAGGTAAAGCATGATTCATATGGATGATATGATGAACATGTCGATGTTCGCCTTTGAAACTACATCATCTCACGTGATGATCGGTTTTGGTGTAGTGAATTTGGTTCGTGTAATCACTAAAGACGACTAAGAGGGATGTTGTTTTTGAGTGGGAGTTCATGGCATAATTTTGAATTAACTTGAACTTATTTATCATAAACAACCAATCAAAGTGAATTTGCACAAATTCTAGTATTCATTGGCATCCACAAAACTACCTTACACTTAGATTGTTGATTGAGATATAACTGTTATGATCTGGTAAAAATCATTTAAGATTGATACCGTATTAGTGAAATTTAAAATTGAGTCATATTGTAGTTTTTTGGTATTTCCTACCTAGCTCCATATGGTTAATGATTGATTGATCTAAAGAGCAACCAATTCCTACTTAGAATCTAGAGTCATGGTTTCTTCCATATTACTTGATCTTGAAAAGAATGTTTTGTTGATCAATGTGATTTTGGAACTGAAAAGAGTTGTTTTTCAGAAACAATCAAGTGAAAGATATATTGATATCTAGAAACTTATTTGGTGCAACATGACTGAGTATAATTTAGCGTGACAATGTTTGCTTATATTATCTGAATATATGCAATGATTGAAGACGCTAGGCATTTGAATATTCCAAGAAGTTGGGCGCTAAAAATTATCCTCTAAATTTCTTCCTTCGAGCTATAGTAGCTTAATCATAAAATTGTTATGATGGGATGGATTAAAAGTATAGGTAAAGTTGTTTACCTTACTTGGAGATTGCTAAGAGTGGAATCTAGAAGAATACTATTAATATGGTGATATTAGTAGAACAATCAAACTCAAAGTATGACTCAATGGATGATAGTATATGACTAACACGCCAAAGAAAATGAGCTAGTACGACTAGCATTGTTTGATGTTGAATGATTCTTCTATAAAGAAAAGGGAATATTGAAAATAGGATTACAAAAAGATATATGGCAGAAAAAGAAGATAACTGGAAAACTCCAGCTCAGGGGTATATGCTTGATATACAAGTTATAGATGTATTACTAGTTAACAAAGTATTTTTGGGTATTTTGATACCACATTGGTTGGTATGAGTTTTCATACAAAGCAACACAATGCAAGAAATACAAGGGCCTAAAAGGAACTAGTAATAGATATGGAATCGATTATGACAAGAACAGAAATAAAGGGTTATTGTGTTCATTGTCGTATCGAACCAAACATTCAAGATTTATTTTAAGAACTTAATAAGTTGTTGTTTTGTTCTGGCCTTTTGTGAGAACAAATGAGATTGTTCAAACTATGACCATATTCCATAATTGATGGATATGTTAATATAAATCATGTTGGTAAAGTAAACATCAATAAGATTAAATGTTAAACGTTGCAGGACGTAAAAGAGTTTCACTTAAATTGTGACACCACCATTTTAGTTCATATCGGAAAGGAAAACATGAAGGAACTCCATATTGATGGACTTCCAGAGTCATTTTGTTTTGAATAAATTGACGCTTGTGAGACCTCTTCCAAAAGATGACTAGAATTCCGTTCTTAGGCCAAACTAGAATGGACGACTAATTTAATGGAGATTATACATATTTGTGTATATAGTCCATTATGTGTAGTCATGTATGGTGGATTAATTTTTCCTTCATAAAGTTCTGTCGATGATTTGAGTAGATATGTGAGTATATCTATTTAAAGAGAACGGAGTTTGACTTTTGAATTGGTTCAAATAGTTGTTAATATGAAGTAAAAATCAATGTAACAAGATAATCAAGTATTTATGATTGGGTCATAAAAGGATAAAGTTTGAGTTACAAGTCTAGCAAAACATCTGAGAAGTTGCAGAACTGTTCTACAACTTATACTTCTCGAATACGCCACACTAGTTTGGAGTATTCAAGAGACAAAATCAAACCTTGTTGGACATGGTAAGATTAATAAAAATGCCATTATAATTTTGTAGTTTAAACATTAGTGAAAACCGTTTTTACACTGAAAAGAGCGCCATCATGATCCATTGAAATTGACACCATATAAGATATAGTTTGGGTAATGACCCAAATTGTCATTTTCTTAAGTTTTGGTATGCATGGCATGTGTAAAATGTTTACAACCAAAATAGGAAAAATATATGTTTATAAGGTTATCCGAAATAAAACATTGGGTATTTCTCCTATCACCGAACCAAAAGACAAATGTTGTTTGTCAGAAAGGGTTGATTTCTCGAGAAAGTAGTTCTTGCGAAATAAGTGAGTGGGAGGACAGTACAAACTCAACGAGATTACAGAATCTTCGTTATCATGTCAAGAGTAGCGCATCACTGGAAGTTGTTCCCGGGTTTGCTATTTTGACAAAGTATAAGACACTACATGTGTTGTAGATACTTCAGATGAGTTTGCGTACTGAACCAGAAAAGTCCTAAAATTTGTACTTAGACCAACTTGTGGTTTAAGAGTAAAGTGTTGTTTTGACAACAGAAGGACCTGGACCTTATAAAGGAAGCAAATGATGGGCCCTGACTTCGTAAAATTGACTATGAGTCATTATATCCGCAATAGTATCCTTGTATGAATATCAAGTATGTGACTTGGTAGTCCTTTCGATAGGCATGATACCTAAGGATAGCAAAAGGGTCTTGTAACAGACCAAGTATGAAAACCTACCATTTCGAATGTTTGATTTCTTGTTATTAAAGTATTGCATCATGTCATCATATTGTTGCATTTGTTTCTTTTGTTTTGCATCTGTTCTTAATTGTTTTCACAATGAAACTCAAACAATTTCAAATGCTTTGTTTTCATACTTGCTCTGTTACAACTTTTGGAATAAAAATAACAAATAAAAACAACCATTCTATTCCTTGTTAATCACTCATTAAATTGTTGGTTGAATCAAACCATTAATCAATCAATTAATTCAATCAATAATTCCTAAATCATCTTTTAAATTCAAACCAAGTTTCAAATCAGTACCTTTTTGAATCCATGAAGTTCACCACACTATTTTTAAATCTTTAAATCATTGTTAAACCCTAGGGGTAACCCTATTCAAATGCTTGTTTTCAATAAGGTTATTTAATATCAAAATTTCCCAAATTTGGTTTCAAATACAAACACTATTTTAAATCTCAACTTTCTGAAATCCAAACTTGGAAAGTGGTTTCTAATCATCTAAAAAGTCTAACCTAATTTTCTGGATTTTTTCCCTAAGCTAAAACCCACCTATTTCTTCCAAAAGCAAAACTACAAAAAAAAAAAAACAGAAAAAAAAAGAAGCAAAGGGGGCGCGCATCACCTAACTACCCCCAGCCCAGCCCTTTCTCTCTGCCTTACCGCGCGCGCAGCGGCCCACGGCCCGGTACCCCTTCGTCAGCCACCCCCGTCGTCCCCCTTCTGTACGGCGACAATCTCCTGGCGCCACGGCGGCAGCGCACGATTCCGACGGCCGATCCTTCGCCCTAGCGCCTATAAAGCCAGCCTAGCCTGAGCCGCAGCCCTACCTAACCCTAGCCACCCACTAGCCTCGCGATCGCCGCCATTTTCCTCTCTGCCATCGCTCTCCCCCTCTCTGAACCTCTCATCGGAGAAGACCACCGCGCCCCCTCTGAATTTTCACTAGCCGCCGCCGCCATGAAGCTCATGCACCCCACCTAGCCACAAAATCTAGTCCACCTCGACTCCCTCTCGCTGTTGCCCACCCTAGCTACCCAGGAGACGCTCGAAATCGTCGCCGCCATCTTCGATCCGTCGCCACCGGAGTTTTTCCCTCTGAACTTTCACTGGCCGCCGCCGCTACCGAGCTCCTCCCTCCTCGTTGATCGCGGGAACGAAGCCGCCGTCACCTCCTCGCGCTGTTGGACACCTCAGTAGGCACGGGGACAGCGTGGATCGCCGCCGCCATCTGCTACACCGCCGCGGCAGTCCCCTCCGTCGTCGAGCTCGTCCGCGGCAAGCCCCACGGTGATCACCGTCTGTCTCTTTCCCCTCCTCTCTGCTGCTTGTCCGCACTGCACACTCCTCACTGCACCACCCAAGCAACGCGAGCATCACATGTCGATCGCCGCCGTCGAGCGTTTGCCTCCGTCAGGTTCAGTCATGCCTTCGTCAGAAAATTCAGAAGCGCGAGCAACATCTTACCTTGTCCGTGTTGTGTTACCTGACAACGAACTGAAGGCCACCGCACTGGTTCAGTGCTTTGCACGCACGGGGAAGGTAGCGGGCTCGATCCCTGGCTCTCCCCTGGGATAATATCCCCTCTTTTTTCCGCGCCACGCTGACAGGGTGGCCCCCCTGTCAGCCGCACCGTTGCCACGCGTGCTCTGCGTGGGCCTCGCTAGCCAGGGCCCCCCTGGCAGTGTCCAGTGTATCCCTGGGTGCGGTAACAAAAGTTTCCAACACATTTTTCTGTCCTAAAAACTAATTCTTTTAAATTGCAGATTAATCCCCAAAATTAAAACCTTAATAACTTTTAAAATATAACCCCAAATAATAAACTTTGAATATGCTTGTTGTTCTAAATTTAATTGCCTATCCAAATAATCCAATGGTGTACTGTTTTGAAATTTCCAAATGCATTTAAATTACAAATTCAAATAATTCAATTGCAAATTTATAAAATCCATAACTAATTCTTTATTAATCCAATAAATGCAAATAAAATATGTTTTCCATGCTATTTCAAATAACCTCTTCAAATATAATTTTTGTTTCCTGTTTTGAATAATTTAAATTGCCTAAATAATTTAATACTTGCTTAATCCAATTAAAATTGCTAAAATAATAACTTGATCAATATAAAATATTTTTTAACATGCAAAATATGTTTTCAAACCATCAAAGTGTGAACTTTTCAATTGTAAGTTTGAATTTATGTTTTGAACAAATAAAAATTCAATTAAATTCAAACTTGTTTTAAATTCAATTAAAACTTGTTTAATATTGTTTAATTCATAATAAATTCATCCTAATCCAAATTTCAATATTTGAAACATGTAAACCAACTAAAATGTGATGTACTTCCAAATATAAATTTTGTTTGCTGTTTTGAATAATTTAAATTGCTGAAAACAACTGTTTCTTAATTATTGCATTTAAAATTGCCAAAATAATAACTTGCTCACTTTAAATCCAAATTCAACAAATAAAATATGTTTTCAAACCATAAAATCATAACCTTTTCAAATATGAATCTCACTTAATGTTTTGAACAACTAAAAATTCAAATAAGTTCATGTTTGAATTAAATTCATTCAATTCTTGCTTAAACTTGTGTAATTCAGCAATACTTTATTTGAAATCCTTTTTCAACAAGTGAAACATGTATTCCAACTAAAATCTTGTTTTATTTTCAAATATAAACTTTGTGATCTGTTTTGAACAATTTAACTTGGTGAAAACAACAATTGTTGTGTGACATGTTTAAGTAACCAAAACTTTCCAAACTTACTAAATGATTTCCAAAACTTGTTAAGTCCTTTTATCACTTGCATCTATTATTGTTAATTGCTGTTATTTTGTTGTTACCATCATGCATGCATCATGTTTAACCACTTACACTTGTTAATCAAATGTAGATCATTGCTTCCACCTTAACCATTTGCATCCATATGCAATTCACATTGCATATGGGTCCAATTAAATTGTGTTATCTTGTCAAGTAGTTTATTTTGATGCATCTATTAACATGTCATGCATCATCCTTGATTGTGCACAATGCCATGATAATGATTGTTTATCTTTCTGCATTGTTTGTTTGCTTCTTCTCGGATACACGACGACGTTGAGACCGACGATTCTTACGACACCCCTTCTAAGGAGTTAGCTCAGTACCAGGCTACTGGGTTTGCAGGCAAGTTATCACTCACATGAACCACTGTGTTCCTTTCAACATTGGTTACCGATACTTTCCGTTGTTCTTTTCTGCTAGCCTTAGTGGTAGTTGTTCTGTTACGAACCTATCACATGAATCCCTTAACCCTGATATTGCCTCATCTCCCTTCCTACAACCCATTGTTTGAGCCAGTGTCTTACTAGCATGCTTAGGTTGCTTTGCTCGAGTCTGTTACCCGTTACTTTCTGTTACTACTTCATTATGTTCTGGGGGGCTCGACGTTTAATCAATCAATCATGCTAATGTTACTATTAATAATAAATTTGATGATAAGGCACCGGCAGGAGGCCCTGTGTGGTTTTGAGGCCTGCTAGTGTCGACCCTAATAGGAAAAGGGTCTTGTCTACTGATCCATGATGAGCGCACTAACCGCATGTGGGAAGCGAGTATGGGCGCCCCCCTCAATTTGATTCGATTCGCATCTCGTCCAAATCGCCTCATTTAGTTCGTGTTTTCCATTTGCCGCATGCATGTTTTTGCGAGCCCAGGCCAGGGTGGAACTTTTGTAGTTGGCATATAGGGGACACGGTCTTAGAGTGCTATGAGGGTCCCTTTTCTTCGGGGCTTGATTAGCCGTGCGCCCAAGGTTCTTTGGGCTTGATGCGAAGAAGAGTCGAGTTGTGTAGAGTACCTCGCTTGGTGGGTTTGATTCCCGTCTGGCGGGATATTCTTGCGTGTACGGCCAAATTGGTGCAACCCTGCAGGGATAATCTTCTCGAGAAGCCGTGTTTTCCGCGGTTATGGATTACTTGGTGAAAGTACTGGCTAACAAGTACTCAGGACAACTTAAACATAATGATCAAACATGTTACACCCAATGATTAATAACTTGACTAGTAATAGGTTGATGACACAATAACTTGATTCACCTTTAATACAACTGTGTGAGTTATCCTCGGATTGCTTCTTTGGATAAGGGGCGAGATCCAGGATGGGTTTGTTTGAAGTTATCTTTCAGTTGGTTACAATCCTCGATCTTATCTCCTTTCTGTTAGCCGGCAGTTGTAGTATGTTTCCGTAGTTGGTTAGCGCAGCCAGTTGCAGCATCTTTTATATCCCCTCTCTTCCGTTGAACCCAAGGCATCTGTGCTTGGTGTTGACGGGATACACTTTGGTAAACTGTGAGTCTTGCTTGCTAGTACGTTTATGTACTGACCCCTTTGGGGCTGTGGTTTCCGCAGACCTACGTTTCCGAGGATCTACATGGTGGCTACTACGTGGAGTATGACGAGACTGCTGACGAGTAGATAGCGGACCCGGGCAGGATCCGAGACTTCGTGGATGGGCTCCGTCTTTTCGTTTCCGGCCTCTTAGGCCTATTTGGTTCTTGTCTGTACTTAGACATGTTGAATGCTTCCGCTGTGATGTAATGATGTTATGTTGGGGCATGTGCCCTCTGAATGATTGTATTTGCTATCTCTGCTCTAATGAGAGCTATTTGCAACTTATTTCAATCTTTTGTGTCGTAGAGATCTGTTGTGATATCACTTGTTCCAATGCCGTTGACGTACCATGTGTGTATGTTTTGAAGTACGTCAATGGAAGTATCCTGATTTCTACGGGATAGTTTACATCGACGGTGAACAGTAACGGTTGGTTGTCGCACATAAGTGCTGGCCTACCCGTAAGGGGACGCGGGAGCCGTTAAGCCCCGTAATCCAACCAAAATACTGTTCAGTTCGTACGGTGAGTATCCTCTAGAAGTCCGGGTGCGACAGGTCTATATAGCGACAAAGACATGGATGTTTACATCCTTTGAAAATTGTACTTATCGAAAAGTTGTTTTCGACGAAGTTCAAAGAGTTGACTACTACAAGATTCTGATCTTCCGTAGTGATGCTTAGTCTTTGCGGATAGTTCTAGCAAACTTACATATTATGATATGGAAGTTGAATAACAAAACCAACTCTCCTCTCGAGAAAGTTTGATCAAGGATGTGTACTTGACACAGTCTGAGAGTTTTGTAAAATTCAAAAGGTTGATAGAAAGGTATGCACACTTCAATGGTTGACGTGAGCATAACGAAGTTGAAATCTTTACCTTAATGAAGTTATCAAAAGAGTTTGATTCCATCATGAACGATAAATATGCTTGTAGAATTACAAGAAATTAAGTGGGAGCGCTATGACATATTTCCAATGCTTTATGTAGATGACATATGGTTGATTGTAAAATATGTATTTTAAATTAACACGGTTAAGATTTTCATATTGATGAAAGGCTTAAAAGATATTGGGCATCGATATCTATAAGAGATGGATTGAAGCGTCTGATATGATTGAAGCCAAATTACATAGATGAAATATTGAAGTAAGTCAATATCGAAATGACAAGAAGGAGTTCTTGTCACATGGAAAATAATTGAGCAAGATTCAAGTGTTTTGACACATGATGAGCATCATTGAAATTGAGATTTCTAAGTCATGTTTCCATGCTATGTACACAACCAGATGAGCCCTATGCTATAAAATGTTATAGCAGGATAATTCATATGATGATTAGACAACAGTGGGAGAGATTCTTGTGTCATTTTAGAAATGCTAAGGATATGTTTTCCTATGTAGTAATGACAAAATATTAGTTGTAATATGTTACACTAATAGTCTTGTCATTTATTCAAGTAATTTTATCTCAATTAAAATATGTGATGAAGGGTAGCACAATAGGCTGGAAGAAAGTTCCATGATGGATTTGAAAGAGTTTCAAAATTAAAATATTGTGACAGATACTACAACAAAGGGTAAAATATATCGTTGTGTTGACAACTGATAATAAGCGTATTTTGTGTCAAGGAGTTCTTTATTGAACTTGGTGAATTTCCAAGAATGCTGATACTATGAAGCCACATTTTCACAATGTTAGTAACATTAGTTTAAGATGAGGAATTAAGGTATCACCGAACTTGGTGAATTTCCAAGAATGCTAACACTATGAAACTACATTTTCACAATGTTAGTGACATCGGTTTAAGCTGAGGAATTAAGGTTTCACCGATGGACCATATATATACAAAGCCATCTCATTAGAGAATGAGTGATGCGTGTAGATGCAAAGAACATGCAAATACAATATGACCTGAACAGTTCAGATATTTTTGATGATGTTTACCACATGCAAAGCATGGTAATAACACTGGAACGCCATATGTGTTAAGTGCTTACAGACTAGATTATTGACTCTAGTGCAAGTGGGAGACTCAAGGGAATATGCCCGAGAGAAAATAATAAAATGGTTATTATCTTATTCCTTGTTTATGATGAATGTTTATTTCTCATGCTAGAATTGTATTAACCGGAAACGTTGATACATGTGTGTTTAATAAACAAAAAATGGTTCCTAGTAAATCCTCTCTTTTAACTAGCTCGTTGATTAATAGATGATCAAGGTTTTCTGATCATGAACATTGGATGTTGTTAATAACGGGGTCATGTCATTAGAAGAATGATGTGATGAACATATACCCAAAGTGAATATAGCAATGCGATCAAGTCATTAGGTTTACATTGTTATATCCAACATACGAAGTAACTTATCCCTTAGACCATGAGATCATGTCAATCACTGATACTGGAAGGGTACTTTGATGTCATCAAACGTCACACCGAAACAGGGTGACTATAAAGGTGCCATTAGGTATTCGGAAAGTATTAGTTGAGGATCATGGATCAAGAGTGGGATTTGTCCATTCAAATGACGGAGAGATATACTCTGGGCCCTCTCAGTGATATCACATCGACACCGCTTGCAAGCACGTGATATGATCACAAGGATGTTATATCATGGGAACGAGAAAAGAGTACTTGTCGGTAACGATATTGAAACAAGGTATGGTTGATACCAATGATCGAATCTCGGACAAGTAAAATATCGCGAGACAAAGGGAATTAGTCACGACGTTGATGGTTCACACGATCACGAGAGTCATCGTTGAATATATAGGAGTCATCACGGATCTCCAGATCCCGCTGTTGATTATGGATTAGAGAGGAGTCTTGATCATGTCTATCTTATTCACGAACCGTAGGGTGACACACTTAAGGTTCGATGACGCGTTTGAGAGGATACGGAATATCGAAGAATATTTTGGGCAGCACCGAAATTGTTTCGGGGAAAATTGAAATAGTTCAAGGGGTTTTTCGTCGAATGGTTGTTAATAGAATTAACAAATGATTCGAGGTGCTATATGCAAAATTTTGTTAGTAAAATTAACAAATGCCGAAATAAAGAAATAAATTGTTTTATTTATTTATGAAAGAAAAACTCTTGATTTTCTAAGTGGAATTTTAAGGTAAAATGAGTGGGTGTGAGTGGAGTGTCCACTCACATGATGAAGGAAGAGGCGGGGGCACACCATGGGGCTGGCCGCACCCCCCTTGGGCTGCCTCCCCCCTCTCCTATAAATAGAGGGAATGAGCTCCCTCTATCACACACACTTGCCCAATTTCTTTTCCCTCCACCCGCTGCTCCATTCCATGGTTTTCGACTTGGCGAAGCCCTGACCGTGGGATTCTTCACCACCACTACGCCGTCGTGCTGCTGGAGTTCCGAGGAATCCTCTACTTCCGCACCCTGCTGGATCGAGGGAACGGAGGTCGTCATCAACCGTACGTGTGACCGATCACGGAGGCACCGCCGGATTGCTGTGCACATCTTCTCGCTATCGGGATCGGTGTGAGTACGACTACGCCAACAACGAGATTTGATCTCGTAACGCTTTGTGTCTTCGAGGGTATGTGTTCTCCTTAACCCTCTCTTTGCCCGTTGCACTTCTTCTCCTATATTAGATCTTGGCCTTTCGAGTGTCTCTCGCGTAGGAAATTTTTTGTTTTCTATGCAACGACCCCTTCACGAGTGAATAGTGAAACATCATATCTGCTATTGACAAACTGCAAAATAGTTGACAACTCATCAGTACATATGCTACCAGCAAGAAACAATTCGATTGTGGTGGACATAAAGGGGAAACACCATCACAATGAAGTGCTATATAATACTTAATCTTACCAGATAATGAAGTGATAATAATCTTAATCTGATATGCATGTGAATAACATAATACAGTCTGAAATCCTTGCACCAAAAAGTGTGCCTTTGTCATACCCGCAGATGATAGGAAATTAAAAAAATCATCTACCACTATATATTACCACTCCTTTACTCACTATATATCGGTTCTGCATAGAATTTGATAAAACTGGAATCAAAACCGGTAACAATCACGAGGATGCTGGATAATTAGAGAGTAATGTCTCAACTTTTAATCCTTTCCTTGCAAGTAATCATGCATGTGAAATGCACGTCTCAACTATTGCATAGCATATAAGTTAAAAGCACGTAAATTAATGATATCTGTCAAAGAAGTACTCCCTCCGTCTCAAAATAATTGTCCCAAAGTTGGACAAAAATGAATGTATCTTGCACTAGAATATGTCTAGATACATTCTATTTTGTCCAAGTTTGAGACAATTATTTTGAGACGGAGGGAGTATCAATATGTTTTGTCAAGTTCATACCGTTGATGGCAGTCAAGCAAATCATCCAAGAAGACATCTTCCATCTTTGGCCATAATTTTTTCTTGGATGAATCATATATTTCATGAACTCCCAATCAATCTGCTTGCCAAGCTACACCCATGGCTGGCTCGTCCAGTATTAGAGATCATCTAAAGGACAAAACAATTAAGCAAATAGACTAATTAATAGATCTAGAAAAGGTTAGCCCAACTAATTGACATCAACCCATGCAAGTACAATTAAATTCCTTCAAACAATATAAGGTTAAGAAGGGGCAGAAAATTCCTTCCAACATTAATAGGTTAAAATTCATACAATAGGATGGTACTACTAAGAAGAGTTTGATCAATGGACCACCATTATCAGAATTAACATTGCAAGAAGGGAACATTCCAGCACTACCTAGACATTTGGGTGCACTACCGTAATTGGGAATCAAAGGACATCATTGTAAGAGGATCCAAATTCACAAGCTTAAGAAGAGGCATAAATAACAACATGAAGTTCATTGTCGCCAACAATGGGATGAAAACTACCATGTATGCCTCAACTAACATGGCCTTTAAGTTGATTCCTAGTCGCCTTTCCTACAAGTTTTGTCTTCTCTTTTCTCCCGCCAGAACTCCCAAATATCTCATCTGTTGAACAAAAATCATCTAAAGTTTCATTTAAAGTACATATTCATATAGATGCAAAACAGATGTGAGCAGTTATTAAAATGTATTAAAACCTTATATGTGAGCAACAAAGATCATTTGTTCTCCCTTCTCTAAAATCTGACGCTATGGTTTCTCTGGAGTCCTACAGCAGCAACAACACATATAACCTTTTTTTAAAAAACATTACAGTGGGGAAAAAACCATTGTGTCAAAGTTTTCTATTAATATATGACATATTTACAATGATAATCCATACAAAATCATAGTGTATCAAGCCATTGTGTCATGCCATCTTTAAGAGATGGCTTTGCTTTGTGTCTAGCGAGAATAAAATTTAATATCTTTTTGGATTCCATCAAAGATAATTTTGTTTCTGTGATTCCAGATGGCCCAGGCTCCAATGATGAGGATTTCCTTGAAGTATACAGTTTTATATTTTATTCTTCACGATTGCATCAATGTCATGTGATCTTGCACATCTTCCCATTGGAATCCAATAAATTCTTAGAAATCCTTACTAAAGGAGCAGCCGAAAAAAGATGATGAAGGTCTTCATCCTGATCATTATCACATAGTACACATCTTTTGGTTGGTACTTAGAATTTCTTGCTGCTAAGTAAATCTCTAGTATTCAATATGTCTTGTATTAGAAGTCAGAATAAGAATTTATGTTTAGGTAGTGCACATGATCTCCAGATCCATAGGAATGGTTTAGGTGTTGTGGGGAAAGGCTTGAGAATTTTGTAAGTTTTGCTATTTCTGTATGTAGCAGTGGTACCTGGCACAAACCACTTTTCCATCTCATGGTTGTGTGACTGTAGGGACATTTTCTCTTTGAAAGTGTTGTATTATTGCATGGCAATATCAGATAGAGGAGTATGAAATAGGTCATAGATATCACCATTAGTGCTGCATTCAGTTGCTGTTTTCAATGAGATTTTATCATGTCTAGCATAGGAGCATAGTTGTGGATATTGTCTGACAAAGGTAGTATCTTCCCATAGGCCTCTCCATAGTCCAATAGTGTCCCCGACTCTAGGCTTGCATTTAAAAAGATCCATAAATTTATCCAATAGAGTGAGGCAGTCTTTCCACCAAAAGGATCCACAAGGTCCATTATTTTGAGGTAATTTACCATCTTGATAGTGTGCCTACCAAATCAATTTTACCCATGGGATATCTTGTTTATTCATGAATTTGTATAGATACTTCATCAATAGTGCATTATTCTGGTTCTGAGATCAAGAACACCTAGTCCACCAGCCTTTTTTTTTTGGTTTACATACATTATCCCATTTAACAAGGCATTTGCCCCTTTTTTCAATATCCTTACCAGCCCATAAAAATCCTCTTGATGATTTCTCAATATGTTCGATGAATCCAATAGGCATTTTCAGTGTACATAGGGCAAAGTTGGGTATAGCTGAGATAATGGATTTTACAACAATGAGTCTTCCATCATAGGATGGAGTATCAGCAATGCCAATCAATCGTCTGTCAATCCTCTCAATGATGCCAATAAAGTCATCAATTCTGGGTTTAGTAGTACCCATAGGCAATCCAAGATATGTGAATGGCATGGTTTCAGTTTTCCAACCAATAGTATTGGCTAGCATAATACATTGATCATTGGAAATATTGACAGGTGCTATTGATGTTTTATGATAATTCACCTCGAATCCAGTGGAGGTGGAGAATTTGTCCAGTATACTTTTGAGGTATAGAAGTTGTGTAGCATCAGCTGGCATGATAATCAGTGTGTCATCAGCATATTGTATAATGGAATAATCCATGTTGAAATTGTGGTCCATGGGAGAGGAGAGAAATCCCTCATGCCAAGCATTGTTAACTGCATATTGTAGTAATTCAGAAGCAGCCACAAATAATAGTGGGGACAGTGGGTCCCCCTGTCTAACACCCCTCTTGCAATGTATAGTCTTGCTTGTATCCCATTAAGTAGGATAGATGTAGATGCAGAGTTTAGGGTGTTGTTGATCCATCCAATCCATTTACTGTCAAATCCCAAATGAGTAAGCATATGTATGATAGCAGAGTATTCTACTTTATCAAATGCTTTTTCGAAGTCGATTTTGATAATAATAGTTTCTCTTGGATTTGTGGCATAGATGGATGTATTCAAAAGCCCAAGCAAGGAAATCTTGGATGGTCCTCTTTTTGATGAAACCATATTGGTTCTTGTGGATGATGGGAATAATAATGTCTTGTAATCTGTTGATAGCCTTTCTCCTGAATATGCATTCAGAACTCAAACGATATTGCTTTCATCAACACCTCATGATCTTTTTGCAATCTGCTTTAGACGATTGAAAGGATCAGAGCAAAGGCAGATTGTGTATCACATGAGCATGCAACACAAATATTTGTTTTACAGGCAACCAAAGTTAAGAGATCTCAAATATTGTAACTGTCCTCTAGGATCAGTAAGGCGTCGAGCTGGGGACGGGTGGCCGGTCATACCTTGTCGTCGAGGATCATGAAAATAACCATCTATGGGCGGACGGCCAGCAGGTGCAGGGGACGGGCGGCCAGCGCGTGCAGCACGGCGATAATGATCTGCGGATGGGCGGGCAGCAAGTGTAGTTGGCGTGCGTCCGGCGCAGCGTCGACGGGCCGGGATGGGAGCATCTGAAAGCAGAGGGCAGGGAGGCGGCGACTTTGGTGAGGAGCTCGTCGGCACAGAGGTCGTCGCCATGCTTGGATGACACTAGGCAGAGATGGGCGGCCAAAGTATGCAGCACGGCGATAGAGATCTGTGGATGGGCGGCCAGCGAGTGTAGGGGGCGGGCGTCCGGAGCGTGCGGCGCGGCTCTACCGTCCGGGAGTAGGATATCTGAGAGAAGGAGGTAGGGCGGAGGCGACGTTGGCGAGGAGCTCGTCGGCGTGGACGTCGACACCATGGGTGGATGGTAGTCAGGGCTGGGAGGCCGCGTAACAGTTGGAAGCCTGGAAGGCAACGCTAGTTTAGCCCCTTTTCGGGTAGTGCGGACGCGGTTGGCAGAGTTTTTGTCCGCCTCTATAAATTGCTAAATGTACACATGGTGGTACGCATAAGTTGTTATGCTGACCATTAGATCCCACGAGTGACGCTGATCGTGAGGTTTTAATTGATCCATTTTTCTTTCTGTGCGTAAGATGAGAGAAGGAGGTAGGGCGGCGGCGAACTGGGCGAGGAGATCGTCGGCGTGGACATCGGCGCCATGGGTGGATGGTAGTCAGGGCTAGGAGGACGCGTAACTGCTGGAAGGCAACGCTAGTTTAGCCCTTTTGTCAGTATTGCAGACACGGTTGGCAGAGTTTTCTTCCGCCTCTCTAAATTGCTAAATGTACACATGGTACACATAAGTTGTTATGACGACCGTTAGATCCCATGAGTGACGCTGATAATGAGGGTTTAGTTGATCCATTTTGCTTTCCGTATGTAAGACTGGGTGCGTCTAGCAAAGATAATGGTTGCTCTTTTAATAGTAGTAGAGATACTCCGATGAGGTTGAGAGCTAGCTGGACACGCAAAGCAGTTGGGTCGAAACTCGCCCTAGAGAGCAAACCAGCACACCAACACACGCTCCACACCGTAGGCACGGGCAAAGTCGTCGGGCCGAAGCTCACCGTAGAGCCCAGGTCGGCACACCATCACACGTTGAACACCAAGATCTTCGCATCGCCATCGGAGAAGCCACCATGGGAACATCTTCTTCACCATCGCCACTAAAGTACACCAAGGAAGGTCCAGACGAAAGGACGTCGAGTATGCTAAACAAGTAACAAACTTTGCCAAAGGCAGCTAAACAAGTAACAAACTTTGCCAAAGGCAGCATGCAGAAGAAACAACGCCATCCGAAGAGGCACCGCCCTCCGCCACCCAGCCTCTTCAGGAAGATTCTGAGCTCCAAGGCGGCGTCTTCATAAAGAGCACAACGCAAAACACCATCATTGCCCAATCCAAGGATCTAGGATTTTCATCCTGAGCACGTAGTAGGACAGAGAGAAGCCATATCGGCACCTTCAAGAAGGGAACAACGTCCCTGGAGGCCGCTGCCGTGGCCCGCTAAAACCAGGGTGAGGGATTCCCCTCAGCAAGACCTCTACACCTCCCGCACAGGGCGAGGCGCACCGCCTAGACAGCGACCGCGCCGTTGTTATGGAATGTGGCTCGCCAAGCACCACGCTGTCCTCACAGGCGTGGCCCCAGACAACACTAGATCCTTGGGCTCGCCCGCCAATCCACAGAGTCCCACCTTCCAGGGCCACCGCCCCGACGTACCAACTCGACACTCAAACAAACTGAAGGGATGAACAATCGCACCGCCGCCATGAGAACCCAACACATCAGCACGGCACACGAGCATCAAACCTGCATCGAGAAGATTCCACCCGCAGTTCGTCGTCTTGCAGTCCCCATGGCTACCCGTGTTGACAAAACTGACTGGTGGAGGCCGATGGGTTCGAGAGGGGCTGGGCCCCTGGCCCGACCCGTATCAAGATGGCCGCAGCCGCGCTGCCCACCGCACCTCCAGGAGCCCTACACGCCAACCCGGCAAGTAGGGCCGCCTGCAGCCAGGCTTGCCGCCAAGGACACGTCGGCCAACTCACGCCCGCAGACCTTCCTTCCTCCCCTAGCATGCCGAGTCGAGCGAGAATCCCGCCATTGCAGCCACGCCGGGGGTCGCCGTCGCCGCCACGAGCTCGCCTGGAACCGCAAGGCCGCCACACCGCCGCAGTTCAGTTACTTAATTTTGTTTCAGAGCTTGAAGTTCAAAATTTGCCGCATGATAATCAAGTTACCTGCATGTTCAAGAAAAATCAAGTTAACTGTTGTACAAGTTTCATGTCTTCCCATACTAGCAGTGCATGTTTACATGTAAAACAGAAACAGTGCATGTTTATTTCAGTCCTGGAATTAAGTATACTCGAATCAGGACCGTGGATTCGTCCTGGTAGTGGTAGGTACTACAACGACAAATGAAAACGAACAGCCGAAGGTGATTGCCACAGCATAACCGGCTGCATGCAACCTGTAGCGACATCGTACCGTCTGTTGGTCCCGGTGCGTGGCTCGTTTGCTACCGATCGGCCACAGCGATGGCATGCGCTGCGCTGGAAGCACAAAGACGCGCGAACCCCCGAATCCTACCCGATGCCGTCGGTGCACATATTGCCAGGTTTTGGTTGCAAATCGATCAGGCGGACGGGGACGGCCACCATACGACGAGCCTACGCACTGCTATTTCTTTCTTCCATCCCTGTAACCTAGCGAATTATACAGTGTACTTCAAGGAGGCCATATTTTAAACTTCTTTACAAGATCCCTCCCGCGAACAGCAAGCATAGCCCACGCTCCACACCCCAAAAAGATGAAATAAAACATGACTCTCTCACCTAAGCCCACCAGAATCCATTGCTTTATGTCTTACCAAATCCAAAATTATACTAGATGTCAAGTTATCTTTATTGCACTGCTCAGAGATATTTGTAAAGACTTTCATTGTTCCACATACTTCCGAAAGTTGTGCGTGACGTGGGAGAATGGACTGGACACAGTGGGTTCGGTCTTTTCTCCCCCACCGCTCTAGCTCTCTAGGCGTTTCTCGTTGAGAGTCGCTCGTGTGTCCCCGGCGAGCACCTGCTCGTTCTTCGGCGGCGCTGCCGGCCGGAGTCGAGAGAGCTGCATCGCGCGGGCTGTAAAGAGTAGGCGTAGGTTTAGGTTTTGTCTTCGCTTAGCTTGTTGGTTTTATGGTTGTTTCGGCCTTGTGTCGTCAAGGTGGTGCTCTCCTCCTCGCCCGAGCCGAGTGAGCGAGCTCTTCGTCACCTCTCTTTGTTCTCTGGAGCTCCAGCGGGTGGAGACGGGAGACAGGACTGGTGGTGCTGCCTTTTCCCCTCATAAGCTCGAAGGTTGGACTCCAAATCTTGGCGCCCATCATCGCTGTGCTGTGAAGTTTTCGATTGGGGCGAGTTCCGTTCCTCTGTTCGGCCATGGAGGCGCGAGGAGGAAGGGTAGCTGTGCCTCTGCTTCTTCTTTTGCAGGGCGGCGTCGACTCTTCAAGCTGCATCTATGCGCGTACCAAGCTGAGTCCAAGATGGACTCCGCCATTCTCGGCCGGCATGGCGGCCCAGATATTTCCTCCGATGTGACGGAGGTCTTCCAAGCAGATCATCGGAGCTCGATGCTGCGTAGAAGGCAAGTGGTTCGTCCCCGCTTTCTTCATGGCAGCCGGTGGTGCTTGCTTCTCGTTGGTTCTGGAGAGCATTCGAGCGAGCAGCTTTCGTACCTCGACACCCGGGTCTTGAGGTCGCCGGCGACCGGTGGTGAAGATGACCAGGGATCGGATTGCTTTTTATTTCTTTGCCCTAGGGACTTGTTTGTAACAAAGCTGGCCTTATCTTCGAATTTGCAGGTCCATAGTGCAAGCGTTGTAAAACGGCCAGTCTTTTCTTGTATTCACCACCCCGATCGTTAATGAAAGCAGCAATCGGGTCCTTAGGGACCTACTCTTGTTCAAAAAAATAAAAAAAAGACTGGACACAGTGAATGTGTGTCTATCACATAGGGGTGAAAAAGCAATAAACAAATTCACCAAAAGGCTCACTTGCGGGGAACTCATCGCCCAAACCCTTCCCTGCTACTATGATAACAACTCTAGCAGATCCAGAAAACCTCTCATCCCGGAAAATATCTGCTTTTACCCCGCATCGGGATGGAGATTTAGCTTTTCCAGATCACAGTAAAACGGCAGATCCCCGAAAACAGTTTCGAGGGAATGTGATATCTCCCCTCACTTCCACCATATGTGCGGGATTGAAAGTCGACTGTCTTGCTCCCCCCACCCCTTGGAGCGAAAGAGCGGGAGAGGAAACTTTAGCTCATGCCTTCCACCCGAAACTCCCAACTCGCCGCCGATCTTCCGGTCGAGGCTTCCTCCCGCATCCTCGCGTCCCCGATTCGCCTCCATAGATCTCAGGCAGCTCCTGCCCGACGGGTTCGTCGCCCCCCGACCGGCACCTCATCCTACCGTCCGCAACCTCGGCTTCCTGGTCGGCGCTACTCCCGCGCCAACTGCGCCTTCCGCTGCCGGCCAGAAGAGGAAGCGGCAGACGGCCAGCCATGTCTTCCAGCCGACCCCGCACGTCGTGGCTCGAGTCGGATCCACGTCCCATCATCCCGCCGGCCGGAACCTCCCTCCCGTGTACGGCTACATCGCCATGGTGGCGGGTGCTGTTGTAGAACTTGGGGCCAGTCGAGGGAATCACAAGTCGTCGGCCCGGAGAAGAGCAAGTCCATAGTTGGGCGAGGACAGACTCCGCATTATGTCTCCATCGCTGACGTGACCGCCGACAACGTGTTCGACGACACGCCTCCGAGGTGAATTCTCCCCTTTTGCTCCGGATGTTGTAGAATACGACCAATGTGCTCACCGGTGATGTTTGCGTAGATATCCCGACCATGCGTCCTACGCGCATGTTTTGGATGCTTCGGTCGACATCAATGGAGAGCCACTTGATGCTTTCGATTTGGAGCTCCCATCCGATTACACCACCAACGAGGAGGAAATGGCCGGGGAAGAGGAGAATGCAGAGATGGATGTCGACGAGGTGTTCGACGGAAGCCAAGCAAGGCCCGACGTGATTCCCGGCAAACGAAGTGCCAACTACGCCGTGTTGGAGGAAGTTTGCTTGTCTCATGCATGGGAGAGCATTTCACTCGATGCAATCCATGGCACCGCACAAATAATGGCAAGGTATTGGCAACGCATCAAAGATACCTACCATAAATTGACGTCCACTCACAGAGTCACTTCGACACGCTTGTTGAGATCACTCCAAGCTCGTATGGATGTCATCAAGGCAATGTGTTATCGATGGAGTGGTTGCTTGGAGCAAATGCGAAATGCACCTCCTAGTGGATGTACAATTGATGAATATGTGAGTTTTTTGCGTACAATTGTGCCCTTGTGTTTACATTCTTTGAAAATTTTCTCACACATTGTTTCTTTTGCAAATGTATGACTCAATTTCCAACGAGAGGTTTAGGCAAATTCCGGCATCCAACCACAAGTCTTTTGTGTTTCAACACTGTTGGAAAGTACTTGAGCAGTGTGAGGGATCAAGAGGCTCCCCCGAAGAAAGGGTCCAAGCTTGAAGATGATGATGACGATGGTGATGATGCACCAAAGGGATGAAGAAACAAGTACAAGCCGGATGGAAGAAGGATGGATAAAGATTAAGTAAAGAGATCAGCCGAGGCCTCTACTTTGAGGGACCAAATTGCAACCATGATAAAGACCAAGGACAAAATGATGGTAAAGCACTTGGAAACAAAGGTGGCTTTGGCCGAGAAGAAGAGTCATCAAAATGAGAAGAAATGGGAAAAGAGATGTATCTTTGAGGAGAGGAAGCTCGCTCTTGAGGAGAAAAGGAGGAATGATGACAAGATAATCGAAGAGAATCGGCTCATGGTGATGGATCCCATTGGAATGACCCCCACCGCAAAATAGTTTTGGGAGGTGACAAGGATGGAGATCATGTACCAGAGGAGGCAAGATCTTCATGAGCTCATGGTTGGATTTTATAGCGTCTGTTCTTCCTGATTCGGCGCGGTACCGGAAATAGTTTTCTCGTCGTCCCCTAAACGCGTTTCCGGGATGCATTTTTCTGGGATGTGCTAGAGTTGCTATGAGTGTCTTTAAGATGAGCGCAGGCTTCTACAACCAATATGAGAAGATGGTTCGTGATTTCTGGTGGGGAGATGATACATCCCAAACATATCTACTTTTCCAAACACCTCTAATTTGCATGATTTGGATCAAACAAATATGGAATGACGTTGTTTTCATCAGAATTATCCTTGGTGTCTATTTTTATGCAAAAATCTGCTTCCTCGGAAAATTCCCAAAAATTCACAGAAATTATTTTTCACTGGAAGACTCCCGGAGCCATAAGGGAACCTAGAGGTGGGCCCGAGGGCACCAGAGCGGTGCCAAGCGCGCCCCCTGGCCATGCCTAGGGGTCACCTCGTGTCCTGGGACCACCCCCAGGGCTCTCCTTTGGTACATATGTCGCTTCGTCCCCGAAACGGGGAACCCCGGAAGGATTTTCCCAAATACGAGACACAGCCCCGCTGCCACCCAAAACCCTAGTTCATGAGACAGAAGTTCTTGTTCTGACACCCTTCCAGGATGAGGATTCGGGTGAGATCGTCGCCATGTTCATCACCAACGTCTCTCCATCAACCATCCGTGATTCCCCCTTCGATGTGTGAGTAATTCCATATTGTAGGCAGAGCTGATGGTAGGGATTGAATGTGATTGATCATGTAATAGTTCATGAAATTGATAGGGCATGATGCCTAGTATCCACTATTGTTGTTAATCATCATTGTTGCAACTTGGAGTGCTTAATGCTTGTTACTTAGGGCCCGAGTGCCATGATTTTAGATCTGAACATGTTATGTTTTCATTAATATAAATGTTCTTTTGGATCATATTTATGAGTTGTATGCACCTATTATTATCCGGAACCCAAGAATCCAAAGATGACAGGTTGGGATATAGGAGGGGATGGATTTTGGTTTGACGATTACATGTATCCATTGAGTGTTAATGCTTTGATCCGGTACTTTGTGAAACAAGCATCTTAATTACCATTAGTTCAAAATTGGCGTTGTAGCAACGGGATGGTTGGACACAAGATGTTGTGAAAGTTCTTATTGTAAGCACGCACAACTATTTTCAGGATACATGCCTATGATATCTTATATATTTGTTCGGTCCTATGTTAAGTCTATTACATGGTTTATCTCATGCAACGCCCGTACATCCATCCCTATGCCCATGGTGTTTTTAGCACTATTTTATTGCTACTGTTACTATCACACTACTGCTGCCACCATATCAGCGTTACTACTAATAAATGGTGTCAAGCAAGTTATTTTCCAGGTGCAGTTGAATTGAAAATTGATGCATCCTAAAATGACACATTGTTATCTATGTTTAAATCATATCTTTGTCATGAAAATGATAGAGATATCACTCTAGACCTGCCACTAATCACTGCGGTGCAATTTATTTGCAAATCTCCATGTTATTATTGTCATTGCAGATATTGGACCGGAAATTAAGGGATATCGGAGCAAAAAGGAGGAAAGGATAAAGATCATAACATCAATTAATTCTTCCCTCGCAAGACACTTAGCGACCCTAGTACGGTCAGTGGCCACCGTACTGCTCACCATACCGCTGTCAAAAAGGACTGTCAGGTCAAACCTACCAAAAGTCACACCAGGACCCAAAGCCAATTCACGAAGGAAGTCGCTCGAAACCCTAGTCCATCTGTTGGAGCCCCATATAAGGAGAAGAAAAAACCCCCATAAAAGAGACACGCATCATTGCCTCTCCGCCGCGTCACCGTCGTCCTCTCCAAAAGACCATGAAGTTCTGCCGCATTTCCACTGCAACTCGACCACATCTCCACGACATCATCTCCATCACCACCGTAGTCATAGTCATACTTCTACTTTGTAATCTAGATACCATCGCGATTGGAAACATTGTAAGAACTACCCATCTATTCAATTCAGTCAAGTACTATTTTCGATGCAATGTTTTCTATTGTTGATTTGATCGCGATGTGTTAGTAGTCCCTCTCGGGAAATGGGCTGAGGCCTAACCTTGCAGCCATGTGCTCAATCTAAATGGAATAATCAGTCTAATGAGTTTATCTATGTTATTTGTGTGTGTTCTACTTTTCAGGTATCCAAGCCCCCGAAGAGTGATCAAGATAAAGGTATAGTGAGAGTAAAGTGAATGATTGATCGGGAATGTCTGTCATAGGAGGATCAATAAGACTGCTGGAAGCGGATCTCTCAAGAACTAACAATGACATCATCGTGCTTAATTTTTTTGTCTTTCTTTTTAGAACTAAAAACTGAGGCAATCCCACGAAACGGAATGAATACAGGGCCAAGGATGGACAAATCACTCTATGTTCACCCATGCTTGGAGGCATAGTGGACTACAGATGCATTGTCTACACACAACTAAATAGTATATGTATTAATTATAGTAAACTAGTTTAACTTTATCTTATGTATCCCATACTACTAATGTACTTCTGCAGGTGAAATCTTATGCCCATGCATATTTTTATTATTGGTAACAACCTCTTTTGCAATACAAGAAATGGTCTGGTTAAAACATGAATTAGCAAGCTTTCTATGTATTAACACCGTTCTCATCAAGCACATACTTCCCGGTTCCATAAAACTTTGGGTCTCAAGGGAAAAGGCTTACAATACTACAATCTGGTAATCCGGATCGAAGGTATCAACCATTTTTCTGTCGCCATTGCCGGGGAAGTATTTTTGCTACCCTGTTGAGGTCATAGAGTCTCTTTTAATTTTTTTAATTTTGCTTTAGTATATTTCTCGTTACTAGTTTATTACTTGCTTAGCTTATTTGAAAAACAAAAATATTGATTTACATTTTGTTCTTATTTGAAAACACAAAACAAATTAGTATGGCAAACAAGAAACTTGGGGAGTTTGCTACTCCCAATGATGATTATTTACGTGCACCCATCACTCAACCTGCAGTTGTTGCGGAGAACTATGAGATTAAAACAAATTTATTGAACCTTATTAAACAAAATAAATTTAGTGGTTTAGTTTCTAAGGATGCAGGAATGCACTTGAACACTTTTACTGAATTATGTGATATGACGTGTATTAAGGATGTTAGTCCAAATGTAGTCAAGCTACTTTTGTTTCCCTTTCACTAAGAGGAAGAGTCAAAGAATGGTTACTATCGGTAACTAGAGGTATAATTATATCTTGGATAATTGTTGTAATGTTATTATGACTAAATATTTCCACCTCCTAAGACAATGCAACTTCGTTCAATCATTACAAGTTTTAGACAGGAAGATTGTGAGCCACTAGTGCTTGCATGGGAAAGGATGAAAGACTCTGTTAGGAATTGTCCTAACCATGTCATGGAGGAGTGGTTAATACTCCATTAACTTTATAATGCTTTAAACCCTATGCCAAGTCTATGCTTGATACAGCTGCAGGAGGAACATTCATGGGAAAATAAATTGAAGTAACAAAGAAGCTCCTAGATGATATGCAAGACAATCATGCTCAGTGGCATATTGAAATAACAAGCACCAAGAAGGTAAACGCAATCATTGAGAGCAACAAAGAAGAACTTACAGCAAAGGTAGATGAGCTACTTTATATCCTTAAAAATAAAATAAATCTCAGGTAAATGCCATTATCGATGCTCAAATTGAAGAAATAGATTTCATACCTCGTAATACTTATAACCTTGCATGCAAAGGTCCAAGCTTTGGGCAAAATTATCAGAAACCATATTACCCTGCAGGAGCACCAAACAATAGTAACTACAACAATGGCAACCACCAGACACTTGAAGAAACACTTAAATCCTTTATAAATTCTCAAACTGAACAAAACTATTATTTTTACAAGATGGTTGAGAATCATGATAGTATACTTGGTCAGCTAAATCAAAACGATGGCAGTATAAGAACTGATTTGCAGGTACTCTAGGAAAGAACAACGAATGTGGAGACACAAATGGCCAAGATAGCTGAGAGTCAAACTCTGATTCTAGCAAAATTTGCAGGTAAAACGGAGCCCAATCCAGTTGCAGACACGAAGATGATGAGAAGCACAAAATATGCACCGAAACAACTAGATTATAGCAATGCTTCTTCACCAAATTACACCGTTGAAGATCTTGTGAAGATGGTGAGTATAAAGAACCCATCAATTAAAGAAGGTAACGAAGCAACTGATACGTTGCAAACGTAACTATAATTTTTGATGCTCCATGCTTGTTTTCTATCCAATGCCTTTATGTTTTCCACAGGTTTTCCTTTGTTTTCCGGATGTTTTCATAAACTTACCTATTAACAAGATGCCCTAGGCCAGTTGTTGTTTTCTGCTGTTTTTGTATTTCATAAGAGTTCTTATAGGAATATTCTCGGAATGGGTTGAAAATCTACGGAGATCAATTTTTACCCGGAACGAAGACGAAGTCCAAAGGAGAGCCATGCGCGGCCCCACCCTAGGCCGCGCCTGGTGGGCCCTTGGGTGCCATGGCCACCGCCTCTCGTTTCCTCTTTGCCTATAAGATGCCTTCAACCCTGATTTTATAGGGGACGGGGATATTTTCCACGAAACATACAGAGAGGCGTCGTCACCTCGAAAGTCCAATCTAGAGCTTCTGCAACCCTGTTTCGGCACCCTGCCGAAGGGGGGAATCGTCACCGGAGGCCTCTTCATCGCCACGATTGCCTCCACGATGATGTGTGAGTAGTTCATCTCGGGACTACGAGTCCATAGTATTAGCTAGCTGGTAGTGATCTACGTTATGCTTCCATATTTAGAGTCTCATGACCTGCCTCACATGATCGAGACCACTGTTATGTAATTGTGCATGTTGTGTTTTTTGGGATCCGATGTATGATGAGATTATGATTATTTTGTTCATGTCAAACTGAGATTCTTCACTTATATCTTTTGAGAGTTCTAATGTTGTCTTGCAATACTCTCTAATGTTTATGATTACCTTGGCCACGTAGTTATTTTAACCTCCAAGAGAGGGTTTATATGCTAGATAGTAGGTTCATGCCTCCCTTACATCTGTGCTTGAGTGACAGAAACGTGACGGGTGGGGTATGTGTTGTTGCCAACAGGGATAAAACAACGGTTCTCTTGTCTACGGACGAGAACCATTTCTTACATTACATACTTTATTTAATGCAATTGTCCGTTGCAGACAAAGCAATCACTTCGTAGCTGCGACTTAATAACAGATAGATTTTCTAGATAGCTTTCTTGAGGTGGACTATTAGATATGGATGCATGTTGGATAGAGGTCCATATGGCTTGACGTAATGTATACTATGTTAGAATCCATGAACTATATCTTGTCATAATAGTATTGTTATACGTTCATGATTTGTCAATTTCCCAGTTGTAATTTGTTCACCCAACGTGTTTGTTTTATTTGGAGAGACACCACTAGTGAAACTATGGCCCTCAATCCTATTATCCTCATTAATATAGGCTTATTTCAAGCACTTTCATCATTGTTTTCTTGTAGCACCATTTTTATTTTTATTGCTTTTCATTACTTTATACGTTTAATTACCTAGCTTTCAGCAACACGAGAAGACTGACAACCTTCTCGGAAAGTTGGGGACAAGAGAGAGTTTCTGTGTTGTGTGCATGTTCCATGCTTGTTGACACGCCATACGACAAGAAACCTTCTCAAAGTCTTCGAAGTCCTACTGGTCGATAAACCCTAGTTCCACAGTTGGGGGAAATTCCGCTAGACTACATCATACCTTCCTCTTGGGGTAACCCAACGAGCATGTGATCACGTCTGAGAGGATCAATAGCATATAACGAATTTGTTAACCAAGTTTTTTATAGAGTTCGTGAGATGGAAGTAGAATATAGAAAACTATCTGAAAAATTGCCAGCTGCAGACCCACAAGTGTAGGGGATCGATTGTAGCTTTTTCGACGAATAAGAGTATCAAATCCAACAAGGAGCAGAAGGTATTTATAAATAGTTTTGAGCAAGGTTTTGATGGCGTGTGAACACACGTTCGTTGGGAGACCCCACATCAGCAAGATTTTCCCTCAATGAGAAACCAAGGTTTAATCGGACCAGTAGGAGAAAGAAATCACTTCTTAAGGTTGTTGACAACTGCTGTTGGCAGGGCACACTACCAGGCTCATCAGCAACGTGGAATCTGCACACAACACAACTAAGATACTTCGCCCCAACGAAACAGTGAGGTTGTCAATCTCACCGGTCTTGCTGGAAACAAAGGATTAGACGTATAGTGTGGAAAATGATGTTTGTTTGTAGTAAATGAAATGAGAACAGTGTTTGCAGTGAAAAAGAACAGTGTTTGCAGTAGGTTGTATTATCAGTGTAAAAGAATGGACCGGGGTCCACAGTTCACTAGTGGTGTCTCTCCATAACAGATAAATAACATGTTGGGTGAACAAATTACAGCTGGGAAATTGACAAATAGAGAATGCACCTTAATGCATATACATAACATGATGACTACTATGATATTCATTAGGGCATTACAACATGATACATAGACCGTTATCCAACTACATCTATGACTAATAATCCACCCTCGGGACATCATCCGAGCAAACTTTGGGTATTAAGTTGCAAGCAACAGATTATTGCATCAAGTAAAGTGCGTAATGTAAACAACACAATTATCCTTAGACAAAGCATTGTTATTTTACCCCTAGTGGCAACAACACATCCACAATCTTAGAAGTTACTTTCATCCTCCCAGATTGCTGGAGGCATGAACCCACTATCTAGCATAAATACTCCCTGTTGCAGTCACAAGCATCTACTTGGCTAGAGCATCTACTAGCAACGAAGAGCATGAAAGATCACAAATAACATATATGATAGATCTATAATCAACTTTACATGGTATTAAATATTCATCGGATCCCAGCAAACACTACATGTAGCATTACAATAAGATGATCTTGATAATGTTAGGCAGCTCACAAGATCTAAACATGATGGCACAAAATTGGAGAAGACAGCCATCTAGCTACCGCTATGCACCCGTAGTCCAAGGATGAACTACTCATGCATCACTCCGGAGGCAGGCATGGTGATGAAGAGCCCTCCGGTGATGATTCCCCTCCCTGCCAGGGTGTCAGGAAGAGCTTCAGAACCCTCCCGAACTAGGGTTGACGATGGTGGCGGCTACGGAACTTTCCGTGGATGGAGGATCGGGTACTTAGGGTTTTCCCGAGGAAGGCAATGCATATGCAGAAGGGCGATGTCGGTGGGCGACCAGGGGGCCCACACCACGTGGCCGCGTGGCCAAGGGGGCGCCGCCACCTGGTGTGGCTGCCTCCTTCGAGTCCCCTTCAGACTTTGTGTATGTGACAGAAAAATTGGGACTTCAGCTTTTGTTTCGTCCAATTCCGAGAATATTTCCACAACAACTTTTCTGAAATGCAAAAACAACAGAAACAGGAACTGGCGCTGTGGCATCTCGTCAATAGGTTAGTCCCAAAAATGCATAAAAATGCTATGAACTCTATAGAGAATATGTAGCAATTGGCATAATATAAACATGGAACATCAGAAATTATGAATACGTTGGAGATGTATCAAGCACCCCCAAGCTTAGTTCTACTCGTTCTCGAGTAGGTAAAACGATAACAACATGATAATTTATGAGGTGACATGCTACCATGCAATCTAGATCAAATAATATTGTAAGCACAAGTCATGAATGAAGTGATCCAAGTCAATGGTTTGTAGTTTGCTAACAAATAGATAACGAGTAAACAGCTGAATCATATGAGCAAAAACTTTTCATGAATAGTACTTTCAAGACAAGCATCAAAAAGTTGTGCATAAGAGTTAGATCATAAAGCAATAGATTCTAAATAAAAGGCATCGATCAACACGTAGGAAGATTTAATTTTCAGCACTGGTTTCAACTTTCAACATATATACCTCATGGCTATTGTCAACACAAATAAATATAATAAGCGCAATAAACTAGCATGTAAAAATTGTTGCATGCAAAGTTGGCACAAGTGTTTGCTTCTGAGACAGAAAGAAGTAGGAAAACCGAATCAACATAAAAGTAAAAGAAATGCCCTTCTTAGAGGGAAGCATGGATAAATCATGTGCTAGAGCCTTTTAAGATTTTAAAAACATATAGAGAGTATAAAAATAAATTTTGAGAGAGGTGTTTGTCTATGTCAACGAATGGCATCGAATGGTTTATCATCCTTTCATGTTTAAAGACTTCAAGAGCAACTCCCATAGAGAGAACAATAAAGTTCCTCTTCTCCTTTGTTTTAACAAGCTAAGTTCATGATTTCTCAAGCCCGTAGTGTTAGGAGATTTATTTGGTTATAAGTTGTAATTTATCTTTTAGGGTCTGTGCACCCGCTTGCCTGCTCTTTTTTCAATATTAGGGACTAGCACATTATGCATGCTAGTTAAGGTGTGAAGCCAAATAAAAATGAAAGAGACAATAAGGTGGCCAATACTTACCCATGAGCTAAAACAGAGCACAAAACAGGTTTAATAATTTTGAAGGTTCAAAGGTAGCACACGAAATATTTACTTGGAATGGCAGGAAACACCACATAATAGGTAGGTATGCTGGACAGAAATGGCATGGATTTTGGCTCAAGGTTTGGATGCACGAGAAGCATTCCCTCTCAGTACTGAGTTTAGGCTAGCAAGGTCGTTTGAAGCAAACACAAGATATCAACTAGTACAACAAGACTTACATGAAAACAAATTGCAATCATTATAAGACTCTATACTTTCCTCCTTGTTACTCAAACACCTTTTACTAGAAAATATATAGACCTTAGAGATACCAATCATGCAAACCAAATTTCAACAAGCTCTACGGTAGTTCTCCACTAATAGGTTTTAACCGCATGATACAAGAGCTTAAACATGAACTAATCGAAAGCTCAAAACAATTGCCAAGTATCAAATTATGAAAGACAGTGATCTACAAGAATATGTAAGTCTTTTCCAATATACCATCTACAACATGTAGCATTTTCTGTTTCCAACTAAACACAATTTAATTTATTTCAACACAAACCCTCGAAATAATTTATCAATGAAAGAAAAGAGTACTACTCTACAAGAACTAACAGCTCTGAATAAGAAATGCATGAAAAACATGAGCTAAAAGAATTGCATCAGCTAGAACATAAATATAGAATAAGAGTATTCATATGAGAAAGGTGAGTGTGTCTCTCTCCCACACAAGAATGCTAGGATCCAACCAATTTTACTACAGAAATAAAATAAAATAAAATAAGAACAAATAGATGCTATAAGTAAAGTACATAAGATATGAACGAAAAAAATATAGTTTCACTAGAAATGACCTCATAAGTTGTTGATGAAGAAGGGGATTCCTTAGGCATCCTCAAGCTTAGACGCTTGAGTCTTCTTAAAATTTTCTAGGGTGATCCACGAGGGCATCCCAAGCTTAGGCTTTTCACTCTTATTGATCAAATTATATTATCCTCTTCTCTTTACCCTTGAAAACATCCTTCACACCAAACTCAAAGTAATTCTCATTAGAGGGTTAGTGCATAATAAAAAAACTCACATGTTTTGTATGTACACAAGAATTACCAATACTTCCTAAACATTAGCTATAGCAACTGATGTTTTTGGAGCAAAGAAATCCACCCAACATAGTAAAAGAGAGAATGCAAAATAAAAGGCAGAATCTGTCAAAACCAGAACAGTTTGTAAAGACAAAAAAATTTGAGGCACTAACTTTGCTCGAATCAGAAAATCCAGAACTATGAGAAGTTGCGTACATATCTAAGGATCCCGCACAAAAAAATTCAGGACGTTTCGATTTTTCTGGAATTTATGGCCAATTAAACGGTGGACAACAAAAATATGTTTCTGCGTAGAAATCCAAATCTAACATCAACTTTCCATTGGGGTCTTTCCTTGGCACAAAAATTCCAAAAAGTAGAGATACAAAGGAGTTGTTACATAAGTAAACAACACCTTGACTCAAAGAAAACAAAAGAAAAATTACATAAATAAAACATGGGTTATCTCCCAAGAGTACTTTTTTTAACGCCTTTCAGCTAGGCACGGAAAGCAAGAATCAAGTATTTTCAAGTGAAGAAGCATCAACATCATAATTTGTTCTAATAATAGAATACAAAGTAAGATTAATTATCTTTCTAGGAAAGTTTTCCATGCCTATCTTGAGTAGGAATTGATATTTAATATTCCCCTCTTTCATATCAATAATAGCACCAACAGTTCTAAGAAAAGGTCTTCCCAGAATAATAGGACAAGAAGCATTGCATTCAACATTCATAACAACGAAATCAATGGGGACAAGGTTATTATTAACCATAATAAGAACATCATCAACTCTCCCCAAAGGTTTCTTCTTAGCATTATAAGCAAGATGAACATCCAAATAACAGTGTTCCAAAGGTGGTAAATTAAGCATATCATAGAGTTTCATAGGCATAACAGAGATACTAGCACCAAGATCACATAAAGCATTGCAATCAAAATCATTCACCTTTATTTTAATTATGGACTCCCAACCATCTTCTAACTTCCTAGGGATAGAGGTTTCCCGTTTTAATTTTTCTTCTCTAACTTGCATGAGAGCATTTGTAATATGTTCTGTAAAAGCCATATTTATAGCACTACCATTAGGACTTCAATCTAGATTTTTTAGGAACATAATTACTTCAAAAATATTGCAACCATGAAAATCAAAATCATTATTATCAAAGGTAATTGGACCATTGTCTCCCATATTTTAAAAAATTTCAGCACTTTTATCAGGAACAGTGATACGTCCAAAACGTATCTCCTTTTCGGAACACTTTTCTTATTGTTTTCTGTTAAACTTGTGAGTTTTGGATACCACTAACACGGACTAACGTTGTTTTCAGCAGAATTACCTTGGTGTCTCGTTTTTGTGCAAAAAAATCAACTTTCGGGAAATTGCACAAAAATTATCCCATTGAGCTTAAAACACCAGAAGACCCCGGGAGCCAGAAGGAGTCTCGGAGAGGGGCCACACCACCCCTGGGCGCGCCCCCCCTTGGCTGCGCCGCCTAGTCGTGTGGGCCACCCAGGCACCCCCTCGGGCTCCCCTTTTCGACTACTTATGCCCCGTAACCTAAAAACAAGGGGGGTTCCTCATATTCCACAGAAACACAACAACGCACCGCCGCCACCTTGAAACTCAATTCGGGGATCAGAAGTTCTTGTTCTGGCGCCCTGCCGGGACAGGGATTCGAAGGAGATCATCGCCATCGACACTTACACCTCTTCTCAATCAACCATCCATGTCCATGTGTGAGTAAACACCGTTGTAGGATGAGAGGGATGGAAGGGACTGGATGAGATCGATCATGTAATAATGCCAGATTGTTAGGGCATAGTTCCTAGTATCCATTGTTAGTGTTTTCTACCGTTGTTGCAACTTGTTATGCTTAATGCTTGTCACTAGGGCCCAAGTGCCATGATCTCAGATCTGAACATGTTATTGTTTCATGAGTATAATTATGTTTCTTGCTCATATCTGCATGTTGTTTACACATGTCATTGTCCGGAACCTGAGGCCCCAAAGTGACAGAAATTGGGACAACCGGAGGGGATGGTTGTGATGTGAGAATCACATGTGTTCACGGAGTGTTAATGCTTTGCTCCGGTGCTTTATTAAAAGGACCACCTTAATTACCAGTAGTTTCCCTAGAGGCCTCGCTGCCACGGGATGGTAGGACAAAAGATGTTGTGCAAGTTTCTCATTGTGAGCACGTATGACTATATTGGAACACATGCCTATGGTTTGCCTAGAAGTTGGATGCTTTATTATTATTATCTCCAATGCCCATTTTTAGATTATTACATGACCTATGTTATCCATGCAACGCCCGTTCATCCATTATCTCTATGCCTACGGTACTTTTCATCCTGCTGTTTTCCGCGATTGCTATTGTTGTTACTATTTTACTACTACTGCTGCTATAAAACTGTTACCACTGATGAATTGTTGCGAGCAAGTCTACTTTCAGGTGCAGCTGAATTGACAACTCAGTTGTTAACGCTTATAAATATTCTTTGGCTCCCCTTGTCTCGAATCAATAAATTTGGGTTTTACTTCCCTCGAAGACTATTGCGATCCCTTATACTTGTGGGTCATCAAACAGTTTGAGTGCTTTTAGGAAATTTTAAACATTTAATAGAAGAAGTGGAGACATTGCCAACACTAATTACTTTACCATTAATAGTAGGAGGTTTACTAGCATTTGAAACTTCAGCATTACTAGTGGTGGTAATAGTACAAACTCTAGTTATATTATTCTTTCTAGCTATTTCATCTTCTCTTTCCCTACCTAGCATGCAATTCAGTCAACATCCTAACATTGTCATCAATTATAACTTGAATGGTATTCAAAGTTTGCTTTCTTTAATATCATGAGGCATAACCTTTATTTTCATAATATCAACATCAAGAGAAAGGCTATCAACTTTAGAAGCAATAACATCAATTTTGCCAAACTTTTCCTCAACAGATTTATTAAAAGCAGTTTGTGTACTAATAAAGTCCTTAAGCATGATTTCAAGATCAAAGGGTATACTTCTATTGTTTTTGTAGGAATTACCATAGGAATTTACATAACCATTACCACTATTAGAAGGATATGGCTTATAATTGTTACTACCAAAATTATTTCTATAAGCATTGTTGTTGAATTTATTGTTTTTAATGAAGTTCACATCAACATGCTCTTCTTGAGCAACCAAGGAGGCTAAAGGAACATTATTTGGATCAACATGAGTTTTACCATTTACAAGAATAGACATAATAGTATCAAGCCTATCACTCAAGGAAGAGGTTTCTTCAACAAAATTTACATTCTTACCTTGTGAAGCTCTCTCAGTGTGCCATTCAGAATAATTTATCATCATACCATCAAGAAGCTTTGTTGTAGCACCCAAAGTGATGGACATAAAGGTACCTCCAGCAGCTGAATCCAGAAGGTTTCTTGAAGAAAAATTCAGACCCGCATAAAAGGTTTGGATGATCATCCAAGTAGTCAGTCCATAAGTGGGACAATTATTTACCAAATATTTCATTCTTTCCCAAGCTTTAGCAACATGCTCATTATAAAGTTGCATAAAATTCATAATGCTACTTCTTAAGGATATAATCTTAGCAGGAGGATAATATTTTTCAATGAAAGCATATTTACATTTATTCCAAGAATAAATACTATTTCTAGCAACCATTCATTAGCTCTTCCTCTCAAAGAGAAAGGAAACAATTTTAGTTTAATAATATCTCCATCTATATCCTTATACTTTTGCATCTCACAGAGTTCAACCAAATTATTAAGATGAGTAGCAGCATCATCAGTACTAACACCATAAAATTTCTCTCTCATAACAAGATTTAACAGGGCGGGCTTAATTTCATAAAAAATTGCATTAGGAGCAGGTCGATCAGTAGGTGTACAAATAAAATCATTGTTGTTTGTGCTAGTAAAGTCACACAACTTAGTGTTCTCACGGTTACTCATTTTAGCAATATTAAAACATGATAACAAAAATAACGACTATAATAGGAACTAAATTTTTTGTGTTTTTGATACAAAGAAGCAAACAAGACAATATAAAATAAACTAAGCAAAACAATAACAAAGTAAAAATATTGGAGGTGAGAGACTCCCCTTGCAGAAATCCTCTTCCTTCCTGACAACGGCGCCAAAAAAGAGCTTGATGACGTGTGAACACGCGTTTGTTGGGAGATCCCCAAGAGGAAGGTATGATGAGTACAAAACCAAGATTTTCCCTCAGTAAGAAACCAAGGTTTAATCGGACCAGTAGGAGAAAAAATCACTTCTGAAGGTTGTTGACACCTGATCTTGGTAGGGTGCACTACCAGGCTCAGCAGCAACGTGGAATCTTCACACAACACAACAAAGATATTTTGCCACAAAATTGGAGAAGACAACCATCTAGCTACCGCTATACACCCGTAGTCCAAGGATGAACTACTCGTGCATCACTCATGAGGCAGGCATGGTGATGAAGAGCCCTCCGGTGATGATTCCCCTCTCTGGAAGGGTGCCGGGAAGAGCTTCAGAATCCTCCGAACTAGAGTTGACGACGACGAGGGTTGCGGAACTTTTCGTGGATGGAGACTCGGGTACTTAGGATTTTCCCGAGGAAGGCAATATATAGGCGGAAGGGCAATGTCGGTGGGGTACCATGGGGCGCACACCGCTAAAGGGAATATGCCCGAGAGGCAATAATAAAGTGGTTATTATCTTATTCCTTGTTTATCATAAATGTTTATTTCTCATGCTAGAATTGTATTAACCGGAAACATTGATACATGTGTGTTTAATAAACAAACAATGGTTCCTAGTAAAGCCTCTCTTTTAACTACCTCGTTGATTAATATATGATCAAGGTTTCCTGATCATGAACATTGGATGTTGTTAATAATGGGGTCATTTCATTAGAAGAATGATGTGATGAACATAGACCCAATATCAAGATAACAATACGATCAAGTTATTTAGTTTATATTGTTATATCTTGCATACGAAGTAACTTATTCCTTAGACCATGAGATCATGTCAATCACTGATACCGGAGGGTGCTTTGATGTCATCAAACGTCACACCGTAACAGGGTGACTATAAAGGTGTCGTTGGGTATTCGGAAAGTATTAGTTGAGGCTCATGGATCAAGAGTGGGATTTGTCCATCCAAATGACGGAGAGATATGCTCTGGGCCCTCTCGGTGATATCACATCGACACCGCTTGCAAGCATGTGACTAGGTCACACGATGTCATATCACGGGACGAGTAAAAGAGTACTTGTCGGTAATGAGATCGAACAAGATATGGTTGATACTGATGATCGGATGTCGAACAAGTAAAATATCACAAGACAAAGGGAATTAGTCACGACGTTTATGGTTCACACGATCACGAGATTCATTGTTGAATATATAGGAGTCATCATGGATCTCCAGATCCCGCTGTTGATTATTGATCGGAGAGGAGTCTCGATCATGTCTATGTTATTCGTGAACCCTAGGGTGACACACTTAAGGTTTGATGACGCATTTGAGAGGATACGGAATATCAAAGAATGTTTTGGGCAGCACCGAAATTGTTTCGGGGGAAATTGAAATAGTTCAAGGGGGTTTTCATCAAATGGTTGTTAATAGAATTAACAAATGATTCAAGGTGCTATGTGAAAAAGTTTGTTAATATAATTAACAAATGCTAAAATAAAGAAATAAAAATGTTTTATTTATTTATTAAAGAAAAACCTTTGGGATTATTTGTGGAGTTTAAGTGGAAAATGAGTGGGTGTGAGTCGAGAGTCCACTCACATGATGAGGGAAGAGGTGGGGGAACCACCATGGGCTATCCGCATCCCCCTTGGGCTGCCTCCCCCCTATAAAAGGAGGGTGAGAGCTCTCCCTCCTAGACACACTTGCCCACATCCCTTTCTCTCCACCCACTGCTCCATTCCATGGTCTCCGGCTTGGCGAAGTCCTGACCGTGGGATTCTATAGCACCACCACGCCGTTGTGCTGCTGGAGTTCCGAGGGATCCTCTACTACCGATGCCCCGCAGGATCGAGGGAACGGAGGTCGTCATCAACCGTACGTGTGACCGATCACGGAGGCACCGCCGGATTGCGGTGCACATCTTCTCGCTCTCAGGATCGGTGTGAGTACTACTCGCCAACAACGAGATTCGATCTCGTAACACTTTGTGTCTTAGAGGGTATGTTATCCTTAAGAATCTATCCATGTCTGTTGCTTTCATCTCCTAGATTAGATCTTGGCCTTTCGGGTGTCTCTCGCGTAGGAATTTTTTGTTTTCTATGCAACGAACCCTACAGTGGTATCAGAGCCGTATCTATGCGTAGATGTTTTGCACGGGTAGAACACATAGGTGTATGTGGGTGTTGATGATCATGTTATTTCCTCCTCGAGTATTTTATGATCTTAGTGGCATAGTAGGATGAATCTGCCCTAGACAAACTTTACGTGTACTTTGTATGCGAGACCTGCCTCACTTGTGGCTAAGAGGGTGTCCGTTTCTCGTACTATAGTTAAGATCTAATCTACGAAGGGTTGTTAAAATATGTTTATCAATGTTGTGGTTGATGCTCGTAGGTATGAACGGTTCTATCCTCGAAAGCCCTAAGCCACGTAAAATATGCAAAAATAAATTAGAGACGTCTAACTAGTTTTTGCCGGGCATGTGATGTGATATGGTCAATGTTACAAATTTGATTATGAGATGATATCTTTTGTAAATTATTGATATAACGGAGGGGGCCATATGGTTGTCTTATTATTGATGGAAAATCAAGATGGAGGTGCCATGGACCTTGGTGCCACGCGGATGGAATGATGGATATCATACCATGATGCACATGATGGAGATCAAGTGCAAGAAGGACCATATCATATCACATTATCCATACATGTGATGTTAATCCTTTTATGTATCTTATTTGTCTTAGATAGAGACGGTAGCATTATAAGATGATCCCTATCACTTAATATCAAGATAATAATGTGTTCTTCCTTAGTATGCACCGTTAAGAAAGTTCGTCGTTTCGAGACACCACGTGATGATCGGGTGTGACAGACTCAATGTTCGCATACAACGGGTGCTGACGAGCCTAGCATGTAAATACATTGCCTCGGAACAAATGCAATACTACGGTTCTACTTGGCGAGCCTGGCATGTACTGACATGGCCTCGGAACACGTAACCGAAAGGTAAAGCATGAGTCATATAGATGATATGCTGAACATGTCGATGTTCGCCTTTGAAGCTACATCATCTCATGTGATGATCGGTTTTGGTGTAGTGAATTTGGTTCATGTAATCACTAAAACGACTAGAGGGATATTATTTTTGAGTGGGATTTCACGTAGTAATTTTGAATTAACTTGAACTTATTTATCATGAACAACCAATCAAAATGAATTTTCACAAATTGTAGTATTCATTGGCATCCACAAACTACCTTACACTTAGATTGTTAATTGAGATATAACTGTTATGATCTGGTAAAACCATTTAGATTGGTACCGTATTAGTGAAATTTAAAATTGATTCATGTCGTAGATTTTTGGTATTTCCTACCTAGATCCATATGGTTAATGATTGATTGATCTAGAGAGCAAATGATTCCTACTTAGAATCCAGAGTCATGGTTGCTTCCATATTACTTTATCTTCAAAAGAATGTTTTGTTGATCAAGGTGATTTAGGAACTGAAAAGAATTGTTTTCAGAAACAATCAGGTGAAAGATATATTAATATCTAGAAACTTATGTGTGGCAACATGACTTAGTATAATTTAGATTGACAATGTATGGTTATATTATTTGAATATATGCAATGATTGACGCTAGGCGTTTGAATATTCCAAGAAGTTGGGCGCTAAAAATTATCCTCTAAATTCCATCCTTCGAGCTATAGTATCTAGATTAAAAGTATGGGTAAAAATCGTTTACCTTGCTTGGAGATTGCTAAGAGTGTAATATGGAAGAATGCTATTAATAAGGTGATACTAGTAGAACAATCAAACTCAAAGTATGACTCAATTGATAGTATACGACTAACATGCCAAGGAAAATGAGCTAGTACGACTAGTGTTGTTTGATGTTGAATGATTCTTCTTTAAAAAAAAAGGAAATATTGAAAATAGAATTACAAAAAGATATATGGCAGAAAAAGAAGATAACTAGAAAAGTCCAGCTCAGGAGTATATGCTTGATATACAAGTTATAGATGTATTACTAGTTAACAAAGTATTTTTGGGTATTTTGATACCAGATTGGTTGGTATGAGTTGTCATACAAAGCAACACAATACAAGAAATAAAAGTCCCTAAAAGGAACTAGTAGTAGATGTCAATCGATTATGAAAAGAACATAAATAAAGTGTTATTATGTTCATTGTCGTATCGAACCAAACATTCAAGATTTATTTTAAGAACTTAATAAGTTGTTCTTTTGTTCTGGTCTTTTGTGAGAACCAATGTGATTGTTCAAACTATGACCATATTCCATAATTGATGGATGAGTTAATATAAATCATGTTGGTAAAGTAAACATCTATAAAACTAAATGATTCAAGATTTATTTTAAGAACTTAATAAGTTGTTCTTTTGTGAGAACCAATGTGATTGTTCAAACTATGACCATTTTCCATAATTGATGGATGAGTTAATATAAATCATGTTGGTAAAGTAAACATCTATAAAACTAAATGCTAAACGTTGCAAGAAGTAAAATAATTTCACTTAAATTGTGACACCACCATTTTAGTTCATATTGGAAAGGAAAACATGGAGGAATAGGTTCAAAAAAAAACATGGAGGAACTCCATGTTGATGGACTTCTGGAGTCATTTTGTTTTGAATAAATTGGCGCTTGTGAGACCTCTTCCAAAGATGACTAAAATTCTGTTCATAGGCCAAAGTAGAATGAACGACTAATTTAGTGGAGATTATACATATTGATGTATATAGTCCATTATGTGTAGTTGTGTGTGGTGGATTAATTTTTCCTTCATAAAATTTCGTCGATGATTTGAGTAGATATATGAGTATATCTATTTAAAGAGAACGGAGTTTGACATTTTTGAATTGGTTCAAATTATTGTTAGTATGAAGTAAAAATCACCGTAACAAGATAATCAAGTATTTATGATTGGATCATAAAGGATAAAGTTTGAGTTACAAGTTTAGTAAAACATCTGAGGAGTTGCAGAATTGTTCTACAACTTATACTTCTCGAATACCCCACATTAGTTTGGAGTATTCAAGAGACAAAATCAAACCTTGTTTGACATGGTAAGATAAGTAAAAATGCCATTGTAATTTTGTAGTTTATACATTAGTGACAACCACTTTTACACTGAATAGAGCGCCATCATGATCCGTTGAAATTGACACCATATAAGATATGGTTTGGGTAGTGACCCGAATTGTCTTTTTCTTAAATTTTGGTATGCATGGCATGTGTAAAATGTTTACAACCAAAATAGGGTACATATATGTTTATAAGGTTATCCCAACGAATCCATTGGGTATTTCTCCTATCACCGACCAAAGACAAATGTTGTTTGTTAGAAAGGGCTGATTTCTCGAGAAAGTAGTTCTTGCGAAATAAGTGAGTGGGAGAACAGTACAAACTCAACGAGATTAGAGAATCTTTGTTACCATGTCAAGAGTAGCGCAACACTGGAAGTTGTTCTGGGGTTTCCTATTTCGAAAAAGTAGAAGACACTACATGTGTTGTAGATACTTCGAATGAGTTTGAGAACTGAACCACAAAAGTCCTAAAACTTTGTACTTAGACCAACTTTTGGTTTAAGAGTAAAGTGTTGTTTTGACAACAAAGGACCTAGAACTTATAAAGGAAGCATATGATGGGCCCTGACTTCGTAATATTGGCTAGTCATTATATCCGCGACAGTATCCCTTTATGAATATCAAGTATGTGACTTGGTAGTTATTTTGAAAGGCATGATGCCTAACGATAGCAAATGGGTATATATAGCAACAAAGCCATGGATATTTACATCCTTTGAAAGTTGTACTTGTCGAAAAGATGTTTTCGACGAAGTTCAAAGAGTTGACTACTACAAGATTTTGATCTTCCATAGTGATGCTTTAGTCTTTGCAGATATTTCTAGCAAAAGTTACATATTATGATATGACAGTTGAATAACAAAAACCAACTTTCCTATCAAGGAAGTTTGATCAAGGATGTGTACTTGACACAGTCTGAGAGTTTTGTTAAATTCAAAAGGTTGCTGGAAAGGTATGCACACTTCAATGGTTGAAGTGAGCATAACTAAGTTGGAATCTTTATCTTAATGAAGTTATCAAAAGAGTTTGATTCCATCATGAACGATAAAGATGCTTGTAGAGTTACAAGAAATTAAGTGGGAGCGCTAAGACATATTTATAATGCTTTATGTAGATGACATACGGTTGATTGGAAAATATGTATTTTAAATTAACACGGTTAAGATTTTAATATTGATGAAAGGCTTAGAAGATATTGGGCATCAATATCCATAAGAGATGGATTGAAGCGCCTAATATGGTTGAGCCAAATTACATAGATGAAATATTGAAGTAAGTCAATATCGAAATGACAAGAAGGAGTTCTTGCCACATGGAAAACAATTGAGCAAAATTCAAGTGTTTTGACACATGATGAGCATAATGAAATTGAGATTTCTAAATCACATGTTCTATGCTATGTACACAACCATATGAGTCATGTTCTATAAAAGTTTATAGCAGGATAATTCATATGATGATTAGACAACAGTGGGAGAGATCCTTATGCCATTTTAGAAATGCTAAGGATGTGTTTTCCTATATAAGTAATGACAAACTATTTGTTGTAATATGTTACACTAATATTCTTTTCATATATTCAAATAATTTTATCTCAATTAAAATATGTGATGAAGGGTAGCACAATAGGCTGGAAGAAAGTTCCATGCTGGATTTGAAAGAGTTTCAAAAATTAAAGTATTGTGACGGATACTACAACAAAGTCTAAAGTATATCGTTGTGTTGACAACAAATAATAGGAGTATTTTGTGTCAAGGAGTTCTTTATTGAACTTGGTGAATTTCCAAGAATCCTAACACTATGAGGCTACATTTTCACAATGTTAGTAACATTAGTTTAAGCTGAGGAATTAAGGTCTCACCGGTTGACCAAATATATAAAAGCCATCTCATTAGAGAATGAGTGATGCGTGTAGACGCAAAGAACATGCAAATACAATAGGACCTGAATAGTTCAGATCTTTTTGATGATGTTTACCACATGCGAATCATGGTAATAACACAGGAAGGCCATATGTGTTAAGTGCTTATAGACTAGATTATTGACTCTAGTGCAAGTGGGATACTGGAGGGAATATGCCCGAGAGGCAATAATAAAGTGGTTATTATCTTATTCCTTGTTTATGATAAATGTTTATTTATCATGCTAGAATTGTATTAACCAGAAACGTTGATACATGTGTGTTTAATAAACAAACAATGGTTCCTAGTAAAGCCTCTCTTTTAACTAGCTCGTTGAGTAATGGATGTTCAAGGTTTCCTGATCATTTACATTGGATGTTGTTAATAACGGGGTCATGTCATTAGAAGAATGATGTGATGAACATAGACCCAATATCAACATAACCATACGATCAAGTCATTTAGTTTATATTGTTATATCTTGCATACGAAGTAACTTATTCCTTAGACCATGAGATCATGTCAATCACTGACACCGGAAGGGTGCCTTGATGTCATGAAACGTCACACCATAACAGGGTGAATATAAAGGTGTCTTTGGGTATTCTGAAAGTATTAGTTGAGGCTCATGGATCAAGAGTGGGATTTGTCCATCCAAATGACAGAGAGATATACTCTGGGCCTTCTCGGTGATATCACATCGACGCCGCTTGCAAGCACGTGACTAGGTCACAAGGATGTCATATCACGGAACGAGTAAAAGTGTACTTGTAGGTAACGAGATCGAACAAGGTATGGTTGATACCGATGATCGGATCTCGGACAAGTAAAATATCGCGAGACAAAGGGAATTAGTCACGATTTTATGGTTCACACGCTCACGAGATTCATCGTTGAATATATAGGAGTCATCACGGATCTCCATATCCCGCTGTTGATTATTGATCGGAGAGGAGTCTTGATCATTTCTATGTTATTCGCGAACCGTAGGGTGACACACTTAAGGTTCGATGACGCATTTGAGAGGATACGGAATATCGGAGAATGTTTTAGGCAGCACCGAAATTGTTTCGGGGAAAATTGAAATAGTTCAAGGGTTTTCATCGAATGGTTGTTAATAGAATTAACAAATGATTTGAGGTGCTATATGAATTTTTTTGTTAATAGAATTAACAAATGCTGAAATAAAGAAATAAAAATATTTATTTATTTATTTATTAAAGAAAAACCTTCGAGATTTTTTAGTGGAGTTTAGGTGGAAAATGAGTGGGTGTGAGTGGAGAGTCCACTCACATGATGAGAGAAGAGGTGGGGGAACCACCATGGGCTGGCCGCACCCCCCTTGGGTTGCCTCCCCCCTCCCCTATAAAAGGAGGGCGAGAGATCTCCCTCCTACACACACTTGCCCACCTCCCTTTCTCTCCACCCGCTGCTCAATTCCATGGTCTCCGGCTTGGCGAAGCCCTTACCGTGGGATTCTTCGGTCATCATCAACCGTACGTGTGAACGATCAAGGAGGCACCGTCGGATTGCGGTGCACATCTTCTCACTCTCGGGATCAGTGTGAGTACGACTACGCCAACAACGAGATTCAATCTCGTAACGCTTTGTGTCTTCGAGGGTGTGTTATCCTTAAGACTCTCTCTATGCCCATTGCTTTCATCTCCTAGATTAGATCTTGGCCTTTCGGGTGTCTCTCGCGTAGGAAATTTTTTGTTTTCTATGTAACGAACCCTACAACCACGTGGTCGTGTGTCCAAGGGGGGCGCCGCCACATGGTGTGGCTGCCTACTAGGCCTCCTTCGAGTCCCCTTCAGACTCCGTGTACGTCACAGAAAAATAGGGACTTTAGCTTTTGTTTCGTCCAATTCCGAGAATATTTCCAGAACAACTTTTCCGAAATACCAAAATAGAAGAAAACAGAAACTGGCACTATGGCATCTTGTCAATAGGTTAGTTCCAGAAAATGGATAAAAAATCTATTAAGTGTATAGAAAACATGTAGCAACCGGCATAATATCAACATGGAACATCAGAAATTATAGATACGTTGGAGACGTATCAGGTTTCACTGTAAACACTCGGGGAACAATTATTTAGTTTTTTTTGTAATAGTAATAAAGCTATAACAAGTAAATAGAAATAAAGGTAAATAGTTGCTGCAAGTGGCCCAATCCTTATTAGCACAAAGGACAAGTCGCCGTTACTTCTTATAATGACTAAAACGTTCCTGAGGACACATGGGAGGTTTCATTTAGTTATTTTCATCACACGTTGTTGGTTAATATTTATTGTTTCGGTAAGTGTTATGTGGGTAGACCTATGCTAGTGCACCGTACTATCCAATACTAATGCACACTTACGATTACACTACTTGCAAGAGTCCACAAATACAAGAAAGTAATTAATAAATAGATCTAATTGTAGCAATAAACTCGTGGTATCTACTACTCCCTTATGTGAAGTATTGCAAGATGGGGTTTAGGTTTCTGTCACTCCGGTAACCCACCACAAGAAATCCAACACACAATGCATTCCTCTAGGCCCTTAAAAGGTGAAGTGCTATGTAGTCGATGTTCACATAACACCACTAGAGAAATAACAACATAACTTAGATATCAAACCGGTAAATATTACTCAACGAAACATGACTACTAACAACTAGACTTATCCCATCTCCTCGGGAACTAAACGATCTACTCACAACACATCATAAGGTACATGATCATAGGTGATAAATGGATGAATAACAATCTGGTCAAAAAGTGCAAACACCGATAAGTCTCATAAGCATCAACTACAAACAAGTAATTCACACCGGGGGAGAGATCTAGTGGAAAACAACGATGCAAAACCCTAATTGTTACAGCGAGACAGAGGTGGATGGTGAGGAAGATGGTGCTGATGGTGAGGACAACGACGATTATGATCTTGATGATGCCCGGTGCGATGACGATGGTGACGATTTCCCCCTTCGTAAGGGAATTTCCCAGCGAAATTGTAGCGTTCTCACATTTAAATAATGCAAGAACTCTGTGTTATTGTGCTAGTCCCTGGATCAATTGCTAGCACCACAGTTCAAAATGAAATATCATGCAAATGCATCAAAATCTATTACATCGCATGATCCAGTCTTTACAAAATATGATTACAACTTGCATAGTCTCAGAAGACTAGCAGGAAACAGAAGTAGAGCGGAAAACATAGTACAACATTGAGCCTCATCTTCTTCATGTGCCACAGGCAAACCATGTTGGCGATAGACTCGAGATCCTGAACGAAACCTCACTCGTCTTCAGATTCATCTGCAATATGGAATATGCAGCCACAAGGGAGTCAATACAATTTAATGTATTGGCAAGTAACACTATGGTGGATATAAATGACAAGACTAACACTACATGCATATTTGGCTGAGTGGAGTTTTGGCTAATTTTGCATAAACCATTTTTGTCCTATGTTTGTAAATCATTTAAAAAAAATGAAGACATTTGTACAATCATTCTTGGCTAAACCACCAAGAAATTGGACAAATCATCATGGCTAAACCACCATGAAGTTTTGTTGTGGCATCATGGCTAAACCACCATGTGCCCTATAAAGGGTTTCTACCATATTTTATTTCATTCAGAAAAGATGAGGATATTCTTCTATCCATCCTTGTCCAGCTGCTCGAAGTCATCCATTACCGGGGACACGGCTATGATCATAGTTTCTAACTCTGCAGAGGTTGTGCACTTTCACCCTTTGTCTTCAATTAGCCCAAACATCCTATACACGTGGAGTGCATCATGGAAAGGAGAGCATTGAGACGAGATCTTTCATAAGCAAGAATCCAACCCAACCAGCAAGACCCGTTCCACCTATAATTATGCTACATCTTCATGTCAAGCATGGGCTGAACTCTCACAACTTAGTTGATCAAGACAGAGCCCATATGTCAAAGGGTTGCACGGGAAGCTACTAAACTTAGAGGGACTTAGGAATCTCTTTGTTCCTGGGTGGCCATCCACAAGTGAAAACCCCTCGGGGCGACACTCAAATCTCATCAATCATACAACCAAATCCACCCAGGTGGTTCATTGAAATTTATACTTAAAATTTTTCCACAACATCGAGTAAAACAAATTTTTAGCACGGCTAAGCATCTACTAAGTACTAAGTCTCTAAAGGATGGCTACACACTACTTGGGATTTTGCATAGCATAATAATAACTTACTAAAAGTTCCCTATCATGCATACTACTTAAAACACTAGTAATGCATAGTAAAAATATGGGGGATTTGATGGTGTGCTACTTGCCTTTGAAGTTGGTGAAGAACAATCACCTTCTCTTCACAAAATAGAACGTTGCTCTCCGTAAAATCTAAACATTGAAAACACAAACAAAATAAACAAGCATGCTAACAAACATACAAACAAATTAAGAAAACATACAAAACAACAAACAAAGCAAAGGGAAAACATGTGAAAACATTTAGTTTCAATGCACAAAATAAACTAAGTTATTGTAGTTAGAGTTTGGTCTTTGATCAAAAGGATTGGTCCAAACTATTTCTGTCTTAGTCTTGTTCAGTCTTGTTTTGCTTCCTTGCTTCATTGAGTTGTTTTTTATGGCTAAGTCTTTATGCCTTCAATGGTCTTCCTTGTAGCTATTCTTATTGAGTCTAGGGACTTAGTCATATACAATAAGATAAGTAGTAAAGGTCGTTAGAGTTCCTTTAAAAAGGACTTGTTAAATTCTTCATCTTCTTTTGTTCATCTCTAGGAGAGTATTCTTCTTGATTTGAAGTTGCTTCTTGTTGATGTCTTGGTCAAAAACTCTCATCTTACTTGGAAAACAAATTCTAAGTATTGGAAAACAGATCCTAAGTCTTCACATGATTGGTCTTGGAAAATCTTCATGCTCCTTTGTAGCTTCCTCCTTGGTGTGGTGGTCTTCGTTGAATTTCTAACACTTGTTGGTTTTGGTACAACTAGGGTTGGTATTCATCTAACTTAGCCATAACATAAGTTCTAAAAAACAAAAAAGAAACGAGAGAAAAGACTTAGAGAAAAAGAGATGTGGTTTGGTCCTCTTGAAGTTCCTCTTGATATTTTCTTCTTGATATTTTCTTCTAAGTTCTTCCACTTCTTGGAGATGCTTCTAAAGTTGCTAAGTCCTTCATTGGTCTTCTTGCTTCATGTTGAAAATCTTCAAGTTGAAAACAGTAGCATCCTCTCCATGGCTTTTCACTAATCCAGACTTAGTGGTTTTCAACTAGGAGGGTCAACTAGGAAAAATAACTTAGAAATATTCCAAGGGCTTTTGTTTTGGTCTTTCTGGTCTAAGGTTAGTCCTTAGCACAATTTTGCTAGAGAAAACATATTGAACATAAAAAATAAACTAAGTCAGAAATAGTCAAATGAGCATATAACAACCAAAACCATTTTAACTTAGACAAAAATTATTTTGGGCGCAAGGGACTGTTAGTACACATCCTAAGGTCTCCAAAAATATTTTATTTGCAATTCTCAGATTTGTAGAATGTAAACTATGCCAAAAATCATCAAACAAGCATATTTAAATTTTAACCAATTTAAGTTTGTTAAATTTGAATTTGGACAGTGCTAAAATATTCTACGTGTTGTGCTAATTTCAAAAAGTCCAAGTTTGCTAAATTTGGATCTACGGTTGAAAAGATATGATAGATCTAAGATGCGGGGGTGTTTCTGCAAAACTGCCTATTTAATTATATTCCCGAAAAACGAGTGGATAATGCTGGCCACGTGGAGTTCTGTGGTTGGCTGGACCCTGCTGACTAAGCGCTGGCGTGGCATGCTGACTGGGCAGTGACGTGGATAAGTGGGATGGATCCGGATCGTTAGATCCAGATCTAATGGTTGCGGCTGCGTACCTCTTCGTGATCTATTCGTGACCGTATGATGAAATCCGACGGCTGAGGCAGAGAAGAACGTCCTCCGGCGGTGGTTCCTCGCCGGAGACAACGATGACGGCGGCGCAACTCCCTGTCGAGGATGGCGCGGTGGCTCCTGGCCTTCTCCGACGATTCTGAGGGCGGTGACGGATGCGGCACGTCGTAGAGGTTCTCCTCGTGGCCCTGGCATGACTCGGCGTGGCTCTAATCGACGGCACGGTGGTCTCCCGAGCTCCGAAGCTCCAATGGTAGCGGCGGCTTCCGGCGATCTCCGGGGAAGGAAACATGCTTCCCGGTCGCTGCTCCTCTCCAAGAATCCCCTCGTCCTCGTGACTTCTCTCCTCGGGCGTCCAGGCGGCGGTGACGAGTAACGCCCGTGGAGGAGCGACAATGGCGGTCAGCGGCGGAAGATTCCGATCTCGCCGATATCGACACTTGCATCGGCGTAGCTAGGGTTTAGGGTTAGGTTTCCTCGGGAGGGTCGCACGGACGTCGAGGCTGCGCCCTTTTATGGCCAGGGTAGCGTGGAGGGGGGGCAAAATCATGGCGGCGACGGAATCCGGCCGCGGTACGGACGCCGGTCTCCTGACACCACATGTGACGTCACCACATGTGACTATCATATCAATCTTATCTTTCCAAAAGAGTCTATGTCAGAGCTATTAAGCAAATCACACATACTTTATTTGTCACAAAGTCTTTTCATGAATAGAAAACTTTCAAAGATTATGTTCTTAATAAAGGAGATGAAAACAACTGACACAAAGGAAGATGCTAGTCAGAAAAGCTCAACTTTCAACTTGTTTACCATGATGGTAATGTCAACTGCAATAAAACATCGTTAAATATCAAGAATGCATCCTAGTTCAACATCATAATCTTACTAGTTGAGAATAGAGAGGATAGGTAAACCGACTCAATCATGTTAGTAAATAAAGGCCCTACGCAGATGGAAGCAGGGATTACTCATGTGCTGTAGCTTTTATTTTAATAAAACAGAGGCATTGAAAATGTAATTTTGAGATATATGTATGTCTATGACAACAAATGATAATGAAAAACTTATCATAACCCATGTCAAGCAATGTATTTAGATTTTTGTGATAGGTTTCCGTTTCTTTATTAAGGTTGGCACTTCCACCCACCATGCCTTTCACAAACCAGGGCTAGTCGTATCCACGGGTACCCACCAACTTTCATCAAACCATGGGGAAATGTCTTTTTATATTATATTATTTGGCACCAGATCTCTTGCAATTTTAGATGAGCACCGATTCCATACTCATTGGGTGAAATAAGAAAGAAGAACCTTACTTGACATAAGACATGATAAACTTTAAAGTACTTCCTCGTGAGCTAAAACATGAACACAAAAACAGGTTTGATCTTTTGAAGGTTTTAAAGGTAGCACACGAGTGATTTACTAGGAGTGGCAGGAAATACCACATATAGGGAGGTATGGTGGACACTTGTGGAAGGTTTTTGGTTCAGGTATTTGGATGCACGAGTATTGATCATACTTAGTACAGGGTTTTTGGTTAGCAAAGGCTTTGTAGCAAACATACGAAGTTGAGAGATGCAACAGATATATAAAACCATGCAATGGTATAAAAGATGAGGTATTGCGATTGTCTTCCTTGTCAGGATAACACATCAATCGTAAGAGCATAAACATGAAGGTTTTGCAGGCATAAAATATCTATGGGGTAATATATCTGCATGTGAAACCTCTCTTCTTTGTTTTATGTCTCTAAGTGTTGTTGATATGACCAATGCTATGTTTGCCAATACTCAAGAAATTTCTGCTACTATACCCAACATGAGATCACTACTAAACACAAGTCAAGCATGCGATGATAATTGCCATGAATAGAACATCTAATGCAACTAAATAAGAAGAAGACTTCATATCAATATTTCATCATAGGCAAACTCATACCAACAGATACAAAGCTTTATTATAAAGGAGTAATAGCCCAACTTGCAAACGACCATACTATATGATAACCTCCCTAACCATGATTAAAAAACACGACTCTAATAATAAAATCAAAGATAGTGATACGAGGGAAACTCCCCCAAGCTTGGAACAAGCCAAGGGAGTGCATGTTACCCATAGTAATTAGGCTTGATTCTTCGGTGGTGCTTGGATGGCCTCAATAATCTTCTCAATAATTGCCTTGAGTTCTTCAATATGGAAACTTAGGTTACGAATCATCTCGGTGTTGCTCTCAACGCGACTCATGAGTATGTCCATAGGTGAATCCCAACTCTTTTTTAATCTCCCCACTCTTCTTTGACTTCAGGACCAAAACTTCCTCTTCCTGCATGCTCAGCATGATCCATATTCCAAAAAGAAGGAAATTCTCCCATAGGAGTGTTTTTTAGTTGATAATGATGGAGTCGTGTATGGAAGGGATTGGTGATACGTGGAAGGGGAACTCTTTCAGCTATGTTTTCATGAGGGACCTTACCACCTGTAGAGATCCTTGCCCCCTTCTTCTGAGAAAAAGGGTTCAGAGTTACATCAATTCTTGCTATGGTGGCGTAGGGGTATTGACGTGGATTTTCTTCTATCTCTTCATTCCCATCGACAAGCATCTCTTCCAAAGTTTCTTCCTTGTCCTTAGCTGGTTGCTCATCCTTCTTGCGACCATCATCTCCACCTTGGGCAGCTTAAGAGGGAAACATCATGATCTAAAATCTTCGGCTTCCTAACAGAAACATCTCCTAAACAAAACTCGTCAAAAACACAGGTTACAATCCCGGGACGATCCGGAGGATTATATAGCAAAAAATTATGGAACATGAGGAAGGTAAAAAGTCGAAGCGGAGTCGGAGTCGAGCTATTTTATCAATGCTATTTTATTGTGTTATGCAGCCTCTCTAACCACAGGTGTGGATCCACAAGAACAGAAGAAGCAACAAGATCGTGCTTCCCCGCTTTAGGAGTTTCTTCTATTTTGTTGCTAACAGTTTGCAGGCACGCATCGAATTTACAAGAGTCGATGAGGATGAGATGATCATCCTAGCAAAAGCCGCTCAACTTAACACTGATAACACATCCAATTTGTGTGCAATGCTTCTTTTCCATCTTTTTCGCTAGACACACCAGATTCATGGACCTATCACTTGTGGAGGAGTCACCACCTTCCTTGCCAACTCACTAGGAATAGACTTGAGTAACTTAGCTCAGCTCACCGGCGAGAGGTATGTTGGTTTCACTACACTAAGGGCCACAGGTATGATCTTTACTCATGAAGGAAGGTTGTCCATTCGTATACCAGGAATAGGATAAATATTCTCAGCTCCTATGCCTAACATCTTTTCTATCGAGAGTGGAATACTTTGTTATGTTGTACAGGATGAAGAAGAGGAAGTTAAACCCGAAGGAGAAATACCGGAGAACTTCAACATTGAAGCAGAAGCACCCGAGGAGGAGGCGTACATACCACTATAGTACACTACATACCAAGACCTTCATGATCTCGGAGAACACGTCAATGATATCCACAACCTCGCAACAAAACTTTGTAACACTTCTTTTGAGTTTGCAAACAGTTTTTATTCTTGGAGTGATACGGTGTACCCTGGAAATTTCCCGCCACCACCACAATGATCTCCCATGTGCAAACATTTAAGCTTGGGGAGGTTGCTAACACTTCTATATCAAGAGGTGGTGACAAATTATCTTTTTTCAGTTTTTATTTTGAGGTTGTGTTTTCTATCACTAGCATTGGAGTAGCATCTAATGTTTTGCTTTTACTTTTCGTTTTCAGTTTTTAGTGTGTTTTTCTTTTTGAATTTTTCGATAGCTTTGCTTTCGTTGGCAATTTTCTATTCTTAAGACCCCGTCTAGAAAAACAAAAAAATATTTTTCTGTTTATCTTTACTCTCTGGATGTTTTTATCACCACATTTATTTTAAAGAAGAGTGGCCATTCATGAGTTTCTAAGAAACATATCCAAAGGAAGAGAGGAATATTTTATTGACATGAGGTATGTCTTGTGATCCACCTTTTTGAGTTGAAAATTTATATGATTAGTGTACCATTGAATTATTGTATGCATGTGGGATAGCAAGTCATGATAGATAGAGTAAGAATCTTATTCACATGGTTATTTAGTATTGTTGCTCCTACTGTGTTTTACTGTAGTGAACCATGTCTTGCCAAAGTACCAAATTATACAAATTAAAATGAACAAGAAAAAGTCTCTTAGACTTGGGTGATGTAGAAAAAATTGTTTGAAGAGTCTAATGCGAGAAGTACTCAATCGCATAGTGCCTATAGGTAAGTGAGACTCATGCAAAAAAATCATGTTAATCAACATAGTAGATATTGCTTTACGCGTGTCTCTACACCTTGTTGCACCCATGGGATGTTGACAGCTCCGCTGACCTATGAACGATCTACAAGAGTTAATCTCTGATACCGGCTATGAGTTGGTTTAAACACTTGTAACAAAAATGTTATAGTGGGTAAAATTATCAGCACTCTCGTGGGAATCATGCACTGAAGCAGGCTGTATACTCCTTCACTCTTGAGAAATCAAAATATCCGAGAGAAACCTCTAATACCCAAGTCACGAGTGTATTTAGTTGCGACAATTTGTTATAGCCGGATTTGCTACACTTGATAAAACATATAAAATTCTTTTGGAATGGTCTCATTACTATTAAGCTACTATTCTTGAAAGTCAATGAAAAGAAAAGGTGCATTATAGATCCATTTACTTTATGTTAGTGGGAGTCAATGAACTACTATCAAGTTATGCTTATTTGAACATTTCTCTCACACTCTTATCATGATAAATTTAATCCTTCTAAATATCCCTTGGAAGACTTGTGTTTTCTACAAGAAGTAGAATAATTGTTGCTTTACCAAATGTACCTGTTAATATGATCTTTAATTTATTTGTCTTGGCTTACCGAAACTGCAATGATACTTGGTTGTTACACTATTTATATTAAGCTTTCAGCTGAAGTAAGTGTGAGCCACCGGACAACCAACTGTAAGTGAATGAAACTTCTCGTTATTTTGGTTTAAACATCGAGTTTCTTATGATTTTACTTACTCGGGACGATCAAGGTTTAAGCTTGGGGATGTTGATGTGACCTAAAATGACACATCTTTATATATGTTTAAACCGTATCTTTGTCATGAAAATCGTAGAGATATCACTCTAGGCCTGCCACAAATCACTAATGTGCAATTTATTTGCAAATCTCCATGTCATTATTTTTATTTCATATATTGGATAGTAAATCAAGGGAGATCAGAGCTAAAAGGCAAGGAAAAGATGAAGATCATAAAATCAATTAATTCTGCCCTTGCAGTACACTTAACGACCACAATACAGTCAGCAACGACTATACTGCTCACTGTACAGCTGTCAAGAAAGGACCATCGGGTCAAACCGACCAAAAGTCGCAACTGGATCTGATACGCGTAGATGTACGCTCGCTGGGAGACCCCAAGACACTACCAAATTCTGCGCGGTCTGGGACATTTCAATACCGTTGCGGATGGGCTTCAAACCGTCGCTAATGGCAATCCGTGACGGTTTACTCGACGGAGTGAGAACGTCCCTGATCGACTGCCACGGACTATGCTGCGACGTTAATTTGAATGGGAGAACGTTGAGGCTATCCGCAACGTTCATAAAATCGTCGTGAGCATCTGGGCCGTCCGGTCCCGGCCCATTAAGCGGCAACGTTGTTTTTTGTCGCTGTCGGCTGACACGTGGCAAAGGATTAACTGACGGTCGCTAGCGTAATCAGCTGACGTCACACTATAGGTAGCTTACGTCATTACGGTTGCAACGTTTTTTTCGTAAAAAATAGATTCTGTTAAGGCCCCGTTTATGACATCACCAATCCGTTCATGACGTCATAGCCGCCGATCCCGTTCACGACAATTTTTGTTGTCGCGGCCTCGACCAATCATGTGAAACCATGTGGACGCCATCTGCGACGAACTTGCTAGCGTCGTGGTATGAGATGACGCCACGTGGAACAATCGTACGTTGTCGCGTGGTTTTTTTTTTTTGGGACGATCTCCGGTCGTCGTGGGCTACGCGGTGACGGAATTTTTTTCCGACGCAAAACGACGCCACCTGGGCCAAGTGCACGGTGTCACGTGGCGCCCTTTTCCGCGACGTTTTCTGTTTCATTGTGGAACTACCCAGTCATAAAACGACACGTGGACCATGTGTACGGTGCCATGTGGCACCTTTTCGCGATGTTTTTATTTTCGTTGTGAAACTGTCCAACCGTAAAACGACACGTGGGCATGGCATACGACACCATGTGTCCCAATCCGGGTCTGTTTTTACGTTACGATACTACAAAGTTTTTTTCGTGCCAGATGGGTGCTTAAATCATCGTTCGAATTGACCTTTCCATGTTCCATATGCAGAAAAGCAAACCACATACAGAAATTGCAACACTAGTGGTTTATTTTACAGAAAAGCAAACCAACATACAGAAATTCAGATTTCAGCAACACGATCATAGTTTCAATTACCACATATGCACTGAGCTAACTGCTCAAGCAGGGCAACTCCTTCTTGTTGGCACGTTTTTAGCTCGTCTTGTTCCTTCCGCATTTCTTCTATTTCAAATGCAAACCGGAGCCTCATTCGCTCAGATTCTGCATTCGCCGCCCTCAAATCAGCAATTGTGTTGCGCATATTGGCATGCCCCTCTCTCTCAACATCAGTTTGCACTTGGTGTTCAGACTTTGAAATACTTGTTTCCACACGAGATTTCTTCGACAAAGTATGATTTCCACGATCCAGCATGACACACACCTAAAGTATCATCCTCATCCTCTGAAGCTGGTGTCGACATCATCTTTTTCTTGCTTTGCTATCAAGCATGCAAAGAAAATAGATGTAAGTATGTACAGAAAACAGATGAAACTAGCAGGTGACCAGCAATGTACATAAAATAGATGAAACTAACAGATGGCCAGCAATATACTGAAAATATTTGAAAAATAGCAGATGACAATCAAACAAGCATGTCTGTAATGACAAATGACCTATCAGATGTCAAGCATGTAAGGAGCATAGATGGAAACCATATTAAAATGACAACCACAACCTTAATTAGCTTGCCAAAACGTCTTATGGTATGGAACAGATGAAGTAGCACAAAATATATGACACAACAGTAATCAAACTGTTCACCACAAGATAAGTAAGTTGTGCCCTAGTTGTTATTTTTTTTAACTAAAGGGAGTTTTTACTACTTAAAGAGTTCTAAGAATTACATCCTAGTTGTTGTGATATCATGGAAGAATGTTGAGCTGCCGAATTAGGGAATACCTTGCAACTCATTGTCCTCACTGAATAGAGATTGACATGACCAGTATCCTTCACTAGAATCTGATTCCTCTTCAACATCATCCTAAGGAATGTACTCAGATCCAGAGTCTTCCTTCTTGATCTTTTTGGGTGTGAATACAGTAGGACATGAAAGAATACTTGCTAAAGACTTTACACCTAGTTGATGCATCCTTGCACTGTTTGCCCTGATAGTTCTGGCACGCTCTTCTTCCATGGGGTGTAGTGGTGATCCTAACATGAATAAATAACTCAAAGTAAACTCCAAATATAAACACTTGGTAAGAACCTAATACGTCATAAAAAAATTAACGTACTCATCCTCATCTTGTAAGAACAGTCCAGTGTAAGTAATATAAACTCTGATCGTAGATTCGTAACTAAGACTGATAGGATCATAAGCAAAGTGATCTTAAACCTAATAGTATACAGGCTGGAAATAAGCAAACTTTTACCATAGGAAAACAAAGCTGGATACTTCTATTTTTATTTTTATGCAAGATTAGCAAGAAGGTCCCCCTAACGATTTCCATTAGAAGAAACAATACAATTTTTCTACTACGAAAGAAAATAATTAAAAAAAGGAGCACCAGGAGGGCAACACACTCATTTCTGCTACAGATTTGTCAGAATTGACACATGGACAAGCCTCTATTTACCACTATACAAAGTTATAAATGCAAAGCCAATAACAAAGACGGATATAAGGAACCATCAATCATACAACTAAACAGAGAAACAGTTTAGAGAGATTTATTACATCAAACATTAGCAGGATAATTAAGAAGCATCGACCAAACAATTTAGAGAGATTAATTGCATCGAACATAAGAAGAATCAAGCGTACGATTAAACAGACAACTAATTCAGAAAGATTAATTGCATCAAACATATGAAGAACCATCAATCTTACTGCGTTTCTCGCCTTTAACCTTTACCCGTCTCGGCGTGGTTGCGGACATTGATGGTGAAGTTGCGGCGATATTGGAGACGAGGTGGCAGATCTGGACGTACAGCGAGGTTAATGGCAAGGTGGCATACCAGAGAGCACACGAAGGTGAGGTTGGTGACGATGTGGCAGACCGGTGAGCACGACGGCGAGGTGGCACACGAGGGAGCACACGACGTCGAGCTTGGTGACGATGTGGCAGACCGGTGAGCATGACGGCGAGGTGGTGGTCCTGGACGGTGACCTGGGCGGGGTGGGGGATCTCGACGGTGACGTCGGAGATCTGGCAAACGAGCTATACGGCGATGTGTAAGAGGGGTGGGATCTGGTCTGGGAGGACGGGGACTGGAGGGGAGAAGGAGGAGTAGTCGATTCTTTAGGCGAGGGCCGAGGGGATAAGGGAGGGTTTCAAAATGATTACAGAAACGCCCTCCGCGGTAAAGTTTGACCGTTATGTGCGGGAGGGCTGAGAATTAATATTCTTGCGCGAAAATTTTTGTGTGGGTTGTCCTGGCGCCAAGTTTTCGGAGGGACGTGAAATTTTCGCGGAAGTGCGGGAAACCATGCTAGCCGTCGGATGCTGATGGGTGTCTTAAACAAATTTACCATTTATGCAATAATTTACTAAAGGTGTCTGATGGGTGGCTTAAAATAATTGACCATTTATGCAATAATTTACTAAAGGGACCTTGTGAGGAAATAAAGAATTATTATGAAATAATTTTGGAGTTGAGGTCGTCGGGCATAAAACGCGTTAGAATATGCAGAACGGTTCTATGTGAAACCAACAATAGCTAAAGAACTACAGATAACTGAGTACTTGCAACACAACACATACAATTAACTTAATTATAGAGTAGCAAAACACAATCACAGCACACACACAGACGTGTCGACAAGTAAAACACGACGAGTCGACGACGTAGCAGGTTACACATATGCTCTATAAGCACACTAGTTGCCGCGATGAAGGACACGAACAACCGGGCGCACCAGTTTGACGGACTCGTTCCATAGGAGCAAAGGGTTGACCTAGACGCAACACACCAGGGTGTCGTTCAGCCAGTAGAGGCCGCCGTGCAGATTTGCTCCCGAGCCATGCTCCCAAAGCCTGGCGTAGACCCCGCCGCCATCCTTACCGTGGTCGATGATGAACATCCGCCGATCGAAGTTCTTTACGCCAAGAACGATGTGCGCCGCGCTCCAAGCAGAGATATTTCCACCAGCGGTGAAGAACTGCACCACGCCGGAGAGGTCATAGCCGTCGGGGCGGACGTACTCCACTTGGTGTGCGTCCTCGAGCGGTTCCTCCCCGATCAACTCGATGGTCGTCCAGGCCATGGCGCGCGTAGAGAGCACAAAGCTGACATAGCTCTTGTGTTTTGCACAAGCTATCTATTCGAGACGTGTTGATGAAAGGGGTGCGTTTTGCATGGGCCTTCCAAATGCACCGATCGGGTAATATAGCGGCGGGGAGCGGCCGGCTGGCGGATCACCAAACAACATTAATTGGTGTCGAGGCCGTCCATTACCATTGAATTTTCTGTCCAGGCGCAGCGATGACAACGAGCACACACATACGGTCGGGTCATGCAGGCGCAGAGCAACGCATGCAGCACGGGCCAGTACGCATACGGCCGGCACCGACTTCGACCCAGCAGTCCACAGCTAGCCGTTTGTGTGTGCAACAGCAGAAGCGAGGCATGGGCATGCATGCACATGGCCGGGCACGCGCCCAGGCACCCATTAAGATGAAGACGCGACGGGTCACACAGGCACAACATGCAGCACACGGAGGCAAAGAGTGCACGTCTCGCGCGGCATGCAGCTAGCTCGCCCAAAGTTTGCACGGATGGCGTGCAACAGCTAGCTAGTCCCGAAGCAAGCTCAACACGCATGTAGACAGAACTGTGGCGACGTCCCGTCTTTCTCATGCACTGAGACATGAAATTTTAAGGGGCCGAGCATCTCTCCTCCTACACTCCTAAAGTCCACTCCTCCATTAGCTTCTCTCCTCCTCCACTCCTAAAGTCCACTCATCCATTAGCTTCTCTCGGCCTCCACTATGCACCAACGCCGACGCGACGCGGCCGGACAACGAGCTGCGGGTGCCCAGGCGCCTCCATCTGACGATAATCTGCTGACGGAGCAGGACGCGCGCACACTTATCCGCACGAACCCTCCCGTGCCGGCTGCTTTACGCCTCCCGGAAGGTTGGACGACCAACACCATCTTCGTCCTGGTGGTGCCGCGTCTCTCCGTCCAAGCACGGGTCGACTACATCAACCAGTGCTACGATAACATGCCGTGGCAGACGAGGCATCATGACCCCCAGGACGCCATGTCTTCGTTGTACTGGGACGAGCAAGTGGAGTTGGAGTACTTAGGGCGGCTCCACTCCTACATCATCGACAGCAGCGTGCACTCTAGCGACACGGAGTGTTCCGACGAGGAGGATGAGGAAGAGGACTCGCCCGAGACAGAGTGGCGCCCCTTGGCACCGCCGGAACCTGTCGTCCTGCCAGAAAATGCCTTCTTCCTCCCATGCAACTGCCCCATTTGCAGCTGGGCACTTGCACAGCCGGGAACCTGCCCGAACTGCGGGTCCGAGGAGTGCCACGACCTAGTTTAGGCTTTTATTGACTGTAATTATTATTATCTTAATTAATCTCCCTTAAGTGTGAATGTATTATCTTTATTTTGACTCAAGTTTGATTGAAACTCCCTAAATTTCAGCTCCGAAGGGGGTGTCCCAATTGTATATTTAGTTTGCCTGTGGTAGGCTTCTCATGTGCAAAGTCAATGTTTCCGTCTACCCCTTCCACCGGCGTCGGAAGGGGGTGTCCCAATGGGATTTTTTTTTTTTGGTTCTGTTAGGGTAGGCCATAGGTACATGGAGAACTAATATCTACCACTAGTTCTGATAAGACATTCGCTCAGGTTCGTCTGAAGGGGGAGTTTCGAGATGTAGTGGAAGAACCCTTCCTTTGTACAAGTGATGTCGGTGAAACAGGTCACACCTCTTATTAGGATCTTGGATCTCTCTCCGCCTCCAAACACACTTGTATATACATGATTGGACCCCATCTAGGTTTTTTAGGGATTCCTATGCTCCGGAGCCGCCGCTTCAGCGAAACTCTGGCATGTTGACCGAAAAGTCAACTTGTTCGTCTACCCTTTCCACCGGCGTCGGAAGGGGTTTTCCTAATGGATTATTTTGTTTGTTCGTGTTAGGGTAGGCTATAGGTAGATGGAAAACTAATATCTACCACATGATTTCATAATATTCCCTCGGGTTCGTCCGAAGGGGGAGTTTCAAGCTCTAAGTAGTCCTAGAACCTGCGAGAGAGAATCTGACGCCGGTGAAGCCCCAACACAAAGAGTGAGGGAAACTTGGGCATCCAAGGCCCATGCCACACTCTAACACACATGGTATGACGCTCCGGGACCCCTCTCCGGAAAAACCCTAGGCCCGCTGGAGAAAAAGATGAATCTGTTGTTCTGGCCCCTCTACGTGAGCTGGAAGGGGATAACAAAGTGGAACTGATTGCTTGGTTGTGTTAGGTTAGGCCCACCTCTTGGCAATATTCCCCCCGTTCCGTCGGATGTGGGAGTTTTGGACTCTGAGTAGTCCTAGAACCCGGGAGAGAGAATTTGACGCCGGTGAAGCCCTAACACAAAGAGTGAGGGAATCTTGTGCATCCTATACCCATGCCACACTCTAACAAAGATGTTATGTGATACCATAGGCTTGGGTGGGATTAAGACGCTCCGGAGCTCCTCTCCGGAGAAACCCTAGGCCCGTTGGAGAAAAGGACGGAACTGCCGATTTAGCCCCTCTACGTGAGCCGGATGGGGGTAGCAAAGCGGAACTAATTGTTTGGTTATGTTAGGTTAATTAGGCCCAAGGAACACCCAAGACAATGGTAGGTCCCACCTCTTGGAAAGATTCCCCCCGTTCTGTCAAATCCAGGAGTTTCGGGCTATGAGTAGTAGCCCCTAGAACCCGCGAGAGATCGAGAATCTGACGCCGATGAAGCCCTAACACAAAGAGTGAGGGAATCTTGGGCATCCAAGAACTATGCCACACTCTAACAGACATGTTATGTGATACCCTAGGCTTGGGTGGGATTAAGACGCTCTGGAGATCCTCTCCAGAGAAACCCTAGGCCCGTTGGATAAAAGGACGGAACTGCCGATCTAGCCCCTCTACGTGAGCCGGAAGGGGGTAGCAAAGTGGAACTAATTGGTTGGAAGTGGTAGGTTAGGCCCAAGGAACACCCAAGACAATGCAGGGCCTACCTCTTCGAAACATTCCCCCGTTCCTTCAGATCCAGGAGTTTCGGGCTCTGAGTAGTCCTAGAACCCATTAGAGAGAATCTGACGTTGGTGAAGCCCTAACACAAAGAGTGAGGGAATTTTAGGCATCCAAGGCACATTCCACACTCTAACACACATGGTATGGCAAACCCTTGGTTTGGGTGGTATTCAGACGCTCCGGAACCGCTCTCCAGAGAAACCCTAGCCCCGTTGGGAAAAAGACGGAACTGCCGTTCTCGCCCCTCTACGTGAGCCGGAAGGAGCTAGCAAAGTGGAAATAATTGATCGGTTGTGTTAGTTTAGTCCCAAGGAACAACCAAGGCAATGGTAGGGCCCACCTCTAGGCAAGATTCCCCTGTTCTCCATCAGATCCAGGAGTTTCTGGCTATATGAGTAGTCCTGGAGCCCACGAGAGAGAATCCGACGTCGGTGAAGCCATAACACAGAGAGTGAGGGAATATTGGGAATCCAGGACCCATGCCACACTCTAAAACACATGGTATGTCATACTCTAGGCTTGGGTGGGATTCAGACGCTCTGGATCTCCTCTCTGGAGAAACCCTAGGCCCGCTGGAAAAAAGGATGGAACTGTCGTTCTGGACCCTCTACGTGAGCCGAAAGGGGTAGAAAGGTGTAACTAATTGCTTGGTTGTGTTGGTTTAGGCCCAAGGAGCAACCAAGACAATGGTAGGACCCACCTCTTGGCAAGATCCCCCCCCCCCCCCCCGTTCCGTCAGATCCGGGAGTTTCGGTCCCTGAGTAGTCCTACAGCAACTAGAGAGAATCTGACGCCGGTGAAACCCTAACACAAAGAGTGAGGGAATCTTGTGCATACAAGACCCATTCCACACTCTAAAAAACATGGTATGTGATACCCTAGGCTTGGGTGGGATTAAGACGCTCCGGAGCTCCTCTCCGGAGAAACCCTAGGCCCGTTGGAGAAAAGGACGGAACTGCCGACCTAGCCCCTATGCGTGATCATGTTTTTAGGATGCCTAAATATGTAGTACTTCTATACTATGATGCTTCGGCCGATCATGTTTTTTAGGATGCCTAAATATGTTATAACTTAGTAATAAGTGGATGTGTCACGTCCATTTAGTACTCGATCATGCCCAATAAGCCAATACTTGTCGAAAACTCGTTGATCTGATAGATCAATGGTTTTTAATTATTCATTTAATTAGTATAAAATAAAGAACTAATGGTAAGAATGCAACCTTTTCGTATTAGCAAAGATTTACATTTGAAAACCTTCAATTTATGGGACAACATGCCACAATTGGCAGATATAGCCATTTGTACCCTAATTAACACATAGACCCTCAGTTTTAAAAAATTCACATCCAAACCTAACATCTGCGCGCCTAAATTACGACCGCTTACAGACGCACGCGCTAAAAAAGAAACACTCTCACACGGGGTCCCACTCGTCAGCGTCACAGCCGCGCGCGCGCTAAATCATCACCGAAACAGCCTCACACGGGGTCCTATTCGTCCGCGTCACAGGCCGCCGCGCTCCCTCGCCCACTCTCGACTACTTCCCCACTGAAAGGGATCACTCTGCCCCCTCCCAAAAAAAACCAGTGCCTCCACTTCGCCCACTAGGCGACGGCTATCACGGCGGCGCCCTCCCTAGCTTCCCCGTCCTCACCGACGCCCTCAACCAATGACTGGTAAGTGCTGGTTGCCTCCCTTCCCCATCCTCAACCAAACGATTCGATCTAGGTTAGATGGCGGCGGATCTAGGTTAGATGCCGGCGGATGTAGGTTAGATGCCGGCGGCCACTGTCGTTGACGTGTTTTAGGTCACCACCAGGCATGGATTTAGCTCACGCTACCGTCACAGGTATCTCGAAGATCACTTCCCCCACCCAGATGGAGATCCACCTGAACAAGGCCTCGGAGATTGCAAGGCCCCTTGTTCTTCAGATAACCAAGGTAAATACTAGCATATAGATTAGTATCTTATTTTGCCTTCGTAGCTACTTGTTTGATTTTTCTTCTTTTCATATTCGGTTGTAGCACTCTAGTCGAGGCTGTAGCTTCTGCACCATGTCTCCTTATGAAACTCGTAACTGGATGGAGGCGCCAGTTGAAATATATCCAGAGTATCGTTTCTTTCTGGAGTCCCGTGGCATTCTGGTTAATGGAGTTGGTAAAATTCCAACTCGGGAGGATCTCGTCAGTGAAGGAAAGGTCACTCGTAGAGGTGACAGGTCCAACAATTTTTTTATTACTCTCTTATGCACCTACAGGTTAGCCAGGATTAATTTATTTCTTGCATTATAGGTCCCAAAATCCAAGGGACTCAAGACTATGACGAGCACTGTTTTTTTATAAACAAGGTGGAAATGACTGAAGACCAAGTCGCGCATCTCCGAAGAGTTGTGTACAACCACATTGGTTCTGCATCTTCCTTGGTAAAATGTTCAATGATCTCATTAATTTTGTTTTGTGCTTATTAGTATGAGGCTACTTTTCTTGTTTTCCATTGCTAAACATCTGTGCTTGATACATGAGCCAATGATTAAACTGTGCACTCAATCTTGATGAGATCATCGAGCATTTTACCTAGTGTTGTGTACAACCACATTGGTTCTGCATCTTCCTTGGTAAAATGTTCGATGATCTCATTAATTTTGTTATGTGCTTATTATTATAAGGCTACTTTTCTTGTTTTCCATTGCTAAACATATGTGCTTGATACATGTGCCAATGATTAAACTGTGCACTCGATCTTGTTGAGATCATCGAGCATTTTACCTAGCGTTGTGTACAACCATATTTGTTCTGCATCTTCCTTGGTAAAATGTTCCACGCTCTCATTAATTTTGTTTTGTGCTTATTAGTATGAGGCTACTTTTCTTGTTTTCCATTGCTAAAAATCTGTGCTTTATACGTGTGCCAATGATTAAACTGTGCACTCGATCTTGTTGAGATCATCGAGCATTTTACCTAGTGTTGTGTACAACCACATTGGTTATGCATCTTCCTTGGTAAAATGTTCTACGATCTCATTAATTTTTTGTGTGTTTATTAGTATGAGGCTACTTTTCTTGTTTTCCATTGCTAAACATTTGTGCTTGATACATGTGCCAATGATTAAATTGTCCACTCGATCTTATTGAGATCATCGAGCATTTTACCTAGCGTTGTGTACAACCACATTGGTTATGCATCTTCCTTGGTAAAATGTTCCACGATCTCATCAATTTTGTTTTGTGCTTATTAGTATGAGGCTACTTTTCTTGTTTTCCATTGATAAACATATGTGCTTTATACGTGTGCCAATGATTAAACTGTGCACTCGATCTTGTTGAGATCATCGAGCATTTTACCTAGTGTTGTGTACAACCACATTGGTTCTTCATCTTCCTTGGTAAAAATTTCTACGATATCATTAATTTTGTTTTGTGCTTATTAGTATGAGTCTACTTTTCTTGTTTTACATTGCTAGACATATGTGCTTGATACATGTGCCAATTATTAAAGTTTGCACTCGATCTTGATGAGATCATCGAGCATTTACCTAGTGTTGTGTACATCCATATTGGTTCTGCATCTTCCTTGGTAAATGTTCGATGATCTCATTAATTTTGTTTTGTGCTTATTAGTATGGGGCTACTTTTCTTGCTTTCCATTTCTAAACATTTGTTCTTTATACGTGTGCTAATGATTAAACTATCTTTGCCAATGATTAATATGCAGCAATGTGTCTAGCAGTTTGGCTACTATAGCAAATAGCATGCAGAACACGTTCAGTTGTGCCTCATTTTACTATAGTAGGTAAATCTGTCAGAATTATTGCATGTCATATGTATGTACCATGGTTGGAAATGAGGCTCGCTATTACACTTTTATTTGTTTTGTTGCATGTGCTGATGATTAGACTGTGCTGATGTGTAACATCCCAAGTATGAAAACACCCTTAGAATGTTTTATTTCTTGTTAATTTATGGTTAATGCATCATGTCATCATAAGCATTGCATGTGGTATGTGTTTCAATTTGAAATTCAAATCAAATCATTCATACTTGGCATGTTCCAATTGTGGATTACAATTAAAAAATTTGCAAACATTTCAATTCAAGAAGGTTTTCATAATTGGTTGAGATTATTGAATAAACTTGGTTATTTCAAAAAATCAATTCTTTATGAAACCCGATTTGAAATTAGAATGAAAAATTCAAATCAATTGGCAATTTGAAATTTTTGAAAATAAAGTTAACATACTTTGACCTTGCTGTTTTGTAATTCAATAAAAAAAATATTTCATAAAATAAAAATCCCTAAAACCTTATTCTTTTTCTCTCTCTTTCTTTCCTACAAAAAAAATGTGTAAACGGAAAAAATAAAAACAAAAAAAATGAGAGGGGGAGGCAGGCCAGCCCAAGTGGGCTGAGCCCACCTACAACCCCGAGGCCCAGCCTCCCCCACCTGTCCTTCATCCTCCTCTGTACGGAGACAAAGGAGGGGGCTGCCTCCCCCACCTGCAAGCTTTCCACCGGCCCCCTCCTCCTGTATCTAGCCCCACCGCCGTGCCCTACGTTTTCTCTCCTCCCTCCTCCATCTCCTCGCGCCGCCGTCTCCTCCTCCTTCTCTCCCTCGCTGCCCCGCCTCGCTGCTCCCTGAACCCGCACCACCGCGGCAGCAGAGGTGAGCGTCCGACGATCGCCGTCTCCATGGAGCCCCTCCGAGCGGGCTGAGCGCGGGAATCGAACCCCCGGACACCCATCCTCCTCCTCGACCCCGCAGCCGAGCCTGAGAGCAGCAGAGCATCGCCGTCGCCGCGCCGCCTGTCGCCACCGTCTGCGCCTCCGTCAGCGCCTCCGTCAGAGCCTCCCCGAGCTTCTGCTTCGACGACCATCGGGGGTGAGCACGTCCTCCTCCTCTGTCCCCCTCGCACCGCGTACACGCGTAGCACGGCGCCCACGCACACGCACCCACGGCAGCAGCGGCCAGTCGTCGCCGTCCGCCGTCCGCGACAGGTTCAGTTCAGTTCCGTGCAGTAGCCCCACCTCAAAACCGCATCGCTTCCTAGATCTAACACGAATCAGCAAGCAGCCCAGTGGCACACGAACATCGCACGCACGCTCGAGGGCGCGGGTTCGAACCCCCCCCCCCCCTCGCGGGATTAAATCCCACCTTTTTGGCTTGCCACGCGCGCGCGAGAGGCCCACCTGTCAGCGACGGTGGAGGCCACCTCCTCCTTCACACGCGCCTCGCTGGCGCCACCTGTGCGCAGGGGCCACCAGTCAGCGACTGTGGCTGGCTCCTGTGAGGGTTCCCTCTGTTCTGTCCAGTTTTATTTCGCACACAGGTCCCTGCGTTTCACAGTTTAGTCCATGTCATCACAAAGAGGCCCTTATCTAATTAAATTAATCACAGATTAATACCACAACTTCAAAAATGCATAACTAATTCATTATAACCTCAAATTTAATAATTTAAATATGTTTTCCATGCCAAATTAAATTCTCTACCTAAATATAAACTTTGTTTAATGTTTTTAATATTTTAAATTGATGAAATATTTAAATCCTTGTGTAATCCATTTAATATTGCAAAATTCATAACTTGGGCATAAAAAATTGCAAATTCAACAAACTAAATATGTTTTCCATCCCATTTTTTCATGAACTTTGCAAATATCAACTTTGTGTTCTGTTTTAAATAGATTAAATTGCTGAAAACAACTGTTTCTTAATTAATGCATTTAAAATTGTCAAATTAATAACTTGCTCATTTTAAATCCATTTTCAACAAATGAAATATGTATTCCATCTAAAATTTTGTGTTCTTTCCAAATATGAATTTTGTTACCTGTTTTGAACATTTAAAATGGGTGAAAACAATAAATGTTTGTGTAACTCATTTAAGAAGCCAAAGTTCATAACTTAATAAATAAAATTCCAAACTTTGTAAACAACATATCAAATTGAAGCTATTGTTGTTTTCTTATTGTTTTCATCATCCATGCATCATTCTAATCAACTTTCACATGATGGTTATTTGTAGATCACTTAATTCAACTTTAATTCTTGGGCCTTTCTATATGCAACCCAAATTGCATATGGGCCCATTTAAATATGTTTACCATGTCAACTAGCTTATCTTTGATGCATCAATTAAATTGTCATGCATCATCCCATGTTTGTGCATTATGCCATGTTATTGATTGTTTGTCTCTCTTCGTTGTTTGTTTGCTTCTTCTCGAATAGACGACGACGTTGAGACAGACGAGGTTTACGATACCACTTCAGAGGAGTTAGCCTAGTACCAGGCTACTGAGTTTGCAGGCAAGTATTCACTCACCTGAACCATTGTGTCCTTTCCACACTGGATACCGATACTTTTCGTTGTCTATTCTGCTAGCCTTAAGATTCGTTGCTTGTGTTCCGATCCTATCACATGTTATCCTGTAACCCTGATATAGCCTCACCTCCACACCTATAACCCTGTTGCCTGTTGCATGTGTCGTAATAGCATGCTTAGCGGTTGTTGTGCTCGAGTCTGATGTCCGTTATTTCTTTTACCATATTTATTATGTTCTGGGGGCTCGATATTTAAACAACCACCTGTTAATGTTTGAGGTAATGCTAATTTGATGATAAGGCACCGGCAGGAGGCCGGGTATGGTTTTGAGGCCTGCTAGTGTCGAACTCAGGAAAAGTTCTTGTCCTCTAGATCCATGATGAGCGCGCTAACCGCATGTGGGAAGAGTGTATGGGCGCCCTCTCAACTTTGATTCGATTCGCATCTCGTCCAAATTGCCTCATTTAGTTCGGGTTTTCCATTTGCCGCATGCGTATGCAGGTGCGAACCCTTGGCGCCAGGGTGGTAACTTTTGTAGTCGGCATTTAGGGAGACACGTTCTTAGAGTGCTATGAGGGCCCCCTTTTCTTCGTGGGGCTGGATTAGCCGTGCGCTCAATTGCACGGGGTTCTTTGGGCTTGATGCGAAGAAGAGTTGGGTTGTGTTGAGTGGCCTGCTTGGTGGGTTTGATCCCCGCCTGGCGGGTTATTCTTACGTGTACGGCCAAATTGGTGCATCCCTGCAGGGTTAAATCTTCTCGAGAAGCCGTGTTGTCCGCGGTTATGGATGACTTGGTGATAGGGCTGGCTAACAAGGATTAGACAACTTACACCTAATTAATAATAATTTGACTAGTAATAGGCTCATTGACACAATAACGTGAACCTTCATTAATCCAACTGTGTGAGTTATCCTCGGATTGCTTCTTTGGATAAGGGGCGAGATCCAGGATGGGTTTGTTTGAGGTTAGTGGTAGTTGGTTTCCGATGCGCTATCTTATCCCTTTCTTTTAGCCGGATGTTGTAGCATGTCTCTGTAGTTGGTTAGTGCAGCTCGTTGCCGCACCTTTGTATCCCCTATCTTCCGTTGGACCCAAAGCATCTGTACTTGGTGTTGTCGGGTACACTTTGGTATCTTGTGCGTCTTGCTTGCCAGTACTCGTCCGTACTGACCCCTTTGGGGCTGCTGGTTCTGCAGACTACGTTTCCGAGGATCCCCATGGTGGCTACTACGTGGAGTATGACGAGGCTGCTGACGAGTAGATAGCGGACCCGGGCTGGATCCGAGACTTCGTGGATGGGCTCCGTTCTTTCGTTTCCGGCCTCTTAGGCCTATTTGGATCTTGTCTGTACTCAGACACCTTGGATGCTTCCGCTGTGATGTAATGATGACCTGTTGGGACATGTGTCCTCTGCATGACTGTATTTGTTATCTCTGCTCTAGTGAGAGATTTTGCCACTTATTTCTATTTCTTTGTGTCTTAGAGATTTGTTGTGATATCACTTGTTCAAATGCCGTTGATGTACCATGTGTGTATGTTATGAAGTACGTCAATGGAAGTATTCGGATCCCTATTGGATGGTTTCACATACGATGAATAGTAGAGGATGGTTGTCACACATTTATGTGTTGGCCTACTCATATTGAGATGCGGGTGCAGGTAGGCCCCGTAAGCCAATTATCTACTGTTTAGCGGGCTGTGTGTATCCTCTAGAAGTCCGGGTGCGACAAATGGTATCAGAGCCTGTCTGCCTGTAGGATCCCCTTTACTGGTCGCAGTTGAGTCTAGAAACTATTTTGTAGCTATATAGGAAAAATGAAACGTGAGAGTAGGAATTCTGTTCTTTTATTTCTTTCCCCACACACCCTCCCTTTTTCTGGTAAGGAAGTGCAACGTTGTTTTCTCTTCTCATCTAAACTTTCAAGTTAGGATTTCACGTATCCTGGTTTCTCTAGGATGGTTATATCTACTAGACCATAGGAATGGAGGTGGTTGTGACATGATTTATCATGTTGCCTACTCATGATTGAGAACGGAGGCACATAAGCCCCGGAAGCAGATCCTCTATTCCTTAAGAAGTAGATATTGATCCTTTAGAAGCCCGGATGGGTTTTCCGTAGTACCTCAGGAGTGTTTGGTCTCGTGTTTCCCAGATGTTGCTTCGATATCCTGTTCATCTCAAGACCTTTTCGTCTGTTGGAACCTTGTTGTTGCTTGCCACTTCAGTTCTTCTACCGGTGTCTAATCAAAGTTTCCCCGATCATCTGCAGATGGATCTCAGGTTCTACCCGCAGGTGGTTCGTATGACTCGTTGCGAGAGCACTGCCGGTTATCCGGAGATGCTGAGAGACATGGTCACTTTTCTGGGGTTCCGTTGGGCACCAGAGTACCAGGTCTACGAGCAGCAGCGAGAGTTTGAGCAGACCTACTACCAGGCTATTGTCTACATTCTGTCAGATGATGGCATGAGCGTAGTCCACCGCTACGAGGCAGTGGGTTCCACAGTGGATATGGCTGTGCAGCAGGCAGCTTATGTGAGCCTCACCGTCCTTCGTGCTGACTACTGGGGATTTGACGATTCTATCTATCGCCACATCCCCCGTGGTTACATCACTTCGGAGGGAGCTCACTTCACTCTCTATGACAACTTGGACGTTTACGAGCATGATAGCTCCAGGCTGCACATCACCGCTCAGTTTGTGAGTCACACTGACGCAGTTGCCCGCACACTATCTCAGGAGTTGGCTTCAGTCAGAGAGCAGGTTTACCTTGCTTTGACTCGTCTGGCGACTTACACCACAGACTTTGTTGGAGACGAGCGCTTTGCACGTTTCGATCAGCCAGTTGGGCGTCGTCTGCCAGATGCTGGAGGTTACGAGCCGATCAGAGGTCCACTCCTTAACCTTGGTGCTGGTTACACTAGGATTCCACGCTTTGGAGCACAGGGAGTCGACGCTATGTACTTCACCACGCCTAGAGTTGGTCTCAGACCACGTCAGATCTACGTGGATCGTCGTTCCACCTACTTTCGTGGGCGTGCTCCTCACCGTACCTCTCGCCGTACTCCTCGCCGCCATCCTGCGTGATGAGCATGGGAGTACTGATGTATCCATTCTTAGCTATGTTTAGTTATCCTTTCGCATTCGAACCATTTATGGTGTATTGGATATTCTGATGTATTTGAACATGTGATGGTGAACCTTGTGGTTGTCCATTCATGCGTCGGAATAATCTCTCTTTCGGTTGCCAAGTCTATCCATTTCTGTTGTTGTGCTAAGATGCATTTCCATTCAGGATGCCGCCAACAAGGAACTCTACGCCTGAGCCACCGCCAATCGCGGAGCTGTTGACTCAGATGACCCAAGTCATGACGCAGATGGCCCAGTTTCAGGCTAATCAGCACATCAACCAGACAGCTCCACGAGTGAGCATCAAGGAGTTTATCAGTCTGGGTCCGAGAGCTTTCGTGGCCACACGCGAGCCCCTAGACGCTGATGACTGGATCCGTGAGATAGCAAGGCTCTAGAGATCGCACACGTAGCTGAAGAAGACAAGGTCACGTATGCTTCCTATCTGCTGAAGGGTCAGACAGCTTCGTGGTGGGAAAACTTCTAGGCCATGAGAACTGGCATGCCAGTCACGTGGGATCGTTTCAAGGAAGCCTTCCTGAAACACCACATTCCAGATGGTCTCATGGAAAGAATGCGTGAAGAGTTTTGCTCACTCAAGCAGGGCAAGTTGGACGTCATCGGGTATCAGAGTGAGTTTAATCGCCTCGCTCGATACGCTGGAGATGAGGTGTCCACTGAAGCTAAAAAGATGGCAAGGTTCCGCAGAGGTTTTAACCTGGAACTCAAGTATGCCCTAACCAATGTCAAGGCCGACAACTTCGAGGATCTCGTTAACACCGCGCTCAATGAAGAAAATGGGCACAAGGCGTTCGAGGAGTCTCGCAAGCACTCGCGTGAGGGTGGTTCCTCCTCCAACATGACCACCCCTTCGCAGAAGCGCCGCATCTGGGTACCAAATGGTGCTGTCACTCGGGCTCCATACGCCCAAACTTCTCCAGGCTTTGCTCCCCGCCCACCCAACCCTGCTCAGCTGAATGATCCAAGGGCTTCGATGGGGCAGCCAAGGTCAGGGCCTCCTCGTGTCGTCACATGCTACAAGTGCAAGCAGACGGGACACTACGCCGACAAGTGCACGCAGAGGCAGCTACCTCCACCACCACCTCGTCCTAACACAAACCAGGCAATGGTGCGCGCTCCCCCGCCTAAGGCCTTCAACTCCAACAACAGGCCTGTCGGGAGGACCGCAAGGGTGAATCATGTCAAGATCGACAAAGCTGAGGAAGCTCCTGACGTCGTTCTCGGTACATTTCCCGTAAACTCTATTCCAGCTAAAGTGTTGTTTGATACCGGAGCATCACATTCTTTTGTGTCAAAGACCTTTGCCACAACAAACAACCTAATTGTGGTTCCACTAAGCAATCAGATCACTGTTCACTCCCCGGGATCTCAAATGTTGACTTCCAAGATAAGTAAGGACAATCAAATCCTAATTGGAGGCCACATATTCCTTGCTTCTCTCATGTTGCTGGGAAATTCTGACATTGATGTCATTCTTGGTATGGATTGGCTGAAGGCCAATAAAGCAAGAATTGACTATGCTCAAAAGTCAATAACTCTGTCCCACCCTTCTGGCCAGATAATCTATTCTCCACATGAATCAAGTCCCATTCAGCTGTGCACCCTCAATGCAAAACCTCTACCTTCACTTGAAAATGTTCCTATGGTTTGCGACTTCCCTGACGTCTTTCCAGAAGAGTTGCCAGGAATGCCTCCGGACAGAGCTGTTGAGTTTGTGATCGAACTTGAACCAGGTACTGCTCCAATCTCTAAGCATCCCTACAAGATAGGAACTCCCGAGCTGAAGTTGTTGAAGGAACAAATTGATATGTACATGGAAAAAGGTTACATTCAACCTAGTTCCTCGGCTTGGGGTTGCCCAACTCTGTTTGTTGCGAAGAAGGATCAAACAAAGAGACTCGTTGTTGACTATCGTCCTCTTAACGAGAAGACCATCAAAAATAAGTATCCAATTCCTCCCATCGATGATCTTTTTGATCAACTTGCTGGAGCCTCTATATTATCCAAGTTGGACTTGAGAATGGGTTACCATCAAATAAAGATCAGAAAAGAGGATATTCCAAAGACAACTTTCACCACTCGATACGGTCTATACGAATTCACCGTCATGTCCTTTGGTCTCACCAATGCACCGGCGACCTTCTCTCGACTCATGAATTCTGTCTTCCATGAATACCTTGACAAGTTCGTTGTGGTATATCTTGATGACATTCTTGTCTACTCCAAATCCGAGGAAGAGCATGAAGAACATCTTCGTCTAACTCTCATGAAGCTTCGCGAAAATCGTCTCTATGCCAAATTCTCCAAATGTGAGTTCTGGATTTCCGAAGTCGTTTATCTTGGTCATGTCATCTCTGCCAAGGGCATAGCCATTGATCCAGAAAAGGTTAAAGCAATTGTTGATTGGAAACCTCCAAGGACGGTGAAGCAAGTAAGAAGATTTCTTGGCTTGGCTAGCTATTGTCGTCGCTTCGTCCCAAACTTCTCCAAGATTGCCAAACCCCTCACTGACCTCACAAAGAAGGACAAGAAGTTCGTTTGGTTGCCACAATGTGAGGAGAGCTTCAATCTCCTAAAGACTAAACTCACTTCTACACCAGTTAGAACCGATGGCGTCCTCCACCCTCTCCTCTCCCACCTCACCCACTTCTACACCAGTTAGAACCGATGGCGTCCTCCACCCTCTCCTCTCCCACCTCACCCACCCCCTCCTCCACCCATGGCGATGGTGACCGGAGCTAGTAGGTATGGAGGCCCTCCTTCACTCGGATTTCTCCCCGGGACTAGCCGTGGAATCACAGGTTCGTCGTAAGTTTGGTTCACCCGTCACCTTCTCCCCTTCATCCGATCTTAAGGAATTCTTCCTGGTGGTCTCCTTTTCTTCGGCTTCTTTCAAACTCACGGAAGAATCTGTGGGCTTGGCACTTCAATCATGTATTGGGGGTTTTTACAAGGATTTCAAGGTTTATCAGCTTTCTGATGCACGTTTCCGGTTTTCAGTGGCATCCAATAAAGTTGGCCATTTTATTTATCATCTCCGTGATCGTATTTGACCGGACTTCGTTTGCCATTTCACTCTCTTTAGGGGCTCTGACCCTAATCTTAATGGTTTTGTTCACAATGTTCATGACTCGTGGGCTTCTAATGTTGAACTTACGGAGATATCTCAACGCTCACCCCTGCGTGTCAAGCATAAGCTTCACGTTCTCGAGGCCAGTGCACGTCATGACCACTCTGCTTCTACTGAACTAGCCAAATTTGGTTTTTTTCGTAAGGCTGAGGCACCCCATCGATCTGCACCTATCGTGCAGCCTAGGCATTCATCTTCTACCCGTGTGTTGGTGGTTGATCAGCCTCCACCGGAGTCCTCGCCGGCGTTGCCCGGAGACAACACTATTATTACTTTTGGTAAGTTCATTGCCCCGGTTATTACGGGTGAACATTTTGGGCAAGGACAGGTTTTCTATTCTTCATTATTTCGCCAGGCGATTGGCTCGGACTTGCCATCCACCACCCTCGAGAATATTGAAGATCTTAGGATGGCTGGATATTCCGGGCAAGAGATTAAGGAGGCTCTCTCAATTCCTTTTATCCCGCCTCAATCACTGATATTTGAAATTTTGGGCCGTTGCTCCCGTTGTGGGCTCAAAGATCATCTCCGGCCCGAATGCCCTGGTAGTTGCAAGCATTGTCAGATTATTGGATTTAAGTGTGTTGACTGCGATTCCTCGGAGCCTTTTTCGAGTCCTGCCGTTATTGGGCCGTCGTGCGCACCGAGCCCATCGGATGACGCTAGCCCATTGGCTCCTCTCCGAGATATCTCTGACTCTGGGCCTCTCCCTTGCTGCTTCCGATGCCTGGAATTAGGACATATTAAGGAGGATTGTAAAAATGATATTAAATGTCTTGATTGCTTTGGGTGGGGACACCTTGCCAGAGATTGCCCAATTAAGGTATATTGCAGATTCTGTCACGCTGCAGATCATTTTATTCCGGATTGTCCGAAGATTATTTGTCGGCGTTGCAATATGCAGGGCCATCAATCTACAGCTTGCCGTCAACGGTTTTTATGGGTACCCAAAGGAAGTACATCTACTAATTTGGCAACTGGGGCGGTGGACGTTTCACATTCAGGGCCCACTCCAGCTTTGACCCCCCAAGACCAAGTTGGAGAACTGGAACGCCTAGCTACTCTGCTTCCTCTCGGCACCTCCGCTCCTCCCCCCTAAGCACAGAGCGCAACAATGGCGAACTTCCCGGTCAGACCCTTTGATTTCGTTTCTGCTTACTCCAACATAGATCCTGGGCCAGACGATTGTCTCCAACGTGCTAGATTGGTGGTTGGTGATCCCTCCCGCACCAATGAAGACTGCGCCATTGTTCTGGTAAATCCCCCTGTCTCGGACAATCTTCGTCGCACTGTTCTGGATCAAATCGTGGCTTCTGTCAATGAAGATTATGATAATATCATCACTGAGGCGGAGATTTCCATCCTGGGGGTAGGACTTGTGCAATTTTCATCTGCGGAAATCCGTGATATGATGGTGCAGGATAGCCTGCACCCGTTTGATGTTTTTGATGAGGAGTCCTCTTTCACCTTCATTCGTCACGATGAGGGGATTAACATGCGACGACCAGTATTCAATCTTGATGCATGGATTCTCTTCCTGGCTTTCCCCATTGATTACCTGACAGATTACTACATCAACAAAGCGGTTTCGCTCTTTGGGAGGCTTCAGCTCTGGCACCGTCCGGAGGCGAGCAGGTCTCGGGTGCTGATGCGTGTCCAGCTGCGTCATATTCGGGAGGTGCCCCGCAGCATCATTGTTACCAGAGTTTCATCTCTTCCTGGGCATGGAGTGTCATGGACGGTTCCGGTTTATGTTCTCAATAGCCGTCAGGATCTAGCGGGGCTTATTGATACCGAAGAACCTCCTCCACCTATGAATGCCTCGCCACACCCATATGAACTCCCCTACCTGACGGCCATGCAGCAATATCAGCTGGATGTGCAGAGATTTAATGAACAGCAGGCTGAGGCCAACTGGCAAGGTAACATGATGGAGCATGAGGATCAGCAAGAGGGATGGGGACAGTGGCCTGCTGTGCCACAGATTTATCTGGGTATGGACATGAGACAGTGTTTGGGATACGATGGACCATCACTGATGGATGGTGTGGCCAACTTTGATAATCTCTCTGATGATGCAATGGATGCCTGGAACGACCATGTAGAAGAGGTGGAAAGAGCAGCATTGGATGTCATTCTTGGGAATCCACCTGGGGTACTTCACTTCAGACGTGCTGGTGGGCAATTGACCGATCTTGAGGTTCAGGAAGGAGCTGAGTACTGGGCTTTCTTCGGTATACTCATGCGTCAGGTTTACACCCGCGCTATCCTCCCCTCTGCACCCATGGATGATAGCTTATACTTGGGCCACCTATTCAATGCCATCGTCTCTGCGGGGATGCAGCATATGTGGGCATGTTTTATCCATGCTGGAGCTCCTTCTATCATCGTGCCGACATCTGTCATCCGTGTTGCACTCCATCTGCCCCAGGTGCCTACTGAACCTGCTGATTGGATGTCTGTGGAGCTCTCCCCAATTCTATGCGACTATCTGTCTGCAGTGAGGGGAGCTGCCGCTGAGGTGATTACATGCCATTCCCTCCCTGACACCATGGAGTTGGTTAGTGCGGACCTGGGATTTGTACCTGATTTGCCCCAAGTGGAAGCATCCTGGAATCCGCTCCCAGGCTCATCGACGACCACTCCTTCTATGCCGATCATGACTCGTGCCAAGGCTCGTGCGGGTAAGATCTCTACCCCACCTGTTGCTAGCCTTGTCAGACGTTGTACTAGGAATAACAACGATGGATTTATGCACATTGCCTTGCCAGATAAGGCACCTAGGCGCCGCAGCTCAGCTGTCCCCCGTGCGTTAGCACCTGCTCAGATGCAGTTAACTGAGATGCAACGCATCGGTGTCGAGGAGTGTGGGCTTGCACCTGAAGATGTTTCATATGAGAAGCTACTCCGTGATCCACCAGCCTAACTGCTCACTCCAGTCCCTGTGGTGGGCGTGGCAGACACATCTACGGCATTCTTCAGTAGGGTTGTTGCTTGTGACTTTGCCTATGGCATATTATCGGTTATTTTGTTTGGTCTTTAGCCATGAACTTTATGTGATCAGAACATCGTATGATCGGCCCCGTACCTTATATTTTGCTGCTGTGATGCATACCTTAGATGTATGCATTTTGCAATCGACCAGCTCTTGCTCTGTTATCCAATCACATTTTCATGACGCCATCTACTTATGATCTGAAATTTTGGCGTATCCTGTGCTGGAATATTCGGGGTTTGAACAGCCCAGATAAATGGCCACTTATTCTGAATAAGATTGAGGAAAGCATGGCTAATATAGTTTGTTTCCAGGAAACAAAAAGGGGTGAATTTGACACACATTATATTAAAAAATTCGCTCCTAAACATTTTGATCGTTTTGAGTATGTTCCATCTGATGGAGCCTCGGGAGGTATCCTCGTTATTTGGATTGGTAATCAATTTACTGGCGAAGTGTTGTTATCTGAGCAATTCGGTATCGTACTGCTATTTACATCTCTAGCCTCGATGGAATCCTTCCATCTTACTGTAGTTTATGGACCTTGTGAGGGTCTTGCGCGGAAAATTTTTGTAGCATGGCTTTTTAGCCTGGATATTGTAGATGATGCTCTATGGTTACTTATTGGAGACTTTAACTTCTATCGTTTCTCGCACAGTAGAAACAAACCTAGAGCTAATACTGAGGATATGGAGATTTTCAATGAAATCATTAGTTTTCATGGTCTTATGGAGCTTCCTATCAAAGGTAGATCTCACACTTGGAGTAATATGCAGTTGGATCCACTTCTGACACAGCTAGACTGGTTTTTTACCTCTGTTGCTTGGACCACTACATACCCCAATTCGATGGTCACTCCATTGGCTAGACCTACCTCTGATCACATCCCATGTGTGCTATCCATTGGAACTACCATTCCCAAAGCACAAATCTTTCGTTTTGAAAATTATTGGATTAGGATGCCTGGTTTTTATGACACAGTTAAAACTATTTGGGACATACATTGTCCAGGGGATAGTGCCAAGTGCATTTCATCTAAATTGAAATTATTGAGGAAAGGTTTGAGAAAATGGCAACAGAGCATCTCGAATCTTAACCACTTTATCTCAAATTGTAATAAAACTATTCTTCTTATGGATTCCATTGAGTACGCTAGGCCACTATTTATCTCTGAATGGAACTTTCGCAATGTGATCAAGGAACAGCTGGCCCATCTTCTTCGCTGCAAAACGGATTATTGGAGGAACAGATGCACGGCCCACTGGGCTAAGAATGGCAGTGAAAACACGTCTTTTTTTCATTCTATGGCCACCGTCAGTTATAGATCCAACAACATCGCCTCGCTTGTACGGGAGGATGGCTCTGTTACGTTTGATCATCATGAGAAGGCGGCACTGCTCCGCAGCACATTTCAAGCACGGTTGGGGATTTCGGTGGGCATCGATAATAATTTTGATTTTACTCGCTACCTCCCACATCATGAGGGTTTGGACTGCCTTTCCAGCCCATTCACTCGTGACGAAATCGATTCTATGGTTAGGACCTTACCTATTGATAAGGCTCCGGGACCAGATGGTTTCAACGGACAATTTATCAAAAGCTGCTGGTATATTATTAAAGAGGATTACTATCGTTTATTTGATGATTTTTGGCATGGATCTGTTAATTTACAGAGTATCAACGATGCCTTCCTCACTATGATACCAAAGATCTCTGCCCCTATCCATGCAAATGATTACAGGCCCATTTCACTCCTTAACTCCTCTTTTAAACTCTTGACAAAGATTCTAGCTAATCGACTACAAGAGCACATTTTATCTATTGTTCACCAGAACCAATATGGTTTTCTTAAAAACCGCAACATTCAGGATTGCATTGCTTGGGCTTACGAATATATCCACCAGGTCAAGGCATCTGGAGCTGAGGCGGTTATTATTAAGCTTGATTTCATTAAAGCTTTCGATGTTATTGAACATGATGCTCTCATACGTATTCTCATGGCGAGTGGTTTCGATGACAGATGGATGGGTTGGATGCAGTCTATTTTCAATACTGGTACATCTGCGGTACTGCTCAATGGAGTCCCTGGCAAGAAATTTGCCTGTAAAAGAGGCGTTCGTCAAGGCGATCCTCTTTCACCCATCCTATTTGTGGAAGGTGCTGATCTACTACAGTCCATGGTCAACAGATTGATGAATGAAGGGGAGCTTACTGCACCCCTTCCTATACCTGATGCTGAATTTCCTATTGTTCAATACGCAGATGATACATTATTGATCACGCAGGCATGCCCTAGACAGCTATCTGTTCTCAAGAATCTCCTTACTGTCTTTGCCAAGGCCACTGGTCTGACAGTTAATTACTCCAAATCATGCATCATGCCACTCAATATCACTCAAGAACAACTGTTGGCCTTGGCCAATGTTTTTGGATGTTCGACTGGTGTTATGCCATTCACCTACTTGGGCCCCCTCTTGGTACCACCAGACCTACAATTTCTGATCTTGCCCCTCTGGCAGATCGTATGGAGAGAAGATTGAATGCGTGCTCTAGATATCTGGATTATGGTGGGCGTTTAGTACTGATTCAATCAGTCCTGTCTTCACTTCCCACCCATTATTTGGGCTCACTCAAGCTCCCTAAAACTATTATTCGCTCATTTGATCGTATCAGACGTCACTGTCTATGGGCTAAAGATGGAGAAACTGCGACTCCTCACTCATTGGCTGCTTGGGAGATGGTTTGTAAGCCTAAAAAACATGGGGGTCTTGGCATCATGAATCTCGAGCTGCAAAATAATGCTCTCCTTATCGGATACTTACACAAATTTTATAACCATTATGATACACCCTGGGTCAAGCTTGTATGGAACTTATATGATAACTCTCCACCACATGCTCAAGCCATTAAGGGTTCATTCTGGTGGAGGGATATATTCAAGCTCATACCTTTATATCGCAGCATTGCTCGATTCCATATTGGAAATGGAATTAATACGCTTTTCTGGAAGGATTTTTGGCAGGGCAACACTACACTTTGTGATCGTTGGCCTAGGTTATACTCATTCGTACTTAATGAGGACTCATCCGTGGCTCAGATATGTGATTCACATAATCTACAAGATACCTTTGCACTGCCTTTGTCTGTGCAAGCATATGAGGAATATCAGGACTTATCACATGTTATTGAGCAACTTGAACTGGATTCATCTAGTCATGATCTTGTGCACTATTGCTGGGGCAATGGATACTACAGCTCTGCACGATTTTATAAGTTCCTCTTTGATAATGTCCATTGCCATCCCCTCATCAAGAATATATGGGCCTCCAGATGCCTCCCCAAACTGAAGGTGTTCTTGTGGCTCTTATTCAATGATCGATTGAACACTAGAGATCTTTTGAGCCGCAGACATTGGCATCTACCAGAGGGTTACACCTGTGTCCTATGTGACAGCAACACATGTGAAACTATTAGCCATCTTTTCTTTGAATGCAACTTTGCCAGGGATTGTTGGATTACACTTGGCATTCATTGGGATCTCTCCAAGACCATCCTGGATAGGATCACTTTGGCTATGTCACTATTTCGAGGACCCTGCTTTCTGGAGATCTTGGCCTGTGCTACATGGAACATATGGAAGACTAGGAATGATCTCATTTTCCAATTCAAAGAGGCTACTTTTATGAGTTGGCATATTAGGTTTTGCTCTGATGTCATGATACATCAGTACATAGTTAAAGACTCTGCTAGGGAACCCCTCATTTCTTGGGTTAGAAACCTTGTCACATGATATGTATTGTAGAATTAATTTTTTGCCTCCTTGAACTACTCCCTGTAATTCATTTGTAATTTTGGTGGCATTTGTCTGCCCCTATAATTTTGAAAATCTTACCGTAGGGATTTTTCCCTACGGTACAATCTTCAAAAAAACTTCTACACCAGTTCTGGTTGGCCCAGATCCTTCCAAACCTTTCCAAATATTCTGTGATGCTTCTCTCCAAGGTCTAGGTGCAGTTCTCATGCAAGAACGTCAAGTTGTGGCTTATGCTTCACGTCAGTTGAACACACATGAGCTCAATTATCCCACTCATGACCTTGAACTTGCAGCAGTTGTGTTTGCCCTCAAGAAATGGAGACAATACTTGTTGGGTAATCGCACTGAAATCTTTTCCGATCATAAGAGTCTGAAGTACATCTTCACTCAACCAGATCTAAACCTCGGACAAAGGAGATGGATTCAAAAGATTAAAGACTTTGATCTTACCATTTCTTACACTCCAGGCAAGGCTAATGTTATGGCCGATGCTCTCAGTCGCAAGTCGTATTGCAATAATCTCATGATCATGGAAAGCCAACCTCCTCTTCATGAAGAATTCCAGAAGCTCAACCTTGGTCTTGTTCCTCAAGGCTATCTTGCAAACTTGACAGCCAGTCCAACTCTCGAGGACAAGATTCGTTCTGAACAACTTCGTGATGTTGAAATCAAGAAGATGGTAGAGCACATCAAAGAAGGCAAGGAGAAATTTAAGTCCTTCTCAATTGATGACAAGGGAACGGTGTTCTTCGAAGGACGCATTGCGGTCCCTCAAATTCAAAGTCTCAAAAATGTCATTCTCAAGGAGGCTCATGAAACTCCTCTCTCCATACACCCTGGAAGTACAAAGATGTACCAGGATCTCAAGACACTGTATTGGTGGCCTAGCATGAAACGTGAAATTGCTCAATACGTTTCTGAATGCGACGTTTGTCAACGTGTTAAGGCAGTTCATCAGAAAACAGTCGGTCTTCTCCAACCTCTAAAAATCCCTGAATGGAAGTGGGACATGATTGAAATGGACTTCGTCACTGGTTTCCAAAGTCCAAGAGGGGCAACGATGCAATCTTCGTTGTCATTGATCGACTCCCTAAAGTCGCTCACTCCTTTCCTGTCAAAGAGACAATCTCAGCTAGTCAGTTAGCAGAGCTCTACACAGCAAAGATTGTTCCTCTTCATGGTGTTCCATTGGAAATAAGCTCAGACCGTGGAAGCATATTCACTTCTCATTTCTGGAAAAGTTTTCAAGAAGCCTTGGGCACCAAGCTTCTGTTCAGCACAGCCTACCATCCTCAGTCTCAAGGGAAAGTCGAAAGAGTCAATCAGGTTCTCGAGGATATGCTCAGAGCATGTGGTCTCTCTTTTGGCATGAAATGGGAGGAATGTCTTCCATATGCTGAATTCTCCTACAACAACAGCTTCCAGGCAAGCCTAGGCATGGCACCATTTGAGGCTCTCAATGGCCGCAGATGCAGGAGTCCAATTAATTGGTCTGGAGCTGGTGAACGTTCACTCTTAGGCCCTGACATTGTTAACAAGGCCGAAGAGAAAGTTTGCATCATTCGTGACAATCTGAAGATTGCTCAATCTCGTCAGAAAAGCTACTATGACAGCAAACACAGGGACATGGTCTATGCAGCTAGTGACAAAGCATATCTCCGTGTTACTCCCCTTAGAGGCACTCATCGTTTTGGTGTCAAAGGAAAGCTTGCACCAAGATATATTGGTCCTTTCAACATTCTCTCAAGGCGTGCAGAAAATGCCTATCGTCTTGAACTTCCAGAAAAGCTATCCAAGGTGCACGATGTGTTTCACGTGTCACAGCTCAAGAAGTGCTTCAAAGATCCAGGTCGTGCAGTTGATCATGATTCCATTGAACTGCAAGAAGACCTCTCTTATGAGGAGCACCCTATTCGCATTCTCGATGAGACCGAGCGCAAAACTCGCAACAAGAGCACCAACTTCTTAAAAGTGCAGTGGTCTCATCATTCCGATAAAGAGGAAACATGGGAGACCGAAGAGGATCTTCGCAAGAAGTATCCGGACCTTTTCTCTTCTCAGTAGGAATCTCGGGGCGCGATTCCTTCAAGGGGGGCGTTTTGTAACATCCCAAGTATGAAAACACCCTTAGAATGTTTTATTTCTTGTTAATTTATGGTTAATGCATCATGTCATCATAAGCATTGCATGTGGTATGTGTTTCAATTTGAAATTCAAATCAAATCATTCATACTTGGCATGTTCCAATTGTGGATTACAATTATTTTTTTTGCAAACATTTCAATTCAAGAAGGTTTTCATAATTGGTTGAGATTATTGAATAAAGTTGGTTATTTCAAAAAATCAATTCTTTATGAAACCCTATTTGAAATTAGAATGACAAATTCAAATCAATTGGCAATTTGAAATTTTTGAAAATAAAGTTAACATACTTTGACCTTGCTGTTTTGTAATTCAATAAAAAAATTATTTCATAAAATAAAAATCCCTAAAACCTTATTCTTTTTCTCTCTCTTTCTTTCCTACAAAAAAAATGTGTAAACAGAAAAAATAAAAACAAAAAAAATGAGAGGGGGAGGCAGGCCAGCCCAAGTGGGCTGAGCCCACCTACAACCCCGAGGCCCAGCCTCCCCCACCTGTCCTTCGTCCTCCTCTGTACGGAGACAGAGGAGGGGGCTGCCTCCCCCACCTGCAAGCTTTCCACCGGCCCCCTCCTCCTATATCTAGCCCCACCGCCGTGCCCTACGTTTTCTCTCCTCCCTCCTCCATCTCCTCGCGCCGCCGTCTCCTCCTCCTTCTCTCCCTCGCTGCCCCGCCTCGCTGCTCCCTGAACCCGCACCACCGCGGCAGCAGAGGTGAGCGTCCGGCGATCGCCGTCGCCATGGAGCCCCTCCGAGCGGGCTGAGCGTGGGAATCGAACCCCCGGACACCCATCCTCCTCCTCGACCCCGCAGCCGAGCCTGAGAGCAGCAGAGCATCGCCGTCGCCGCGTCGCCTGTCGCCACCGTCTGCGCCTCCGTTAGAGCCTCCCCGAGCTTCTGCTTCGACGACCATCGGGGGTGAGCACGTCCTCCTCCTCTGTCCCCCTCGCACCGCGTACACGCGCAGCACGGCGCCCACGCACACGCACCCACGGCAGCAGCGGCCAGTCGTCGCCGTCCGCCGTCCGCGACAGGTTCAGTAACTGAACCTTGGTTCAGTTCAGTTCCGTGCAGTAGCCCCACCTCAAAACCGCATCGCTTCCTAGATCTAACACGAATCAGCAAGCAGCCCAGTGGCACACGAACATCGCACGCACGCTCGAGGGCGCGGGTTCGAACCCCCCCTCGCGGGATTAAATCCCACCTTTTTGGCTTGCCACGCGCGCGCGAGAGGCCCACCCGTCAGCGACGGTGGAGGCCACCTCCTCCTTCACACGCGCCTCGCTGGCGCCACCTGTGCGCAGGGGCCACCAGTCAGCGACTGTGGCAGGCTCCTGTGAGGGTTCCCTCTGTTCTGTCAAGTTTTATTTCGCACACAGGTCCCTGCGTTTCACAGTTTAGTCCATGTCATCACAAAGAGGCCCTTATCTAATTAAATTAATCACACATTAATACCACAACTTCAAAAATGCATAACTAATTCATTATAACCCCAAATTTAATAATTTAAATATGTTTTCCATGCCAAATTAAATTCTCTACCTAAATATAAACTTTGTTTACTGTTTTGAATATTTTAAATTCATGAAATATTTAAATCCTTGTGCAATCCATTTAATATTGCAAAATTCATAACTTGGGCATAAAAAATTCCAAATTCAACAAACTAAATATGTTTTCCATCCCATATTTTCATGAACTTTGCAAATATCAACTTTGTATTCTGTTTTAAATAAATTAAATTGCCGAAAACAACTGTTTCTTAATTAATGCATTTAAAATTGTCAAATTAATAACTTGCTCATTTTAAATCCATTTTCAACAAATGAAATATGTATTCCATCTAAAATTTTGTGTTCTTTCCAAATATGAATTTTGTTATCTGTTTTGAACATTTAAAATGGGTGAAAACAATAAATGTTTGTGTAACTCATTTAAGAAGCCAAAGTTCATAACTTAATAAATAAAATTCCAAACTTGGTAAACAACATATCAAATTGAAGCTATTGTTGTTTTCTTATTGTTTTTATCATCCATGCATCATTCTAATCAACTTTCACATGATGGTTATTTGTAGATCACTTAATTCAACTTTAATTCTTGGGCCTTTCTATATGCAATCCAAATTGCATATGGGCCCATTTAAATATGTTTACCATGTCAACTAGATTATCTTTGATGCATCAATTAAATTGTCATGCATCATCCCATGTTTGTGCATTATGCCATGTTATTGATTGTTTGTCTCTCTTCGTTGTTTGTTTGCTTCTTCTCGAATAGACGACGATGTTGAGACAGACAAGGTTTACGATACCACTTCAGAGGAGTTAGCCCAGTACCAGGCTACTGAGTTTGCAGGCAAGTATTCACTCACCTGAACCATTGTGTCCTTTCCACACTGGATACCGATACTTTCGTTGTCTATTCTGCTAGCCTTAAGATTCGTTGCTTGTGTTCCGATCCTATCACATGTTATCCTGTAACCCTGATATAGCCTCACCTCCACACCTATAACCCTGTTGCCTGTTGCCTGTGTCGTACTAGCATGCTTAGCGGTTGTTGTGCTCGAGTCTGATGTCCGTTATTTCTTTTACCATATTTATTATGTTCTGGGGGCTCGATATTTAAACAACCACCTGTTAATGTTTGAGGTAATGCTAGTTTGATGATAAGGCACCGGCAGGAGGCCGGGTATGGTTTTGAGGCCTGCTAGTGTCGAACTCAGGAAAAGTTCTTGTCCTCTAGATCCATGATGAGCGCGCTAACCGCATGTGGGAAGCGTGTATGGGCGCCCCCCTCAACTTTGATTCGATTCGCATCTCGTCCAAATCGGCTCATTTAGTTCGGGTTTTCCATTTGCCGCATGCATATGCAGGTGCGAACCCTTGGCGCCAGGGTGGTAACTTTTGTAGTCGGCATTTAGGGAGACACGTTCTTAGAGTGCTATGAGGGTCCCCTTTTCTTCGTGGGGCTGGATTAGCCGTGCGCTCAATTGCACGGGGTTCTTTGGGCTTGATGCGAAGAAGAGTTGGGTTGTGTTGAGTGGCCTGCTTGGTGGGTTTGATCCCCGCCTGGCGGGTTATTCTTACGTGTACGGCCAAATTGGTGCATCCCTGCAGGGTTAAATCTTCTCGAGAAGCCGTGTTGTCCGCGGTTATGGATGACTTGGTGATAGGGCTGGCTAACAAGGATTAGACAACTTACACCTAATTAATAATAATTTGACTAGTAATAGGCTCATTGACACAATAACGTGAACCTTCATTAATCCAACTGTGTGAGTTATCCTCGGATTGCTTCTTTGGATAAGGGGCGAGATCCAGGATGGGTTTGTTTGAGGTTAGTGGTAGTTGGTTTCCGATGCGCTATCTTATCCCTTTCTTTTAGCCGGATGTTGTAGCATGTCTCTGTAGTTGGTTAGTGCAGCTCGCTGCCGCACCTTTGTATCCCCTATCTTCCGTTGAACCCAAAGCATCTGTACTTGGTGTTGTCGGGTACACTTTGGTATCTTGTGCGTCTTGCTTGCCAGTACTCGTCCGTACTGACCCCTTTGGGGCTGCTGGTTCTGCAGACTACGTTTCCAAGGATCCCCATGGTGGCTACTACGTGGAGTATGACGAGGTTGCTGACGAGTAGATAGCGGACCCGGGCAGGATCCGAGACTTTGTGGATGGGCTCCGTTCTTTCGTTTCCGGCCTCTTAGGCCTATTTGGATCTTGTCTGTACTCAGACACCTTGGATGCTTCCGCTGTGATGTAATGATGACTTGTTGGGACATGTGTCCTCTGCATGACTGTATTTGCTATCTCTGCTCTAGTGAGAGCTTTTGTCACTTATTTCTATTTCTTTGTGTCTTAGAGATTTGTTGTGATATCACTTGTTCAAATGCCGTTGACGTACCATGTGTGTATGTTATGAAGTACGTCAATGGAAGTATTCGGATCCCTATTGGATGGTTTCACGGACGATGAATAGTAGAGGATGGTTGTCACACGTTTACGTGTTGGCCTACTCATATTGAGATGCGGGTGCAGGTAGGCCCCGTAAGCCAATTATCTACTGTTTAGCGGGTTGTGTGTATCCTCTAGAAGTCCGGGTGCGACATGATGGTTAGCCTTGTAGTTGATGATGTGCTAAACATGTATGATGCCTTTTTTGTAGGGTTTGCGAACCTGTGGTGGTGGCTTCAGAATGGATGGATCAATGGGAAAAGTGATGTGGAACCTGTGCATGTGCCTTTGGTATGGATTGAGGACGCTAAAAAGTGATGTGGAACCTGTGGATGTGCCTTTGGAATGGATTGGTGACTAGGAGAAGTGACGTGGAACCTGTGGATATGCCTTTGGAATGGATGGATCAGTAGGAAAAAGTGACGTGAACCGTATCGATGAGAAACTATTTAGTTTATGATGTGCACATGTTTAGATGCTGAGGTGCACATGTTGTGATGTGAACCCTATCGATGACATGAAACTATTTAATTAATGATGTGAGCCTGTTGTGATGATGGAGGGTAACCTTTGTGATGCTGGTGTGAACTGGTGTTAATTCTAGTTATTATAAATCTCATTGTTGTCTCTCTTCTAAGTACGACTGTTAATCATTGATTGTGGTGACTTATGATTTGTTTCAGAAAATAGGCTTGTTATTTTTGTGATGATTTGGAAGATTATGTGAATTCTTATATTTGGAGGAAATGGCATATTATCCAAGAAAAAGGTCAGACTAGACCGACAGCTGGGCCCGTGCAAAAAAACGTTAGGAACAACAGCGAGAGAGCGCGGTCGTTGCCAGTCAAAGCAGTCAAACATGGCAGGATGTGTGGGTCCGATGAAAATTTGCGACGTTCTACGTGACCAAGCCAGTTTTGTCGAAGGCAACTAGGCTCTTAGTGGGCTACTAGGTCGGAGACGAAAATCCGCGACGTAAAAGTAGCAAAAAGTCGGGCAAAACCAGTCTGCGACGTACTAGACCAATACGTCGAGAGCAAACTCCACTTTTCAGCCATCTGTGACGGAAACACGCGACGTTATCAAAAGTTCCGCTCAAAACGTTCCGGATCGCACGGAATTTGGTAGTGAGAGGACGGTATGAAGAGCACAACAACAGGTTTTCACTCAGAAATAAACCAAGATTTAATCGACCAGTAGAAGAAAGAAATCACTTCTGAAGGTGAATGATAGCTGAAGTTGGCAGGGCACACTACCAGGCTCAGCAGCAACGTGGAATCTGCATAACACAATCAAGATACTTTGTCCCAACAAAACAGTGAGGTTGTCAATCTCACCGGTTTTGCTAACACAAAGGATTAGATGTATAGTGTGGAAAATAGTTCTTGTTTGCAGTAAATGAAAACAGAACAATGATGGCAGTGAATGAGAGTAAAACAATGATTTCACTAAATAAAACATCGTTTGCAATGGTTGTATTATCGGTGTAAAGGAATTGACCGGGGTCCAAAGTTCACTAGAACTGTCTCTCCAAAACAGATAGATAACATGTTGGGTAAACAAATTACAGCTGGCCAATTGACAGATATAAAGGCTGCACCGTAGTGCATATGTATGACATGATGATTACTATGTGATTCATGCGAGCATTACAACATAATTCATAGACAGTTATCCAACTGCATCTATGACTAATAATCCACCCTCGGAGCGTCATCCAATCAAACCTCGGGTATTAAGTTGCAAGAAACAGATTATTGCCTTAAGTAAACTGTGTAATGTAAATAATGAAAACATTGTTGTTTTCTCCCTAATGGCATCAACACATCTCCCATCTGCTACGTCTCTGTCACTCGAGCGTGAATGAAAGGGAGGCATGAACCCACTATCGAGCATAAATACTCCCTCTTGGAGTTAAAAGTATCAACTTGGCCAAAGCATCTACTAGTAACAGAGAGCATGCACGATCATAAATAACATAAACATGATAGATTGATAATCACTTGACATAGCATTCAATATTCATCGGATCCCAGCAAATACAACATGTAGCATTACAATAAGATGATCTTGATCATGTTAGGCAGCTCAAAAGATCTAAACATGAGGCATAAAGAGGAGAAGACAACCATCTAGCTACTTCTATGGACCCGTAGTCCAAGGATGAACTACTCACGTATCACTTTGGAGGCAGGCATGGTAATGAAGAGCCCTCCGGTGATGATTTCCCCTCCCGACAGGGTGCCGGGGAGAGCTTCAGAACCCTCCCGAACTAGGGTTGACAATGACGGCTGCTACGGAAATTTTCGTGGATGGAGGCTCGAGTATTTAGGGTTAACCCGAGGAGGAGCTTAAATAGGCGAAAGGGAAACGTTGGTGGGCAGCCAGGGGGCACACCACCTGGTGGTGCGGCCAGGGGGGCGCCACCCTATGGTGTGGTGGCTCCATGGGCCCCCTCCGGGTCCCCGCCGTACTCCTTGTACGTGACAAATTTCTAAAACCCTAGGATTTTGTTTCGTCCAATTCCGAGAATATTTCCAGAACAACTTTTCTGAAACAAAATAAAACACAAAACAAGAACTGGCTCTATGTCATCTTGTTAATAGGTTAGTCCCAGGAAATACATAAAAATGACATAAATTGTATAGAAAACATGTAGCATATGGCATGAAAACAACATGGAACATCAGAAATTATAGATACGTTTGAGACGTATCGAGCATCCCCAAGCTTAGTTCTACTCGTCCTCGAGTAGGTAAAACGATAAAAACAAAATTATGACATGCTACCAACATAAACTTGATCATCATATTTGTAAAAAAAATTTAAGCTGAGATCATAGTACTCTAAACACATGCATGATAGATATAATTCTAACAATGAAACTTAGCAATCATGTTGCATCATGAAAAGTAACACAAATAAAAGATCATGAATAATAATGCACTTGGAAGTTATATGTTTGTTTCGAGCATGAAGAAAACATAGCAAAGTTGTATTTCACTTGTCCTTAAAAGTGGAGCAAAACATAAATGTCATGACACCTTCAAAGTTCAAGTGGATGACTATAAACAAATAATTTGAGAGAAAGTAATATCATATCATGAATCAATCAATAATAATCTTTGGGAGTGATGCACATTAAACTCAGAATGGCAACTACGCTCTATTAATTGTGCATAAAGTTAGAAGATGAAGAATCAACATAAAAGTAAAAGAAAGGCCCTTCGCAGAGGGAAGCAGGGATTAACTCATGTGCTAGAGCTTTTTATTTTATTAAAACAAAGGTATTGAAAACATATTTTTAGAGAGGTCTATGCTTATGTCAACGAATGCTAAACAGACAATACAGTACGTCACAAGCTAACTAGACCTTACAAGAGAGTCTCCCATTGAAGGATGATATTGGGGTAATAGATCATCCCACTTCTCTTTTGTTTACACAATTATGCTTTGACTGATAAATCAGGGGCAAAACGAGTGAAGAGAATTTATAGTAACCAATTTTGGGGATGGGCACCCCGCTTCCAGCTCTTCTATAAATTTGGATAAGAGGATGAGCCACTAGTCCAGGTGTGTAAAGTCCAATCAACAAGTGAGATAAAGATTCTCTATTTACGTCCTCATGAGATAAAACAGGGGCACAAAAAAGGTATAATTTTGAAGGTTTAAAGGTAGCACATGAAATTTTTACTTGGAGTGGTGGTTAAATACCACATGTAGGTAGGTATTGTGGACACATTTGGCAAACTTTGGCTTTTGGGAGTTGTATGCACGAGTAGAGCTCATACTCAGTACAGGTGGAGGCTAGCAAAAGACTAGGAGTGACAAATTAAGAGAGCAATGATGGCCATAATCATCCATACGACAAAAACATTATTAATAAAGGCATAAATGGTATTGCAAGTCAAAAACTAAATAATCATAGAGTCTATAGGTGATTGGTTTGTAGTCATAACATAGTGTAAGCATGCGCCAAGTCAATCAAATAAAGCATTCGAAGGAGAATACCACAATATTATGCTTCAATGTGATAAAAACAACACATGATTATTTCAATGGCACATTAAGCACTCTCGGATATTTGAGACAAGTCATGATAAAATAATAACTACTAAGAATAGAATTGAAATACCATCTAACATGACATGACAAAAATCTAGCCACAGTCTAAACAAGCTTCTTTTTGCACCGTTATAAGCATGAAATATTTTATTGCTTTCCAACACCAATCATTTTTCTAAGAAAAAACTCTCCAAAAGATATATCAACGAAACAAGAGAGTACTACTACTTATCTACTAGAACTAACAGCTCTGAATAAGAGATGCATGAAAAACAGGACCTAAAAGGATTTGCAGCAGCTAGAAGAAAAACTAAGAATACGAGTATTCATATGAAAAAGAGGAGCGTGTATCTCTCCCACACAAGAATGTTGGGTTCCAACTAAGTTCATTGCATCAAGTAAAACAAAAGAAAACAAAACAAAAACAAACAGTCGCACCAAGTAAAGTGCATATGATGTGACCGAATAAAAATATAGTTTCACTAGAAGTGACCTGATAAGTTGCTGATGAAGAAGGGGATGCCTTGGGCATCCCCAAGCTTAGACGCTTGAGTGTTCATGGAATTTTCTGGGATGAACCGTAGGGGCATCCCCAAGCTTAGGCTTTTCACTCTTCTTGATCACATTATATCACCCTCTTCTCTTGAGCCTTGAAAACTTCCTTCACACCAAACTCAAAGTAATTCTCCTTAGAGGGTTAGTGCACAATCAAAAACTCACATGTTCTCCTTGGACATAAGAATTATTAATACTTTTTAAACATTAGCTACAACCACTGATGTTTTTTGGAGCAAAGAAATCCACTCAACAAGTCAACATAGTAAAAGAGAGAATGCAAAGTAAAAAGACGGAATCTGTCAAAACCAAAACAGTCTTTAAAGACAAAACTTTTCGAGGCACTTATGTTGCTCATATCGAAAAAATCGGAACTAGAAAAAGTTTCGGAAATAACTGAGGATTAAGCACAAAAATTTGCAGGTTATTTTGATCTTTCCGTGAATTTATACGAATTTAACATTGGAAAACAGAAATCTGTTTCTTGCGCAGAATTCCAAATCTAACTTGAACTTTTCACTCTAGAATTTACTTGGCGCAACAAATACGAGAAAATAAAGATACAAAGGAGTTGTTACAGAAGTAAACAACACCTTGACTCAAATAAAACAGAAGAAAACATTGAAAAAATAAAAAAACATGGGTTATCTCCCAATAAGTGCTTTTTGTTAACGCCTTTTAGCTAGCCCAAGAAAACAAGAATCGAGTATTTTCAAATGAAGAAGCATCCAATTTGGGACCAGAAACCTCCTCAAATGAGTTTTCAGGAACAGTCCAATCAAAATTCTTCTCTAAAGCTTCATGCATTGCTACTAGTTTAAAAGGTATTGGTATTTTGATTCCGTCCCCGTTTTTAGGTTCAATTTTGTCTAGTTTTTCAAGAGCACCAATAACATATACACATGAGACTAGCATCTTAAAACGATCAAAGACTTTCCTAGCTTCTATAGCAACATCACCAAATTCTTTAAGCAAAGTTTCCAGAATAAAATCTGTTTTTTGAGTGTCCTCAACATCATTTAGGTTAAGAAACATTTGCTGCATTATGGGGTCAAGGTTAACAAACCTAGCCTCTAACATGTGAACTAAAGAAGCTGCAACAGTTTCATAATTTCGAGCAAGTTATACTATGGATCTATCCTCAAGATCTTTATTCTTGCTAACATGATTAAAGAATTCTTCAATGTTATCCTTTCCAATTATAGAACCGCTACCTATTGATAAATCTTTTAGGGTAAATTTAGGGAGCAACATGATGAACAATAAAACGCATGGTGACAAAAATAACAGTATAATAAGAACTAATTTTTGTGTGTTTTTATCTAGATAAGCAAACAAGACAAAATAAAATAAACTAAGCAAAACAAAAACAAAGTAAAGAGATTGGAGGCGAGAGACCCGACTTGCAGAAATCCTCTTCCTCCCCGGCAACGGCGCAATAAAAAGTGTTGTTGACGGGAGGCTTATCGCTTGTGTGATGGCTTTGAAATCCCCGACAACGGTGCCAGAAAAAGTGCTGATGCGCGTAGATGTACGCTCGTCGGGAGACCCCAAGAGGAAGGTATGAAGGGCACATCAACAAGTTTTCCCTCGGAAAAAGACCAAGGTTTAATCGACCAGTAGAAGAAATAAATCACTTCTGAAGGTTGATGACAGCTGAAGTTGGTAGGGTGCACTACCACGCTCAGCAACAACGTGGAATCTGCACAACACAATCTAGAAACTTTGCCCCAACGAAACAGTGAGGTTGTCAATCTCACCGGTTTCTCTAACACAAAGGATTATATGTATAGTATGGAAAATAGTTCTTGTTTGCAGTAAATAAAAAGAGAACAGTGATGGCAGTCAATGAGAGGAAAATAATGATTGAAGTAAAGAAAACAACGTTTGCAGTGGTTGTATTATCAGTGTAAAAGAATGAACCGGGGTCCACAGTTCACTAGTGGCGTCTCTCCAAAACAGATAGATAACATGCTAGGTAAAAAAAAATCAGCTGGGAAATTGGCAGATATAAAGGGTGCACCGTAGTGCATATGCATGACATGAATATTACTATGTGATTCATGCGGGAATTACAACATAATTCATAGACCGTTATCCAACTTCATCTATGACTAATAACCCACCCTCAGAGCGTCATCCAATCAAACCTTGGGTATTAAATTGCAAGCAACAAATTATTTCCTTAAGTAAAGTGTGTAATGTAAACAATGAAAACATTGTTGTTTTCTCCCTAATGACAACATCACACCCCCCCATCCGTTACGTTTCTGTCACTCGAGCGTGAATGAAAGGGAGGCATGAACCCACTATCGAGCATAAATACTCCCTCTTGGAGTTAAAAGTGTCAACTTGGCCAAAGCATCTACTAGTAACGGAGAGCATACAAGATCATAAATAACATAAACATGATAGATTAATAACCATCACTTGACATAGCTTTGAATATTCATCGGAACCCAGCAAACACAACATGTAGCATTACAATAAGATGATCTTGATCATGTTAGGAAGCTCACAAGATCTAAACATGAGACATAAAGAGGAGAAGACAAGCATCTATCTACTTCTATGGGCCCGTAGTCCAAGGATGAACTACTCAAGCATCACTCCGGAAGAAGGCATGGTGATGAAGAGCCCTCCGGTGATGATTCCCCCTCCCGGCAGGGTGCCGGGGAGAGCTTCAGAACCATCCCAAACTAGGGTTGACGATGACGGAGGCTACGGAACTTTTCATGGACGGAGGCTCGGGCATTTAGGGTTAAACCGAGGGGGATCTTAAATTGGCTAAAGGGAACCGTCAGTGGGCAGCCAGGGGGCCACACCACCTGGTGGCGCAACCAAGGAGGGGGCGTGCCACCCTATGTTGTGGTGGCTCCAGGGGCCCCCTCCGGGTCCCCTCCGGACTCCGTGTAGTGGCAGATTTGTAAGACCCTGGGATTTTGTTTCGTCCAATTCCGAGAATATTTCCACAACAACTTTTCTGAAACCAAAAACAGCAGAAAACAGGAACTGGCTCTGTAGCATCTTGTTAATAGGTTAGTCCTAGGAAATTGATACTTCTCAAACGTATCTATAATTTCTGATGTTCTATGTTGTTTTCATGCCATATGCTACATGTTTCATGTACACTTTATGTCATTTTTATGGATTTCCTGGGACTAACCTATTGACAAGATGCCACAGAGCCATTTACTGTTTTCTACTGTTTTTGGTTTCAGAAAAGTTCTTTTTTGGAAATATTCTCGGAATTGGACGAAACAAAATCCGAGAGTCTTAGAAAGTTGTCACGTACATTGAGTCTAGAGAAGACCCGGAGGACCATAGGACGGCGCGCCCCTGGCCGCGCCAGCTGGTGGTGTGGGCCCCCTGGCCACCCACCGACGTTGCCCTCTCACCTATTTAAGCTCCTCCATGGATTAACCCTAAATACCCTAGCCTTTTACACCAAAAAGTTTTGTAACCGCCGTCATCATCAACCCTAGTCCGGGAGGGTTCTGGAGCTCTCCCCGTCACCCTGCTGGGAGGAGGACTCATCACCGGAGAGCTCTTCATCACCATGCCTGCCTCTGGAGTGATGCATGAGTAGTTCATCCTTGGACTACGGGTCTATAGCATTAGCTAGATGATTGTTCACTCCTCTTTATGCCTCATGTTTGGATCTTCTGAGCTTCCTAACATGATCAAGATTATTTTATTGTAATGATACATGTTGTGTTTGCTGGGATCCGATGAATATTGAATGATATGTCCAATGATTATCAATCTATCATGTTCTTTCATGTGTATGTTATTTATGATCTTGCATGCTCTCCGTTACTACTAGATGCTCTAGCCAAGTAGATGATTTTAACTCCAAGAGGGAGTATTTATGCTCGATAGTGGGTTTGTGCCTCCCTTTCACTCACGCTCGAGTGATAGAAACGTAACAGGTGGGGGATGTGTTGTTGCCATTAGGGAGAAAACAACAATGTTTTTTTCTAAGGATAATTTTATTGTTTACATTACACATTTTGATTAATGCTTGCTTGTAACTTAATACCCAAGGTTTGATCGGATGACACTCCGAGGGTGGATTATTAGTCATAGATGTAGTTGGATAACGGTCTATGTATCTTGTTGTAATGTCCGCATGAATCACATAATAATCATCATGTCATGCATATGCACTACGATGCGGCCTTTATACATGTCAGTTTCCCAACTGCAATTTGTTTACCCAACATGTTATCTATCTGTTTTGGAGAGACACCTCTAGTGAACTGTGGACCCCAGTCCATTTCTTTACATTGATAATACAACCACTTCAACCGCTGTTTTACTACTCCAATTACTCCTCTCTTTCATCTACTGCAAACAAGTACTATTTTCAACACTATACGTCTAATCCTTTGTTTCAGCAAAACAAGTGAGATTGACAACCTCACTGCTTCGTTGGGGCAAAGTAATTTGATTGTGTTGTGTAGATTCCACGTTGCCGCTGAACCGGTAGTGCGCGCTGTCAACATCGGTTGTCTTCAGCCTTCAGAAATGATTTCTTTCTCCTAATAGTTGATTCAACATTGGTTTCTTTCTTAGGTAAACTTGCTACTATGCTCTTCATACCTCCCTCTTGGGGTCTCCCAACGAGTGCAAGCTCCTGCACCATCAAGCAAATTTCTGGCGCCGTTGCTGGGGAGGAAGAGGATTTCTGCGAGGGGAGTCTCTCACCTCCAATCTCTTTACTTTGATTTTGTTTTCCTTAGTTTATTTTATTTTGTCTTGTTTGCTTCTCTATATCAAAAACACACAAAAAAATAGTTCTTATTCTAGTTGTTATTTTATCCCCTTTTTAATCTTGTTAAAATGAGTACTCCTGACAACACTAAGTTGTGTGACTTCACTAGAACAAACAACAATGATTTTATTAGCACAACTATTGCTCCACCTGCTCCTATTGCTGATTTTTATAAGATTAAGCCTGCCCTGTTAAATCTTGTTATGAGAGAGCCATTTTCTGGTGTTAAATCTGATGCTGCTGTTGCCCATCTTAATAATTTTGTTGAACTCTGTGAGATGCAAAAATATAAGGATGTAGATCGAGATATTATTAAACTGAAATTGTTTTCTTTCTCTTTGAGAGGAAGAGCTAAAGAATGGTTGCTATCTTTGCCTAGAAATAGTATTGATTCATGGACTAAATGTGAAGATGCTTTCATTGGAAAATATTATCCTCCTGCTAAGATTATATCCTTAAGAAGTAGCATTATGAATTTTATGCAACTTGATAATGAGCATGTTGCTAAAGCTTGGGAAATAATGAAATCTTTATTAAAGAATTGTCCCACTCATGGACTGACTACTTGGATGATCATCAAAACCTTTTATGCAGGTCTGAATTTTTCTTCAAGAAACCTTCTGGATTCAGCTTCTGGAGGAACCTGTATGTCCATCACTTTGGGCTCTGCAACAAAGCTTATTGATGATATGATGATAAATTATTATGAATGGCACACTGAGAGAGCTCCACCAGGTAAGAAGGTAAATTCTGTTGAAGAAACCTCTTCCTTGAGTGATAGGCTTGATGCCATTATGTCTATGCTTGTGAATGGTAAAACTTATGTTGATCCAAACAATGTTCCTTTAGCCTCTTTGGTTGATCAAGAAGAGCATGTTGATGTGAAATTCATTAAAAATAATAATTTCAACAACAATGCTTGTAGGAATAATTTTGGTAGCAAAAATTATAGGCCATATCCTACTAATAGTGGTAATAATTATTCTTAAGATAGACCTAGAATGCCTAATGAAAGAATTTCAGAAATTGAAAGAGCCACTAAAGACTTTATGCAATCGCAATATGAGCAAAATAAATTGTTTATTAAGACCATGGAGGAACAATCTGTCATGTTGAAAAATATTAGTCATCAACTTGAGAATTTAAATAGGTTAATTTCTAGTTTGCAAGTTAAAATTGCTCGTGCTGAAACCTGTATTTCATCCATGTCTGTAGCACAATCTTCTTTAATCGATAGAATGGATGCTAAAACTAAAACTATAGATGAAAATCATTTTTCTACAACTAATGCCATTCAAGTTAGGATTGATGACAATGTTAGGATGTTAGCTGAACTGCATGCTAGATGGAAAAGAGAAGATGAAATAGACAGAAAGAATAATATAGCTAAAGTTTGCACTATTACCACCACTGGTAAAATTGAAGCTTCTCATGCTAGTAAACCTTCTAGTATTAATGGTAAAGTAATTGGTGTTGGCAATACCTCCGCTTCTTCTGTTAAATGTTTAAAATTTCCTAAAACTACTGAAACTGTTTCAGATAAAAGTGCTGGAATTTTTCGAAATATGGGAGACAATGGTCCCATTACCTTTGATAAAAATGATCTTGATTTTGATGACTGCAATATATCTGAAGTAATTGTGTTTCTACAAAATCTTGCTAGTAGTCCTAATGCTAGTGCTATGAATATGGCTTTCACAAAACATATTACAAATGCTCTTATGCAAATTAGAGAAGAAGAATTAAAACGTGAAGCCTTTGTCCCTAGGAAGTTACATGATGGTTGGGAACCCATCATTAAAATGAAGGTGAATGGTTTTGATTGCAATGCTTTATGTGATCTTGGTGCTAGTATCTCTGTTATGCCTAAGAAACTCTATGATATGCTTGATTTACCACCTTTGGAACACTGTTACTTGGATGTTCGTCTTGATGATAATGCTAGAAAGCAACCTTTGGGGAGAGTTGATTATGTTTTTTATTATGGTTAACAATAACCTTGTCCCCGTTGATTTCATTGTTATGAATATTGAATGCAATGCTTCTTGTCCTATTGTTTTGGGAAGACCTTTTCTTAGAACTGTTGGTGCTGTTATTGATATGAAAGAAGTGAATATTAAATATCAATTCCCACTCAAGAAAGGTATAGAACACTTTCCTAGGAAGAGAATTAAGTTGCCTTTTGATTCTATTATTATAACAACTTACAATTTGGATGCTTCTTCACTTGAAAATACTTGATTCTAGTTTTCTGAGCCTAGCTAAAAGGCGTTAAAGAAAAAGCACTTCTTGGGAGATAACCCATGGTTTTATTTTTGCAATGTTTTGTTGTGTTTTCATTGAGAAAAGGTGTTGTTTACTTCTGTAGAAACTTTTTGTATATTTGTTTCTCGCATTTGTTGTGCCAAGTAAAGTCTCTAGTGAAAGTTGAGGTTAGATTTGCATTTCTGCGCAGGAAACAGATTTCTGCTGTCTACCGTTAAATTCTTGTAAATTTACAGAAAGATCAAAATGACCTGAAAATTTTATTTCTTAATCCTTAGCTATTTCCAAAACTTTTTCTAGCTTTGCATTTTTCGATTTGAGCAACGTAAGTGCCCCGAAAATATCCATCTTTACAGACTGTTCTGGTTTTGATAGGTTCTGCCTTTTTTACTTGCATTCTCTATTTTACTATGTTGAGTGGATTTCTTTGCTCCACAAAACATCAGTGGATGTAGCTAATGTTTAAAAAGTATTAATAATGCTTGTATTCATGGAGAACATGTGATTTTTTTACTATGCACTAACCCTCTGGTGAGAATTACTTTGAACTAGAGGCTGGGGCGCCCCTTGGGGCGCCTCCTAGCCGGTCATCTGCGTACCAATCTTAGTGGCTTCTTATTACTGTCATCTTAAATGTTTTTATTATAACTGATGCATTGGCGCATTTGTATTTTTATCTGTGCAAAACATCACACATTTGTATGGAAGTTTGAAGCATGATTGATTGGCGCGTAGATTCCTGACTTAGCCGGGCTCAAAGTCAGGCGAGGTGTTTGCCTAGAAACACACATGTCCACCGATCAATTAAAGCGCACATTAAACAATGTAAACATGACGTAGTGGACACTTGCTCTTGCATAGAAGGAGAAGTAACAAATTTGACGACGTTTTATCTTTGCATAAATGCATTCTTTGAGCTGCAAAATATCCAATTACAAATTCAGTTGCAAAACATGGCTAAAATGATGTTCTGTCCCTGTTTGCATTCATGCAAGTTTACGATAATAAGATTCTATTTGCCTAGTAATCAATATGGATATAAACTAAGGAAGACGATCTGTTCAGCGATGAAAAATGCCGAAGCTTCGGCTCAAAAAACTTGGCCTTACCATAAATTATCTCATTGCCCACAAGCATATTAGTGATGTATGGAGTTAGCATAGGTTTCTCTTTCCTCAATTACTTATACGGAGTAGGTGATCTTCCGGTTAAAAAGACAAGAGGGTCCTCATAGTAAGCATAATCCCGAAGGGCCCTCCGGCTAAAAAGACAAGAATCATGACAATAAGCATACTCCCAACAAGCCCCAAACCTAAGCAAAGGCAGGTTATCTTCATCATGATGATCAACCTGAAAGTTTGATACCCAACAAAGTGCACATTAGTTGGGACATTATGTCTGGACACATCCAAGCTATACGTGTTTACAGAAATACCATTGTATGATCAAGATCCAAAACAATCGTAAGACAGGAAGAACCGTTGAGTTATCCATTTTAGCAACCTTCAAAGATGGATGTCTCTATGTGGGGAATTAAGATTTGAAAGAAAGATTGCAAAATTTTGCTAGTCGCCATGGTGGTCATGATGGATCCAACTCAGTCCTGTATCTACAGATATATGGGCCTCCAATAGATACACTTGCATCTCTGCATCTGGTTTCTACCTTGATTTTCATCCTTTTATAACCAGCAAACATCTTGTCACTGTGGATAGTCAAGCCCACTACCCATAGCTCTCTACAACAGCAAAGGAATTACATCAAGTATTAAAATGCTCAATAATCAAAATGCTCATTTTTAGAACAATTAGTATGTCTATCTTCTGCTGCCGGCTGCGAGCGACGATGACGAGAAAGTGCTTCAGGCACGGCAATTCGCTAAGTGACACTAAGAAGAGGGAGAGATATTTGTCTGCGTACCTTCCGACGACGTATCCAATAGTGGCATGCCCCATATCACTGAGGATTTCGTGGATATGGCAAGGCATGATCCTGGCAGCCACCACGTGGAGCCATCATTCCAGGACGCGTTGGCCACTGGGGTCATGGGCGACGCTGAGCTGCCGGAGAGGGGTCGAGGAGCGACAGAGCGATGGGTCTGTTTTGGCGAGATGTCACTTATGACTTATGAGGTATTATCTGAAAATGGAGATATGTCACTTGATCGCTGAAACCCTTGTACCTGCGTGTATTATCAGCACATATCAGCAGTAAGCAAACAGAAGGAACCTACATGCTGCTATATGATAGATAATATGAAATGTGAAAAATACATCTACAATAATGTGTAGGAATGAACAGTCATTAGAAAATGACAGAAAATATCTCTATATTGGATGCCTCACAAAGCCTAGACACTGTGTTTGTGTGAAATGAGATTTTTTTACATTTATCAGCTTCCTAAGAAACAGAGTCTCGCTTGAATTCTACCCTTACAATTGGAGCATTGTAGTTGCCTGTAGGACATAAAAAAATATTGGCACTTGATGATCTTCTTTTACATGCAAGCAGTAATAGGAAACACACAAATAATATCGAAAAGGAAAGATTATATGAATCTGAAGCTTTACATTTCGCCATTTCGCGAAGAGTCTAGCTAAGCTTAGTGTTGGTTTCATGAAGACTAAATTGAACAGATTCACGACAAGTACTCAAACAACACAGCAGTTTCACCTGTATGGTTTGCTATGTTAGTCATTTATTTCTAACCTTTGTCTTCTTCTCTGTTTCACCTTTAGTGAATCTGCACACCCTAATTATTCCTAGGGATCTTAAGTACACGATCTACTACACATCAATTGATTTTACGTCAACATGATGTGATAAACATGTATATATGTCAGAAATATATGTTATAGAATGAAAACCGCATAAATGAGAAACATTTATGAATTAAGTTTAGCCACCATCCTAAACTTATAACCTCAATTTTACCATGTGCAAACATGCAAATACTTTAAAAATAACTATTTACGAAATGGGACAAGGTGTAATCAAATGTTTTCTGAAACCCCTCTTTTATGGAACACCTTATTTGTCTCCTGGAAAGGAAAGAAAAAAATTGACCAAAATAAGCATAACCAAACGTCCGAATATTTGAAGACAGGGCACAAAAAATGAGTTACCATTTTATGAATATAACTTTAGGGCATCAAAAGCATCAGTCGAGATGGCAAGGCAAACTGGCCCTACTTTTAATCCATAAAACACTTGAAGGAGATGAAACTACATTTTACTCTGACCATTAGAAAGAACACTGGACATTTAAACCAACAAACGGAGCCTGAATGAGAATATATAGCATCATCTATAATGGAAAGAACATAATCTAGCATGGTTGATGTGTCATCCATCTACAGCCATAACCCAACCCGAGCATTGATCCCTCTCATAATATGAAATCTGAGGCTCCCCTGCTAACCAGCGACAACCCTACGTCCAGAAGAAACAGGCAAGAATATCAATAAAACCTTCGAGCCTACATCATGGAAGAAGTAACCTGTAATTAGCCCACAGACCCAAGCAGCGTTCTTTCCCAACGAACGAAAACAACTAACCTGAAACCGGTACAACCGCAAGGCCGCCAAGTCCAATCCAACGACACATGTGAGCAGCACCTACAGAAAGAACACAAACACGGTCCGGTCACGGATCCAATCGAACATCGGCACTAACACAAATGAGAAAGAGGAAACTGGAAGAAGGCTAAGATCATTTTCTACTTAATCTACTACCTCTGATCTGTTTTAAGTGTCGGAAGTTTAAACAGCTGTAGTCAAAATTTGGGCTAGCTCTCCGACACTTAATTAGGATCGGAGGGAGTATTAGAAGTGAAAAGTCACAAGCACATGAAAGGGAAGGCTATAGGGGCCAACATCACCTTCTTTGCTTCATGCTCAATTAATTTCTGAGATAGGAGAACAAAAGCTTCACTCTGAAATGAATAATGTATTGATATTACTATATAGCAATAATATTGGTTATTAAAACAAGTAATGAAAGCAACAATATAATGTTGAAACTATAGAAGGCAGAAATTAAAAAGAACACATATTTCACTGATTAAAAATTTAAATGGGCTCCAATAATCATCTAACCACACTGATAAAAGTAAGCATCTTGCTATTAGCACAAAAGGAACTCCAGAAGAAAAGCATCCCAGCTTGAAATTTCTAAAATGCAGGACAATGAGTAGAGCACGTCACACTGAAAAGAAGAAAAGGTTGTTCACGTTTGTGCAGCAGCCCCTGCATACGCACACTGGCCAGATAAAAAATCAAGCCGGATATTGAGCTAATTAAGTTTCACACACAACCATAGCACACATCACACACATGTCAAATACGCCCCCTGCATCTAAAAGATAAATCAAAAAGGGAAGTGGAAGTTGAGAGAGATTACCCGATCGACCATTTTAAGCGATGACGTATGTGTGCTGCCGCCTCCCAGTGTGCTTCCCATTGCCACCATCGGCATGGACGAAGACGGAGGTGGCGAGCGAGCAGCGCTGGTCTTCCAGTCCCAGTCTCATCATTCAGCGTCCTTGGACCCGTCAGCAACGTCACCAGGAGGTCCAGCGCCTACAGCCTCAACCCATCTCCCTCTTGTCCAGTGCTGCAACCTAATTAGAAGGGGCAAACAAGCTCTCGTGAGGCCTCGATAGAGGGCATGGGTCTGGGGGTTGGGGATCCATGGAGGAGTGAGAGGAGAAACGAGAGGGGGTACCTGAGGGAGAGAGTCGACGGAGCGGCTGCAATGCAGGGAGGGGATGGAGAAGAGACAAGGCAGGCCCGACGCGGCGGTAGGCTTGCGCGCACGCGCGTCCTCCGCGGAACCCGCGAAGCAGGGGACTGAGGAGGTCGAGCTCCAGGAAGGGGGAGGCGAGGAAGACGGCGGCGACCACGCTGTAGGCGCACCAGCGCTGCCTCGCAGAGCAGCAGCGCCACCGGCCGAATCGGGAAGAGGCGGCGGCGAATAGGCGGGATCGGGAGGGCTCATGGTCGGGGTTACGTGCGTCGGAGACTTGGATCATATGGCGGCGAGGGTTTTCACCTGCCGGCGGAGGCGAAGCTGAGAGGGCTGGGGAGGCGAGGATCGAGGAAAATAGGCGAGGCGCATGGCTCGAGAGAAGAGGCGGCCGGTAGGCTTTTCTACCGAAACGATGACGCAAAACGTGAAGCACACAAATGTTACCCTTAAGGATACCGACAAGCGGGACCAATGGGAGCAAACCCCACATGCAGTCCCATGCGGTTAGTTCTAGCATATGCACACACGTAAAGCCCAACCATTGGCTGACACAGTACGGCCTCTATGTTCTCTGCCCGCATCGGGCCGCACCAAGAGGAAACGTAACGAGACAGGTGGGCCACGCAGCAGACCACGATGGACAAAACGAGCAACACGACGTAACTTCTCCCCGCCAGCAAAAAAGAACAGAGGCACTGATGAGTGGGTCAGTTGTCAAAGAAGGACCACAACCAGAGTCTAGGCTGTGCCGCTCTTCCACGCACGCGCATGTGCGCCCGCCACTCGCTCGGCCGATGGCGGCTCTGCCTCCGCGCGAGAACGGCGACAAAACGACGCAGACAAATGCAACAAGACAAAACGAGGCATCCAATGAAACGCGCCGAACGGATGCGACGGGACAAAACGGAACACGATTTTTCAGCCAAAACGTACGCGTGGACAGCGCGAGGAGGCGCCCAGCCCCTCCGCGATTGCTTGTTCTCGATTTGGTGTGAAGAAAGTTTTCAAGGTTAAGAGAAGAGGGTGATATAATGTGATCAAGAAGAGTAAAAAGCCAAAGCTTGGGGATGCCCCCGTGGTTCATCCTAGCAAATTCCAAGATGACTCTAAGCTTGGGTATGCCCAAGTCATCTCCTTCTTCATCAACAATCTATCAGGTCACTTCTGGAGAAACTATATTTTTATTCGGTCACATCATATGCACTTTACTTGGAGCATCTGTTTGTTTTTTGTTTTGTTTTATTTTATTTTCCTTGCAGCAATAAACATAGGTGGAACCCAGAATTCTTGTGTGGGAGAGAGACTCGCTCCGCTTTTTCATTTGAATACTCGTATTCTTAGTTTTTCTTCTAGCTGCTGCAAATCCTTTTAGCTCCTGTTTTTCATGCATCTCTTATTTAGAGCTGTTAGTTCTAATAGAGTAATAGTAGTATTCTCGTGTTCCATTGATATATTAGTTGGAGAGTTTGTGTTGAAATATATATTGAATGGTTTTTGATGGAAATAGAAAATGCTACATGTGGTAGATGATATGTTGGAAAAGACTTGCATACTCTTGTAGATCATTAAACTGTTTCACTTGAATATTTGTTGTTGTTTTGAGATATTAATATACTTAAAGGTAAACCTGATGGTTTAGTAAAGTAAAAACAATTAATGGTTGGGCTAAAAGCTTGAAATTGTGCCACACTCGAATAAACCAGTTGATAGTATAATGGTATATGACTTCCTTTGCTAATAACAATCGTAATGGCTTTTTGTTACGCGCTACAGTCGGGGTAGCCAACAGTGACTTGTCACTGCCACAGACCCTCTTGGAGTGATTTTCACTATGCCTTTTAAGATCATATTTCTAGTTATAATCTTTTAAATTGTGAGTTCTAAGTTGCGGTTCTAGCACTTCCACCATCCATATTTGCTAGCCTATTCGGTATTGTGCATTGCCCATTCTCACATAGAGAGTTGGTGCAAACTTCGCCAATGCATCCAAACCCCATGGGAGGACTTTGTTCTCCTACACATATGCCCAAATATTTTCCTCAAAACAGCCACCATACCTACCTATCATGGCATTTCCATAGCCATTCTGAGATATATTGCCATACAACATCCATCTTCATTATGTGACTTGATGACATGCTTCATTGTTATTTTGCATGCCTCTACACTGGCAGGAGCATTCAGTTTTATACATCAGAGATATTTCAGTTTGATTTTTGAGTACTAAAGGTGTGATGATTCATTGTAAAATAGAGTGTTTCCCCTATCGGTGAGGTTATATACAAAAAAATAAAAGAAAGGAGAAAAAGGCCCAAAAAAGAAAGAAAAAAAGAGGTCCAAAGAGAGATAATAAAGAGAGAGGGGGCATCATTACTATCATTTATTCCACACTTGTGCTTATTTAGCACCAATACTTCGGTTTGGAGAGAGTTTTCATTTTATGACTTGCATAACTATTAGGGGAACCTTACATTATAGAACTTGTCTTGTATATTCCAACGAAGAGCCTCCTCAAAAGTGCTCTAGGTCTTCGCGAGCAAGAAATTTGGATGCACCCCCACTAGTTCCATTGGAGAGCTTTCATACACTTATAACTCTATGTGCATATGTTGTGTGGCAATCACTACTCCTTGCATAGCTTCGATTATAAGACTTCCTCTTGTCTAATGATCACTTTCAGCTGTGTGAGACTTTCTTCCATTGACCTTCCAAACCCCCCATAATGTTCCTTTAGCCATAACATCCTAGTGCCAGGACCAATACAGAACACTTGCCTGTTTTGAGTGCACAAATAGTTTAATGATTTTCCTACGTGCATTTTGTTTTCACTTGACTTGATCCTAACAGGAGTTTTTGTGAGAGTTTGATGCTTAGGATGATTATATTATTGTTCTTGAAGATTATATCATCTTTAATATACTTTGCACAATTGATTGTCTTTTATATTGTTCTTGAAAAGTTTTTTACTTTGTTCTGCCTAATGGTTTATACATTACTCTATTTGATATCAACTATAAAAAACAACCTTTATTCATTTGATCCTAGTTTACATGCTTTAAATTACTATGATGATCAAGTTTATGTCGGTAGCATGTCACCTCAGAAATTATTTGTTTTTATCATTTTACCTACTCCAGGACGAGTAGGAACTAAGCTTGGGGATGCTTGATACATCTCAAACATATCTATAATTTCTGATGTTCCATGTTGTTTTCATGCCATATGCTACATGTTTCCTATACACTTTATGTTATTTTTTGGATTTTCTGGGACTAACCTATTGACAAGATGCCACAGAGCCAGTTCCTGTTTTTTTTTGCTGTTTTTGCTTTCAGAAAAGTTGTTCTGGAAATATTCTCGGAATTGGACGAAACAAAATCCCAGAGTCATAGAAAGTTGTCATGTACCCGGAATCCGGAGGAGACCCAAAGGGGGGGCCTCATGGGACTCACACCATAGGGAGGCTCCCCTGGCCGATCCAGCTAGTGGTGTGGGCCCCCTGGCCACCCACCGACGTTGCCCTCTCGCCTATTTAAGCTCCTCCACGGGTTAACCCTAAATACTCGAGCGTTTTCCGCCAAAAAGTTACGTAGCCTCCGTCATTGTCAACCCTAGTTCGGGAGGGTTCTGGAGCTCTCCCCGGCACCCTACCAGGAGGGGGACTCATCACCGGAGGGCTCTTCATCACCATGCCTGCCTCCATATTGATGCGTGAGAAGTTCATCCTTGGACTACGGGTCCATAGCAGTAGCTAGATGGCTGTTCTCTCCTCTTTATGCCTCATGTGTAGATCTTGTGAGCTGCCTAACATGATAAAGATCATCTTATTGTAATGCTACATGTTGTGTTTGCTGGGATCCGATGAATATTGAAAGCTATGTCCAATGATTATCAATCTATCATGTTCTTTCATGTGTATGTTATTTATAATCTTGCATGCTCTCCGTTACTAGTAGATGCTCTGGACAAGTAGATGCTTTTAACTCCAAGAGGGAGTATTTATGCTCGATAGTGGGTTCATGCCTCCCTTTCACTCACACTCGAGTGACAGAAATTTAACGGGTGGGGGATGTGTTGTTGCCATTTGGGATAAAACAACAATGCTTTGTCTAAGGATGATTTTATTGTTTACATTACACACTTTTATTAATGCAATTATCTATTGCTTGCAACTTAATACCCAAGGTGTGATTGGATGACACTCCAAGGGTGGATTATTAGTCATAGATATAGTTGGATAACGGTCTATGTATCTTGTTGTAATGCCCGCATGAATCACATATTAATCATCATGTCATGCATATGCACTACGGTGCAACCTTTATATATGTCAATTGCGCAGCTATAATTTGTTTACCCAGCATGTTATCTATCTGTTTTGGAGAGACACCTTTAGTGAACTATGGACCCCGGTCCATTTCTTTACACTGATAATACAACCACTGCAACCAACGTTTTACTACTGCAATTATTGTTCTCTTTCATATGCTGCAAACAAGTACTATTTTCCACACTATACGTTTAATCCTTTGTTTCACCAAAATCGGTGAGATTGACAACGTCACTGCTTCGTTGGGGCAAAGTAATTTGAATGTGTTGTGTAGATTCCACGTTGCTGCTGAACCGGCAGTGCGCCCTGTCAACATCAGTTGTCTTCAACCTTCAGAAGCGATTTATTTATCCTACTGGTCGATTCAAACTTGGTTTCTTTCTGAGGGAAACTTACTACTGTGATCTTCATACCTTCCTCTTGGGGTCTCCCAATGAGTGCAAGCTCCTGCACCATCAGAAATCCATAAATATGACATAAAGTGTATAGAGAACATGTAGCATATGGCATGAAAACAACATGGAACATCATAAATTATAGATACGTTTGAGACGTATTAGGACCCAGAGCCAATTCGCAAAGAAAGTCGCTCGAAACCCTAGTCCATCCAATGGAACCCCATATAAGGATACGAAACATCCCTCAGAAGAGAGACACACATAATTCCCTCTCCACCACTGTCACCGTAGTCCTCTCCACAAGAACACGAAGCGCTTCCGCATTTCCACCGCAACTCCACCACATCTCCACTACCACCCTAGTCATAGCCATACTTCTACTATGTAATCTAGATCTCATCGCGATTGGCAACACTGTAAGAACTATCAATCTATTCAATTCAAGTACTATTTTTGTTGCAATGTTTTGTATTGTTGATATGATCGCGATGTGTGAGTATCCCCTCTCAGGCAATGAGCTGAGGCCTAACCTTGCAACCATGTGCTCAATCTAAATGGGACAATTAGTCTAATGAGTTCATCTATGTTATTTGTATGTGTTCTATTATCTGTGCCTCACTCCTGGGATTTATCAGGTACCCAAAACCCCGAAGAGTGATCAAAGTAAAGGTCTAGTGAGAGTAAAGAGAAAGTTTGAACGGGAACATCTCTGACAGGAGGATCAGTAAGACTGCTGGGCGGGTCTCCCAGGAACTAACAATGACATCACCGTGCTTAATGTTTTCGTCTTTCTTTTTAGAACTAAAAACCGAGGCAACCCTTCGAGATGGAACGAATACATGGCCAAGGTTGGACGAATTACTCTATGTTCACTCGTGCTCGGAGGCATAGTGGACTACATATGCATTGCCTACACACAACTAAATAACATATGTATTAATTATACTAAACTGGTTTAACTTTATTTTATTTATCTCATACTACTAATGCACTGTTGTAGGTGAAACGTTATCCCATGCCTATTTTTATTATTGATAACAACCTCTTTTGTAATACAAGGATTGGTCCGGTCAAAACATGAATTAGCAAGCTTTCTGTGGATTCACATTGGTCTCGTCAAGCACATCCTTCCCGGTTCGATAAAACCTTGGGTCTCAAGGGAAAAACCTAACAATACCACAATCTGGTAATCCGGATCAAGGGTATCAACAACTCAGTTGTTAAAGATTATAAGTATTTTTTGGTACCCCTTGTGTCGAATCAATAAATTGGGCTGTATTTACCCTCAAAGACTATTGCGATTCTCTGCACTTGTGGGTCACCAAGACTATTTTCTGCCGCCGCTGGCGGGGAGCATAACTTTATTTATAAGTTCACTTGGGAATTATTTTGTCTGCTGCAATTTATTATCCATCATGGGAAAGACCACTGATCCAAAGGTTCCAATATTACCTTCCACCACAACGAAAGGTACAACTCTGAACAGTGTTGTTACACTTGATTCACCTTCTGTTTTAAATAAACTTGCCACACCACCACATGTTTCACGTGATATTACTGCTGACTCTGATACTATGTATAATGAATTCGATGATACTTCTACTGTGCTTGATACTTCTGGTTCGCTAGGCTCCTTTCTTGAAACACAAATTGTTAAAGCTAAATAAATTTAACGTGCTGGAATTTTTGATGGACTCTTCACCTGAACAATCACTTGAATATCCTGATCATAAGAGCTATAAAAGTGATTATCGTAATGATAAATATGTTTCACTTGATGATGGATTCTTTAAAGAATATATGAATTATAAAATTTCTCCTGATCCTGAAACTTTTAAGAAGCTGCTTGAGAAACATTCTATGAGAATCAAGTTTGTTCCTGATCCTAAATTTGCCAAATCACCTGTAAACATTAAAGATGACGAGTTTAATTTCTCTATTGATCTCTCACTTATACCTATGGTTGAAGGTGAACCTTTTTGTGGTAAATAAAATGATGACACTATTGCTCATTTGACTAAAATTTTTGAGATTGGTGCTCTGTTTTCTGATAAAAAATTGATAAGAGGTTATTATGTGGTTAAATTGTTTCCTTTCTCGTTAAAGGATGATGCCAAGATTTGCTATGATAATATACCTTATGGATGTATTGATATACCTCAATGCTTGACTCATGACTTTTGCGATAAATGTTTTCCTGCTCATATGCAACATGCTGCTTTACAAAATATTTTTAATTTCAAACAATTTGAGGATGTGAAACTTCTCAAAGAATGGGGGAGGTTTTGTGCTACACTTAAGGGTAGACCTGACCACGGTTTACCTAAAATGAGCTTATTGATATATTCTATAATGGACTAACTATTGAATCTAGGACATACCTGGATAGTTGTGTTTGTTGAATTTTCAGAGAAAGAACTTGCAGATGAAGCTGAATAATTAATGGGTAATATAGTCAAGAATCATGATGATTGGAATATGTTTGAGCCTCCACCATTACCCACACCAAAGAAGATATGAGTTCTTTTCCTTAACCCTGAATATATGCAAGAAGATAAGAAATATATTAAAGCGAAGGGTATTAAATATGAAGATGTCAATAATTTACCTCCTATTGAAACACTATGTGAGCATATCACTCACCCTTCTATTGTAGAGGTACACTCTCTTTATGAATTTGATGCTGGTGATATTCCTTAAAATAAACCTCCTGATAAATGCTTAGATGAATTTGATGATTTCACTATTAAACAAACTCATTTTAATGAGCAAGTTCAAAACCAGTTGAATGAAAATTCTCTCGTTATTAAAAACTTGCATGATACTTTGGGAAGAACTATTAATGATATTAAAGGGGTTGTTAAGCACTTTGAAATGATTCAAACTCAAATTGAACAACTCACTAAAGTGCAAAATGATTTATTTCTTGAGATGTCTAATCATGTTAAAAAAGACGCTTGTAGTGTTAAAACTAGAGGTTGTGCTTTCACTTAGAATCGTATATATCTTGAGGTACACCCAATTTTTTTGGAAATATTCTCAAATGCTAGATGAAAGTGTTGTTAGCTCTCCAATGAAGAAAAAGAAGAAGAACCATAAAAGAACAAGAGAGTCTAATGATAATGATGCTGATAAAGAACCTATTAAAGATCCTAATAAAATGCTGAAACTTAAAGTGGTAATGAACATGCTAATGATAATGATAAAAATGACGCATACAATAAGAAAAAAAGTGAAGAAGAACCTAAAAAACCTCTTAAACATAAAAAATATGATAAAGAATATTTTGTTGGTAGGAAGCATGGTAAAGAAAGAGAACCTTGGGTGCAAAAACTTATGCCTTTTCCTAATAAGTCTCTTAAGACTAAAGAAGAAGAATACTTTAATATTTTTTTTTGTGAGTGGATGAAACCTCTCTTCTTGCAATTTCCTTTGACTGATGCTATCAAGTTACCTCCTTATTCCAAGTATATGAAAGATATTGTTACTAATAAGAGGAAAATTTCTAACGAGGACATTTCCACTATGCTTGCTAATTATTCCTTCAATGGTATTTTTTTTTAAAGCGGGGAGATTCAGGTATAACTAATATTTCTTGCTCTATCAAAAATAATTATGTGAGAACTGCTTTATGTGATCTTGGTGCTAGGGTTAGTGTTATGCCTTTCTCTCTTTATAAGAGGATTTATTTAGACAAATTGATACCTACTGATATTTCTTTGCAAATGGCTAATAAATCTACTGTAGTTTCTATTGGCATATGCAAGGATGTTCCTGTCCATGTTGCTAATTGCTTAATATTAACTGACTTTATTGTGTTGGAAATGTCTGAGGATGAGAATATGTCTATTATTATTGGAAGACCTATTCTTAATAATGTAGTGGTTGTTATTTATTGTAATAAAGAGAAGCTCAACTTCAATGTCAATGATAAAGAACATAGTTTATTTTCTAAATAAGATTGATAAGAAATATGATCTAAATTCAATTGAAAATATTGGGACCGTCAAGATTGAAGAATTTTATTGTCCCATTCAAGTGCCGCAGAAATAATATGAAATTGTTATGATTGGGACAATGTCAATAGAAGTTGAGGTAATATAATCGTTTACCCCCTGTCTGGATGTAGGAAAAACGTCGTGGAATTGACAATTTGGAATTAGCCACCCGCTTTCCGTTGTTTGGAGTGTCCTAAGAATTGAACCGTGGAAACGGAAACAAATTCCGCGCAATGCCGAACTGAGTATCCCGACCTCCTAGCGAGTTTCCGAGCTCTCCGCCTCAGAATCGCACGGAAAAATTTCTCCCGCACCCCCGAGCGTACCTGTTCGCTCCCGAGAAATAGAGGACCTAGTTCAGCGTCTCCCCGCACGAAACGAGAGGAGAGGGATCGACATCCAGCCTCGTCTTCCTCCTCCCCGCCGCCGGTAGGAGCGTCCTCTCTGCAATCTTCGTTCTGCCTTTCTTCAACCTCCTGTCTCCCTCTTCATTTCTCGGGCCCAAACCATAGATCTCGAGCAGCGAGGGGCCATGGCGACGGCCATAGGTCAAGGACAGTGGGGATTGGTCCGGGCGGCGGCCCAAACCCTCTCCCCTCCCCTCTCTTCGTCCCTCATTAGCAGCCACCTTCTCCCTTTGCCCGCTCTCCACTCAAATCCTAGATGGGTTGGCCCATGCCTCCATGGTGGCGGCCACAGGTGAAGGAAGACTGGAGTGGGGCGTCGTTCTATCCCAGGTCCACCCCAAACCATGCTCCGATGCACATCCTTGCCGGATGTTTGACGTCTTGGGTTCTGACGAATCTGAACCATGCTCAGATGCACGTCCTAGACAGATGTTCGTTGTCTTGGATTCTGACGAATCTGAACCTGCGGTTGATGCCATGGTGTTGTTCTTGACAGGCAATGATTTCTTGTTTTTTTATGGATCTGAAGCTTTGTGTTGTCCCTGTCCATCAATTTCCACTCAATCTGGTACTGCTATGCGTGATGCATGCCGCTGAGAATGTTTGATATATTCCCCTGTTAAAAAAATTCCACTAGACTCCATGTTTGAGAAACGAGAAGACATTTTAAGCTATATTAATGTTGATAATGGAGATGATTGTAGCGTCGTGTCCATGTTTATTCACTAAATTATAGTCCGTACACACTGAAGTTTGTCCATACATACTCGAATTAGTAAGTATTTTGTGTTATCCTTCTCGAACATGTTTTCCATAATTATTCCTACTTATGTTGTTATTATGATTTTATTCGAATTTTTATATATTATTAATGTGCGCAAAATATTATATAAACATTCAAATATACACATACTAATTTTTGATACATGTGCGCATGTTTATATTGTCCAAACTCAAAAAAAAAGGTTGAATTCCATGTTGTGTACATCCAAACAGGAATTGGAATTGGGTCACACCCTTTGATTCCATGAGTAAATTCTATGCACAACCAAACAACAGAATTGGAATTGCAGCTCAATTCCTTTCCAGCTTGGATTTGGAATTCATATGCCAATTCAATTCCAAGCAGTTTTTCTTGCATCCAAACAGAACATTAGTGAAATTCAAATGTTTTATGTCATATAAAATTAGTTTGGTAACACGTCTTGATCAATCTTGCTAACAAATTAATTTTGCATTAATGAAACTACGTTTTCACTTTGTTTTCTTACGTTTTCTCCATGTTTTCACATGTTCTCTTATGTTTTCACTTGTTCTTTGCATTGTAGAATATTGTAGAACCTATGTAGTAATAGTTTTGCATTTATTTTCCATACAAAGTGTTTTCTGTATTATATCCATTTCTTAAATTTCTGAAAATTCCCGAAAACAAAATTTCTCGAAAAGTTTCAGAAAATTCATAATCAATTTTTGTGAGTAAAAAGACCCACAAGGGCACCTCGAGCTGACAGGGGGCCCCACACAAACAACAGAGGGGTGGTAGGCGCGGGTACCCCCCTAGCCATTCCATGGGGTCACCTGCTGGCCCAGGGCCTGTAACATCCAAGTATGAAAATTACCCCTAGAATGTTTGATTCCTTGTTTTATTTCAAGCAATGCATCATGTCATCATTTCATTGCATTTTTTTCATTTGTTTGCATCTGTTTTATCTTGTTTTCATAATTCAAATTCAAACAAATTCAAATGGTTAGTTTCATACTTGATCTGTTACAACTTTTGGAATAAAAATAACAAACAAAAACAACCCTTTTATTCCTTGTTTGTCACCCCTTAATCTGTTGTTTAATCAAACCATTATTTCAATCAATTAAAATTCCAAATCAATTTCAAATTCAAACAAATTCTCAAAACCAGTACACTTTTGAATCCATAAAATTCACCACCCATTTGTATTCTTAAAAACACTTTAAAACCCTAGAGGAAACTATTAACAGTGTTGTTTTAAATAAAGGTTTATTTAATATTGAAAATTCTTTCAAATTGGGATTCAAATACAAACCCCATTTTAAATTTCAACTTTTTGAAATCCAACCTTGGAATATGGTTTCTAATTACCTAAAAGGCTTAACTAAATTTTTTCAAATTTTTCCTTAACTAAAACCTTAACAATTTTCTTCCAAAAGCAATGCTACAAAAAAAAAACAGAAAAAGAATAAAAGGAGAAAACAGCGCGCGCGAGCAGCAGATAGCCAAGCCCAACCCAACTAACCTACCGCGCGCCAGCCCAGCCCGGCTAACCTGCCCCGTACCGCTTCGGTTGCGTCAAGATGCGTGCCGGCGTTCTAATCTGCTTCTTCAAGCAATACAGCGCGCATCGGCGGCATCCACCGCGACCGCGCGCGACTCCGGCGGCCGCGCCGCGCCTCCGCGCCTCTATAAAACCCCCAGAGCCCCTGCAACTAACCCTAGACCCCTAGGTTCCCTCTATCCCTCTCCGCCGCCGCAGATCGCCACCTTCCCGTCGTTTCCCTCCTCTGCTCCCCCACCGGCGACGACGCCCTCTGAATCCGACCACCGCAACGTCGCCATGGCTCACCACTTCCCCACCTAGACCCGAAAGTCAAAAGCCCTCTCTCCCCGCTCCCGTTTAAACACTTGAACACCCCCGGAGATCAGCCACACCTCCCCCGCCGTCCACGGCAACGCCGCCGTCGAGCTCGGTGAACTTCCCTGCAACTCGACGCATCACGGTGAGCTCCCCGTTTCTCTTCCCTCCCGTCCCCTCTGTTACACCACCACCGCATCGTGCACGCTCCGCACACGTCCACGCACGTAACCCAGCAGCAAGCACAGCCAAGATCACCACAACGCCGGCGAGTTCCTGTTCTGACGAAACGAGCAAATGTTTGTTCGTCAGGTTCAGTTAAACTCGCTGAACCTTAACCTGAATCAATCGCGTTTACTGTCAAACACTGAATCGCAGCGCAGATGGTTGCGCGTTTTCTGAATCTGGCGAAGGGCGCGGGTTCGAGGCCTGAGCGCCCCACTATTTTTGCTCCTTTTCGCTTCCAGCGCAGCAGGCCCACCTGCCATTGACTCTCCCTGCCACGCAAGCAGGCGCGGTGCCACAGTGGCTTGTGGCCCACTGGTTAGTGGCTAGGGTAGAGATCCAGTGGGTAACAAACGTTCCAGTGCGAATTTTAAAAATTCCAAATTTCTTTTTTTATTAGCAGAATTAAAACCAAACTTTAAAATTCAATATCTTTGGTTTTATAAATCCAATAAATACAAACTGTATATGAATTCTGATCCAAATTTTCTAATCTTTCCAAATATCCAATTTGTGTTCTGTTTTGAGTTTTCAAAATACTTTTAAATTTCAAATTTGAATAATTCAAATATAAATTGAAATAATTCATAACTAATTCATACTGTTTTCAAATAATTCAAATAAAATATGTTTTTCACACCTTTTTGAATGTTCTATTCAAATATAAAATTTGTTTTCTGGTTTGAACAATTTAAATTACCTAAACAATTTAAATCTTGTTTAATTCAATTAAAAAATTGTTTAATATTGTTTAATTCATAATTAAATAATCCAAAGTCCAATTTCAAAATGTGAAACATGTAATCCAACCAAAATTTGATGTTCTTTTCAAATATCAACTTTGTTATTTGTTTTGAACATTTTAAATGGTTGAAAACAACAACTACTTGTGTGTTACCTTTAATGCACCCAAAATTTTCCCTAAATTAATAATAAATTTCTAAATTGCTACACCCTATTCTAATTTGATTCTAATGTTGTTATTTTGCTGTTTTCCTGTTGCATGCATCATACTAATCCACTAGCACCTGTTGATTAGTTGGAAAACAATTAATCTAACCAAAATCCATGGGCTTTTCATATGCAACTCACAATTGCATATCTGTCCATTTAAATTGTGCTATCATATCAAGTAGTTTATTTTGTTACATCTATTAACTTGTCATGCATCATATTTGATTGTGCACAATGCCATGGCAATGATTGTTTACATACCTGTTTTGTTTGTTTGCTTCTTCTCGGTTAGACGACGACTACGTTGAGACCGACGATCCTTACAACACCACTCCCCAGGACCTAGCTCAGTACCCGGCTGTTGAGCTTCCAGGCAAGTTATCACTCACATGAATCATCGAGTTCCTTTCCACACTTGTTGTCGATAGTATCCTTTTGTCTACTATTGCTAGCCCTATGTATCGTTGCTTGTTCTCCGAACCTATCACATGATTCCCTGAGCCAATAATATTGCCTCACCTCCATACCTACAGCCTTTGCTTGTGCCTGTTCTTACCTAGCATGCTTAGGGTTGCTTTTACTCGAGTCTGTTGTCGGTTACTACCTTTACTATCTTATTATTTTTGTACCGGGGCTCGAATGTTAATCAATCAACCCTGTTAATTGCTAATGGTAATAATAATAATTTGATGATAAGGCACCGGCAGGAGGCCCTTGAGAGGTTTTGAAGCCTGCTAGTGTCGACCCTAATAGGAAAAGGGTCTTGTCTACTGATCCATGATGAGCGCACTAACCGCATGTGGGAAGCGAGTATGGGCGCCCCCCTCAATTTGACCTGATTCGCATCTCGTCCAAATCATCTCATTTAGTTCGTGCTTTCTATTTGCCGCATGCATGTTTTTGCGAGCCCAGCGCAGGGTGGAACTTTCGTAGTCGGCATATAGGGGGACACGTTCTTAGAGTGCTATGAGGGTCCATTTTCTTCTGGGCTCGATTAGCCGTGCGCCCAAGGTGCTTTGGGCTTGATGCGAAGAATGGTTGGTTGTGTAGAGTACCCCGCTTGGTGGGAGGCATCCCATCTGGCGGGTTATTCTTGCGTGTACGGCCAAATTGGTGCAACCCTGCAGGGATAATCTTCTCGAGAAGCCGTGTTTTCCGCGGTTATGGATTACTTGGTGAAAGTACTGGCTAACAAGTACTCAGGACAACTTCAACTTAATGATCAATCATGTTTCACCCACTGATTAATAACTTGACTAGTAATAGGTTATTCACACAATAACTTGATTCACCTTATCACAACTGTGTGAGTTATCCTCGGATTGCTTCTTTGGATAAGGGGCGAGATCCAGGATGGGTTTGGTTGAAGTTATCTTTCAGTTGGTTACAATCCTCGATCTCATCTTATTCTGTTAGCCGGAACTTGTAGTTATCTTCTGTAGTTGGTTAGAGCAGCCAGCAGCAACTTTCATATCACCCCTTTCTTCCGTTGATCCCAAGCATCTATGCTTGTGTTGACGGGTAACTCTTTGATGAACTGTGAGTCTTGCTTGTCAGTACTTGGATGTACTGACCCCGTTGGGGCTGTGGTTTACGCAGAGTACGACTACGACTACGATGCTTCCCAGGACGGCTACTTCGTGGAGTTTGACGACGCTGCAGACGAGTAGATAGCTGGACCAGGGCAGGATCCAGAACCTTCGTGGATGGGCTTCGTTTTCTTTATTTTCCTCCGTCTTCTTAAGCCTTTGGTTTTGTCTGTACTCAGACACCTTTGATGGCTTCCGCTAATGTAATGAATGCTATGTTGGGACATGTGTCCTCTGGATGTTTGTATCTGCTATCTCTGCCTTAGTGAAGGCCTTTGCAACCTTATTTCAATCTTTTGTGTCTTAGAGATATGTTGTGATCATCATTCGTTCAAAGCTGTTGACGTACAGTGCGTGATTGATATGAAGTACGTCGACGGTAGTGCCTGTGACTTCTAGTGGATAGTTTACATCGACGGTGGAATAGCAGGGCTTGTGTTGTCGCGCATAAGCGCAGGCCTACCAGGAAGCTGGGACGTGGGAGCAGTTATGCCCCATAATCCAAGCACCTGCTATCCAGTTCGTGCGATGAGTATCCCTTAGAAGCCAGGGTGCGACAAATGGTATCAGAGCCTGTCTGCCTGTAGGATCCCTTTTTACTGGTCGCAGTTGAGTCTAGAAACTATTTTGTAGCTATATAGGAAAAATGAAACGTGAGAGTAGGAATTCTGCCATTTTTCTTCTTTCCCCACCCACCCACCCTTTTCTGGTAAGGAAGTGCAACGTTGTTTTCTGTTCTCACCTAAACTTTCAAGTTAGGATTTCACGTGTTTTGGGTTCTCCTTAGTACCTCAGGACTTTTGGTCTCGTTTTTCCAGTGTTGCTTCGATATCATGTTCTTTTCAACATCCTTATCGTCCATTGAACCTTGTTGTGTTCCACATCCTTTTTCTTCTACCGGAGTCTAATCAAAACCTTTCCCGATCATCTGCAGATGGATCTCAGGTTCTACCCGCAGGTGGTTCGGATGACTCGCTGTGAGGACACCGCCGGTTATCCGGAGATGCTGAGGGACATGGTTACCTATCTGGGGTTCCGTTGGGCACCAGAGTACCAGGTCTACGAGCACCAGCGCGAGTTCGAGCAGACCTTCTACCGAGCTATCGTCTACATTCTGTCGGATGATGGCAGGAGCTTTGTTCATAGCTACGAGGCAGTAGGTTCCACAGTGGATATGGCCGTGCAGCAGGCAGCGTACGTGAGTCTCACCGTTCTCCGTGCTGACTACTGGGGGTTTGATGATTCCATCTATCGTCACATCCCCCGTGGTTACATCACGGCAGCGGGAGTTCACTTCACTGACCACCGCGACCTGGATACCTACGAGTCTGATAGCTCCAGGCTGCACATCACTGCCCAGTTCGTGAGGCACAGTGACGCAGTTGCTTCCACACTCTCTCAGGAGTTAGCCTCAGTCAGGGAGCAGCTCCACCTTGCTCTCACCCGTCTGGCGACGTACACCACAGACTTTGTTGGAGATGAGCGCTTTGCACGTGGCGTTCAGACAGCTGGGTTACCGCTGCCAGATGCTGGAGGTTACGAGCCGATCAGAGGTCCACTTCTCAACCTTGGAGCTGGTTACAGTGGTATTCCTCTCTTTGGAGCACAGGGAGAGGACGCTTTCTACTTCACCACTCCGAGAGTTGCTCTCAGAGCAGTTCCTATCTACAGGGATCGTCGTGATACCTACTTCCGTGGGGTTCCTCCTCACCGTATCTCTCGTCGTACTACTCGCCGCCGTCCTGCGTGATGAGCATGGGAGTACCGATGTATCCGTTCCTAGCTATGTTTAGTTATCCTTGGCATTCGAACCATGTATTGGTCTGTTGGATATTCTGATGTATTTGAACATGTGATGATGTACCTGTTGGTTATCTATTCATACGTCGGAATAATCTATCTTCGGTTACCAAGTCTATCCTTTTCTGTTGTTGTGCTAAAATGAATTTCTGTTCAGGATGCCTCCAACCAGGAACACCCCGCCTCCGCCACCACCAATGGGGGAACTGTTGGCTCAGATGACCCAAGTGGTGGCTCAGATGGCCCAGATCCAGGCTAACCAGCACAACAACCAGAATGCTCCGCGAGTCAGCATCAAGGAGTTTCTGAGCGTGGGGCCGAGGGCTTTCGTGGCAACACGTGAGCCTCTGGATGCTGATGACTGGATCAGGGAGATCAACAGGGCTCTGGAGATTGCTCATGTTGCTGAGGAAGATAAGGTCAAGTATGCCACCTACCTACTGAAGGGTCAGGCAGCTACTTGGTGGGAGAATTACCAGACCATGAGAGCTGGCTTTCCTATCACCTGGGGATGTTTCAAGGATGCCTTCCTAAAGCACCACATCCCGGATGGTCTCATGGAAAGGATGCGTGAGGAATTCTGCTCTCTCAGACAGGGCAAGCTGGACGTCCTCGGCTACCAGAACGAGTTCAATCGCCTCGCTCGGTACGCTGGTGACGAAGTGTCCACCGAAGCCAAGAAGATGGCAAGGTTCCGCCGAGGCTTTAACCCGGAACTGAAGTACGCTCTCACCAACATCAAGTGCAAGGACTTCGTGGAGCTTGTGAACACCGCGCTCAATGAGGAGAATGGGCGCAAAGCGTTCGAAGAGTCCCGCAAGCACTCGCGTGAGGGTGGTTCCTCCTCCAACATGACCACCCCTCCGCAGAAGCGCCGCATCTGGGTGCCAAATGGTGTTGTCACTCGGGCTCCAAATGCCCAAGCTTCTCCAGGCTTTGGTCCCCGCCCACCCAACCCATCTCAGATGCAGGGTCAGAGGATTCCAATGGGGCAGCCAAGGCCAGGTCCTCCTCGTGTCGTCACTTGCTACAAGTGCAAGGAGACTGGGCACTACGCTGATAAGTGCACGCAGAAGCAGCTACCCCTACCTCCTCGCCCCAACAACAACCAGGCAATGGTTCGTGCTCCCCCGGCTAAAGCCTTCAACTCCAACAACAGGCCTGTCGGGAGGAACGCGAGGGTGAACCATATCAAGGCCGACAAAGCTGAGGAAGCTGCTGACGTCGTTCTCGGTATATTACCCGTAAACTCTATTCCGGCTAAAGTGTTGTTTGATACTGGAGCATCGCATTCCTTTGTGTCAAAGATTTTTGCAAAAGCATACAACCTAGTTCTGGTTCCGCTAAGCAATCAAATGACTGTTCACTCTCCGGGACCGCAAATGTTGACATCCAAAATAAGCATGGACAATGAGATCCTAATTGGAGGTCACATATTCCTTGCTTCACTCATGTTGCTGGGAAATTCTGACATTGATGTCATCCTGGGTATGGATTGGTTGAAGACCCACAAAGCAAAAATTGACTGTGCTCAAAAGTCAATAACTCTCTCTCACACTTCAGGCCAGATAGTCTATTCTCCATATGGATCAAGTTCTGTTCAGCTGTTCAACCTCGATGCCAAACCCCTTCCTGCAATTGAAAATGTTCCGGTGGTTTGTGAATTCCCTGACGTCTTTCCAGAAGAGTTGCCAGGGATGCCTCCGGACAGAGCAGTTGAGTTCGTGATCGAGCTTGAGCCAGGTACTGCTCCAATCTCTAAGCATCCATACAAGATAGCTCCTCCTGAACTTAAATTGTTGAAGGAGCAAATCGATATGTACATGGAAAAAGGTTACATTCAGCCTAGTTCCTCCGCTTGGGGTTGCCCAACTCTGTTTGTTGCCAAGAAGGATCAAACAAAAAGACTCGTGGTTGACTATCGTCCTCTCAACGAGAAAACCATCAAGAACAAGTATCCACTTCCTCGTATCGATGATCTTTTTGATCAACTTGCTGGAGCCTCAATATTCTCAAAGTTGGACTTGAGGATGGGTTACCATCAGATAAAGATCAGAAAGGAAGATATTCCAAAAACAGCCTTCACCACTCGTTACGGTCTATATGAATACACCGTTATGTCCTTTGGTCTCACCAATGCACCGGCAACGTTCTCAAGACTCATGAATTCTGTCTTCCATGAATACCTCGACAAGTTCGTTGTGGTATATCTTGATGATATTCTAGTCTACTCAAAATCCGAGGAAGAGCATGGAGAACACCTTCGTCTCACTCTCATGAAACTTCGCGAGCATCGTCTGTATGCCAAGTATTCCAAATGTGAGTTCTGGATTCCAGAAGTTGCATATCTTGGTCACATCATCTCTGCCAAAGGCATTGCCATTGATCCTGAAAAGGTTAAGGCAATTGTTGATTGGAAACCCCCTAAGACGGTGAAACAAGTTAGAAGCTTTCTTGGCTTGGCTAGCTATTGCCGTCGTTTCGTCCAAAACTTTCCAAGATTGCCAAACCTCTCACTGATCTCACAAAGAAGGACAAAAAGTTCGTTTGGACTCCACAATGTGATGAGAGTTTCAACCTCCTGAAGACTAAACTCACTTCCACACCTGTTCTGGTTGGCCCAGATACTACCAAACCTTTCCAAATATTCTGTGATGCATCTCTCCAAGGCCTAGGAGCAGTTCTTATGCAAGAACGTCAAGTTGTGGCTTATGCTTCACGTCAGTTGAACCCACATGAGCAAAACTATCCCACTCATGATCTTGAACTTGCAGCAGTTGTGTTTGCCCTCAAGAAATGGAGACAATACTTGTTGGGTAACAAAACTGAAATCTTTTCCGATCATAAGAGTCTGAAATACATCTTCACTCAGCCAGATCTGAACCTCAGGCAAAGGAGATGGATTGAGAAGATTAAAGACTTTGATCTCACCATTTCTTACACTCCAGGCAAGGCTAATGTTATGGCCGATGCTCTCAGTCGCAAATCCTATTGCAATAATCTCATGATCATGGAAAGCCAACCTCCACTTCATGAAGAATTCCAGAAGCTGAACCTTGGTCTTGTCCCTGAAGGATACCTTGCTAGCTTGACAGCCAGTCCAACTCTCGAGGACAAGATTCGTTCTGAACAACTTCGTGATAATGAAATCAAGAAGATTGTAGAGCACATCAAGGAAGGCAATGATAAGTTCAAGTCCTTCTCAATTGATGACAAGGGAACTGTGTTCTTCGAAGGACGCATTGCAGTTCCTCAGATTCAAAGTCTCAAGGATATCATTCTCAAGGAGGCTCATGAAACTCCTCTATCCATTCACCCTGGAAGTACAAAGATGTACCAGGATCTTAAGACTCTGTATTGGTGGTCTGGCATGAAACGTGAAATTGCTCAATACGTTTCTGAATGCGACGTTTGTCAACGTGTTAAGGCAGTCCATCAGAAGACAGCAGGTCTACTCCAACCTCTGAAAATTCCTGAGTGGAAGTGGGACATGATCGAAATGGACTTCGTTACTAGGTTTCCAAAGTCCAAGAAGGGCAACGATGCAATATTCGTTGTTATTGATCGTCTCACTAAGGTTGCTCACTTCTATGCTGTAAAGGAAACTATCTCAGCTAGCCAGTTAGCAGAGCTCTACACAGCAAAGGTTGTTCCCCTTCATGGTGTTCCATTGGAAATAAGCTCAGATCGTGGAAGCATCTTCACTTCTCATTTCTGGAAAAGCTTTCAAGAAGCATTGGGCACTAAACTTCTGTTCAGCACAGCTTATCACCCTCAGTCTCAGGGGCAAGTCGAAAGAGTCAATCAGATTCTCGAGGATATGCTCAGAGCATGTGGTCTCTCCTTTGGCATGAAATGGGAGGATTGCCTTCCATATGCTGAATTCTCCTACAACAACAGCTACCAGGCAAGCCTAGGCATGGCACCTTTTGAGGCACTGTATGGTCGCAGATGCAGGAGTCCAATCAATTGGTCTGGAGCTGGTGAACGTTCACTCTTAGGCCCTGACATTGTTAAGGAAGCCGAGGAGAAAGTTCGTATCATTCGTGACAATCTCAGGATTGCTCAGTCTCGTCAGAAGAGCTATTATGATAGCAAGCACAGGGATATGGTCTATGCACCTGGTGATAAGGCATATCTCCGTGTAACTCCCCTCAGAGGCACTCATCGTTTTGGTGTGAAAGGAAAGCTTGCACCAAGATACATTGGTCCCTTTAACATCCTCTCAAGGCGTGCAGAAAATGCTTATCGTCTTGAACTTCCAGAAAAACTATCCAAGGTGCACGATGTGTTTCACGTGTCACAACTCAAGAAGTGTTTCAAAGATCCAGATCGTGCAGTTGATCATGATTCCATTGAGCTGCAAGATGATCTATCTTATGAGGAGCACCCTATTCGTATTCTCGATGAGACCGAGCGTAAGACTCGCAACAAGAGCACCAAGTTCTTGAAAGTGCAATGGTCGCATCATTCCGATAAAGAGGCAACGTGGGAGACCGAAGAGGATCTTCGCAAGAAGTATCCGGACCTTTTCATTTCTCAGTAGGGAATCTCGGGGCGCGATTCCTTCAAGGGGGGGGGGCGTTTTGTAACATCCAAGTATGAAAATTACCCCTAGAATGTTTGATTCCTTGTTTTATTCAAGCAATGCATCATGTCATCATTTCATTGCATTTGTTTCATTTGTTTGCATCTGTTTTATCTTGTTTTCATAATTCAAATTCAAACAAATTCAAATGGTTAGTTTCATACTTGATCTGTTACAACTTTTGGAATAAAAATAACAAACAAAAACAACCCTTTTATTCCTTGTTTGTCACCCCTTAATCTGTTGTTTAATCAAACCATTATTTCAATCAATTAAAATTCCAAATCAATTTCAAATTCAAACAAATTCTCAAAACCAGTACACTTTTGAATCCATAAAATTCACCACCCATTTGTATTCTTAAAAACACTTTAAAACCCTAGAGGAAACTATTAACAGTGTTGTTTTAAATAAAGGTTTATTTAATATTGAAAATTCTTTCAAATTGGGATTCAAATACAAACCCCATTTTAAATTTCAACTTTTTGAAATCCAACCTTGGAATATGGTTTCTAATTACCTAAAAGGCTTAACTAAATTTTTTCAAATTTTTCCTTAACTAAAACCTTAACAATTTTCTTCCAAAAGCAATGCTACAAAAAAAAAAACAGAAAAAGAATAAAAGGAGAAAACAGCGCGCGCGAGCAGCAGATAGCCAAGCCCAACCCAACTAACCTACCGCGCGCCAGCCCAGCCCGGCTAACCTGCCCCGTACCGCTTCGGTTGCGTCAAGATGCGTGCCGGCGTTCTAATCTGCTTCTTCAAGCAGTACGGCGCGCATCGGCGGCATCCACCGCGACCGCGCGCGACTCCGGCGGCCGCGCCGCGCCTCCGCGCCTCTATAAAACCCCCAGAGCCCCTGCAACTAACCCTAGACCCCTAGGTTCCCTCTATCCCTCTCCGCCGCCGCAGATCGCCACCTTCCCGTCGTTTCCCTCCTCTGCTCCCCCACCGGCGACGACGCCCTCTGAATCCGACCACCGCAACGTCGCCATGGCTCACCACTTCCCCACCTAGACCCGAAAGTCAAAAGCCCTCTCTCCCCGCTCCCGTTTAAACACTTGAACACCCCCGGAGATCAGCCACACCTCCCCCGCCGTCCACGGCAACGCCGCCGTCGAGCTCGGTGAACTTCCCTGCAACTCGACACATCACGGTGAGCTCCCCGTTTCTCTTCCCTCCCGTCCCCTCTGTTACACCACCACCGCATCGTGCACGCTCCGCACACGTCCACGCACGTAACCCAGCAGCGAGCACATCCAAGATCACCACAACGCCGGCGAGTTCCTGTTCTGACGAAACGAGCAAATGTTTGTTCGTCAGGTTCAGTTAAACTCGCTGAACCTTAACCTGAATCAATCGCGTTTACTGTCAAACACTGAATCGCAGCGCAGATGGTTGCGCGTTTTCTGAATCTGGCGAAGGGCGCGGGTTCGAGGCCTGAGCGCCCCACTATTTTTGCTCCTTTTCGCTTCCAGCGCAGCAGGCCCACCTGCCATTGACTCTCCCTGCCACGCAAGCAGGCGCGGTGCCACAGTGGCCTGTGGCCCACTGGTTAGTGGCTAGGGTAGAGATCCAGTGGGTAACAAACGTTCCAGTGCGAATTTTAAAAATTCCAAATTTCTTTTTTTATTAGCAGAATTAAAACCAAACTTTAAAATTCAATATCTTTGGTTTTATAAATCCAATAAATACAAACTGTATATGAATTCTGATCCAAATTTTCTAATCTTTCCAAATATCCAATTTGTGTTCTGTTTTGAGTTTTCAAAATACTTTTAAATTTCAAATTTGAATAATTCAAATGTAAATTGAAATAATTCATAACTAATTCATACTGTTTTCAAATAATTCAAATAAAATATGTTTTTTCACACCTTTTTGAATGTTCTATTCAAATATAAAATTTGTTTTCTGGTTTGAACAATTTAAATTACCTAAACAATTTAAATCTTGTTTAATTCAATTAAAAATTTGTTTAATATTGTTTAATTCATAATTAAATAATCCAAAGTCCAATTTCAAAATGTGAAACATGTAATCCAACCAAAATTTGATGTTCTTTTCAAATATCAACTTTGTTATTTGTTTTGAACATTTTAAATGGTTGAAAACAACAACTACTTGTGTGTTACCTTTAATGCACCCAAAATTTTCCCTAAATTAATAATAAACTTCTAAATTGCTACACCCTATTCTAATTTGATTCTAATGTTGTTATTTTGCTGTTTTCCTGTTGCATGCATCATACTAATCCACTAGCAGCTGTTGATTAGTTGGAAAACAATTAATCTAACCAAAATCCATGGGCTTTTCATATGCAACTCACAGTTGCATATCTGTCCATTTAAATTGTGCTATCATATCAAGTAGTTTATTTTGTTACATCTATTAACTTGTCATGCATCATATTTGATTGTGCACAATGCCATGGCAATGATTGTTTACATACCTGTTTTGTTTGTTTGCTTCTTCTCGGTTAGACGACGACTACGTTGAGACCGACGATCCTTACGACACCACTCCCCAGGACCTAGCTCAGTACCCGGCTGTTGAGCTTCCAAGCAAGTTATCACTCACATGAATCATCGAGTTCCTTTCCACACTTGTTGTCGATACTATCCTTTTGTCTACTATTGCTAGCCCTATGTATCGTTGCTTGTTCTCCGAACCTATCACATGATTCCCTGAGCCAATAATATTGCCTCACCTCCATACCTACAGCCTTTGCTTGTGCCTGTTCTTACCTAGCATGCTTAGGGTTGCTTTTACTCGAGTCTGTTGTCGGTTACTACCTTTACTATCTTATTATTTTTGTACCGGGGCTCGAATGTTAATCAATCAACCCTGTTAATTGCTAATGGTAATAATAATAATTTGATGATAAGGCACCGACAGGAGGCCCTTGAGAGGTTTTGAAGCCTGCTAGTGTCGACCCTAATAGGAAAAGTCTCTTGTCTACTGATCCATGATGAGCGCACTAACCGCATGTGGGAAGCGAGTATGGGCGCCCCCCTCAATTTGACCTGATTCGCATCTCGTCCAAATCATCTCATTTAGTTCGTGCTTTCTATTTGCCGCATGCATGTTTTTGCGAGCCCAGCGCAGGGTGGAACTTTCGTAGTCGGCATATAGGGGGACACGTTCTTAGAGTGCTATGAGGGTCCATTTTCTTCTGGGCTCGATTAGCCGTGCGCCCAAGGTGCTTTGGGCTTGATGCGAAGAATGGTTGGTTGTGTAGAGTACCCCGCTTGGTGGGAGGCATCCCATCTGGCGGGTTATTCTTGCGTGTACGGCCAAATTGGTGCAACCCTGCAGGGATAATCTTCTCGAGAAGCCGTGTTTTCCGCGGTTATGGATTACTTGGTGAAAGTACTGGCTAACAAGTACTCAGGACAACTTCAACTTAATGATCAATCATGTTTCACCCACTGATTAATAACTTGACTAGTAATAGGTTATTCACACAATAATTTGATTCACCTTATCACAACTGTGTGAGTTATCCTCGGATTGCTTCTTTGGATAAGGGGCGAGATCCAGGATGGGTTTGGTTGAAGTTATCTTTCAGTTGGTTACAATCCTCGATCTCATCTTATTCTGTTAGCCGGAACTTGTAGTTATCTTCTGTAGTTGGTTAGAGCAGCCAGCAGCAACTTTCATATCACCCCTTTCTTCCGTTGATCCCAAGCATCTATGCTTGTGTTGACGGGTAACTCTTTGATGAACTGTGAGTCTTGCTTGTCAGTACTTGGATGTACTGACCCCGTTGGGGCTGTGGTTTACGCAGAGTACGACTACGACTACGATGCTTCCCAGGACGGCTACTTCGTGGAGTTTGACGACGCTGCAGACGAGTAGATAGCTGGACCAGGGCAGGATCCAGAACCTTCGTGGATGGGCTTCGTTTTCTTTATTTTCCTCCGTCTTCTTAAGCCTTTGGTTTTGTCTGTACTCAGACACCTTTGATGGCTTCCGCTGATGTAATGAATGCTATGTTGGGACATGTGTCCTCTGGATGTTTGTATCTGCTATCTCTGCCTTAGTGAAGGCCTTTGCAACCTTATTTCAATCTTTTGTGTCTTAGAGATATGTTGTGATCATCATTCGTTCAAAGCTGTTGACGTACAGTGCGTGATTGATATGAAGTACGTCGACGGTAGTGCCTGTGACTTCTAGTGGATAGTTTACATCGACGGTGGAATAGCAGTGCTTGTGTTGTCGCGCATAAGCGCAGGCCTACCAGGAAGCTGGGACGTGGGAGCAGTTATGCCCCATAATCCAAGCACCTGCTATCCAGTTCGTGCGATGAGTATCCCTTAGAAGCCAGGGTGCGACAGGGCCCCTGCATGTAGGTCTACTTCCAATCCTCCCTCTCTAGGAAAATGACTTTGCCACAACCACCTTTCGTGTTCTTGTTGTTACTCCTCGGATATCTAGCCCATCATTTATGCTGAAATTTGGTGTATCACTTCGTCAGTATGTGACTCCTCCGCCTATACTTGTAAATTTTTAAATGGTGTTGTATATCTTGAGTATTTTGCTGCACTAGGTGAATGCGCACTAGGTGAATGTTTATTCGACCCATTGTGGCATATCGAGGGAGAATTTATATTCTATCCTAAGAGCCCATTTCCTGCAACGGAAAGATGAACAGTGTTACACACATTTTTTATGAGTTGGAGAAAATAAAAACGAGAATGCGTGACGTTCGGTTCAAATCAGTTGCTGGTGTGGTGCCCCGAGGATAAGGATTCCAAGTTAGCAAGTTAATCAATTCAATTTAGGGGTAGCTTGCTAGCTAACCAGTCCTAACCAAAAACAGTCGCCAGCACGGCTGCGCTAGCTTGCTCCAAACGCCGTAGCGAGAGCGACGGCGTGTCTGCGTGGTGTCGCCGATCGGCGGTCCCCTCGGGCTCACGGTCCCCACGCGCCAGCCTCACGCCCGCACTGTCGGCGGCCATCTCACCTCACTCTCCACCATTTATCACCCCCCTCGCTTACAAGCCAAGCGGCGCGCAAGGCCAACCACCGTTCCACTACTCCTACACTCCCACACTACCTCGCCGCTTCCCCTTCCGTCACCACTTCCCCACTGCAGCTGCTATAACTACAGGCAGCGGAGCGCGAGCGAGGGAGGGAACCCTAGCCGTCGCTTGCCGCCACCGAATCGTGCACGAGAGGGACATGGCGAGTGGCAGCGGCGAGGGGAAGGGGGGCCGCGCGGGCGCCGGGTACCAGCAGTACGCCTCATACGGCACCGGGGGGTACGACGACCGCCAGTGGTGGCCGTGGCTCGTGCCCACCTTGCTCAGCGTGTGCGTCGTGATGTTCGCCGTCGAGATGTTCGAGAACGACTGCCCCCGTCACGGGAGCCCCCTGGGCGGCGACGCGGCCTGCGTCGCCGGATTCCTCCGCCGCTTCGCGTTTCAGCCGCTACGCGAGAACCCGCTCCTCGGCCCTTCCTCCGCCACGTACGTATCAGCCTCACGATCCCGTTCGGGCTCGCCCAATTGCCGGGTTTGATGCGGATTTGGAAATAAGAAAGTGGGGATTTTTCTTTTGGCTTCTGTGGTGGGTTTACTGTGGGTCTGAAACGGAACCTTGTTGTTTGGGCAGATTTTGAGTGCCATCGTAAGTCAAAGTAGAGCTTCTACCTATACTCGAAAGGATTTTATAGCTGGTAGTTTGGAAATGGGGGAATTGGGCAATGTCGACTAACCAGATCTGTACCATACTGCTGAACCGGCGAGTAAACATCATGAACCGTTCATAGTAGTTTCGCTTGTAACCTGCACTGCAATTTCGAGTGAAGTATTTTGTTCCAGCAAATGCAAAATATCTGGAAACAGTCGACTGATGAATGCATATTTTAGTAGTCTCTAGCATTTGTTTTCTAGTGGATACGCCACTTAGTTACTGGCAAATTAATATCATAGTTGTGATAGGTACACTGCCATATGTATGTTGCCTGCATTGACTATTATTTTTTCCGCCTCCTGCAATCTAAGATAATGATAGTCGTGGACTTCTTTTCTTCTCTCATTAAACTATAACTATTTTTTTTTTCTGTTGTGGTTTCTGGATTGTAGCACGTTTGTCAGTTTTCTTAGGAATAGCATGGCATCCAGAATCAGAATTGATTATGTTTGTGGAATGCTATGGTTAGGATTTAGGAATGGCATGGTATAGTTTTGTTCATCTTGAAAATAATTGGGATAAAGGGACTCAAGTCCTAACAAAAAGTTCACACCCATCTTGCAGTTGGAGAAGATGGGAGCTCTTGACTGGCTTATTTCCCCTAAAAAAAGACTGGGCCAATTAATATCATACTAGTTGTGATAACTACACCGTGATACGTATGTAGTATGTTGGTCGCCTGAATTTTTTATTTGTTCTGCCTCATGCAATCTAAGATATTGACTTTTTGTTAGGACTTAATTTTCTTCTCTCATTCATCTGTAACAATTTTTTTTGTCTGCTGTGGTTTATGGATTCTAGCACGTGTGGCAGCTTTCTTAGGAATAGCATGGTATAGTTTTGTTCATCTTGGAAATGTTAGGGATAAGGGGCTCAAGTCTAACAAAAAATTCACACCCATCTTGCAGCTTGGAGAAGATGGGAGCTCTTGACTGGGCCAAAGTTGTTCATCAACACCAAGGGTGGCGCCTAATCAGCTGTATGTGGCTCCATGCTGGTCTAATCCACTTGGTTATCAACATGCTGAGCTTGCTATTCATCGGAATCCGCCTTGAACAGCAATTTGGCTTTGGTAAGCTTCACACAAGTACTGAATTGGTCCATTTTACCATTTTCGCAGCATGCCAATCTTTCTTGTTGAGGTACTTTGGTTTACTGTCTTAATCTGCTTCTTTATGGCACTAGTCTTATTTCTCTCTTTGTGTGTTTTATGGTTTACGCATTGCAATTCCTTGAGCTGGTTTCTATTAATTGAAACCAAGCTACAAGAGTTTAGCTTTGAGAACACAATAAACCACCCAGAAGTGTCCAGCAAGCTCTCAACGTACTTACAGACTACCTGCCGACCAGCGGGATCTTATGGATTCCGGATGTACTCGAATGTTGGATCTTCAGCCAGGGTGGTTGGCGTCATTTTAAGAGACTAGATGGATATGTCTTATTTTCACCTTATGTTCACTTTGAGTTATCCATGAGTTGTATTAAGATGTTGCTACTTGATACCTTTTTAAAACACAAAAAATAAGGCCGTGTGCAGAGGCTGGGGCGATGTTCCCGTTTCAAAAAAAAAAAACTTTGGGCTTTGCATGCCTATCAAACAGTTACAAAAAGTGCAATCATGAAATTAAGCTAAGCAAAGGGCATCCGAGCAGATTGTGAACCCCCTCACCACCTCCTGCAGTCAACCTTGGTATATGACAGCCAGTTCTGCAAGCATTGAAGACCTTGGTTGGTGATTTGCTCTAGAAGTGTCGCATAGCTGCTTCCTTGCTATATATTCATATAATTTTCCCAGTATTACTGCATGAAGGCCATTGCTTTCGCTAATCTGATAATAATTTAGTTTCTTACTTTTTATTTGAAAAACAATGAAAAATAGTCAGGTCCACGTGAATAATCTTTCTGGACTTGTATTTCCTTAATATGCCAATGTGGGTCCGCTCGTATGCTGTATTTACATTTGTGTTACACCTGATTAAAATTCATGCGCACTGACTTCAGTTTTTTGTACTGGCAAGTTCGCATTGGGATCATCTACCTGCTATCTGGCTTTGGCGGCAGTGTGCTGTCTGCACTGTTCTTACGTAATCACTACATCTCTGTTGGTGCGTCTGGAGCCTTGTTTGGCCTACTTGGCTCTATGCTCTCCGAGCTTTTTATGAACTGGACTATTTATTCCAACAAGGTCAGCAGAAGAAAGACACTGTACCTTTTTATACTCCTATTCAGTTCTTTTCGATGCTGAGTTTTCGGTTGGTTTGCTCTTGCAGGCAGCAGCCATCATAACTCTTCTGTTTATAATCGTGATCAATTTGGCAATCGGGATACTACCGCATGCTGATAATTTTGCTCATATTGGTGGATTTGTAACTGGATTCCTTCTTGGGTTTGTGCTGCTGGCAAGGCCTCAATTCGGTTGGATGGAACGGCACGAGTTGCCTGAGACTAGTCAACCTCCAAAGTACAAATCGTACCAGTATGTTCTGTGGGGCGCGGCACTCATTTTGCTGCTAGTTGGGTAAGCATCTCCACTCTATCCGAAGACACGAGACAGTTTTATGTATTACATATTTCACGTTATATGAAATTCTATACTGAAGCCATAGCTTAGGATCAACAACCTGTACTCGAAACCTGAACCTGATGGGAGGTGATTTCTGGTGCAGGTTCGTGGTCTCCCTGGCGATGCTTTTCAAGGGCAAGAACGGCAACGATGGCTGCCACTGGTGCCGGTACCTGAACTGTGTGCCGACATCCAGATGGAAGTGCAACACTTAGTTGGCTCCATTCCACCCATTTGTTTTTCTCTCTGAAGAACCATAATACTTTTATGCTTGTTATGTTTATAGATACCCCTACATCAGACTTGTGCTTCACGGAGCTGAATACTCTTGTATCTATGAAGTAAAATCATGCGCGATGATGTAATTTGAGCTTGTACCTGTTTGCGGTAATTCTAGATTTTCTTGAAAGGCAATTCATCAGCAATTCAGCATAATTCCACCTTGTTTTTTTCTGGTTGCCAAATTTGAGCTAGTCTGATGAATTATATATATTTCCTTGCAAGAAAATTCATCATAAAAATAACCCAACAAAAAAAATCATCATACGAATGGACTTGTGTATATTTGTCTTCTGCACATCATGTGACCAAAAAGGAGTTTTCATGATTTCACCTAGGTGCAAGAAGGTAATACCACGTTACCACCACACTCGTGTTCAATAAAAGAACAAGAAAATTTCCACACCGCACTGGACTAGTGACGAGAGCAAGTTCTTTCGGCCCCATCGTGACCACGTTTTCCTCCTCCTGTGGAGAAGGCCCAATTCTTTTCTTTCGCTTCTCTCTCTGGATACTGGTATGGTATACTTCTTCCGCAAGAAGATGGCAAAAGCAGTGTGTATGGGACTTTACATTTATACCCTTTGCTCGTCATTTCTATCAGTATTTTTCTTCACCGTCTTTCTCGTTTCCTCCGCTTGCACCATTGGTCATATACCCTATAGTTTCGCTCCTCTTTATCACAGCGTGATAGAATGCTTGATATTATGTTTTGGACTATGAGTCTATGACTAGTGATGCCACCTTTGTTCCACCACTATTTCCCTTCCTCACACAAACTTAGAAAAGACGGCCGAAAGCGAAGATGCCGCCACACTCTTCGATGGCAATGGAGCGGATTTGTTTGGGTATTCAACATCTACATCCATGCTCATATCCATCTGTGTGTGTGTTTCCCGTCTGCAAAGATATCCACGAGCATAAGTTTTGTACATACCAACACTTGTGAGATATCCAACTAAGGGCATCTCCAGTCGTTGCGCCCCCCCAGGACGCAAAAAACCTCGCTTTTTCTGCGCCGCGGCGCGAAACGGCGCTATTCTCGGAGCTGGGGGGGCGCGTTTCCCAGCCGTCAACCCAGGCCGCCCCCCCAGCGGCGACTCGGCCAAATTTGGGCAATCAAAAAAAATTCCACCAAATAAATAGATTGTTGCACACAAATAAATAGAGTTTGGCCACACAAATAAATAGTTCAACAATTTTAAAAAAAAGAACACTAGTCATCGTCCTCAACATTGCCATTCCCCTTTCGCGCCCACAAATGTTGCACCAGGTCATCCTGCATAGCATGATGTGTTGCAGCGTGTCAAATCTCCTATCGCTTGGTGAGGAAGTCTGTCCATGATGCCGGCACCTGGTGATCAACATCTGCAAGAGGACCCTGCCGGTAGTATGGTGTGCTTGCCTCACTGTCAGGCACTGGGTCATCCCGCTCACTCTCAATGATCATGTTGTGCAAGACCACACAACACTGCATCACCTCCCACATGTTAGACTTCGACCAAGTCATAGCTGGGTATCGGACAACAGCGAATCGAGATTGCAGCGCACCAAATGCCCGCTCAACATCCTTCCTGCAAGCCTCCTGGCACTTGGTAAACCAAGCTTTTGCGCTTCCTGGGATAGGGTTGGAGATGCTCTTCACAAATGTTGCCCACTTCGGGTAGATGCCATCTGCAAGATAGTACCCCTTTGTATACTGGTGTCCATTGATCTCATAGTTCACAGGGGGGGGCATGGCCTTCGACAAGATCAGCAAAGACATTTGAGCACTGCAAGACATTGATGTCGTTGTGACTTCCAGGCATACCAAAGAATGAATGCCAAATCCATAGATCGTACGAAGCCACGGCCTCGAGAACCACCGAGCACTCTCCCTCCTTTCCCTTGTACATCCCCTGCCAGTCAAATGGGCAGTTCTTCCATGCCCAGTGCATGCAGTCGATACTGCCAAGCATCCCCGGAAACCCTCTTGCTTCATTCTCTGCGAGGAGACGAGCAGTGTCTTGCGCATTGGGTGATCGCAGGTATATTGGGCCAAAAACTGCAACCACTGCCCGGCAGAACTTGTTCAAGCACTCGAGGGCCGTGGACTCGCTCATGCGCAGGTAGTCATCTTGTGCATCTGCGGGAGCACCGTATGCAAGCAACCTCATGGCCATCGTGCACTTTTGGATAGAGGTAAACCCTACCGTGCCGGTGCAGTCCTTCTTCAACTTGAAGTAGGTGTCGAACTCCCGGATGGCATGCATGATCTTGAGGAAGAGTGCGCGTTTCATCCTGAAACGACGCCGGAACACCTTCTCGTCGTTGGTGGGATCCTCGGTGAAGTAGTCGGAGTAGAGGATGCAGTAGCCCTCGTACCGCTGCCTCGGCCTGCTCTTCCGGCGACCGGGCTTCGATCCAGCGCGGCGCGGCGCGGCGTCCTGGGCCATCATTCCGGCCAGGCAGCTCAGGACGAGTAGGTGCTCCTCGTCGTCGATGGCGGCCTGGTCTTCCTCGTCGAATAGCTCGGCGAGCATTTCCTCGGCGTCGGAGTCCATGCCTCGGACAGAGCGTCGAACACCTTGCGGGCGGTGGACGTGGATCACTGGGACGCAGCCTCCTCGGCGCCGGAGACGTGCTCGAACGGCGGCGACGACGTGGTGGACCAGCCGTCGGTGGTTTTGCCTCGTCGCTGTTGTACGATGGTGGCCGACGGGGGCGGCGTGGGGTGCGGGGGTGGGGCGGCGACGGCGAGGCGAGCGAGGGGAAAAGACGGTTCGGGGGGGTGGAGAAAGTGGGAAAAGAGCTCTCCCTCACCGACAGCGCTGGCCCACGAGCGCTTTTCCAATCGCCGCCCCCCCAGGCCGAACCCAACAGGCTGGGTTCCGCCTGGGGGCGGCGGCGCTAATTTCCGCCAAAACGGCGCTTTTTCAGGTCCTGGGGGGTCGACTGGTGAAAAAACGGCGCTTTTCGCCCAAAACGGCGCTAATTTGCGTCCTGGGGGGGCTCTGGGGGGGACGACTGGAGATGCCCTAACCCTAAATATCCATGGACAGGGGCGGAGCTAGATTTTTTTCTTCACTAGGGCCATGTACTACATTTGCATGTTGAGTTCGTTAGATCAATGGTGTCACTAGCTTAGTACAAAGCACTATATCTGTTAGAGATATATTTTGGTACATGTATTTGGTAGTATAGGATTTGTAATCCATCTCCTACTCTATCTCCCCGAGGCTTCTTGCCCTCCAAGTTTGTACCCCAATATATACTCGCCCATGAGGCTCAATAATACATCCATCATATTCCGCCAATCTCATCCTTCTATATGGTATCAGCCTAAACACGATCTAACCCTAGCCGCCGCCGCCGCTTCCGCCTCGCGCCGCCCCCGGGACGGATCTATGATCGTCGCCGGGGGCCGCGCCGCCCGTACCTAGGGTTCGTCCGCCGGTCCCGTGGATCGGCTGCCCTAGAGCGTCTTTCTCTCCGCCGGTCGCTTGGCCGGCGTTTTCTTTTTTGGTTTTCCGATTCAAGATCGGTTTGCGTCGCCCGCCGCCAACGTCGATCCTCACGCGCCTCTACACCGACACCGGCGCGACTACCGGCCTCTTCACCGACACGGCGGAGTCACACGCAACGCGGCGGCCGTAACGGCCATTGTCCATGTGGCCTCTTCGCCGCCTCGGCGGCTTCGCGCGATGCGGCGGCCTTCACGGCCGCCTTCCGCGCGTCTACCCGCCCGTCGCTTTGTGTCGGTCGTCATCGCCCCTGCTCCGATCGGGACTCCTCCACTACCCCGCCTTCACCGTGGCTGCCTCACGCACGGAGCTGCCTTGGCCGCTCAGGCACGGCGCTGCGTTCGCCGCTCGGCCTAAACCCCTCAGCCTTACGTCATCACCATCATGCTGAGCGGCGCATCCTCCACCTCGCGAGCAAGCGGATTGATCACCCGCCCGCCCGCGATCCGTTCCATCCAGGCTGCGCGGCCGACCCGTACAGTCGTCTGCGTACGCCTCCGCAGGTTCCCGTGAAGACCGTCCCCGAGTGTGCGTCTATCACCGATCGAGCAAACGGGTTGCCGCTGCGTCGCCCCATCGGGCCGCAGCGCCGTCGCCCCGTGGTTCTCACCGCGGCTGCATCACCCCGCGCGTCGCCGCTGCGTCGCCCCTCCGGGCCGTAGCGCCGCAGCACGCGGTCCCCGCCGCCGCCCCGAGCTGTTCCCGCGGTCTTCTCTGCCGTCGCCTTGACACCCGCGTCGCCGCTGCGTCACTCCTTCGAGCCGTAGCGCCATGACATGCGGTCCTCTCCGCCGTCCCCGCGTGTTGACCTCTTCGTGGTATGCGCCGCGCCGCCTCCCTAGGCGCGGGAACGCCACCGTCCGCGCGTGGTCTTTTTCGAGCTGTTGGTTTCTTCTTCGCCTACTACGAGCATCGCCGCCGCGCTTCTACACGTGACCGCCGTGGCCCTTCGCGGGCTACCGCCGCCGCGTCCCTCCTAACGGCAACCGACATGGCCCCCCCACGGGCTGCCTTTGGTTCCGCCGACTACATCGCCGTCCACCTCTTCGTCTACGTCCAGCACGAGCTTACCGCCAGCGTCGCCCTCATCTTCCTCGACCACTTCCTCTACTCCGACAACCGTGGTTGACATCGGCACCTTCTACCCCCACGCCGACTGGCGCCGCAACCGTCGTCGAGTCCTTCTCTGCTGGTCCCTCCGACATGGTGTATAGTTTGTGCTAGTTCCCGTCTACGCATGCCCGGTGCTGGCAACACCGACGCTTGCCTTCGTCCACGACGTGTCCTCGGGCCCGGCAAGCCTGGTGCGACGCCTCGTCAACATCGACTTCGTCCTTCTACGCATGCCCGGTGCTGGCAACACTGACGCGTGCCTTCGTCCACGACGCGTCCACGGGCTTGGCAAACCCGGCGCGACGCCTCGTCCATACCGTCTTCTTCCCGGCGCACCACTACTTCAACACCATTGTGCCCATATCTAACTTGGCGCCTCCTTGCGCCCCGCGGCTCCACGGCGACTACCTCGACACCGGCTACCCAGACTCGACATCGACCTCGGCGATCCTCGCACGGCTACCTCGACCACGGCTACACCACCCTACGCTCTCGGCTACCTCGACCTCGGCACAAAGGGCTATCATATCGCCTTGAGCATTCATCAGCTTCCTCTACGGTCCAAGCTCCAGCGTCGTGACACCGTCCATGATGTCAGCCCACTGGATTCTACTTCGGTTTCTCTCCAGTCTGACCGTCCGCGACGCTCCTGTTGTTCGCAACGCTACCGCTACGACTGCGGGGGGATGTTAGAGATATATTTCGGTACATGTATTTGGTAGTACAGGATTTGTAATCCATCTCCTACTCTATCTCCACGAGGCTTCTTGCCCTTCAAGTTTGTACCCCAATATATACTCGCCCATGAGGCTCAATAATACATCCATCATATTCCGCCAATCTCATCCTTCTACAATATCCTTTAGTAATTTCAGAAGTCGCCGGTGTCATGGGCCAATTCACTATAGGAAATTGCTAAATAAGGAATGGAAAATGGTGGAAGATCGGTTTGAGGGAAAACTGGGTTCATGGGCCGGAAAATTGTTGTCTTACGGGGATCGTCTGGTGCTTATTAATTCAGTTTTGACTAGCTTACCTATGTTTCTATTGTCCTTTTTCGAGATACCTATCGGGGTACGCAAAAGGCTAGACTTCTATAGGTCTCGTTTCTTCTGGCAAAATGATAATAAGAAAAGGAGATATAGATTGACGAGATGGAATATTATATGCAGGCCCAAAGATCAGGGAGGGCTAGGTATAGAGGTCCTAGATATCAAGAATATATGTTTGTTAAGCAAATGGTTTCATAAGTTACTAACCGAGGACGGGGTTTGGCATGAACTTTTATCAAATAAATATATAGGAGATAAACCGTTATCTCAGATTTCTTTGAAACCAAATGACTCTCCCTTTTGGAAGGGACTCATGAGAATAAAAAGGCATTTTTTTGATCGGGGCTCTTTTCGTTTAGGGGATGGTAAACAAGTGCGTTTTTGGGAGGATACTTGGTTAGGAGATGAGCCGTTATCTCACCAATATCCAACTCTCTATAGTGTAACTAGACAACGCGGGATCACCGTAGCAAACGTGCTATCGTGTGTACCGTTAAATTTGAACTTTCGAAGATCAATTACGGGAGGTAGACGCACTCAGTGGTTACATTTAGTAGAACGCTTAATGTCTGTAACTTTGACAGAAGAGAAGGATGAGTTCCGGTGGAGTCTAACAATGAATGGAACATTTACGGTCAAATCTATGTATGCCGATATTATGCATGGTTCCACAACATATCTGCGTAAATATTTGTGGAAACTAAAGGTACCGCTGAAAATTAGGATTTTTTTGTGGTTCCTAAACCGTAAAGTAATTCTCACTAAAGATAATTTGATCAAAAGAAATTGGACAGGATGTAAAAAGTGTGTTTTTTGCGATCAAGATGAAACCGTTCATCATCTATTTATATCATGTCCTTTTGTTAGGCATATATGGCGATTATTGCTTTTCACTTTTAGTATCTCCCCTCCGATCTCCATAGCGAATTTGTTTGGTTCATGGTTAAACGGTATTGATAAAAAAACAAAGGCACGTATTCGTATAGGCGTTGCTGCTGTTTTATGGGCTGTTTGGACTTGTAGAAACAGTGTAGTTTTTGACAAAAAGAAGGGAATTCATTTCTTGCAGGTTACCAACATGGCGGTCTCCTACATTCACCTTTGGTCCTTCCTGCTACCTGCGGATCAGCGAGGACTTATGGATTCAGGCTGTGCTTGAATGATGGCGGTCGTTCGGGTTATTTACAGCCAGTGTGGGTGGCTTAACGAGAAGCGACTAGATGCATAACGTTGTAATCTTTCTTTGGCTAGTGTTTATGGCCACTTTGTCTGATCCTTGAATTGTATCCTCAAACTACTACTTTTATATTCCTTTTAATAAAAACCAGCCGTGTGCATCGTTTCGATGCAGAGGCTGGGGCCGAGGCTCCCATTTCTAAAAAAAAGAAGTCGCCGGTGTCATTTGACACATGTTCTTGAATGTAGCTCCGCCCCTGTCATTGGAGCAAATAAAATAAAAACAACATTTCTTCCATTAATAACAACAACTAATAAAGGCCTAGACAAAATTACCGTAATTTGTAGTCTCACACACAACATAATATCATATTGTCTCACTTTCACACAACAAAATACTTAATATTCCGTAGGAAATTTTATTATCAAATGAGAAGTCTCACATGTCACACAACATAGTCACTACTCAATATTACTATAACAAAAAATCAATCATAAAAAAGAAAGATCACATGATGACAATGAAGCAAGGTTAGCCGGTTGGGAGCTGTCCGTGTGGTTTGCGCCACTATCATGTATGCTCCACGCGAGAGAGACATACATTGAGCTAAATCTATACACATGTCCAATATGTAAGTTTACGAATGCCCATGACCAACATGTTGGTTTCCATTTGTATCGAGATTCATGGAAAAAATATTTTCATGCGTATCCATTCCCCTTGCCACCAACACTAACATGATATTTTTTCTCCGAAAAGGACGACATTCCCCCAACCTCAAAACTGATTGGTGCACACAACCATTTATTTATTGCAATGTGAAATTCAGTATAACTAGTATTTTCCGCAAGAGCAAGAAAAAGACGAATATAGATGGACCCCTTAGGGCTCATTTGATTTATAGGATAGAAAATGCATATGAATAGGAAACTTGTCGAATTGGGATGTCATGTTCACTTCAACCCTACATGAATTGGATGTTTCTTTAATGGTAGTGTAGGATTTTTTCATGAGGTATGAGCTAATGTTTTTTTCCTGTAGAATTTGCACTACAAGAATCCTATGGGATTAATTCCTACAGGAAATGATCCTATGAATCAAACGACCTCTCTAGGAAAATTTCCTATAGTATTTAATCCTCCAAACATCCTACCACATTCCTTTGAATCAAAGGGCCCTTACGTGTTGAGAGAAATCATTTAGTGAGTAGATATAGAAGATTTACATGAAGCACTCGGCACCTTGTGTCCATAGAGGGCAAAAACGTAAATATGTTAGACCTGATGGGCTATGCATCCTCCGGCCCACCATTTCACAAAACCTCAACTACCAGGATAGCGAACCATATGCCCCAAACCCCCCAAAAAAATAGGAACACCGCATCAACACTTCTCGAATTAATACGCACGGCTCCGTTGCTTCACGAACTCCTCTTTTCTTTTCTCCTCGGCCTCCTCGCTCCGCTCCTCTCCTCTCCGACTCCACCCCCACCCCCTTTGCCGTCGGGCCGCCGCGGATCCTAGGACGGAGCCGCGGCGCTACCGCCATGGCGCAGCCCTCGCAGGAGGCGATCGATACCTTCATCAGCATCACCGGCGCCGACGAGGCCGCCGCTGCCCGCAAGCTCCAGGTGAAACGGACCTACTCCCCCTCATAACCCCATATGTACTGTCTACTCTTCTCTCCATTCTCCCATGGAAATTGTGTCAGGGCTCCGGGCATAAGGAATCGGGGGCTTTTGGGGTCGAGTTAGGGTTCGCTCTCTCCCTACGCGGTTGGGTCAGATGGCGATGTGATGGGATGGCGGATGGGTGGTGGTGGCGGGTGTGTGTGATTCAGCATCAGGGTTTGATCAGTACGCGAAATCGTTCTGTAGGGCGCTTAGAGTTGAGAATAATTATCCAATTGGGGTTTCTGCAGTGTAATGCCTACGATTTCATAGCCGTGGTACTCCGATGCCCTTAGTTTCTGTTTTTTTGCTTGGTCTTTCAGTAACGCCGAATGATCAGTGAATTAGAGCTGGGGTCTGTTTTCGATTTCATAAAATGTCATGATCCTGAATTGTGTTGGTTTGTGTAGTGGGAAAAAGACTGAATTCTATTGAATCCGTTCAGATGTTTGCGCCATGGTGCTGATCCAAAAAAAAAAAAATGTTTGCACAATGGAACATTTGTAGGGAGAAATGCATTGTATTCGGATTTTTGGAGTAGGAAAAGGAGAAAATATCTTAAATGAATATGTTTTTTTTTGTCTCTGAACGTGTCGACAGACTGTTGATTTCCATTGAGTGAGTGAGTGGCTTAAGTCTTGCAGATCTGGTCCTAGATTGTGTTGACGGAGTATTTGATGAACAAATACACTATGATTGTTCGGATTTATTTGCATTTCATTATCTCCTATATTTTTTCATCTCAGCAATAGTAGTTCAGAATTTAGATAAGCAAAGTAATTAACATTGGATTTCAGTTTAAGCCTATGCTAGGCTACTTCCCGTATCACTTGATGTGCTGTGTTCGACCTTATAGGCCAGGCGATTCCAAATTCTAACTCGAGAACACTTGAGAGGTTATAGTGTATTCATGTCATTCTGGGTTTATTATCCTTGACCAATCTGGACTGCAGCTTTTTTTCATCATGACACCTGGCTCATCTACCAGACATAGTGATTGTTGTAATATAAATACAACTATGCTTTCTGCGCTAATATATTTGTGATAATGAAATGTACTCAGGAGCATAGTGGTGACCTAAATGAAGCTGTTAATGCATACTTCAATGAGGGAGATAGGTCCACGTAAGTGTTCCGCTCACCTATCTGTTTTCTTTCTGACCTGTGTTTTTTCGACAAAACATAAATCAAGCTGTATGATTTTCAGCGCCAGAATCATTCAGTATCCTGTACCTGACACTCATGACGATATGATGGATCTGGACGAACCATTTGATCCCCCATTTAGCAGGCCTATGGGCAACCCTTTTGATATTCTGGATCCAAGTTTTGTTGAGAGAGCCGCTGCTGATTTCTTTGGTGGGGAACCTCAGATTACACATCCCAGGGAGGTGCGGCAGATACCTATTGAAGTCAAAGACACTAATCCTCAAACAGGTAGTTCTGGTCAGGGTCCTGTTATTGAAGATGTTACTGGACGTGAGTCTTCATATGGTCCGGAGGTTCACGGGACTGTTCTGACTGATGAAGATGATGATGATAACTTGCCATCTGCCCGTGCTCCTAGCATCCCAAGAAATACTTCAGGCACATACTATTCTGCACCAAGCGCTCCTCCACTGGTAGACGTTAGTGACTATAACAATGAGATAGAAGAGGAGATGATCCGTGCAGCAATTGAAGCATCAAAAAGGGATGCCGAAGGGTTGAGAAATGTAAGCTTCTGCTTATTGAATATCCAGTTGTCCTAAGAATTTAAGTTTTACACTTTCTTTTGATAAAACAATTGTGTTTAGGGTTTAAATGATGGTGGACATGAAAATGCATCACATGTCAGGGATAATGATCTTGCAGAGGCAGTTTCTCTGTCCTTGGAGGTAGTTGTCCAGGATTTGATGCTCTGTTTTGTGCGTATACCTTTATGCTACATACATTCTTTTTTGTGATTAAACAGGAAGCAGAGCGAAAGAGAGTTCTACGCCAAGAGGGAATGCGTGTGGTTGATAACTCTTCTGATTTATCTGATAAGGAGGACATTGAAGGAGCTAGTGAGACAGTTGAAAGGTGACTGTCAAATATTGTCCATCTTCTTAATTTATTCAATTAATCCTAGACCAATAATTTGCTACGGTTCCTGGAATGTCTTATCATTTGCATATTCTTGTAGCTACCATGTTCTTTGGATGTCTGTGCTATTTTAACTCAATTTTTATTAGTTACAAAGCATGGTCATTGTGTCTTATTGTAATAGCATCAAATTAACCTGCTATGCACTGATAACTGATTCCTCAAATGTGTACTTATTGAAGGCAAGGGCTAATCACAGGGGAAGTCGGAACTTCTAGGCAATTGTTAGATGAAGAGAACTTCCAAGATGATATTGAAGATGTTGAGGAAGAACCTTTAGTTAGACAACGTTCTAGGCGTGTTCTATCTCGAAATGCAGAGACAACAGAAGCCGTGCAAAGGGCTGACAGTCCTCCCTTGAGCCCTCAGCCTCATGGTGCTCAAAGTGCTCACCAGCACAATGGAGGTTTCGAGGAGGTATTCTAATCTCATCATGTCTCTAGGAGGTTTCAGTTTTAGTACACTATGGTTTCTCCACAACTCAGTCCTATAATTTTTTTTTATGTAAAGTGGGGTGGCATTTCTTTTGAAGAGCATGACGAAGCTGTAATGCTTGAGGCTGCAATGTTTGGTGGCATTCCTGAACACACAGCATACCCATTTCCCCTCCCATCTCATGGAATCTCAACTGGCTATCCCCGAGTAGCACATCCTCCATCACCAACATTAACTGCACAGAGGTTGCTAAGGGAGCAGCAGGTATGGAACAGTATTTATCTGCTGGAGAATACACCGACTATTGTGCTTAACACCTAATATTTTTCAATTGTAGGATGATGAGTATCTTGCAGCCCTCCAAGCTGATAGAGAAAAGGAGTTGAAGGCTGTGGAGGAGGCTGAGCTTCGTAGATTAGAAGAAGCTGCTGCAAGAGAAGCTGCTATTGAAAAGCAAAAGCAAGAGAACGAGGATAAGCAGAGAAAACAACTTGAGGAAGAGGTACTTCAATTGGTACTGTCTATGAAGTTCTTTGGGAACTTTGTGGAATTCCCTACTCTATTCTCATCTTTGCTATACATATACCTCTATGTACACTAATCCATTGGTTCTAAACTCTGAACACACACAACCCATTATTCAACTGTCTTATTAGGAGTACACTTGGATGATGTAGTGTGTTGCTTGTCTCAGGATGGTTTATAAAATTGTTATGGAGTTTGCAACACATATAATTTTTAATCTTTAACATGATTGTGGATATGAATGCCAGTTCGGCGATAAGCCTGAAATTGTTAACCGTAGTGTATTCCTTTACTTGGTTCTTATTATTATTAGGGCATACTTTACGAACTAAAATTCCAGGATTAATTATAAGCTGTCTAATACAATACTCCCTCCGTTCCAAAATAGATGACTTCCATTTGTCAAAATATGCATGTATGTGGACATGTTTTAGTCTACATACATGTATTTTTAGACAAATGGAAGTCATCTATTTTGGAACGGAGGGAGTACATGTCTTCAGAAACATGAACATCAAAATTGTAGGGTCATTGCTATTTCTTGCTGTGATGGTCTATTAAGAAATATGTACAGTAATTTTCTTCTGCAGATGTATCAAATCTTGATTACTCTGTATTTTTCATCATCGTGTTATATTTTAGCGCGACAATATATTGATTATGCATTTGTGTCCTATTATGAAAAACAGGAGCTGGAGTCAATGCTTGCAGCCAAGAGAGTATCATTACCAAAGGAGCCACTGCCAAATGCTGAAGGAGCTGTCACAGTTGTTGTTCGCATGCCTGATGGTAGTCGCCAGGGAAGGCGCTTTTTGAGATCCGACCAGCTTCAGGTAAGCTGCTTTCAGTCGCCACTTGCCAGATCGCTAGTTCCATCGTCATGGAATCATACATTATAAATTTATACCTGCTTCCAAATTTCTGGTATTTTTGCAGGTTCTTTTTGATTTCATAGACATCAGCAGGACATTCAAGCCAGGAACCTATAGACTGGTAATTCTATCATTTTTTTTCTATTTGCCAAATTTATGTTCGCGAGAGAAGTTCTGTTGGGAAAGATCAATGTAGCTACCACTAACCTGGTTTACCGACATGAGCTGGTTGTCCACACTAGCTTCAAGAGAGGAAAAGAAGTATCATGTTTGACAGTTTAGTTTGCTGTTTTGGCTAATGTATTAAGGCTACTGTATTTATATGCCACTGAACAAGCTTAAATTATTATACTGGTCCATCCCAAATGAACTGGTAGGATGATTGATTGCATAGAAATATAAACTGTGACGCCAGCCGTCTCTGCATATTACGTATTGTTTCTAGATCACTAGGATTATCTGGCATGCTTGAGCATGGTATTTCACTGGAAATACTCCCTCCGTTCGGAATTAGATGACTTGTGTTTGACTAAATAGGGATGTATCTAGACATCTTTCTGAATGATTCTGCTAAACCCTAGGGAAGAATTAGTGCATCCGATATTATTTCCTCGACTTTATGTTTATGTAACATTACTTACTGAATTTTGTATAATTTTATGACGTGCAGGTGAGATCTTACCCCAGGCGCGCATTCACCGACGAGGAGTGTCAGATGTCGCTGAGTGACGTTGGTCTCACTAGCAAACAGGAGGCCCTGTTTCTAGAGCAAATTTCAGGCTAGTGGATATAGGATTTAGTAATGGTTGGCATCCGACTGGGGATTCGCAGATTTTCACTTGGAGGTTTCGCATGAACCTTGGTGTTGAAAAATGTCTAACTATCGTGTTTTGTTTCATGGAACCGTGGCCGTACCCGTAGTTATGTCAATTACTCAGTTTGCCAGACCTGCTTTAGGCATGCAGTCAGGATATGTATAAATTTATCAGTTCTATCCTACGTAGTACTACTTGGTTATGCTATTGCGCTATTGGATTGCTTTCTGGGATATCCAAATTGGTCACCTTGGCTTGGTCCTCACAACCTGGCAGTTATCGATCGGGTTGCTACCCTGTTACTACTACTCTCTCCGTCCCAAATTAATTGACTTGGATTTAACAAATTCTGGTAATTCTATCATTTTTTTGATAATCCATGTTTTGACAAATTCAAGTCAATTAATTTGAGACGGAGGGAGCCTCCGTCTCAAAATAATTGTCTCATGGTTGGACAAAAAGGGATGTATCTTGTACTAGAATATGTCTAGATACATGTAATTTTGTCCAACTTTGAGACAATTATTTTGAGACGGAGGGAGTACTATTCTATTGGCGTTTAGTATTGATCTTTGGACGAAGCTGTTAAGTATTGTTCCTTGAGCTCCATCGAGTTGATTGTTAATTAGTTCATTGCGGACACTTGAATGAACAGTTAAAATAAAATGCCGAGATGGATGGGAAAACGGAAGTGGAAAACGCACGGAAAGGAACATAGGAGGCTATAGCAACTGTGTGCATCACTTTATTAACGCATCGAGGTAAACACTAACAGCAGCAGGAACATGAGACTGAAGAAACGAGAAGGAAGACGACTGGTGTGTGTGGGGGCAGACTGGGCGTAACGGCGGCTGCCTCATACTACCACCTTCATTATTTATTAATCCGCCATGATGGGTCGCGTCCTTCCTTTCGCCTGAATTAAGCCGCTGCGTAGATAGATACGTATGTATATTAAGGAGAGCTTAGAAGAAGCATGCATAAGTTGGCAAAATAGATAGAGATGGTTACCGCAGTTGACTTGTCCGATGTTGCAGCGGGACGGGAGGCTGTTGATGATGCCCATGGTGCTGCAGGCGCAGTCGCGGGAGATGGAGCCCAGCGCGCTGCAGCACTCGGGGCTGGGGTCCGCCGCGCCTGGGACCAGGTACGCGCGGCACGCCAGCAGCCGGTTCAGCTGCGGCACGCACTGCCCGCCCTGCGCCTCCGCCGCCGGTGCCACCAGCAGCAGGAGCACCACGCACGCCGCCACGGCCACGGCCACCAACGCGCGCGGGAGGACGGTCGTCGGCGCCATCGTCAGCTGGTCGGTCGAGCGAGCGCACCCTTGAAATGCTACGATCTTGCAGTACTGCGTGTTGGCTGTTGCTCGGCGATGCGCTGTGCCTCTCTGGACAGATGATCTGCGGTATTTATCCCTGCGCTATGGAAGTTGGGTGGAGGCGCGCGGCGAGCTTTGCATGGCTCACCTAGCTCGAGCTGGAGCCTGGTGTGCGTGCGCGGGAGCGTCGGAGGAGCCGGTCCGTCGAGGACTGCAAGCTTTGTGTGAGCTACCGAACGTCACACGCATGGCCGTGTCACGTCCTTGGGCTCTTCGCTCCTTTTCCGGCTGCCATTGGAAGGGAGCTTGCGACGCGCGCGAGCTGCTTCATCTGTGAATGAAGCTGCGATGGTTTTGTCACCTGACAGACCCGCGTTGCCATCGACACGGCAGATGGCACGGGAAATGTGCACTGCAGCCGCGCCAATGGAGATGCCTCGCGCAGCCCATACTGGCATGCGTCGACGAGGCCGTGCCGCGTTGATCGCAGCCTTATTAAACCGTGATGCGGCCCATCCTACGTTTTTTTGTTGTTGAGAAAAGCCCATTCTATGAAAATACCTCTTGGTTTGAGCTTGGAGTTGCGCTCTTGTGAAAAACGATCTTTGCGGAAATGTAGCCAAACGAGGTATCCTTCTTTAAACACCACGGGCTTCTTTTTCTTGTTCATCTTTGTGGCATGGTGCTCGTAATGATTCTCGAGTGTAACTCTTGTGGATTCATCAAGTTTCTTGATGTAGTCGATACGCTTGTCGAAGTTCATGTTGACTTGCTGGCGGAGAGGCAATGGTAGGATATCAAGCGCGGTGTTTGGGCTGAATCCGTAGACGATCTCGAATGGGCTCCGCTTTGTAGCTTGATGTTGTGCTCGATTGTAGACGAACTCGGCGTGAGGGATGCACTCTTCCCAATTGCTGATATTCGGCTTGATCAATGCTCTAAGAAGTGTAGATGGCGTGTGATTCACCACTTCTGTTTGGCCATTGGTTTGCGGGTGATAGGCGGTGGATAAGAGTAATTTGAATCCTAGCTTTGCCATCAATGTCTTCCAAAAGTATGAGGTGAACTTCACGTCTCGATCCGACAAAATTGTCTTGGGAACACCATGTAGACGAACAATCTCCCTTAAAAAACAGATTTGCAACATGTGAATCATCATCCGTTCTATTGCATGGAATGAAATGAGCCATCTTAGAAAACCGGTCAACAACTACAAAGACAGAGTCCATATGTGTTTTTGTGCGTGGAAGGTGTGGTGTAGGCAAAGCAATCACATTTATCTCAAGACATGTAAGAAGGAATTCCTTGCGGGATAATGCATCCGCAATAACATTTTCTTTACCCCTTTTGTATTTGATGACATATAGATTTTACCCACTTAGCATGTCTTTTGTTTAAATTAGCTTGACTCTTCAAATATTTCAATGGTTCATGATCGGAATGGATTACAAATTCTTTAGACCAAATATAATATTGACAAACTTCCAAAACTCTAACCAAAGCGAAAAGCTATGTGTAAAAAATGGGATAGTTTAGTCTAGCCCCATCTAATTTCTCGCGATGATAAGCTACGATACGTCCATTTTGCATAAGAACGACACCAATACCAATTCCACTAGCATAACACTCAATCTCAAATGTTTTTTTTTTCAAAATCCGTTAAAAAAAAGTAAGGGTGCTTCGGTTAAGCATTTCTTGAGTGTATCAAAAGATTTTTGTTGAGCATTTCCCACCTCACAAAAAATGGTACATTCTTATTTTTAAGCTCATTTAAAGGGAAAGCAATGGCGGAAAATCCTTCACAAAACAGCGATAGAAACCGGCAAGGCCATGGAAACGCCTTATTTCACCCACGAAAGTAGGGTTAGGACAATTTCTAATTGCCTGGAATTTATTTTCTTCGATTTCAATTCCATTTGAAGAAATCACAAAACCCAAGAAAACAAGTTTGTTGGTGCAAAAATTGCATTTGGCAAGATTAGCAAAAAAAAAAACTTGATGAAAAACATAGACTTCACAACGATCAAGAACACCTCAAGACAATGAGAGAAGAATTTGAAGAAAACTCAAGAAGATATAGATGAGACCACCAATCTAGTTTGTTAGAACAACGTTAACGTGTTAGTATATTGATCTACTAATGAGTGTGGTATGACAATATTAGTGTTTTCAAAAAAAAACCTGTTATTTGGTGTGATGAATGTGTTGCTATATGTTTGTTATGTGTTGTTTGTAAGATGAGTTTCCTTGATCTGATGTGTTGGGGTAGGAATTTCTTCAGTCTCTTTCTAATCTCTACTCATTCATCCCGAGCCAAACCAAAATCCATACAATTTACCAACCATATTGGGCTACCATATGAAGTGTAACAACAAACCTTTCACCCAAGAATGTCATGACTAGTTCTCCATAGAGACACAAGACACACAATTGAGGAATGTCACAAATTTCTAGATCCTTTTTTGTGAAGGAACAATCACATCCATGATGAATGCCAACTACGTCATAAGGAGCAGCAAGCAAATCAACAAGTGAAGAAAGACAAGTGAACTCCAAGTTTCATGAGCTATGAAGATTTCAGAGCCAACTACACCAAGAGAAGAAATGATGAATAAATACAACTATCCAGTTTGTGTTACATAAGAGTTTTACGCAACCCACTAGTTGAGAAATGATAGTTTAGCTCAAGTTTGTCTTATAGAATGGAAACTTTATGTTAGACAAGTGAGGTGACCTAGTGTTATTAAACAAGATTCATCAATCCAAGTACAAGGTAATGATTGAATGCAACATGGATTGGCCCCCATTGTGACTACCCACATTATTCACTTTTGCTACGAGGAATGTTAAATCTGAGTGACAGACCTATTAGAGAGACGACGATGTTAAACCTGAACCATAGAATGGCATAATACAATAATGACCCTATGTTAGTGTTGGTAAAAACATACTAACTTTGGTGAGGATCAAGCCAACCTTGGAGATATCAAACAATGGAAGATATTGCCTACCATGAGAGTTTCCAAAGAAATAGCATGGAGTTTGCCTTGAAGGATGACAACAAGAAGATGGAAGATTTCGAAGAACATCAAAAGACCAAGTTGAGCGTGACCCAAGGACTTTTGATTGATCCAAAGAGTGACCCCTCAGTGTCAAGGGTACATCAATAGACCTATGTTGGTCTACATCTCTACCACAAATGAAAGTTCAACTCAAGCCAATCTCAAATCAATCTACACTCCAATCTAATGAAAAATAGACTAACCACAAAAGTTTCTTTTAAGGGTGGTAGCCCACCCAGTTGTTCTAGAACCCAGTCACCCAAACCTATCTTTCCTTCTAGCCTTCCGAAATCTCGGGACGAGATTTCTCTTAAGGGAGGTAGTCTGTAACATCCCTGATTTTTTGGAAGTTTAAAAAATCACAAAAATTTAAAACTTTTTGTTTTATATTAATGCAAGCCACAAAAACAAATAAAACTCAAACACAAAGGTTATATTATTTGTTCTCCAAATGCTATTGGTTTTTATAATCCAATTTTGCTAGTTTTTTCCAAGTGTTTTACTCAACCCCTAGTAATAGATAATACTTATTTCTCCAACTATTTAGTTATTGAATTTATACAAAGACAAATTTTAACTATATCACTTTTCAACTAATAATCCAGTAACAAAAGGACTTTCACAAATTCCCTTTTAATAAAAGGACTCATAATAAACATGTTTTCAAATGGTTAAGTATCAATTTAGTATCTTCCCAATTACCCACTACAAATTTTCTCTAATTATAAAAATAACATAAGTTTCTATTAGGGTGTACCCCTTTTTAAAAATATAAAATTTGCGAAAACAAGATGTAATGATGTTTTCAACATGTAGAATGTCATTGAAATTTAATTTGAGAATCATTTCTATTTATAATTTTTTCTAAATTTTAAAATGACTTTAAGTACTATTAGTGTTTTATTTATATTTTCGAAAATATAAATTTGAAATGTGTTGAAAAACAACACAAATTTGTTTTGGTTGAAAGCTAATGTTTTTACAAATTTTTAGAAATTGGTTTGAGGCTGTTTGGATATTTAAAACAAAAGTTATAAATAAAATGAGAAAACAGAAAAAGAAAACAAAAAGAATATAAAGGAAACTGGCCCAGCCGAGCCAGCCCAAATCCCGTCCCCACCCCTCTCTCTCTCTCTCGCCCCGAGCGACATGCAGAACCCCCAAAAGCCCAGCCCAGCAACCGAGCCTGCTACCCTTCCCCCTCTCTCTTGCACGTGGAGCCTGCGGTGACGTCACCCCTTACGACACCCTCCTTCTTCCTGAGAAGGAAACGCACGACCGTTTCGGCCCCAAAATTTCGCCATCGATTTAAGGGCCATAATGGCCATCATATCCTTCCCTCTCAGGCTCTACTTAAGGGCCCCGAGGCCCTCTCCGTTTCCCCTCTACTTACTCTTTGTATAGAACCACTAGTCCCCCTTAATCCCTCGCCGGAGTTCGCACTTCCGCCGCAGTTTTTTTTGCCGATTCCGGCCAGGTGAGCCCAAGCAGGAACCCTAGACCACTCCTACTAGATTTCTCTTAACCGTGAGCAACCCCCTGACCTCGTTTCCGAATTTTTTCGCAGCGGGATCACCGTCGTTGTGCATACCCGAGGCTCACCGGAGCGTTCACCGCCCCTGCCTCTTTGCGCCGTCACCCCGGGAAGAGAGAAGCACCACCGTGGACACCATCGTGCTCGTTGTGACGAGATGAGCGCTTTAGGGCACTTCGTTGATCTCAAGGACCACCGTAGCATTGGCCCCGTCTTTTTCCGAGCAGCGCGCCGCCGTCACCTCCATTTCCGGCAACCCCCCTGGCCAGGTGAGCTCCCCCATCCTCTCAGGCGTACGACCTGTTTTTAGCGGCCTAGATTATATCCCGGTGAACAGGTACGCAGCCGTTAGATCTAGATCTAATGGCTCAGATCTGGATCCACTTATCCACGTCATCAAGCTAGTCAGCGTGCACGGTCGGCACCCAGTCAGCACGCCCATCCAATCACAGAGCCCCACGTGGCCAGGCCCTTTCTGTTTTTTATCCCGAATAGAATTTAATTGGCAGTTTTGTAGAAACAACCCTGCAACTTAGAACATTCATATCTTTTTAACCATAAGGCCAAAGTTTACAAACTTAGACTTTTCGAAATCAACACAACATGTAGAAACTTTTGGCGCTGGCCAAATTTAAATTTGACCATTTAAATTTTGTTCAAATTTGAATATTCTTGTTTGATGAATTTTGCTATAATTCAAATTCTACAAATCCAAAAATTGCAAATATAATATATTTGGAAACCTTAGAATGTTTACTTTCATAACGTCTGCCCCAAAATAATTTTTGAACAAGTTAAATTTGAATTTAGAATTAAATGGTATATTTGACTATTTTTGGCATAGAATTAATTCTATAAATAATTAGAATATGTTCCCTTAAGAAAAATTGCTACTTTTGGTAACCTTGAACCGGAGACATCATTACCTAAACCTTTTGGACAACCTTGAACCATTTCCTTGTAAGTTGGACCAAAAATCCATCTTTGTGAACCACTAGTTGATCATGCCTTAGATTTTGTTTCTATTCTTTCTACCATTGTTTGTTGTGGCCATTTTGAATCCAAGACCAAGTACCTAGTATGTAAACCATATAAGAGACAAAGTAGTGAAACTCAAACACTAGTAGCATAGTTTTCTATCTACTTCTCCATTCCCCTATTCTTGCTTCAAGAATTCATCAAGTTAGCAAATGGAAAACAAGACTCAAGCAACAGAAGGCACTTCACTTTCAAATTGGTGGCAACATGAAGAGCTACAGGGAAGACCAATGAAGAAATTTTGAAGAAAAGACTTGACTCCACAATTAGAAGCAACTCAAGGAAGTACAAGTGTGAAGAAATTCAGAACAAAACATCTCCCTCTCTTTCTATCTTTCTTCTTATTTTCTTTATTTTCTATTTGACTTAGTGGTATTTGTAACCATCCCATACCCAAACCAACTAGTGAGAGAGACATGAAGAATTTATCAAGACCAAGAGAAGAATCCATCCAAGGAACAAGACTACCATAGAAGCATGAAGATGATCTTCAAGAAGACAAGCATGTGAAGACTTGGAGACATCCACACAAGTTGAAGAATAACAAGTTGTTTTTGTCCAGTCGTTGAACCAAATGGAAAAGACCAAGACTTTAACTTGTTATCTCCTTTGTTATGAAGTTATTTGAACCTAGACCTATCCTAAACCGAAATGGAAGGACTAACTTAGACCACTCAAATGTTTTGATGAAAAGAACTAAGTGTTACACATGGTTATGTGTTACCTTAGTTAAAATAGTGAGATCTCCTTGGTGAACTCTTGGAACTTCTTAGATAAATATGTTTCCAATAAAGTTTGATCACTACAAACTCAACCTAGTCCATCCCAAGTAAACCCTTGGAATTTCCTTAACAAGTATTGAACTCAAACCTTGACCTTGTCCTAGCCAACTTGGTTAAACCCCTTTGGTTATGTTAGTTGCTCTGTATGTTTTCTACACTCGTATGTTTGGTTGCTAGGATGCTTGTTTATTTTGTTATTGTGTTTTCAATAAATAGATTATACGGAGAGCAACGATCTTTTCTGAAGATAGTGTGATACCTTCACCAATTTCAACAAGGCAAGTAACACACCATTCACTACCCATTATTTTCTATATGCATCATTAGAGTTTTCAGTAGTATGCATGATATGAAGTTTTACTAAGTTATATTATGCTATGCTATTATCCTAGTAGTGTGTAGCTATCTCTTTTACCCCTGTTAGTTTGATAGTCTTAGAACTTAGTAGATGCTATGCAATGTTACAAAGTGTTTTCTTGATGTTGTGGAAAATTCTAAGTATAACATTCAATGAAACACCTGGGTGGATTTTGCATGTGATTGGTTTATATTGAGTGTTTACTCAGGGCCCTTGTCTAAGGGTTATTCCACTTGAGGTTGTCACTTGCGGATGGCCACCCAGGAACAAAGAGATTACTATGCCCTTCTAAGTTTAGTAGCTTCCTGTGCAGCCTTTAGTCATATGGGCTCTGTCTTGATCAGCTAAGTTGAATGAACTCACTAGGCTTACAAGCAGATGTAGCATAATTATAGGTGGAACGGGTAAGCCAAACTGTGGTGGAATTTATTCTGAAAGATCTCGTCTCAACCTTCTCCTTTCCTTAATGCACTCAGGGTGTATAGGATGTTTGGGCTGATTTGAGTCTGAAGGTGAAAGTGCACAACCTCTGCAGAGTCAACAAACTAAGATCCTAGCTGTGTTCCCGGTTATGGACAACTATGAGCAGCTGGACAAGGATTGACGGAAGAATCTCATCACCAATTTCAATAAGTAAAATTTTGACCAAGTGAAGAGTATTGTTGTGCTTGGATCTCAATCCAATGTGTCCACCCCTTTGAAAATAAAAGTTTGTTTTACAAAAGAGATAGGAAAAAATTGGCTTGATGCAAACTTAGCCAAAACTCCATTCAGCCAAATAAGCATGTAGTATTAGTATTGCCAATTATATCCACCATAGTGTTACTTGCCAATACATTAAATTGTATTGACTCCCGTGTGGCTGCATATTCCATATTGCAGATGCTTCTGAAGACGAGTAAGGATTTCGTTTAGGGTCTCGAGACTATCGCCAACATGTTTTTCCTGTGGCACATAAAGAAGATGGGCTCAATGTTGTACATTGTTTTCCGCTGTATATCTTTGTTTTGTGCTAGTCTTCTAATACTATGCAAGTTGTAATACTATTTTCTAAAGACTGGATCATGCGATGTAATAGAATTTGATGCATTTGCATGATATTTTATTTTGTACTGTGGTGCTAGCAATTGATCCAGGGACTAGCACAATAACATAGGTATTCCATCTTTATTAAAAGTTGGGATGCTACACATTGTCGGCAATCACTTGACTTGGGGTCATAGGACGAATCACAAATGTCTTGTTGTTCCACTCAAAGCTATAGTGGTTAGTGTGTTCATCATGTATTGCACCTTTATCAAATTTCCAAGGTCTACTAAGTAGAAGGTCACACGGTCATTGGAACTAGCTCACACTCGACGGTGTCTTGAAAGGACACAGATGCCACCTAGAGGGGGGAGGGGGTGAATAGGTGTTTTAAAACAATTACGGTTAAGACTTAAATAAATGCGAGATAAAACTAGAGTTTAATTTATCAAACCAAACCTAAACAAACTAGGTTCACCTATGTGCACATAAAACTTATGCTAAAAAATTCAAGCACCTATGTGATAGCAAGATATGTTACTTCAAGCTCGATGGCTATCACAAAGTAATTTAGATAAGTAAAGAGATCGGGTATAGAAATAACCGAGACACGTGGAGATGATGGTTTATCTCGAAGTTCACTTTCCAATGAAAGCTAATCTTTGTTGGAGAGGTGTCGGGCGGGGGTAACCCCCGAATAAGTTGTTTACCACAGAAGATCAAGATACTAAGGAAGAGAGCAAGGTTAGCCGGCTGGTCTCCAAACTCCCAGGAGGGGAGCGGCCGGTTGAGGTGTTGTCGGTTGCGTCCTTCAGCCGGACAATCCTGCCAGCGCAAGGACGACATGGGTAAAAGGGAAGCATGGAATAAAGGGCAACAAGCCTCACATCCGATGTCATCCATACTTTATCAGAAGAAGCATGCGATCGTACGCGTAAACTTTGACCGCCTACATCATGAATTGTGGTGGACCGCCTTGTCACATCATCGAAGCGGAGATGGAGAACCTGGCTCTCGTCCAGCTTCTGGGCGTGAGCAAAGGTTTTCCACCCCCTCGACAGCGACAGGTGGCCTGCGGAGCAGAACTCCGCGGAAGCCCACCGGGGTCCATTGATGCAACCCACCACCTGGAGCCAGAATCCACGGGGCAGGTTGCGGCCGATGGACCGTACGAAGGAGTCCGAGAGCCTCAGACGGATGCGGAGGAGGCCGCAGAGGGACACCAGGAACTCGTGCGCAAGCCCACGGGTGTCATCCGCCCAGCGGGGGAGAGGATTCCCCATCATGCCGCGACTGTGCGAAGCTCGGCCGCCACGACCGCATTGGCCACGAGCACTCACCCCTGCTCGAGCCTAAGATCCCTTTGGCTCATATGCAGCCACTAGGGCGCGCTGCTCCGTGGAGCAGCGCCGGAGTCTGCCGGTGCGCCTCAACCACCTCGCCCACTACGAGCCATGCGACACCTATGTTTTTCTCTCTCTACAGGTGAAGAACTGGGAGCGTAAAGGAGCAAAGACAGCGTTGGGTGAGGGGGGCAGCCCCCCCATTTATATGCGGGATAAGGGATGGCACCGTGCCCGTTCCATATTTGCGCTGACCCGTACATCAAAGCAAAAAGATGGGCACGTCCCGAGGAGGGACGTGACCAGACGCCAAGCCAATTACTGCTCTGTGGCGCCCCGCCAGGGCAGTCATTATGACGGGACGTTCTCGCCACGCGTGGGAGATCGTGGGATTCCCATGAACCGTCGCGCCACGTCTCGTGGCTGGACCCGCAGTTTAAGGGTCCAAGCCTCTTCGCCTCCTCCCGATGCGCGCTCATCATGGGCCTAGGGGTTACTGTCGGACCTACGGATAACAGGGTATCCTGGACCGTCTGCTGCTGGCCCAGCCCACGCGGTATGGAAGGAGTCCGTACCGGCCGACCAAAGGAGATGACCACACTATGCTCATTCTCGCTAAGGAAAATCCTCTGGCGAGGAGCCTTCATCGTCGGTACCGCCACACGTCGCCGGGAAGGAGCCCTGCTTTGTCCACGCTCCTCCTCGAAAGGACCCCCACCCGTTGGGGGACAACCCATGTGGGGGTGACATCCGAGCCTCTGCGTGAGTGATGGAGGCGCCACAGGGTGACAGAGCGACTTTGGACGCACTTGCCGTTCTCGTGTATAAAGCAAGGAGCACTGCTGCGCGCGCCAAAGCTTTGGCCGAGGCTTTCCTCTTTGGTGCAAGGAGACCGGTCTACCTCTAAAAGACGGAGGGAGAGTCACCGGAGCCCCCACCTCTCTACCATGGACGGTGGAGCTGTCCACGAGGACCAAGACTGCGTAGGCGGCGCAGAGTACGGGTTGCTCCACACTTTGGCACCTTGTGGGAACCCTTTTCCCGCCAAATGAGCGGTAAAGAGGCCCGACCGCCGGTATAAACAGGGCTCCCTCGCCCTCGTAGGAAGAAGGAAGAAACCAATCAGGAGATAGATATCTACATCCGTAGAACAACCCAAGTAGTATCATCCGAGCACGAGCTCACATTGTACTGTAGTTACCACAGTGCAATCGATCAGACGGGCAAGAGTAGAGTTTTACACCATCACGGTGGCCTGAACCTGGGTAAATTCTCCGTGTCTCCATTATCAACCTTTCGCGAGCTCCCCTCCTGAGGCCTCTCGGGGTGCGATAGAACATGGTTAGCCTCTAGTGTTCGAACCCCTAGAAGAAATCATGTCCAGAACATAACGCTTCTCCGACAAAGTACTAGAGGAAGTAGATGTTTCATTGTTAGAGAAACAAGGCATGGAAAGTAATTCATCACATGATGTAGCAATATTATGAGTGGATGAATTACTAGGACTAGCACGAGGCAAAATAGAATTTTTAGTAGAGTTTGTGCTAATGTCCACATGAGGCTCACAAGATATCACCTTGGTAATAATAGCCTCATGAGCTAACTTTAGCTTATCATGTGAGACTAAAAGATCCCCATGAGAGCTTTTTATGGTCTTCTTCCAATTTCCCATAATTGCTAGTTAGCAACTCAAGTTGAGCCATTAGCTCAACATTTTCCTTCAATGTAGATGCTTCACAATAAATAGAGTTAGTAACACAAGCATCATTATTAATAGCAATAGTAGAAGACAACTTTGCAACCTCTTTTGAACATGAAGCTTTAAGTTGAGCATATGAAACTTTTATCTCAACATTTTAAGTTTTAAGACGTTTGACCACCTCAATATTTCTATCATGAGATTCCTTTACTTTTTATAACTCTAGAGTAAAAGTATCTTCAAGATATTCATTGATAGTTTCTTATTCTACAAGAGATTCCTCTAGTTTTGCAATCTGATTCGCATATTCACGCTCACGGCTATAACACTTGTCAATGCATGTTTCCAAATCCTTAATGGAGAGATTGCGTCTAACAAATGCACTAATAATTTCTAGGAAATTGGAACACGCATATTTATTCTCATAAAGGATATTGTGAATCATTTTACATTTCCCCATTAACAAATCATCATCATTATCATTATCATCACCATCATCATCATCATCACTAGTTACATTGGTGTTCAAATTATGAGTTACCTTTGAACCTTTAGCCATAAGGCAAAAGTGATATATGGTAGATGATGATGAAATATTACTTGAAGCACCACTTAAATCCACATCTTGTTCCATGGAATGTTGTGTTTCTTCTACATGGTTATTAACACAAGGACTAGAGGAAATACAACCATTTTTTATTATGGCAACAAGATGTATCAAACATATCATCATGAGATTTAGTCAAGGAATTTATACGTGATATGCATGGACTATCAACACAAGCATGTAAATTATTTTGGGTGCTAGATGTGTTTAAGTCCATAGACGGAGAATTACAATAAGATAGAGATGAAGGATCATCACTAATAAGTTTACTATCAAAATTGCAATATTTGTCACTACTCACCATATCATTATGTTGTGGCTTGCCACATGTTGGTGAAGTAGAGGAAGTTGAGAACTCATCATGCCCGGAGGTGGAGGGATTATAATCATTCCCACAATTTTTAGACACATCATATTTATCTTGAAGCTTGGTCCATATCTCATGATATTTCCAAAAAGGAAAGATTGGCTCAAGAACTGAAATGCTCACATATTTGAAAAACACATTAGTAGCTTGAGAATCGAGATATAAGTTTTCTCATCCTCTAAAAAACAATGTATGCCCTTTGGAGAAGAAAAATCCATATCTACAATTTGCTCTATATTTGGACTCATGTTCTTACAAATATTAAGCATACTAATTTTCCAAGCATCATAATTTGTGCCGTTTAATATAAAAGTGTCATTATGCACTAATCCCCTAAGCGGCATTCTTAATCTCTAGGAGGTGAAGACCTATAAAGAGAGAACCGGCTCCGATACCAATTGAAAGAACATGGATGTCGCCAAGAGGGGGGGGGGGTGAATAGGCATTTAAAAATAATTACAGATAAGGCTTGAATAAATGTGGAATAAAACTATCGTTCAATTTATCAAGCCAAACTTAAACAAACTAGGTTCACGTATGTGCACCAACAACTTTTTCTAAACAATTCAACCACCTATGTGATAGCAAGATATGTTACTTCAAGATCGATGATTATCACAAAGTAAATTGGATAAGTAAAGAGATCGGGTATAGAAATAACAGACACATGTAGACGATGGTTTATCCTGAAGTTCTCTTCACAATAGAATCTAATATCCTTTGTAGAGGTGTGGAGTCACAATGACTCCAAGCGCCTCAATGGCTCACCTTATTCTCCCCGCGCCTCCCCCAATGCGGAGTGCCACGATCCACTATGGGACCTTTCAGGACCGTCATCGATCACATATAAGGTTGGGGCAATCTCCACAACTTGATTGCAGGCTCCTAACAATATCCCGCGATTTACCAAAGCTCCGAGACAACAACAACAAGGTCCCGAGAGCTTCCAAAGCTCCGTGACAACAACAACCATCTAGGGCACTCTAAGTACCCAAGAGTACAAACTCAAGGGCAATGCAAGAACACAAGAGTAACAAACTTCTCAACCTTTCACTCGAACGAATCCTCGTAGAGAACTAAAACGGATGCAAACTATGCAATGGTAAGAACACAAGAAGTTCTCAAATCCTTCACTATCAAATCTCATCAAAGCAACAAATGCTATGGGGGGTAGGAGAGGAAGAACTCAACAAATGAATCCGCAAGATCTAGATACAAAGACTTCCCCTCACTAAGAGGAGAGATGGTTTGGTGGAATAATAGATCTAGATCTTCCCTATCTTTTCCCACTAATTGGAGGCAAGAATCATGGAGAAATAAAGAAGAAACAAGCTTCAAAGGTCAACAATGGTCTGGGAAAACCTGCTTGAAAGGTGGGGGAACCAATGGGGAAGAAGATCCCTTAAATAGGTCCTACAAAAGTCTTCCCATTGGGCCATTCTACGCGCCCTGGCCTGGCAGCTCGGCCAAGGACGGCCTTTCTACGGGTAGGTCGGCCACCCACCCGATCCGATCGGCCTAAGGGCCCCGAGACCGGCCTAAGCCCGGCCAGGCCGACCTCCCAGTTTTCAGAAGAGCGTCAATACTGAAAACACGATATCTTTTGCCTATGAACTCCGTTTTTGATTATTTTGGGCTCGTTGAAATCGCAACAACGAGCACCACAATATTACGCAAAGAAACATAATAGTTCAACAAGTGAGGATAAAACTAAATGACGGAAGGTTTGACCTATCTATGAATTAGCAACTGGTAAAACCTCCAATATAAAAAACACAATAAGTTTTTCATCCGAAATTCGTTTTTGATGAACTTAAACTTGTCCTGAAGAACATGATAAGATATAAAGCCACACATGGAGAAAACATCCGGAGCATCCTCGGGTAGGAAAGTCACCACCCACTCAGCCCAAACGCGGCGCTCCAAGTCGCCGACTCACGATTGGCTCATCGCAACAAAACCACAAACAATCGACGTCCGCCCATGACAATTGGCAACCGGAAGACCGCAACGAGCAGCTCTGATGGAGGGATGATAACCCGGTAGGCCAACGCCAAGGAGTAACTCGGCCCAAAGGACGCTGCGCAAGACTTGGCTTAAGATAATAGAGTTTCTAGAAGGCCCAGGAACGTAGGCCTCGTAACCCGGATTGTGGGTTCCGATAAGGAAGTTTAGGGTTTGTAAGCAGTGTCCGGGTAGGATTCAGAGTGCGCCTTGGAGAGTAGGCCAGAGGGTCCGGATATTATATAAGCCGGCCCCTAAGGTTAGACCAAGAGAGATCCAAGAGTTTGAGCAATATCGCTAGGTATCGAGTATCTAGTGTAACACGAGAATTGAGTTAATATATTTAGATCGGAGACTCAGCGACTTGATTGCCGGCTACCAGATCGTATATCATCATGTTTTCCTTTGAGCTAAACCCTCTCCCAAACACCAGAGTCGATTTGCCCCAAGACAAGTTACCCCCGGTAACGTCTGCCGTGATTATCCCACAACAGTTGGCGCCCACCGTGGGGCCTACGTCCAAGGGTGTTTACATCACGGGAGAAGCTCGGAAGAACATGGAGAACCTTGTCCTCGGCGAGATCTACACCGACCCCGAAGGAGAGAAGATGGTGGACGATTCCGGCTGGGGGCCAGAGTCGGATCTGCTCGAATCCGGATCTGTCGTGACAATCGGCCAGATCAACGTCTTCATCGGCATGGTACGTACGTCCGGTTCAATCCCTGACGATTTCGGATTTGATTCTGTATCAGGGGAAGCCACCTACGTTCAATCAGATGGAGAAGAATCGGTCGGGACGGTAGATCCGACAGAAGAGTCCCCCACGAAGAGGGAACAGCCGGAGGAGCCGGCATGGACCCCGCGTGGCCGGGTCATGAGAGAAGATGATACCGAGTCCATCTTGCATCTGCTGGAGGACCGGTACGAGGAAAATAGCAGCAAAGAGGAAGAGTACGAATCTGCGCCAAGCATTGCGCGCCAGGTTGCGGTTTACACGGCCCCGGCGATCAATCTCAATCAGGGGAACGTGACCGCGGCCACAGTCGGAACAGCACAAGCATTGGCCCAGCAGCAAGGCCCGGTTGACGGAAATCCGGTTCTCACCGGGTTGACGGAGAATCGGCATCAGTTACCAGCCACACGGCGGATAGCGAGTTGCAGGCAAACATGTTCGGATATCTGGCAAACCGGACGCCAGGGGCGGGTCCTTCAAACCCGCAACACCCGGCCCTATTCAACAACAACTTGATTCTGGACCCAACCGTTCTAGCCACAGTCATAACTCCGGAAAACGCGGCGGAACGTGTTAGATATCTGGACGTCGCCCGTCGTGCATTGGAGCAACAGAGAAGGCAAGTAGAAGCAGAAAGGCAAGGGATGGCCACGCGCCAACGCGAGCTGGATGCGTTGGAAACCCGGCTCCGAGAAGAGACAACCAGGGTGCGTCAAAGGCACCAGACCAGATTACCAGCAACAGATGGAGTTATAAACCCGACCACACTATTTATCACACCTCAGGATCAACCGATTCCAGCAGCAAACCAAGGAACTATACAGCAACCTGCAACTGGAGGAGCACAGCCGGCAAACATACAAGCCGGGTTACCCATACTGCAGACCGGAGTTGCTACCGGCAATACATTACCACCACCGCCACCATCACGATTTCGCACGCCAGCAGGTCACTACAACAACCCCATGGATAATGTGTACGCAGCAACGCTCGCATTGAATCAAATCCCCGTGAGAGAGTCACCCCACGCAGAGGAGACCCGGCGGGTGATAGATCTATTGCGCACTGCGGTAGCGCAGCAAGTTAATTACCCGGATCACAGAAGTGGAATGCATGGGACACCATATATCAGCCAGCAACGAGGCAATACCGGCAATATCCAGACAAGTTCAGCGCGGCGGAGGGAAGAGCAGCAGCAAATGCCGCCTCCTCCCCGCGTTCAGGCAGTACCAGCAGCATCAGCAGCACAAACTATCGTGGATAGTTCCAGAGCCAGGAGGGCCGCGGCCGGGTCCGCGGTGCATGGGCCACCAGCCGTACCTCGTCCAGCCGCACCTCCCGCAGGATCACACGTTTCCCGAGTAAGGCCAGTTCCGACTAATCTCGCTGGGCCTAAGTGTCTGTCGGATAACATCAGGGCTGAGCCTTATCCGGATAAATTCAAGGAACCGGGTAAAGTTGTGAATTACGAGCCGACTATGGATCCAGAAACATGGTTGAGCAGTTATGAGATGGCTATGTCGATTCGCAATGCATCCAAAAATCTTCAAGCCAAGTTCATGTACTTGATGATGTCAGAAGGAGCAGCAAAGTTATGGTTCAATAATTTATCGGAAGGATCTATCAAGTCATGGGAGGAGTTGAAAACTGCGTTTATCAAGCACTTTCATGTGACGTGCAGAAAGCTATTTACTATTGATGACCTAGAGCGATGTTTCCAAAAGAAGGGAGAATCGGCGTGCAGCTGGGTGCGCCGGGTTATGGAGATACTTCACTCATCTACGGATATTCAGCCCAAAGATGCGCTACAAGCTATGGCAAAGACGTGCAAGTACATACCTTTAGTGCAAAAGTCAACTCGCATGAAATCTAGTCGAAATGCTTCAGAGGTTACGATGGGAGAGCTAATGGATGCATGCAACAAACACGCTGCAACGGATACTACAGAAGAGGATGTCGATGACAAGAAAGCAAAAGCAAATACAAATAATAGTGGAAGAACCGGCAATGGATCAACGCCGGGTAACAATGGAGGCAACAACGGGAATAACCAGAACAAGCGCCCGTTTGAGGGAGGCTCCGAGTTTGTCGCTAGCACAGAAGCCGGGTCTTCGAGACCTAGGGCAGAAGGAAATTTCAATGCTGGAAACCACAATGGAGGAAATTATCAAGGGCCACCGAGGCCGGGTAACAATTGGGATATCTTCAGAATGGCGTGTCCAAAGCACAGCAGAAACGGTAGGCCGGCTAACCACTCATTGGAGCAGTGCGCGGACCTACAGAGATGGAAGAATGAGGAGATAAACAAGGCTATGCGAGGTGCAGGTCGGGGAGGAGGACCGGGTCCGGGTGGAAACCCGGGCAACGGCCCACCCCCAGCTGGTAACCCGGCAGACGGAAATCCGGGTAACAACCAAGGAGGAGCTGGAGGTTTCCAAGCTAACCCCAAGCAATTGGGACAATATCACGTGCATACCACAGGAATTTCTAACAAGGATAAAAAGATACTGAAACAAGCGGTAAACTCGGTTTCTTCGGCTGTTCCGAGATACCTGAGATAGTCAGAGCAGGACGTAACGTGGAGCAGAAGAGATCACCCGGAAAGGATAGAACACCCGGGAGTCTTAGCATTGGTGGTTGCACCACAAGTCAATGGTTATGAGCTGAAAAAGGTCCTAATGGACGGTGGAAGTAGCATCAACATCTTGTATTGGGAAACCTTTCTACGCATGGGTCTCAAGGAGTCTCAACTACAGAAGAGTTCAACAGTTTTTCATGGGATTGTGCCGGGTCACTCAGCGTGCCCCGAGGGAAAGATCACATTGGAGGTAGCTTTTGGAGAATCGAAGGATAATTACCGAGTCGAATGGCTTACTTTCGAGGTGGTTAAGTTGCGCAGTCCTTATCACGCGCTATTCGGAAGGCCGGCTTATGCTAAGTTCATGGCCAGACCGTGTTATGTGTATCTACAGCTAAAAATCCCGGGGCCCAAGCAGACCATCACCATACATGGGAGCCGGGATATAGCAGCTGAGTGCGACGAAGGAGATGCAGCCATGGCGGAGCAAGCTTGCTGAAAAGAGGAACTCAAGTATTACCGGTCTCAAGTAGACCCGGATGATAGAACAACATTAAAAAGGCCGAATACCGAAGATGAGAGGGCAAAATTCAAGGCAGCACAAGACACCAAGATGGTAGCTTTTGTCGAGGGTGATCCCTCTAAGAAATTTGCTATAGGATCCAACTTGGACAGCGAGCAGGAGAAAGCACTCGTGGAGTTCATTCGTTCAAATCAGGATGTGTTCGCCTGGACGCCTAGCGATATGCCGGGTATCCCCACAGAGTTGACAGAGCACGGTTTGCACGTCGATCCCAAGTCCAGACCTGTGAAGCAGGGCTTGAGAAAGATGAATGAGGAAAGAAGGAAAGCTATAGGGGAAGAAATCGCTCGGCTGCTGACAGCCGGCTTTATCATGGAAGTGTTTCACCCGGACTGGTTAGCAAATCCGGTTCTCGTGATGAAAAAGACCAATGAGTGGAGGATGTGCATTGATTACACGAGTCTCAACAAGCATTGCCCAAAGGATCCGTTTGCGCTACCAAGGATAGATCAGATCATAGATGCAGTAGCTGGAAGCGACCTATTATGTTTCCTGGACGCATACTCCGGGTATCATCAAATCAAGCTCAAGAAGGAGGATTGGGAAAAAAACATCATTCATAACCCCTTTTGGGGCTTTTTGTTACAAGACCATGACATTTGGATTGACGAACGCTGGCGCAACCTATCAACGGTGTATTCAGAAGTGCTTCGAGGACCAAATTGGACGCAACGTCCATGCTTATGTAGACGATGTGGTGATCAAGACCAGAAAGGCGGAGACATTTATTGATGATCTAAAGGAAACGTTCAAGAACTTGAGAAGGTATCAGATGAAACTCAACCCGACAAAGTGTGTTTTTGGAGTTCCAGCCGGGAAATTACTCGGCTTTATCATTTCTGAGAGAGGAATTGAGGCAAAACCGAACAAAATCAAAGCTATCCAGAGTCTGGAAAAGCCGGAAAATTTGAAACATGTTCAGAAGCTCACAGGGTGCGTAGCAGCGCTCAGCCGGTTTATATCCAGACTCGGAGAAAAGGCAATACCCTTGTACCGGCTCTTGAAAAAATCGGATAAATTCGTATGGGATCAAGAGGCGGACGAGGCGTTCGAGGCACTAAAAAAGCAGCTCTCTGAGGCACCAGTCCTAGCAGCTCCGGGTCCTAAAGAGCCTATGTTACTATACGTTGCAGCAGGGCCCCGGGCGGTTAGCGCAGTGGTTGTTGTCGAGCGAAAAGAAGATGGAAAAGAATACCCGGTCCAGAGGCCGGTTTACTACGTCAGTGAGGTATTATCAGAGGCAAAACAACGCTATCCACATTGGCAAAAGCTGGTTTTCGGGGTCTTCATGGCCAGCCGGAAATTGAAGCCATATTTTTAGGAACACCCCATAACAGTGGTGAGTTCTATACCAATGTCGGATATCATCAGAAACTCGGATGCGACAGGTAGAATAGCCAAGTGGGCAATCGAGATGGGGGACTATCATATCAATTACGATCCAAGGTCAGCAATCAAATCTCAAGCTCTAGTCGATTTTATTAATGATTGGACACACACAGGCATGCCCACCATGGCTCCAAACTCCGAGTCTTGGATCATGCACTTTGATGGCTCCAAGCAATACGAGGGGTCAGGAGCTGGAGTGGTGCTAACATCACCCAAAGGAGACAAGTTGAGCTACGTGCTGCAGATTCACTTTGATTGTTCCAACAACGTGGACGAGTATGAGGCCTTATTGCACGGCTTAAAGGTAGCCAAGGAAATGAACATTAAGAGGATACGATGCTTTGGAGATTCGGACCTTGTGGTACAGCAGGTCTCAGGAACTTGGGATAGAAAAGATGCAACTATGGCAGCATACCGCAGAGAGGTTGATAGAGTTGCCGGATGTTTTTCCGGGTATGAGGTGGAGCACATAGACAGAAGAAAAAACGAGGCAGCAGATGCACTCGCCAGACTCGGCTCGCGCAGAGAGCCGGTTCCACCTAATGTTTTCCTGGATGAACTATGGCGACCATCAGTTAAAACCGAGTCTGAGGAAGAACTGGCAAATCAAGACCCGAATTTGGAGCTCGTGGCCACAGTACGTGTTGTTCCCGAGTGGACAGAGCCGTTCCTGGCCTACCTATCACGGGGCGAGTTACCACAGCAGGAGATATTAGCACGACAAGTTCTGAGGCGAGCAAAAGGATATTCTATCATCAATGGGGAGTTGTACAAGAGAAGTGCAGCATGAGTCTTTTTGCGTTGTGTAGCACCAGAAGAAGGCCGACAGATCCTCAAGGAAATCCATGAAGGTGATTGCGGGCATCACGCACCCACAAGATCTCTTGTGGCCAAAGCTTATCGACATGGTTTTTTCTGGCTCACGGCCCTAGCAGACGCGGAGCGCTTGGTGGCAAGGTGTGACGGATGTCAAAGGTACGCTCGCCAAACCCATGTGCCGGCTATGGAATTACGGACTATCCCTTTAACCTGGCCGTTCGCTGTTTGGGGTATGGACATGGTTGGCCCCTTTCACATGTCACCTTGCAAAAAGACACATCTCTTGGTGGCCATTGATAAGTTTACCAAGTGGGTTGAGGTTATGCCAGTTACCAACTGTGAAGCAATTACAGCAGTCAAGTTCCTGAAAAGGATTATCTATCGGTTTGGGTATCCCCATAGCATAATTACCGACAATGGAACCAATATGTCCCTTGGCGAGATGGAGAAATTTTGTGGTAACAATGGAATCCGGCTTGACATAGCTTCAGTGGACCATCCACATGCTAATGGACAAGTGGAGAGGGCAAATCAAGAGTTGCTTCATGGATTAAAGCCACGATTGCGAATTCCGTGTATCAGAGCTGCTGGTGCATGGGTCGAAGAATTACCTGCAGTGGTTTGGGGTATAAACACAACACCTAACAGATCCACTCAGATGACACCGTTTTTCATGGTTTATGGTGCAGAGGCGGTGTTGCCGAGTGATATCATCCATGACTCGCCTCGAGTGTCGGCTTACGTCGAGGTGGAGAACGAGAAGACCCGGCAGGACGCCATGGATATGCTAGAAGAAGAAAGGGAACAAGCATTGGAAAGATCAACCATATATCAGCAGGATCTGCGCAGATATCATAGCCGGCGCGTGAAAACCCGGGTCTTCCAGGAAGGAGACCTGGTTCTGCGCCTGTACAGTCAAAGGAAGGAAAACACAAGTTATCACCGCCATGGGAAGGACCGTTTATCATAAGCCGGAATTTGCACAATGGATCGTATTACTTGATAGATGCAAGGAAAGAGTCGGCTACGGCCAACGACACCGCTCATTCCACTTCATCTATGCAAGAGAGAGAAAGACCATGGAACGTAGCTCAGCTGCGTCCATACTATACCTAGTATAGAATAAGACTCACAAGAGGAATTACACGATGTAACAGGCAGCAGGTTTCAGACGCACTCTTTTCCTATCCAGGGTACCTAAGGGGACTGGAGGGTTTTTAATGAGGCGGCCTGCTGACCTAACATTCTCGTATGAATAAAGAGATGGTTAAGCAATATATCTTTTTTACATGTTTTATCAAGCTTTATTTTTCTGTCATATTTTTTACTTTTCTTCCAGGTAAGTATTATTTATTGTTTTTAGTACATTAGTTTCTTTAGTATGGTGCATATAATTAGGTCTTGGGGGCTGATTGCTTGAATAGCACAGTTACAAACTCAAAGACCCGGCCACGATGCCTATGAGTTATAAGGGCCGATTACTCGCAAACAAGTACGGCTGCAATCTTATAACCGGACAAAGGAGCCAAATTTCTTGACTTTTCTTACTTAAGCTCGATGTGACTCGCACTAAAGTGGCATGATTTGCTCGCTTACGATTACAATCAGCCATGATGCCCAATGGGACTTGCCTGACCCTGTTTTCGTACAGATGTAACAACATGATTATCCACGCGAAATCCGGCTTACAATACAAGAGAGTCAAAAGGGTCATCTAAACAACAAGTTATGCAGAGTACAGGGTTAATAGCCGGAAACTCAAAGTTTATTAAGCATAACTTCAAAACCTATGTGAAACGGCTCTAGGTTTTGGGCTTAGCAGAAACAACTTGTTTTCTTCGAAAGACCTCACATCCCCAGACTCGGAATTTCGGGTCTTGGGGACTGGAGATTTTGAAAAAAGAGGCAAGTTATCTAGCTATTAAGCACAAAAACCCAAAAATCCGAGTCTTGGGGACTTGGAGACTTAGAGAAAAGTTCACCTGTCAAAACCCACGAGACCCGGAAACCGAGTCTCACAAAAGGAACCATAAAGAAAGTCGGAGTATCAAGAGTAAATAAGCTCAAAGGCAGATAGATATCGAATTCATCCAGGGGCCAGAAGGGCCACGAAAGCTATTAAGTTTCAAAATGTACTACAAACCATAATAGTAGTATCAAAGGTGCACAAGTGCACCATCAAAAATAATTGTTTAAAAAGCCCATTGGCCGAATGACGTATCTGATGACAGTGGATAGCAAATATCACTCGGCATCTTGGACTGAGGCATCCATCTTCTCCTTGCCCTTGCCAGCCGGGTCCTGTCCCTTGACTTGCTCTTCAGCACTCTTGGTAGCAGCAACACCCGGATCAGCAGTATTGCCGACCCGTGCGGGAGGAGGGACGATTGGCGTGGAAGTAGCAGGCGCAGAATCGGCTTCAGCCTTCTTCTTCGCGGCCTCCTCCCTCAACTGGGAAGCCTCCGCCTTCCATCGGGCCAGCATGTCGTATGGCTTGGGAAGATCCGACTTGATAGCCTTGTCGTCAGAATCATATGCTGGAATTACGACGCTAAGGTCCAAACCATCGGCAATTATGCTGGTTGTGTGCCGGACTTCCTTCTGGATGGCCTTGAAATTCTTCACGGAGAACTTGGACCCGTCGTGGTTAACCTCGGGAAACCCGCCTATAAGCTTGGCTGGCTCGAGTTTGGGAAGATACGCCTTGGCCAGCGCAAGACCCCGAGTTACCCCAACCCGGAAAGACGATCGTTTCCAGTGCCTAATCCACTCGGGGATGGTGGAGCAAGCGTCCAGCAGCATCTTCAGGTTGCCGTGCCCGGAACCCGGCCACCTCAGCTCCTGAAGGATCCATTTGGTTCCGGCGCACAGCTGCCGGATAGTGCTCTTGATGGTCTTCAACTTGGTAATGTCATCTTCGTCCGGGATTACTTCATCCGGACCTGCAGAAAGTAGCAAAAAACAACGAGTAAGGAAATCCGACTATCTATCAGAATGAGAATCCGGATCATGATTATCAAGTTAGCAATCGTACCAGCCAAAGCACGATACGTATCGGCAATTTGAACAGAAAGCTTTGTCAGCTCATCTTCTGCTGCATGAGCCCTCCTCCTATACTTCCTCGTGATCTTCCCACTCCTCCTAGCTTCAGCTTCAGCCGACTCACGCAGAGCCGCCTCCTTCTCAACAAGCTTGGTGGTCTTCGCCAATTTTTTCTTGGATTGGGTCACGAACGCCTGAGTGGAGACACAAGGAAGGATTAGTCGAATACACTACGAAGTTCCAAGCAAATTATCAATAAATTCACTCGGAACTTGGGGACTAGATAAGGATACAGGCAATATTATTCGGATTTACCTCATGTTTAGCTATCAAAGCTTCTAAGATATTTTCTTCATCGGCCCTCAAGGTGTGCAGGGCATCAAGCATCTGGGAGAACGTCATGTCTTCGGGCCTGACACCAGAAGAGCCGGCATCTTGATCGCCTGGCGGGTGAACGTTCCCCGACTTTGGGGTCGAGACCCAGACTGTCTGGGTGTCCGGGTTTGGAGAACCCGTCTTGGTTTCCAGGATCTTGACCTCCTCGTCTTCAGCCTCTTTAGATGGCTTCGGAGAAACGGCTTCCTGGCGAGCCGGGTCACCCAAGGGGCCTTGTTCCTGGTTATCTTTAACATCGTTGCCAGTCGCGGCATCCATATCATTAGTCGGCCCCTCCGTCTCCCGGTTATCTGTCTCCATGTTCTCCGGGTCGCTAAGTGTGACTTGGGCGCTATGGAAAAGAGAGAGAAATAGTTAGCGGCAGTGGATGAAAATTATCAAGTATACGAGGATATCATACAACGAAGACTCACCCGGTGTTCACGGCGTAATCTGGCGGGAGCTCGCTGCTGGAAGCAGATGAATCTGTCACAGGAACCGATAGCGGAACCCGGAACTGCTCGGACCGTGGATGGTTGGGGGAGGGGTGACGTCGAGGCGAGTTGGAAGGCTGAGGTGGAGGAGAACCGGCACGGCGAACTGGTGATTTGGAGATGCCCGGATTGAGGGGATCGTCGCCCGGGTAACTCCGGGTCACCCTACGCTTAGTCGGAAGAGGGTCCTTCAAGTGTGATGAGCGGAATAATTGTTGGTTAAGTTTACGCATGTTATCAAAGGAATAGGGTTTGGAGGACATGAAAGAATAGGGAACCTTGGATACCACCCCTCTGGTTTTCCTCTTGGCCCCACAAATTGCTTCTTGTTCAGGGTCGCTTTGGTCGGACTCGGTGGCCTCCGGGTCCCCCTCGTCCTTGTCATCTTTGTCCTCCAGCCCTGAAAGCTCGGAATGTACAGTCGAAAAAAGGTGAGATATGTGAAAGAGGAATGGTATAAGTGGAATTGATCGAATACCCGGATAATACCTTCATCGTTAAGAAGGGGAGGTCTCGACGTTCCAGAAGACGTTATCAGCCTGAGATAAAAGCATGAAAATGAGAATTAGTGGTTGTATCAAGTCAAAGTGTGAGGATAAATGCATAGGTATCGGATTTTACCGCTGGGGCCGGGTTATCCCGGGTAAATGGTGGTAACCCGGCGATGTTCTTGATCACCTCCAACTTTTCCGTCAGGAAACTCTTGATGGTCTTGTTGGTATCGCCAGCTGGGTAATTCTTAGAAGAATATCGGAGCGCGTCTGTGACGTGCCCCGAATAGTCGCACATCAGCTTGGTGCGGATGGAGTTGGGCTGGATCCGGAAGTCCACCCATGTCTTGACCAAGTTGAGCCCAAGGAGACCTTGGGCGGAGAGGACGGCTATCTTGGTTAAAAGAGGTTGGATGGCCTCCCTGTCCGACTCAGGGGCAAAGGCATTGAAAGACTCGGAGATATCAAGGAGACCCTCCGAGTAACCCGGCAATTTCCTTTCGCCGGGTGGGGAGGTGTCTCGGCAGTAGAAAAAAGAAAGTTGCCAATGCTTGACATGGGAGTTGAGAGTGAGAGTCGGCATTGGCGAGTTCTTGCGGCGTTGAATGGAAACTCCGCCGCAAGCAAGAAGCGCCCCGTCACCGCTTTCGCGGCACGGTTTGCATTGAAAAAGTTCAATGAAAAGAGCCAGATTTGGCGTAATGCACAAATAAGATTCGCAAAGGACGATAAAATGGGTAATGTTCAACATAGAGTTAGGCCCTATGTCGAACACCCGGAGGCCATAGTGGCTCAAGACCTCGCGGAAAAAAGGATGACCCGGAGGGCGAAACCCCCGGGTCACATGCTCAATGAAGCAGATTACCTCGTCGGCAGCAGGTGTAGGCCGGGTCTCATCACCCGGCACTCTCCAGTGGATATCTTCCTGAGGGGGGAGGACCCCTAACTCGGCCAGCTCCTCTAGCTTGGCCTTGGTGACGGTAGATCGCGCCCAGTTGGCGGATATTGATTGGGTCGTCTTTGTTTTGGCTTGCTGCTTCCCTTGCTTCTTGGGAGCCATGGGTTCAGTCTGCAAAACACGAGATGAAAAGGTACAGGACATAAGACTCGGAAATCATGGGTTATCCGGATATGTGCAAGCAGTATCAAAAAGAGGTATGGGAACTATGAGTTGTCCGGGTATCACTGGACGGAGCGAAAGTTACAGATTATCCGAGTATCGAGTATCAGTACAGAAACTGTGGGGGACGTACGTATTGGCGAGCGTTTGTGGAAGAAGGTTGATTGCCCATGTATCTACTGCAGGTAAAAGAACCGGAAGAAATGGATTTTCCGGGTATCAATGACAACGCGGAAAATTTGAGCGAAATGGATCAAGATTGGAAAATTTGTGAACGATTTCATGGAGAAATTTATGATTAAAAGCGGTAGGAGGGTGATGTGTGACCATCTATTAAGCTATTGGACGAGCTAGCAAGTATCTATGCGACTTAATCCGGCACGGAGCAAGAAATGGCCGCGGTTGACCTAGATCCAATCTAGGTCAAAACGAAGAGATTAAGATTTGAATCAATGGGAGCAGGAAACTTACCGGAGTGGATTGGAGCAGAGCTCGACGGCGGCAGATGGCGCAGTCTTGATGCCCCTCTGCGACTCCCGGCGGGCTGGTCGAAAGCGCGGCGGCGGAGTTCTGCGGCGGCGCAGGACGGGCCGTAGACGAACGCAGACGGCGGCGGTTTTGCTCCGGCGATGCGCACGAGGTCTCCGTGGTGGCGCTCCGTAAGCTCGGGAGTGGAAGTGATGGAGAGGAAGAAGAAGAAGGAATGAGCCGTTGGGGTTAGGTTACCCTCTAGGTACCTATTTATAGGTACGGGAGGGTAAACCTAGGCCAACGGGCGGGAGTCGGAAATTTCGGGATAGGGGATATCCATCCTGATTTTCTGAGATATGCGTTAAGTGTTGGGCGGAATATCCGGAATGGATAGGAGACAAACCCCTTCCGAGATATCTGGATCGATTAACGGGTGAAGTAAGCCTGATCTTTGGCGTCTTTATCAGGACACTGACCCGGAAAAGTAAACATTGGACTTGGAGAAAGCCGGGTTACTATATGACCACCATGGAGTTAGGCCTAGCTGTTTATCAAAGCAATCTAACCCGGCCTCTACGAACTTGTGTGTTTGTTATTTTTTCAGGGAATAGCGTGCGCTTCAAGGAGGATCTCATGAAGCCCAAGCTATTCTGGGGACTACTCATGGAGGGATGATAACCCGATAGGCCAACGCCAAGGAGTAACTCGGCCCAAAGGACGTTGCGCAAGACCCGGCTTAAGATAAAGGAGTTTCTAGAAGGCCCAGGAACGTAGGCCTCGTAACCCGGATTGTGGGTTCCGATAAGGAAGTTTAGGGTTTGTAAGCAGTGTCCGGGTAGGATTCAGAGTGCGCCTTGGAGAGTAGGCCAGTGGGTCCGGATATTATATAAGCCGGCCCCTAAGGTTAGACCAAGAGAGATCCAAGAGTTTGAGCAATATCGCTAGGTATCGAGTATCTAGTGTAACACGAGAATTGAGTTAATATATTTAGATCGGAAACTCGGCGACTTGATTGACGGCTACCAGATCGTATATCATCATATTTTCCTTTGAGCTAAACCCTCTTCCAAACACCAGAGTCGATTTGCTCCAAGACAAGTTACCCCCGGTAACGTCTGCCGTGATTATCCCACGACAAGCTCCGGGATTGCAATCCTCCGTGCTGCTTGAGCAACCAACATCCCCAAGAAGACCGTCACTGGGAGCCAGAAGGAAGGGCTCGAGTTGTGAAGCTTGCAAGTACACGTGATTGTTGTAATTGTTTAGTTTAGAGTTTTGAGAGCGGTTCCCATACTTAACACTCCTTACAATCTTTATTTTCAAAAACCATGCCTAACTGAATTCTGGGGTGCACGTCAACTCTCAACTTTTTATGAGGACTGCATTTTTAATTTTTTTGGGACTGAGAATATGGTCTTTTATTTCGCAACGATTTGCCTATGAAGTTGTACATGCAGGTTATCTAAATCCCAAACAAGTAAGAATATGTCGAAAATGTCTGTGGGATGTTTGTGCAACGACTTGGAGATATGTATTTTAAAGTCGAACCAACTTATAACATTAGGTTTGTGCAGCTACAAAGAGAGGAACGAGAAAACATTCACCGGACGACAATGAATATCAACTGGAAAAAAAATACCAAGTCTTTGTTACCTGATAAATAGTAGCTCCAATAAGAAATCGGCAGCTTTGAGGCAAAAGGAAGACATAGACTCAAATCCACTAAGAATTAGCTAGCTATATCACGCAGAGACCAACATTCCATACGATCGATTATTTTTTCTTGGAAAGAAGCATACACCAACACAAAGTTAAGGCATATTGTGTGCACAAGAATCTGTTGGCATGTTCTTTGCACTGCGTTCCACGCTACTTCCGAACTTCCTTGGACAAGTTCAGGTCGTGGCCTCGTACCTGTTTTCCGGGAAAATATTCGCCGTGGATCCGCGTTGTGGCTGTCCACTGGATCCGCATCATGCAACACGAGGGACCTAATTGATAAACCAAAAAGGCATCCACTAGGGCATCAACTAGATTATTGATTTAGGCAGCTAGGTATTATTATTAGCTCATAATATCAGGCATGATCAACCAAAAGAAAGCCTCACGAGGATCTGGCGCGATGATATAGACAAAAAAAATGTTGATCGAAGCAATACCAGAGACCCTTCTTGTTGTCTAGCGCTCCCAAACAAAGTGCCTGGCATCTCCGTATATGCAATGCGCGATGGGTCGCTGAATGATTAAGATTGCACAGTAGAGCTTTTGGACGGTATCGACTTTAGCCTTTACTGTTCTCGCCCCCATAGACTTTAGCGAGAAAAGAAATGTATGCATTTCGTGGGCTTGATCAACTTTAGTCTTTAGTGCTGATAAATATATAAGCCGTGCAATGCAAATATCTTAACTTTATTCGGATGCCGTTTTACAGTTGGGCGATTAGTGCTCCATGTTGTGATTAACTGTAGTGGAGTACTGTGCGTCCAGATTTCCAGTTAACCCTGGACAGCGCCTGAAACTTAAGCGCTGGTTGGAGTTACTGGTTACTTGCAGTCGATCGATCAAGCGGGCCGGGTAGGTAGGGGCCTTCACCTGCCTGAAAATTACATTTCTTGTACGTACTCGATCCATGGATGGATGGTGAGGCAAGGTAACGATGGATCACCGACGCAAAGGATGGAAACGGGTGGTAGGTCCGACTTGCACGTCGCAAGCCCTGACGCCTGAAGTATCAGGTCCGTCGTTTTCGTCCGTTCCAGAGGAATAAAAAGCAAGCGGCACGCGTATACTTATGTACTGTATATATACACGCGAGGCAAAGGTAGCTAATGTACGTACGTGCAAGGTTACGCCCGCGCCGTCCCGTGGACGGGCGGTGGTGTAGATACGTACGTATGTATGCATGGATACATCGAGGCGGTGGGTGCCGCGTCGCCGGCGAGAGGTGGTGGCGGGCGGGGTCCACGCGTTCGTGCGTCGTCAGGCCGGGGGCGGTCAGAGTCTGCCGTAGGTTACGCCGTCGCTTTCCGATCACGTATCGGGAAAGCCTCGGACTCTCGGAGGCCAAGGGAGGATCCTGTGATGCGCCCGCTGTCGGTGCCACTGCCATCGATTCCAGACCTTCGTCGTTGCCGCGGGAAGAACTATGGTGCACACCCAAGGCTGACAGATGGGCCGGGCAGAGCCGTAGAGTAGAGCATTCATGTCCTGACGTGGCGGCTGGCCGGCAGCGAGAGGACCGCAGTACGGATTAAGCCCCCACACGCACTCACTGCGCGACGTGAGCCCGGGTTAAGATTTTTTTTTATTACAACGAGTTAAGAATTATGGCCTCTTTGATTCATAGGACGCCATAGGATTTTTATAGCATCGAAACCTATAGGAAATTTTACTACATTGAGGATCATTTTCTATGATACATTCGCATAGGAATCTTGTAGTACAAACACTGCAGGAAAATAATATGGGGTCTAAACTCATGGAAAAAAAATCCCCTCACACAATCAGAGTAAATTGCTCTTCTCCTAAGATTCATTTAGAGCATCTCCACTCGCCGCCCCCAGTAGGTGTCCGGATCGGCGCCGGAATGGGGGTCTTTGGGGGCTGTCCGGTCGGCACGATGCCATTGGGGACGACCTTCTTCACCCGTCGCCCCCAAACTAAACTCTTAAATAATATTTTATGCAAATCCAATATTTTAGAGTGTAACGTCCCTGATTTTTGGAAAGTGCAAAAATCACAAAAAATTGAAACTTTTTGTTTTCATATTAAACAAGTCACCAGAAACCAAATGAGATGCAAGAAACAAAAGAAAAGAATACACATTCCAATGAAATTGGATTTAGGAATCCAAATTTCCTTTCTTCTTTAAACCCTAAGCCTATTTCAAATCTATTTTTCATTTTAAAGAGAAATTATTTCTTCTTAACAAACCTCTTTACAAACATGTTTTCAGCCCATTTATAACTATGAAAATGCTTATGACATTAAAAATTAGAGAATTACTATCTCTAATATTTTCTCCAAGCCTCCAAAATTGTTTCATGTGAATAAAAATATTTTCATAATGTTGTTCAAATATTATATCAAGTGATAGTCAATAAAGTGTTTATATGAATTATTGTGTTTTTGAAAACAAGTAAAAGACCTTGAAAACTAATATTTACATTTGAAACCACCTCTCTTAATTTTATTAAACCCCAATTATAATTAATTATTATTTTCTATTAAAAATGATTTTTTTACTATCATTAATGTGTTGTAAAACAGCACATACTTGTTTTCATGTGAAAGAGAAAGATTCTATGAAGCTATAGAACCTTGTTTGAGGTTATTTGGAGGTTTTATGTAAAATTTATTAAAGAATTAAAACAGAAAAGAAAAAGGGACAGAACAAATAAAAACAAAAGAAGAAAAGGGCCAGCAACCCGAGGCAGCCCATCTCCCCCGGCCTCCTATCTACCGCTCGCAGCGCAAAGGAAACGAATCCCAGACCAGTACCGCTGCAGCCCGTCCCAATAGCTCCCTCTCTCTCTGATTGGATGACAGGTGGGACCCGCGCGATGTCATGGTGACGTCATCGTCCCCCACCTCCATCCGGGATTCTCGCACACGATCTCTCGCCTGCGCACGATCTCCTCGCCCCGCGCCCGAACAGCCCACCTGAGCCCTCCTTTATATCTCCCCCACTCTCCTCTCCGTTTCCCCCTTTGAACCCCAGTCCGAGACGTCCCCAGGCGGCTGGAATAGCTCACCAGAGTTGAGCAAGACCGCCGCCGTAGATCGTCATTTCCGGCGAAACCTGAGGTCTTCTCTTCCCCTACTTAGTCTCCGATGTTTCCCCGTGATCCCGCGCATCTTTTGATGTTCTGGTTCGGATTCATTACGCGCAGAATCGAGCTCGCCATGCACTTCGAGAGCTCACCGGCGCGGGATCCTCTCCGTCCGCACGGCGCTGCCGTTCTCGGAAGCGAGGAGGTGCACCCAGGACACCATCAAGCTCGCTGTGTCTCGCCGCACCTCCTCGTGGTCTCCCATTGCTCGGAGGACGTCTTCTTCGTCGATGTCATCGGATTTCATCGCCGGAGAACCACCGCGCGCCATTTTCCGGTGAGGTCCCCTCCGTGATCTCCTCTCTCAATCTCTGGCGTTCGATCTATTTTGTACGGTCGAGATTAGATCCCCTAGTGAAGGGGTAAGCAACCGTTGGATCTGGATCCAACGATCCAGATCATAGGACTTAACCACGTCACTGCCCAGTCAGCATTGCCCCGTCAGCGCCACGCAAGCACCCAGTCAGCCTCCGGGACCAACCACAGCCAGCCACGTGGCCTAGCCCTTTTCTGTTTTATTCCGAATAGAAAATCAAATGCAGTTTTGCAGAAAAGCCCCTGCAACTTGAAACCATCATAACTTTTGATCCATAAGCCCAAATTTAGCAAATTTGGACTTTTTGAAATCCCCTAAACATGTAGAAACTTTTGGCACTTTTAAAATTCAAATTGGACAAACTTAAATTGGTTCAAATTTAAATATGCTTATTTTATTAATTCTGACATAATTGAAATTCTACAAACCCAAAAATTGCAAATAAAATATTTTTGGAAACCTTAGGATGTGTACTTTCATACCCTCTGTCCCAAAATAATAATTGAACCAATAAAAATGGAGATTAGAATTTAAATAACCATTTGAGTATTTGGCATCTAGTTTTAATTCTATAAATAATTTCAGTTAGTTTTCTTCTGGAAAATTGTTCCATTTAGTAACCTTAGACCAGAGAAACAAGTACCCAACCTATTTGTGACCAGAGAACCCATTCCATGTAATCTTTGGCATATAAAGCACCCATAGTATTAAGCCATTAATAATTAAGTGTTGTTTGATGGAAACCCTCTTTGGGAAAATTGTGGTGTGATAATTTTGATCAATACCAACACCCATTTTTATGTTGAACTTTTGGACCAGAAACCCCTAGTCCAATACCTTTGGTAAATTTACAAGCCATATTGTAAATTGCTTCAACCCTACTAACCAAAGCCATGAAATGAATCATGTTGATCATGATTTTTTTTAAACCCTTAGACCAAAGCCTGGTGTGATCTTGTGACCAAGACCAATCCTAGGACCATTTCAACAAGTTTGTTTTGGCAATGTGGAAAGCCTTCCTAAAACATCTTAATTCCTTTTTGTACATTGAATTAAGTGTTAAACCCTAAACAATTCACATCCACTTCTTTTGTATATTGAGTGAAGTGGTACTCCTTGACAACTCTTAACCACCAATGGCAAACCCCATGAACAAACACTTAGTTATTTTTGTATACTGAATTATGTGTCAGAACCTTGTCCATGTTAAAACCAATCAAGTTGAATAACTTGTTATGCTTTGTATTGTATATTTTGTTGTTTGGTTTGTATGTTGGTGAATTGCTTGTTTATTGTTATTTATTTGTATTGTTTAGATTGTACGGAGAGCAACCTTTTGTTTTTCAAGAGAGTGTTTCTATACCAACTTCCACAAGGAAAGTGATAATCATGTCCCACTTTTGTTTTCAATTGCATTAGTGTTTTCAATAGTATGCATCATAGGTGATTTATTATTTTCTAAGTATATGCTATGCCCAGAACACCTAGTAGTGTGTAGCCAACCTGAAACCCCTTCTAGGTACTAGTTTAGATATACTAGAATGCTATCACAACTATTGTTGTTACTTGTTGGGTTGTGATGTTTTGAAAATTGAAAATTAACAACCCAATGAAACACCTGGGTGGATTGAACCTTGCTTGGATTATATTGAGTGGCTACTCAGGACCATGTTCATGGTGGTTTAGCCATGAATGTGGGGGTTGTCATCTGAGAGTACACTTGTGGACCACCACCCAGGAATAAAGAGATTTGTAGGTCTTCACTGTATAGTTATCTTCCAGTGCAGCCTTGAGGTAATATGGGCTCTGCCAATATTAAGTAAGTTGTGGGGGTTCATCCTGTTGTATGACATTGGGTGGTAGAATTTTAGGAGTGTCGAGTCATGATGGTATGGTTGAATCCCTCTTCCCAAAGATCTTGTCTCATTCTTCTCTCTCGGGGAGGATGGGTCTCAAGGTGAAAGTGCACAACCTCTGCAGAGTTAAAAACTAAGATCTTAGCCGTGTCCCCGGTTATGGGCCACTTGAGCAGCTATACAGAGTTGGTGCCGAAGGATCTCCTCATCTTTTCTAAATGAAACAAAATATGATAGAAACCATTTATAGGGCACATGGTGGTTTAGCCATGATGCCACAATAAAACTTCATGGTGGTTTAGCCATGACGATTTCTCAAACTTCATGGTGGTTTAGCCATGACGATTTCTCAAACTTCATGGTGGTTTAGCCATGATGACTTTCAAACTTCATGTTGGTTTAGCCATGATGATTTATCAAACTTCATGGTGGTTTAGCCATGATGATTTCTCCAACTTTATGGTGGTATAGCCATGAATGATTGCACAAATGTTTTCATTTGTTTAAAATGATTTACAAATATAGGAAAAATTGCCTTTATGCAAATAGCCCAGACTCCACCAGCCAAATATCATGTAGCTAGTTTATTCCTCAAAAATGCCACCAAACAAGTGTCACTTGCCAGTACATTGTTTGTACTGACTTCCTCCCTCGTGGGGCTGCATATTCCAACGTGCAGATGAATCTGAAGACGAGTGAGGATTTTGTTTAGGATCTCGAGTCTATCGCCAACATGTTCTGCCTGTGGCGCATGAAGTGAAGAAGGCTCATTGAAGATTTTTTTCCCGCTATGTTTACATTGGAACTCTATTATTAGCGATTGTCCATGATGATTATGCCAATTGTAAGACTATTTTATTTCTTATCCACTGGATCAACGATGTAGAATGATGCTATTGCAATGAATATTTCATTTTGTCTTGTATATGCTATTAGAGATCCCGGGAATAGAAGGATACACAGGTGTTCTATCTTTATTAAAAGGTAGGGTGCTACAAAATGGTATCAGAGCATAGTGTTGCCGGTAGGATCGAGACCCTAAGTTTGGATTATAACTAGGAAAATACCCTAGGATTGAAAGTCTACTTTCTTCAAACCTACAGAAATAGAACATCACAGCTTAAATCTTTCTCATATTCTCTCATCTATTAGTCACCTTCAAAATATTCTCCTCTTGTTATAGATGACCTACACCTTGTTTTCCATCAAGCCATGGTTGGTGAAAAATCATGGAGTGAAAGGAATAGTTTTCACATGACCTTTGGTTTCAACATGAAGATCAACACCTCAAGCCATTGAGAGGAGGAATTGAATAAAGTCAAGAAGATATAGATGAGACCACCAATCTAGTTACTTTGTTAGAACAACGTTAACGTGTTAGTGTATTGATCATACAACTGTGTGTTATGATAATACTAGGTTGTTTGTTAAACCTTGATGATTGGATTGACGGATTTTTGTTATGTGTTGTTAGAGGTTGTTTGTCTAATGAATTGCTTTGCTCTGCTATGTTTGGGTAGGAACCTCCTTTAGTCTCCTTCTAAATCTCTACTCATCCATGCTAAACCAAACCAAACCAAACCCTACACCATACCCATTTACCAACCATAGTTAGTTTCTAAATTGGTGTGCAACAACTGACTCGACACCCAAGAGCACCTTTTGAGACAACCATCCAAATTGAGGAATACCAAAGATCTCAGGATTATGTTCATCTGTGTGAAGGAACAATCACATCTATGATCAAGTCACCACCATCCTAAGGAACAACAAGTTTATCAACAAGTGATAATGGACATATAGAGTCTGATTCACATGAGCTAAGTTTTTTGATAGCTTCCTACACCAGAAGGATATATGAAGAAGATGCAACTATTCAACTGGAGGTGCAAATAGTTTACGCAACCCCACTAGATGGAGAAACGATAGATTAGTTCAGGTTGTCTTACAGGTGGGAAACCTTCTGTCAGACAAGTGAGGATGACCAAGTGTTAGATCACGTAGTTCATCAATCTACATGTGGAGAATGATATGGGTGCAGGATGGACTGATCACCATTCCTACTACTCATGTTGTTCACTCTTACTATGTTGGGTTGAAGGAACTATGTTTGCCTTGAGCCTTAGTCGAGTGACGATGATATTAAACCAAAACCATAGAAGGGTTAGATGCAACAATATCCCTATGTTAGGCAAGTGTTGTCGAAACATACTAAACTTCGGTGAGGACAAAGCCAATCTTGGAGTAATCATGAAATGGAAGATATTTCCTACCATGAGAGTTTCGTTAGAAATAGCATGGTGTTTGCATTCAAGGGATACATCAACATGATGAAAGATCACCAAGGAAATGGGAACAAGTTGGTATGGACTGTATCACCGGATTACCTTCAATCAAATCGTAATATGATTCTAATGGGGAAGTGGTTGATCCTCTGACAAAGATATCACACTTTGTGCCAGTAAGGACGACTTAGACCAGTGCTAAGTTGGATTATATATACATAAAGAAGATTGTCTGTCTTCATGGTGTTCCAAAGAGTTTTGTGTCTGATAGGGGTACCCAGTTTACTCCACACTTTTGGAAGAAACTACATGAGTCCTTAGAGACCAGACTGGAGTTCAACACATTGTTTCATTCTCAAAGAGATGGTCAAACTGAGAGGGTGTATCAGGTTTTAGAGGATATGCTGAGAGCGTGTACCTTAGACTATGGATCTAGTTGGGATGACAACATACCATATACAGAATTGTTCCTACAACAGCAGTTATCAAGCTAGTATCTACATGGCACCATTAGAAGCTCTGTATGGGAAGAGAATGCACCACACCTTTGCTATGGAGTGATCTAGGAGAAAGAGATTTCCTTGGTCCTGACATTATCCAAGAAGCTGAAGAGAAGGTTAGACTGACCAAGGACTTCTGATTGACCCAAAGAGTGGCCCCTCAGTGTCAAAGGTAACTCAACAGACTTATTTTGGTCTACAACTCTACCAAAAGGGAAAATTCTACTCAAACCATCTAGAGTAAAGATACACATCAAGCCTTGATAATAGACTCATCCTATCGGAGGTGAATATGGACACATAGATCCTTACATGTTGAAAACATGGATTCAAGATCTCAATTGCCCTCAAGGAGTTGATATATTGCTATACAAGGATATTATGGATGGTGAAGAGAATAGACTCAGCAACCGGAGGAAAAAATAATTTAGACTGCCCACAAAAGTTTCTTTTAATGGTGGTAGCCCACCCAACTTGTGTAAACCCAGTTACCCAAACCTATCTTTCTTTCTAACCTCCCAAATCTCGGGACGAGATTTCTTTTAAGGGTGGTAGTCTGTAACATCCCTGATTTTTGGAAAGTGCAAAAATCACAAAATTTGGAACTTTTTGTTTTCATGTTAAACAAGTCACCAGAAACCAAATGAGATGCAAGAAAAAAAAGAATACACATTCCAATGAATTTGGATTTAGGAATCCAAATTTCCTTTCTTCCTTAAACCCTAAGCCTAGTTCAAATCTATTTTTCAATTTAAAGAGAAATTGTTTCTTCTTACCAAACCTCTTTACAAACATGTTTTCAGCCCATTTATAACTATGAATGTTTATGATATTAAAAATTAGAGAATTACTATCTCTAATATTTTCTCCATGCCTCAAAAATTATTTCATGTGAATAAAAATATTTTCATAATGTTGTTCAAAATTCTATCAAGTGATAGCCAATAAAGTGTTTATATGAATTATTGTGTTTTTGAAAACAAGTAAAAGACCTTGAAAACCAATATTTACATTTGAAACACCTCTCTTAATTTTATTAAACCCAAATTCTAATTAATTATTATTTTCTATTTAAAAATGATTTTTAGTATCATTAAGGCATTATATCTATATTCAAAATTCAATTTTGAAATGTGTTGTACAACAGCACATACTTGTTTTCATGTGAAAGAGAAAGATTTTATGAAGCTATAGAACCTTGTTTGAGGTTATTTGGAGGTTTTATGCAAAAGTTATTAAAGTATTAAAACAGAAAAGAAAAAGGGACAGAACAAATAAAAAACAAAAAAAAGAAAAGGGCCAGCAGCCCGAGGCATCCCATCTCCCCCAGCCTCCTATCTACCGTGCGCAGCGCAAAGGAAACTAAGCCCATCCCAGTACCTATGCTGCCCGTCCCAACAGCTCCCTCTCTCTCTGATTGGATGACAGGTGGGACCCGCGCGATGTCATGGTGACGTCATCGTCCCCCACCTCCGTTCGGGATTCTCGCACACGATCTCTCGCCTGCGCACGATCTCCTTGCCCCGCGCCCGAACAGCCCATATGAGCCCTCCTTTATATCCCCCCACTCTCCTCTCCGTTTCCCCTTTGAACCCCAGTCCGAGATGTCCCCAGGCGGCCGGAATAGCTCATCGGAGTTGAGCAAGACCGCCGCCATAGATCATCATTTCCGGCGAAACCTGAGGTCTTCTCTGTCCCTACTTAGTCTCCGATGTTTCCCCGCGATCCCGCGCATCTTTTGCTATTCTGGTTCGGATTCGTTACGCGCATAATCGAGATCGCCATGCACTTCGAGAGCTCGCCGGCGCGGGATCCTCTCCGCCCGCACGGCGCCGCCGTTCTCGGAAGCGAGGAGGTGCACCGAGGACACCATCAAGCTCGCCGTGTCTCGCCGCACCTCCCCGTGGTCTCCCATTGCTCGGAGGATGTCTTCTTCGTCGACGTCTTCAGATTTCATCGTAGGAGAACCACCACGCACCATTTTCTGGTGAGGTCCCCTCCGGCGATCTCCTCTCTCAATCTCTATCGTTTGATCTATTTTGGACGGTCGAGTTTAGATCCCCTAGTGAAGGGGTAAGCAACCGTTGGATCTGGATCCAACGATCCAGATCATATGACTTAACCACGTCACTGCCCAGTCAGCATTGCCCCGTCAGTACTACGCAAGCACCCAGTCAGCCTCTGGGACCAACTGTAACACATGGGGTGTTACCCTTAGTAGAAAGTGTTTGTTTTCTTTTTGCTTTGCATCACATGCATCACATGCATTGCACCATGTTTCTTCAAAACCACTCAAAATTCAAACCACTTTAAACTTTCACACATGTCCAACATTCCCAATTTAAAAATTGCCAACTCAACCACTCAACTTGTTTTCAAATAGTTTGAAATTGAAATTTATTTAAATTGCTTGTTAATAAAAAAATCCCTTTTGTTAAAACCCTAATGGCAAATTAAATTTCAAATCAATTCCTTCTTATTTGACATGATCAAATTGTGGTTTAAACATTAAAATTCTTGCCAACTATTAAATTCAATAATGTTTGCAAAATTGCTTGAGCTTATTAAATAGAATTTGTTTATTTCCAAAATTCCCAAATCAAACCTTATTTGAAATTCAACTAACCACTTAAAATCAAACTAATATTTCAAAATTTGAAATCAATAACTAACCTTGCTTTTAATTACTGTTTTGCAATTAATAAAAATTATTCATAAATAAACACCCCAAAAATCTTTTCTTATCCCTCTCTCTCCTTCATCCCTTACAAAAAAAAAGAGGAGACAAAGGAAATAACAAAGCAAAAAAAAGAGAGAGAGAGGGTGAGCTGAGAGAGAGACAGCCCACACCCCACAGCCCACCCCAGCCTGCCTCCTTTTGGCCCATACCCCTTCAAGTTGTCGTCTTCCTTCCCTCGACGTCATCCTCTGTACGATCCACGCACCACCGTATGATCATCTCCCCCCTCCTCGTCCGCGCCACGTGGGCGCTGGACCCAGCTGTCAGCCAGCGCGGGTCTCCCCTCCCCGTGTGTAAAAAATTCCTGCTTATCTTTTTCTTTTTCCAGAAAATAGCAGAATAAACCCCAATGTTGTAAATGCAATAACTTTGTCAATACAACTCCCTTTTGGGCAAATAAAATATGCATCCCAATAAAAATTTCATGAACTTTTCAAATATGCCTTTTGTTTTCTGTTTTGAATATTTCAAATGGGTTCAAAATTTCAAATTCAAATAACTCTTATGAATTTGACTAAATCCATAACAAGTTCAAATATATTTCAAATGGCCCATATAAAATATGTTTTCCAACCAAAATTTCATGCTCTTTCCAAATATAACATTTGTTTTCTGTTTTGAACATTTCAAATTGTTTCAAAATTCAAATTCAAACAATTCATTTAAAATTTGATTAATTGTATAACTATTTCAAACTTAATTCAAATCACACAAATAAAATATGTTTTCCATGCCATTTTGAACCACCTTTCCAAATATAAAATTTGTTTCATGTTTTGGATAATTAAAATTGCTTGAATAATTTAAACCTTGTTTAAATCATTTAAACTTGCTAAATTCATAACGTGCTCAAATTAAATTATTTTTGAACTTATAAAATATGTTTTCAAACCACAAAAACATAACCTTTTCAAATATGAATTTGAATTTTTTTTTTTGAGCAAATAAAATCCAAATAATATTCAAACATGAATTAAATTCAATTAAAACTTGTTTAATCTTGTTTAATTCATAATTAAATCATTGTAATTCCTTTTCCAATAATTGAAACATGTAATCCACCTAAAATTTTGTGTTCTAATCAAATATGAACTTTGTTATCTGTTTTGACCAATTAAACTTGATGAAAACAACAAATGCTTGTGTGACACCTTTAAGAAGCCAAAATTCCAAAACTTAATAAGTGAATTTCAAAATGGGTAAACCTTATTTCCAATTGGTTCTATTGTTGTTATTTTGTTGTTTTCCTCATCCATGCATCATACTAAACCACTTTCACCTGTTGGTTAGCTGTAAAACAATTGTTTCAAACATAATTCATGGGCTTTTCATATGCAACTCAAATTGCCTATGGGTCCATTTAAACCTGTTTATCATGTCCACTAGTTTATTCTGATGCATCCTTAAACTTGTCATGCCTCCATATCTTGATCATGCTGGATCTTTTGCCGTAGTAGTAATTGTTGCATCCGGTGTTTGTTCGAGGTTCGTTGCTTCTTCCCGGATAGGACGTTGAGATGATGTGAGCAACGACAAGTGCTGTGGATGTACCTCTACTTGCTGGATTCCAGGCAAGTATACTCACTTGCTGCCAAATGGCTGCCTTTCATCACTTGTTACCGATTCTTTCCGTTGTTCTTATTCTAGCCTTTTGATTCGATGCTGGTGTCTCGATCCTATTATATGTTACCTTGCAGCCATGATATAGCCTTCCTTCCAATTCCTATTAACTGTTGTTTATTTACCCTGTTGGCCCTCGTGTCTTAGTTGCATGCTTAGTGTTGTTTGCGCTCAAGTCTTGTTGTTCCTTTCATATCACATGTTTAGTTGATAGCTGGGTTTCAATTCAATCAACAACTTGTTAATGTTTTGGGTAATAATAATTTGATGATAAGGCACCGGCAGGAGGCCCGGCGTGGTTTTGAAGCCTGCTAGTGTCGACCCTAATAGGAAAAGGGTCTTGTATACCGATCCATGATGAGCGCACTAACCGCATGTGGGAAGCGAGTATGGGCGCCCCCCCTCAATTTGACTCGATTCGCATCTCGTCCAAATCGCCACACTTAGTTCGGGCTTTCCATTTGATGCACGCATATGCAGGTACGAACCCTTGGCGCCAGGGTGGAACTTTTGTAGTCGGCATTTAGGGCGGCGTGGTCTTCCAGTGCTATGAGGGTCCCCTTTTCTTCGTGGGGCTCGATTAGCCGCGCACGCACAGCACGTGGTGCTTTGGGCTTGATGCGAAGCAGAGTTGGGTTGTGTTGAGTACCTCGCTTGGTGGGTTGATCCCCCGTCTGGCGGGTTATTCTTACGTGTACGGCCAAATTGGTGCACCCCTGCAGGGTTAAATCTTCTCGAGAAGCCGCGTTTTCCGCGGTTATGGTTAACTTGGTGAAAGTACTGGCTAACAAGTACTCAGAACAACTTACACCTAACTAATGATACTTGACTAGTAATAGTCTTATTGACACAATAATTTGATCCATCCTTAATCCAACAGTGTGAGTTATCCTTGGGTTGCTTCCTTAGTAGGGGGTAACATTGGATGGGTTTGTTTGGTGAGTAGTTGTAGTTGGTTACGATACGCTATCTTATCCCCCCTCTTTTAGCCGGATGTTATAGTGAGTCTCCGTAGTTGGTTAGTGCAGCCCGCTGTCGCTTATTTGCAATAATCCCTTCCTTTCCGTTGAACCCAAAGTATTTGTATCTTGTGATGACTGGATACGCCGGTATCTTGTGAGTATGGTTTATCCACTTGCCAGTACTTAACCGTACCGACCCACGAATCTTTTTCGTGGCTGCATATTCAACATTGCAGTCAACAGGTTTGAAGTCTGACGACGTTAGCTTGGGAATCCCTCCGGCTTGGCCTGGGCAGGGATTGGACGCTCTCGGTTATCTTCAGGACTCTTAGTCCAATTTGTATCTTGTCCGTAGCCGGAAGCTATGTTGTTCTTCCGCTGTTATTTGGATCTTTGTATTGTATCAGTTGTATCCTTGACTCGTTTGAGTCATCTTGTATATATCCTTTCTGTTGTTGTTGTGGATTATTCGTGAACTGTTGTAATGTTATCACAAGTGGCAACCTGGAATCGGTTATTATGTGGATTTTGGCGGGAATGTTGAAATCTGCATAGTGCCCGATCTCGGGGCGTCACAAATGGTATCAGAGCCTTGGTTCCGATTCCCGATATTGTTTCGATACGAATGGTTATCGAAGCAACGGGTCCGCAAAGCCTGTAGGATAACCTCGCTAACGGTCGTTGTTTCTAGAGTGTCAAAAACTATTTCTGCTAAACTATTTTGGAAACATCTCAATAGGATTCTTGTTTTCTCCTTATCCCTATTCTATTTCCCCTCCCATCTTATTTGTTTTGGAGTCTTCCCCCCTTGTCTATCTTTCAAAGTGTTAAGGATCCTACGTGGGTGGACGTTTTCTGAGCCTTTAACCTAATAGGTTCGATCATCCGAAGATTCCTGGTGGAAGAACATCGTCATCACCCCGAGCAAGAATCCCTTGTTAGTGGTGTCGAGGAGATCAACTGGAAGCACGAAGAATCGATAGTCGAACTTCTTTCCCCTCCCAGGTTAGCAGGTGGATTGCGAGGGCGCAATCCCTTGTTAGTGGTGTCGTCTGTAACACCTGGGGTGTTACCCTTAGTAGAAAGTGTTTGTTTTATTTTTGCTTTGCATCACATGCATCACATGCATTGCACCATGTTTCTTCAAAACCACTCAAAATTCAAACCACTTTAAACTTTCACACATGTCCAACATTCCCAATTTAAAAATTGCCAACTCAACCACTCAACTTGTTTTCAAATAGTTTGAAATTGAAATTTATTTAAATTGCTTGTTAATAAAAAAATTCCCTTTTGTTAAAACCCTAATGGCAAATTAAATTTAAAATCAATTCCTTCTTATTTGACATGATCAAATTGTGGTTTAAACATTAAAATTCTTGCCAACTATTAAATTCAATAATGTTTGCAAAATTGCTTGAGCTTATTAAATAGAATTTGTTTATTTCCAAAATTCCCAAATCAAACCTTATTTGAAATTCAACTAACCACTTAAAATCAAACTAATATTTCAAATTTTGAAATCAATAACTAACCTTGCTTTTAATTACTGTTTTGCAATTAATAAAAATTATTCATAAATAAACACCCCAAAAATCTTTTCTTATCCCTCTCTCTCCTTCATCCCTTACAAAAAAAAAGAGGAGACAAAGGAAATAACAAAGCAAAAAAAAAAAGAGAGAGAGGGTGAGCTGAGAGAGAGAGCCCACACCCCACAGCCCACCCCAGCCTGCCTCCTTTTGGCCCATACCCCTTCAAGTTGTCGTCTTCCTTCCCTCGACGTCATCCTCTGTACGATCCACGCACCACCGTATGATCATCTCCCCCCTCCTCGTCCGCGCCACGCGGGCGCTGGACCCAGCTGTCAGCCAGCGCGGGTCTCCCCTCCCCGTGTGTAAAAAATTCCTGCTTATCTTTTTCTTTTTCCAGAAAATAGCAGAATAAACCCCAATGTTGTAAATGCAATAACTTTGTCAATACAACTCCCTTTTGGGAAAATAAAATATGCATCCCAATAAAAATTTCATGAACTTTTCAAATATGCCTTTTGTTTTCTGTTTTGAATATTTCAAATGGGTTCAAAATTTCAAATTCAAATAACTCTTATGAATTTGACTAAATCCATAACAAGTTCAAATATATTTCAAATGGCCCATATAAAATATGTTTTCCAACCAAAATTTCATGCTCTTTCCAAATATAACATTTGTTTTCTGTTTTGAACATTTCAAATTGTTTCAAAATTCAAATTCAAACAATTCATTTAAAATTTGATTAATTGTATAACTATTTCAAACTTAATTCAAATCACACAAATAAAATATGTTTTCCATGCCATTTTGAACCACCTTTCCAAATATAAAATTTGTTTCATGTTTTGGATAATTAAAATTGCTTGAATAATTTAAACCTTGTTTAAATCATTTAAATTTGCTAAATTCATAACTTGCTCAAATTAAATTATTTTTGAACTTATAAAATATGTTTTCAAACCACAAAAACATAACCTTTTCAAATATGAATTTGAATTTTTTTTTTTGAGCAAATAAAATCCAAATAATATTCAAACATGAATTAAATTCAATTAAAACTTGTTTAATCTTGTTTAATTCATAATTAAATCATTGTAATTCCTTTTCCAATAATTGAAACATGTAATCCACCTAAAATTTTGTGTTCTAATCAAATATGAACTTTGTTATCTGTTTTGACCAATTAAACTTGATGAAAACAACAAATGCTTGTGTGACACCTTTAAGAAGCCAAAATTCCAAAACTTAATAAGTGAATTTCAAAATGGGTAAACCTTATTTCCAATTGGTTCTATTGTTGTTATTTTGTTGTTTTCCTCATCCATGCATCATACTAAACCACTTTCACCTGTTGGTTAGCTGTAAAACAATTGTTTCAAACATAATTCATGGGCTTTTCATATGCAACTCAAATTGCCTATGGGTCCATTTAAACCTGTTTATCATGTCCACTAGTTTATTCTGATGCATCCTTAAACTTGTCATGCCTCCATATCTTGATCATGCTGGATCTTTTGCCGTAGTAGTAATTGTTGCATCCGGTGTTTGTTCGAGGTTCGTTGCTTCTTCCCGGATAGGACGTTGAGATGATGTGAGCAACGACAAGTGCTGTGGATGTACCTCTACTTGCTGGATTCCAGGCAAGTATACTCACTTGCTGCCAAATGGCTGCCTTTCATCACTTGTTACCGATTCTTTCCGTTGTTCTTATTCTAGCCTTTTGATTCGATGCTGGTGTCTCGATCCTATTATATGTTACCTTGCAGCCATGATATAGCCTTCCTTCCAATTCCTATTAACTGTTGTTTATTTACCCTGTTGGCCCTCGTGTCTTAGTTGCATGCTTAGTGTTGTTTGCGCTCAAGTCTTGTTGTTCCTTTCATATCACATGTTTAGTTGATAGCTGGGTTTCAATTCAATCAACAACTTGTTAATGTTTTGGGTAATAATAATTTGATGATAAGGCACCGGCAGGAGGCCCGGCGTGGTTTTGAAGCCTGCTAGTGTCGACCCTAATAGGAAAAGGGTCTTGTATACCGATCCATGATGAGCGCACTAACCGCATGTGGGAAGCGAGTATGGGCGCCCCCCTCAATTTGACTCGATTCGCATCTCGTCCAAATCGCCACACTTAGTTCGGGCTTTCCATTTGATGCACGCATATGCAGGTACGAACCCTTGGCGCCAGGGTGGAACTTTTGTAGTCGGCATTTAGGGCGGCGTGGTCTTCCAGTGCTATGAGGGTCCCCTTTTCTTCGTGGGGCTCGATTAGCCGCGCACGCACAGCACGTGGTGCTTTGGGCTTGATGCGAAGCAGAGTTGGGTTGTGTTGAGTACCTCGCTTGGTGGGTTGATCCCCCGTCTGGCGGGTTATTCTTACGTGTACGGCCAAATTGGTGCACCCCTGCAGGGTTAAATCTTCTCGAGAAGCCGCGTTTTCCGCGGTTATGGTTAACTTGGTGAAAGTACTGGCTAACAAGTACTCAGAACAACTTACACCTAACTAATGATACTTGACTAGTAATAGTCTTATTGACACAATAATTTGATCCATCCTTAATCCAACAGTGTGAGTTATCCTTGGGTTGCTTCCTTAGTAGGGGGTAACATTGGATGGGTTTGTTTGGTGAGTAGTTGTAGTTGGTTACGATACGCTATCTTATCCCCCCTCTTTTAGCCGGATGTTATAGTGAGTCTCCGTAGTTGGTTAGTGCAGCCCGCTGTCGCTTATTTGCAATAATCCCTTCCTTTCCGTTGAACCCAAAGTATTTGTATCTTGTGATGACTGGATACGCCGGTATCTTGTGAGTATGGTTTATCCACTTGCCAGTACTTAACCGTACCGACCCACGAATCTTTTTCGTGGCTGCATATTCAACATTGCAGTCAACAGGTTTGAAGTCTGACGACGTTAGCTTGGGAATCCCTCCGGCTTGGCCTGGGCAGGGATTGGACGCTCTCGGTTATCTTCAGGACTCTTAGTCCAATTTGTATCTTGTCCGTAGCCGGAAGCTATGTTGTTCTTCCGCTGTTATTTGGATCTTTGTATTGTATCAGTTGTATCCTTGACTCGTTTGAGTCATCTTGTATATATCCTTTCTGTTGTTGTTGTGGATTATTCGTGAACTGTTGTAATGTTATCACAAGTGGCAACCTGGAATCGGTTATTATGTGGATTTTGGCGGGAATGTTGAAATCTGCATAGTGCCCGATCTCGGGGCGTCACAAATGGTATCAGAGCCTTGGTTCCGATTCCCGATATTGTTTCGATACGAATGGTTATCGAAGCAACGGGTCCGCAAAGCCTGTAGGATAACCTCGCTAACGGTCGTTGTTTCTAGAGTGTCAAAAACTATTTCTGCTAAACTATTTTGGAAACATCTCAATAGGATTCTTGTTTTCTCCTTATCCCTATTCTATTTCCCCTCCCATCTTATTTGTTTTGGAGTCTTCCCCCCTTGTCTATCTTTCAAAGTGTTAAGGATCCTACGTGGGTGGACGTTTTCTGAGCCTTTAACCTAATAGGTTCGATCATCCGAAGATTCCTGGTGGAAGAACATCGTCATCACCCCGAGCAAGAATCCCTTGTTAGTGGTGTCGAGGAGATCAACTGGAAGCACGAAGAATCGATAGTCGAACTTCTTTCCCCTCCCAGGTTAGCAGGTGGATTGCGAGGGCGCAATCCCTTGTTAGTGGTGTCGTCTGTAACACATGGGGTGTTACCCTTAGTAGAAAGTGTTTGTTTTCTTTTTGCTTTGCATCACATGCATCACATGCATTGCACCATGTTTCTTCAAAACCACTCAAAATTCAAACCACTTTAAACTTTCACACATGTCCAACATTCCCAATTTAAAAATTGCCAACTCAACCACTCAACTTGTTTTCAAATAGTTTGAAATTGAAATTTATTTAAATTGCTTGTTAATAAAAAATTTCCCTTTTGTTAAAACCCTAATGAAAAATTAAATTTCAAAGCAATTCCTTCTTATTTGACACGATCAAATTGTGGTTTAAACATTAAAATTCTTGCCAACTATTAAATTCAATAATGTTTGCAAAATTGCTTGAGCTTATTAAATAGAATTTGTTTATTTCCAAAATTCCCAAATCAAACCTTATTTGAAATTCAACTAACCACTTAAAATCAAACTAATATTTCAAATTTTGAAATCAATAACTAACCTTGCTTTTAATTACTGTTTTGCAATTAATAAAAATTATTCATAAATAAACACCCCAAAAATCTCTTCTTGTCCCTCTCTCTCCTTCATCCCTTACAAAAAAAAAGAGGAGACAAAGGAAATAACAAAGAAAAAAAAAGAGAGAGAGGGTGAGCTGAGAGAGAGACATCCCACACCCCATAGCCCACCCCAGCCTGCCTCCTTTTGGCCCATACCCCTTCAAGTTGTCGTCTTCCTTCCCTCGACGTCATCCTCTGTACGATCCACGCACCACCGTATGATCATCTCCCCCCTCCTCGTCCGTGCCACGCGGGCGCTGGACCCAGCTGTCAGCCAGCGCGGGTCTCCCCTCCCCGTGTGTAAAAAATTCCTGCTTATCTTTTTCTTTTTCCAGAAAATAGCAGAATAAACCCCAATGTTGTAAATGCAATAACTTTGTCAATACAACTCCCTTTTGGGCAAATAAAATATGCATCCCAATCAAAATTTCATGAACTTTTCAAATATGCCTTTTGTTTTCTGTTTTGAATATTTCAAATGGGTTAAAAATTTCAAATTCAAATAACTCTTATGAATTTGACTAAATCCATAACAAGTTCAAATATATTTCAAATGGCCCATATAAAATATGTTTTCCAACCAAAATTTCATGCTCTTTCCAAATATAACATTTGTTTTCTGTTTTGAACATTTCAAATTGTTTCAAAATTCAAATTCAAACAATTCATTTAAAATTTGATTAATTGCATAACTATTTCAAACTTAATTCAAATCACACAAATAAAATATGTTTTCCATGCCATTTTGAACCACCTTTCCAAATATAAAATTTGTTTCATGTTTTGGATAATTAAAATTGCTTGAATAATTTAAACCTTGTTTAAATCATTTAAATTTGCTAAATTCATAACTTTCTCAAATTAAATTATTTTTGAACTTATAAAATATGTTTTCAAACCAGAAAAACATAACCTTTTCAAATATGAATTTGAATTTATGTTTTGAGCAAATAAAATCCAAATAATATTCAAACATGAATTAAATTCAATTAAAACTTGTTTAATCTTGTTTAATTCATAATTAAATCATTGTAATTCCTTTTCCAATAATTGAAACATGTAATCCACCTAAAATTTTGTGTTCTAATCAAATATGAACTTTGTTATCTGTTTTGACCAATTAAACTTGATGAAAACAACAAATGCTTGTGTGACACCTTTAAGAAGCCAAAATTCCAAAACTTAATAAGTGAATTTCAAAATGGGTAAACCTTATTTCCAATTGGTTCTATTGTTGTTATTTTGTTGTTTTCCTCATCCATGCATCATACTAAACCACTTTCACCTGTTGGTTAGCTGTAAAACAATTGTTTCAAACATAATTCATGGGCTTTTCATATGCAACTCAAATTGCCTATGGGTCCATTTAAACCTGTTTATCATGTCCACTAGTTTATTCTGATGCATCCTTAAACTTGTCATGCATCCATATCTTGATCATGCTGGATCTTTTGCCGTAGTAGTAATTGTTGCATCCGGTGTTTGTTCGAGGTTCGTTGCTTCTTCCCGGATAGGACGTTGAGATGATGTGAGCAACGACAAGTGCTGTGGATGTACCTCTACTTGCTGGATTCCAGGCAAGTATACTCACTTGCTGCCAAATGGCTGCCTTTCATCACTTGTTACCGATTCTTTCCGTTGTTCTTATTCTAGCCTTTTGATTCGATGCTGGTGTCTCGATCCTATTATATGTTACCTTGCAGCCATGATATAGCCTTCCTTCCAATTCCTATTAACTGTTGTTTATTTACCCTGTTGGCCCTCGTGTCTTAGTTGCATGCTTAGTGTTGTTTGCGCTCAAGTCTTGTTGTTCCTTTCATATCACATGTTTAGTTGATAGCTGGGTTTCAATTCAATCAACAACTTGTTAATGTTTTGGGTAATAATAATTTGATGATAAGGCACCGGCAGGAGGCCCGGCGTGGTTTTGAAGCCTGCTAGTGTCGACCCTAATAGGAAAAGGGTCTTGTCTACCGATCCATGATGAGCGCACTAACCGCATGTGGGAAGCGAGTATGGGCGCCCCCCTCAATTTGACTCGATTCGCATCTCGTCCAAATCGCCACACTTAGTTCGGGCTTTCCATTTGATGCACACATATGCAGGTACGAACCCTTGGCGCCAGGGTGGAACTTTTGTAGTCGGCATTTAGGGCGGCGTGGTCTTCCAGTGCTATGAGGGTCCCCTTTTCTTCGTGGGGCTCGATTAGCCGCGCACGCACAGCACGTGGTGCTTTGGGCTTGATGCGAAGCAGAGTTGGGTTGTGTTGAGTACCTCGCTTGGTGGGTTGATCCCCCGTCTGGCGGGTTATTCTTACGTGTACGGCCAAATTGGTGCACCCCTGCAGGGTTAAATCTTCTCGAGAAGCCGCGTTTTCCGCGGTTATGGTTAACTTGGTGAAAGTACTGGCTAACAAGTACTCAGAACAACTTACACCTAACTAATGATACTTGACTAGTAATAGTCTTATTGACACAATAATTTGATCCATCCTTAATCCAACAGTGTGAGTTATCCTTGGGTTGCTTCCTTAGTAGGGGGTAACATTGGATGGGTTTGTTTGGTGAGTAGTTGTAGTTGGTTACGATACGCTATCTTATCCCCCCTCTTTTAGCCGGATGTTATAGTGAGTCTCCGTAGTTGGTTAGTGCAGCCCGCTGTCGCTTATTTGCAATAATCCCTTCCTTTCCGTTGAACCCAAAGTATTTGTATCTTGTGATGACTGGATACGCCGGTATCTTGTGAGTATGGTTTATCCACTTGCCAGTACTTAACCGTACCGACCCACGAATCTTTTTCGTGGCTGCATATTCAACATTGCAGTCAACAGGTTTGAAGTCTGACGACGTTAGCTTGGGAATCCCTCCGGCTTGGCCTGGGCAGGGATTGGACGCTCTCGGTTATCTTCAGGACTCTTAGTCCAATTTGTATCTTGTCCGTAGCCGGAAGCTATGTTGTTCTTCCGCTGTTATTTGGATCTTTGTATTGTATCAGTTGTATCCTTGACTCGTTTGAGTCATCTTGTATATATCCTTTCTGTTGTTGTTGTGGATTATTCGTGAACTGTTGTAATGTTATCACAAGTGGCAACCTGGAATCGGTTATTATGTGGATTTTGGCGGGAATGCTGAAATCTGCATAGTGCCCGATCTCGGGGCGTCACACCAACGACAGCTAGCCACGTGGCCTAGCCCTTTTTCAGTTTTATTCCTAACAGAAAATCAAATGTAGTTTCATAGAAAAGCCCCTGCAACTTGCAACCATCATAATTTTTGATCCATAAGCCCAAATTTAACATGTAGAAACTTTTGGCACTTTTGGAATCCCCTGAAATCCCCTGAAATCCATAAGCCCAAATTTTGGAAATCCCCTGAACATGTAGAAACTTTTGGCACTTTTAAAATTCAATTTGGACAAACTTAAATTGGTTCAAATTTAAATATGCTTGTTTGATGAATTATGGCATAATTCAAATTCTACAAACTCAAAAATTGCAAATAAAATATTTTTGGAATCCTTAGGATGTGTACTTTCATACCCTCTGTCCCAAAATAATAATTGAACCAATAAAAATGGAGATTAGAATTTAAATAACCATTTCAGTATTTGGCATCTAGTTTTAATTCTATAAATAATTTCAATTAGTTTTCTTCTGGAAAATTGTTCCATTTAGTAACGTTAGACCAGAGTAACCAGTACCCAACCTATTTGTGACTAGAGAACCCATTCCATGTAATTTTTAGCATATAAACCATCCATAGTATTAAGCCATTAATAATTAAGTGTTGTTTGATGGAAACCCCCTTTAGGAAAATTGTGGTGTGATAATTTTGATCAAAACCAACACCCATTTATATGTTGAACTTTTGGAAATTAACTTTTGGACCAGAAACCCCTAGTCTAATACCTCTGGTAAATTTACAAGCCATATTGTAAATTTCTTCAACCCTACTAACCAAAGCCATGAAATGGATCATGTTGATCATGATTTTGTTTTCTAAAACCCTTAGACCAAAGCCTGGTGTGATCTTGTGACCAAGACCAACTTTAGGACCCTTTCAACAAGTTTGTTTTGGCAATGTGCAAAGCCTGACCTAAAACATCTTAATTCCTTTTTATACATTGAATTAAGTGTTAAACCCTAAACAATTTCACATCCACTTATTTTGTATATTGAGTGAAGTGATTGTCGGATATATACTGAATAGGGGTATAGAAGATGGTAGACAAAGAGCCGGACTACCAGGGTGGCCTACATGGTAATGGGCTTAGGTCCATTGGGCGGCCCAGTAGTCCGACGCGCAGAAGCCGGATTCTAGAAGAACCCGGATCACGGCCCACGTGATCTGGCTTGGAGGAGAAGACGGATTCCTTGCTTTCCAAGTTACAAGTTAACGTAGTCTTCTAGGTTTCCTATTCTGTAAGCCCTAATCCGGCTATTATATAAAGCCGGACGGGAGATAGATTAAACAAGTGAAGTACAAGTTAAGTTAGACACAAGTTCAAGCTCTACGCAACTCGCCGAGAAGCTCATCCTCGCCGAGAAGCTAGATCTACATCCTCACATTGTAACCCTGATTTACGGGCTTTAGTCCCAATTAGTGAGAAGTGCAGGAGTAGGTACGCCGTACTGTCGCGACGTACCGAACCTGGGTAAAATCCCGTGTTCTGTGTTACTACGCTATCCCGTTACCCCACGTCTCTACCGTAGTCTCATGGCACCCCTGTCTATGAAAACTACTACGATGTCTCGACAGTTGGCACCCACCGTGGGGCAAACGACGTCAGGCGTGAAATTCCGATCTGGGATACTCGGCGGAATTGGAAGATTGATCACTGTCGGAAGCCTGGAGTTCGACGACGATGTCGGGCGCTTCCTCGACAACGGATCCTACATACCGGCGCAAAACCACCTGGTAAGTGCCTGCGTGTTACCGATCGGATCTGCTAACATCTTTATCGGACTAACTGCAGAGGCAATGGGGTTTTGCGGTGGAAGCAAATTTATCCCACCCGCCCTATACCCAGTCGAAGACGACTATGATGCCGGATTCTGCTCAGATCGCCGACAAAAAAGTGATACACACTTTATCGGCATGGTGCAATCCGAAATCGCTGAAAACACGGATGACGGAAATCCCGTGCAAGAGGCAGATAACAACCTACCCGTCATAGAGACGGAAGAAGAAACACCCGTCACAGAGGCGGAAGATCCGACATCCGTCAACAAGACGATGAACTCGGAAGCAGAGTCCGTGCTTGCCGCCATTGATGCGAGGTTGGAGTCGGAAACCGGATCGGATAACTTCGACTCCGAAGACGAAGACGAGGATGCCTTCGTAAGAAAGGTTAAGTCCTTTCAAGAGGGATTCCATGAAGTGCTAATGGCAAAACCAGCTGATACAACGGGTGCCGGCAGCCAGGAAAGCCCTAAAACCCCTCCGCCGGTGGAAGAAAGAGAAGACGGAGAAACTTCTCCGATATTCCCCAATGTTAAGGAGATGACAGAAGATGAGCCTGTCAAAAAACCTCCTTCTTCCAAGAAAAAGCACCGTGCTTCTAAAAAACTCCAATACAAACTCCGGAAGAAAAAATCAGCCGATCTCGCTGATGAAAACCTGGAAGTTGGAGATATTAGCGGCGCAAAGCCCGCGGAAAAGAAATCTAAGGAAATCACTGCTCCGCCAATGACAGAACTGGAAGAGCAAGAGCTATTACAAACACCAGTGGGACCAGATGAACCCCCTGAGATGCTGGAAGCCAGGAGACAAGCTTTTCAACGGCAACAGCAACATCTGCTTAGATCTCGGCAACATCTCCAACAAACCCATAATGACATCAAAGTCATGAAGGAAGAAATAGAGGAGTACGAGAGAAAGCATAGATCTGCCTTAAAACCTACTAGGTTACCCGGAATCGCAAGACCGGAAGAACTGCCGCCAAAAGAAAGGTTCTATAACCCATCTTGGCAAAAGCAGTTAAACGGCAAAGATGCCAAGGGCGAACCAATATACAAAACCGCAGCAGAAAACGCGGAAGCAGCGTTCGCCATCCTAAACAATGATCTGTACTCCAACGGGGAAAAACTCCAAGGGGTGTATGCTTTCTTAGGAAAAGCATTACAGCAGCAGCAGCGAGGCCAAGAACGATCAGGGAGGCTGCATGATAATTCCGCTCTCTGCAAAACAGCTACTTGCGCTGCTGGAGCACCTGGACCGGAAGAACCCGGAGATTCGGATAAAAAAGAGGATCCGAGAAAAGACAGGAAAAACCCAGACAACCGGGACGCAACGTATAGAATCGGACCTCATCTCCCGAAAGATGGATATAAACCACACGATCGGGAAGACAAACACCGGAATGACGGCAAAATAATGCCACCTCCGAGAAACCCAGCTGAAAAAGCTGGAAGATATGATATACCTCACAGACGTGAAAGATCCCGGACACCTCCTAAGGATAAGGAAAGGCATAGAAGCAGAACTCCGCCTAAAGGACGTGAACACGGAAGGGATAGAGATAACCTCGGAAAAGCGCGTCCGCGCAACAATGGAAAAGAAAGGAGCAGATCCCCTTCTGTCCATTCACCTGGGAGATATTCTGCACACATTGATAGAGCAGAAAAGGATGATCTATACTTTGGTCCTAAGTGTTTTACTGACAGGATCCGAAGGATAACCCTGCATTCTGGCTTCGCCAAAGTTGGTCCAAACTACCAAAAATATACCGGCAGCACAAACCCGGATACCTGGCTCTCAGATTATTATACAGCCGTCCAAATCAACAATGGGACAGACCTGGAAGCTGTCAAGTTTCTTCCCCTAATGTTGTTAGACGGAGCCAGAGATTGGATCAATGGTTTACCATCAAGAAATGTCGACAGCTGGGATGATATGGCTAGAGTATTCACTCAGCATTTTCGGGGAACATACAAACGCCCAAATAGCATCAACCAGCTGAACCGTTGCACCCAATTTGAGGACGAACCATACGTGGATTTCATCTCCAGATGGACTGCAATGAAGAATAGTTGCTCTGGAGTAACTGACGTACAAGCAATGCATGCTTTCGTCAATGGCCTAAAACCCGGACTTGTACCGTTCATGGTTGGTTCTAAACAGCACAAAGATCTCGGATCTATGCTTACAACCGCTAATGAGCATGCTGCAGCCGAAGATGATATCAGAGCAAGAGGAGGCAATATTGAGTCACTAATACTCGCCAAGAAAACCCCTCGTTCTGACAAAAAAGGAACTCCAGAGTCAACGACAAAGCCCAAGGAGGTCAACATAGCCTTTGGAGGAGAAAAGGTGAATAAGTGGAAAGGCCGCAGTCCAGATCCAATCAATTACACTCCCGAAGAATGGGAGAGAATTAAGTCGGAACCCTGCGTCCACCACTCGCAATTTGGGAAACCAACCCACACAAACGCGCAATGCCGGCTAAACAAGCATATGAAAGGCAATGCAGGATCCGGAAATAAAGGGAAGGGTTCCAAAAGGAAACCTGCCAAACAAAAGCCAGAAGCTGAAAAAGAAGACAGTGAATCGGACACTGATGACAAAATCCAAGAACAACAGCGAAAGGGCGAACCCAAATTTCCGAGAGTTGACGGAGAAGCAATGTTAACTTTCTTAGCAACCCCGTCAGCAAAGGTGGCCAAAAGAACACTTCGAGAAATAAACGCGGTTGTTCCGGCAACCCCAAAATTCTTGAAGTACTCCAACACACCAATAATCTGGGATCAGTCTGATCATCCCGGAAATATCCCTGAACCCGGCACACAAGCTCTTGTTGTCAGCCCTATTGTTCAAAACACTAGGCTAAGAAGAGTGCTGATGGACGGAGGATCCAACATTAATATAATGTACCTGGATACACTGAAGCACTTGAAGATCTCCGAGTCCCAGCTCAACTACAGCAATATACGCTTCCATGGCATTGTTCCTGGCAGGCAAGCACGATCCCTAGGAGAAATTTCCCTAGATGTCACCTTCGGAGATAAAGATCATTTCCGGCAGGAAAAAGTATCCTTCGAAGTAGTGCCGTTCGAAAGCGTGTATCACGCAATACTCGGACGTCCAGCTTTCGCCAAATTCATGGCAAGATCCTGTTATATCTATAACAAGCTGAAAATGCCAGGACCCAAAGGAGGAGTAATCACCATAGCCGGTGATTTCAAGCTGGCAAATGAGTTGGAAAAAGAAAACGCCCTTTGCGCTCAGAGAGTTATAGCAAAGGAGGAACTGAAGGAATTAGCCAAGGAGGTATCGCCGAAAGAAATGCCGGCAGGAAAAGAAACTCGGAAGCCAACAGATAGTTTCAAGGCGTCCGAGAATACAAGACAGGTAATCCTAGATCCCAAAGATCCGACAAAATTTGTCGTCGTAGGGACTGGGATGACCGACAAATAGGAAGGCGAGCTCATCAAGTTCCTCCGTGAGAACTGGGATATTTTTGCCTGGTGTCCAGCTGACATGCCAGGCGTACCCAGGGAACTTGCTGAGCACCAACTCAAGGTTATTCCTGGATCAAAACCCGTCAAACAAGGTCTCCGTCGATTTGACGGAAGAAGACGGAAGGCTATTGGCAAGGAAATTATCCGGCTTTTAGCAGCGGATTTCATCAAGGAAGTAATCCATACTGATTGGTCCGCAAATCCGGTCCTAGTACCGAAGAAAGACACCACTGCTCTTAGAATGTGTATAGATTACACAGGATTGAACAAGTTGTGTCCGAAAGATAGGTTCGCGTTACCGCGAATCGATCAAATAATAGATGCCACTGCAGGCTCCGAGCTTTTATGCTTTTTGGATGCATACTCCGGGTACCACCAAATACGCATGAAAAAGGAAGATCAAATCAAGACTTCTTTTATAACCCCGTATGGGACGTACTATTACATAACCATGCCTTTTGGCCTGAAGAACGCAGGTGCAACCTACCAGCGTTGCATGCAACGCTGTTTGCATAGTCAAATTGGCAGAAACGTTCATGTTTACGTGGACGATATCGCTGTCGTAACCAAGGAAAAAGATACACTCCTTGAGGATTTGCGAGAAACTTTCGAAAACTTACGCACTTACAAGATGAAGTTAAATCCATCTAAGTGCGTATTCGGGGTTCCCTCAGGAAAACTTCTGGGTTTCATTGTTTCCCACAGAGGAATAGAAGTTAACCCGGAAAAGATCAAGGCAATCTTGAACATCTCAAAACCTACATGTGTAAAAGATGTCCAAAGATTGACGGGTTCCGCCGCAGCCGTCAGCAGATTTATCAGTTGGCTGGGGGCTAAAACCTTACCACTCTACAAGCTGCTGAAAAAATTCGACAAAGTCAAGTGGATTGCGGAAGCCTGGGAACGTCTAGAAAGTTATGTACCCTTCCATACTTAGTTCAATTCTATGTAAACATCTTTTGAGATCATGAAATAAAGTTGTCGGAATGCTGTCATCCATATTCTTTATAAGTGCAAGGTGTTTCCGCCTCATCTATTTCCCAATGATCTTACAAATTGCTCAACGTTAACCCGAATTGTGCTTGCGTACTCGGTGTTACAAAACTGAATGATTTTTCGGCCTGTTAACGGCTAAGGGAAACTTGAATTGCCTGTGTGCCCAAGTTTCACCTAAAACTTTCCTTGATTTCTCTAAGTCTTATCTGATTGTGTGCGTGTTGGGTTACTGGAACTAGTTAGTAAAAATGCCTTTAGCATGGTCCATGTTTCCGAGTTTCAAAACTGCTTGGTTCGTCCCCAGTTACTCGGCATGAAGATTCATATTGCTATTTGAGCCATTTCAAACACTAAGGACAGTTAAAACATACACACCAGAGAACTTAGAAGATAAAGGAATGATAAAACCCAAAAAACTTGCAAAGAATTTCATAATTTAAACTGCAAAAGACGGAAGTTTCATTCATACAAAAGAAGCATTACATTTTGTATTACATTAAAAGAACAGTAATGCTCCTATTGTTTACTTTTTCTATCCAGGTTCCAGGTAACCCTTCAAGAATCTGATTCCTCCTCGCTGCTTTCATTTTCGGGGATTGGAGGGATCTCCTCTTCTGGATAATTGACGGCGATATTCACCATGGAGGCAATCTGGGTGGCGTGGCCTTTGACTTCACCAAAGATGGTGTTTCGCTGAATATCCGTGTATCCTTGAGGGACACCGGACGCCACACGCCAGGATTTGGCTGTGGGGTAGTGCATGCGCATGAGGCCAAGAGCCATGCGCGCACCACCCCGTGCAGCGGAGCGAAGAAGTGATTCTTTGGCCTCCGCCACCTCCATGATGGCACCCGGAAGTTTTTCAATCTCCGAGCATTCCCCAGATTTTTCGGGAAGAAACTTGTCTACCAGCTGCGTTGCAGCAGCCTTGATCAAATTCCATGTCTCCCCGAAAGCTCGGATGCCTGCAATCCGAGTGCCATCTGGGATATCGCCTGTTTTTTCCAATAAAACACATAAAAAGGTTAGACGAAAAAACAGAGCAAGCAAAACATGGAAAGACGACAAATGAGTAAGAGATTTACCGATGAGCTTATCGATCTCGGAAACTTCTTCCAGGCGAAGGTTCAAAGCGTCGGTCAAATCCTGAATGGTGGATTTGTCCTTCTCCGCCTGCTCGGAAGCCTTGGAATTAGAAACTCCAAGGGCCAGATTACTGGCTTCCAAGTCTTGTTGTGCTTTCACAAGGTTCTTGTGAAGCTCAACATTCTCCTTGCGGAGAATTTCGGCATTGCCAGAATCTTCTGCTGCTTGTTTAGCCTGAGCTAATGCAGCTGAAAAGCAAGGGAAAAATCCGAGTTAGCCAGCTTCTCGGAAAAAACTTAGGCAAATAATTGAATCGGAAATTTCAGAAGGAAAATGTTTACCTTGTGTTTCCGACAGTGCGAGTTTAGCTGACTCCAGCTCTGCTTCCCTTTCTTCAAGAATAGAGAGAAGACTTCTAACTTCTTTGTTCTTGATGGTAAGCTTATTGAAAACTTCCCTGTTGATGGCTTCGGAGGTTTGCTGAAACATAGCAAGGGGAAGAATGAGTACAAAAAGCATCAAAGCAAAAAGCACGCATTTTAATTAATGCTTGGGGGCTAGAGTTATATACCTGGCTCATGCGCTGCAAACCTGCCAAGTTTTCTTTGAACTCTTTCGCGTATTCCGCGAAGAGATTCCCGGCTGCGTCCAAGCCGTCATTGATAGCTTTGAAATCCTTGTCAAAGGTGGGAATTTCCTCGTCGAAAGTCCGAGGTAATTTTCCCACCTCTGGAGCCGCCCTTTCCCTCGTGTCCGTGTCGGACACAATGGGCTGGCTGGGCTCTGGGGGCTTGGTGGTGGGGGTTGCAGTAGGCTCTTCCGCCATTGTGCTTGGCGTGTCCGGGGCGACGGCGGGAGAAGGTTGGCTGCCTCGGCTGGAAGAAACCTTGTGTTTCTTCAGCTTCTTCGGCTTCAGGGTGGAAGGTGACAGGCTAAAAACATAAAAACCCGGAAAAGGTTAAAACACCGGAGATGGATGAAAAAAGTTCCCATAAAAGAAAAATCCAGAAGAAAATAACCTGGAAGTGGCGACGGGGATTCCGTCAAGATCGATAATTTCTTCCGAGGAAGTTATTTTCTTGCGCTTGCGTCCACCTGTAGCGGCGGTGCGCAGCGCATCCAGCTCGGCCTCGGAGGCTAACTCCGAGTCTGGAAGATCCGCAAGCTGTCGGAAGAACCAATCAGAATTAGAAGGTAGATTATCCGAGAATTGTAACTGTACCCAAATGACTGAAAAATTACCTTGGGAACCGGATTTTCGGCCGTGTACATTGGCCGACTCTCTGTGTATTGGTCGCGCGATGCGACCAACTGATTGATGCGCCGCCTAAGTTCCTTTGCGGGCCAATCTTTGGCGGATGTCCGCATTGGATCCTTGACTCTCGTGTATTCGCACAGGAGACGGCCGCTGTGGTTGGCTAGTGGCTGGATCCGCCTAATCAACCAGCATAGAACCGTGTCCATGCCGGTTAGAGGCGGATCCATGGAGGTGAGCTTGGCGATGCGCCTCTTGATCCTTAACAGATCTGGCGACAGAACTTGGACGGCTTCTGTTCCCCAGTTGTCCTGGGGAACGGCGGCAGAATTCACAAAAGGTGGAACCCCGACGGCCTTTTTAGGAAAAGGCACGTCGGGATGATAGAAGAAAGAACCCGTCCAAAATTTGACGGATTCTGAAGTTTTGATCTTGGGGAACCAATCCTCTCGGAATCTCCGAAGAGTGAAGGATATGGTCCCGCAAGTTGGGAGTGCGCCCTCCGAAGAGTTCCGCTTAACTCCAAAGCAGTACATCCAGAAGTCTAACCTAGGTTCTAGCCCTAAGTAGCCTTCAAACAAGGCCTGAAAGCCGGCCATGTATAGAATGGAATTGGGGGGAAGATTGTGGGGCTGGATGCTATAATGAGAAAGAACTTGGAGGAAGAAAGAAGAAGGCGGAAGCCCCATACCTCGCAAGAGGTGGGAAGTGAGAAGTACCCTTTCGCCGTTCTGCAGCGTTGGCTCAGTCTCTTCCTCTGGAAGCCGCCATTTCTTCTTAAGTACCAGGCCCTCCTTCTCCAAGTTTGGAAGGAGAGCCGGAGGAATACTGCAGGCAATCCAGTTGCCTGCAGATTCAGCTTCCTCGTCCGCTCCGGCGGTGGCGGCGGGGGCAGCCTCCGCGGCGGCGAGCTCGTCGCCGAGGAGCTCGATCTTTTCCTCCACCGTTTCGGGTGCAAACGGTGGGGTTGTCGCGGCGCTTGATGTCGCAATGTCCGCGGCGGCGGAAGTGTTTTCTCCGCCCGCCGCGGAAGCCGTAGTCTTCTCCGGCTCGCCGCCGGCGTGCTTCTGCGATCCCGGCTGCGGATCCAGATCGCTGACGAGCTCATCGATGGCGGCGCGGGTCGGTGACGACGGCGAGGAGGCCATCTTTTGGTGGCGCGTTTCGGTGCGTTTGGATGCTAAGTGCGCCTGGGACAAGGACTTGCTCTCGAGCTCGCGTGCGCGTCAATGGCGTAGGCAGTGAGGGAGTGAGGAAAGTTTCGGAGGAGGACGATGATGGCTATTTATAGCCAGAACCCCGTTTAGATACGTGCCAACGGCTCTTTCGACCGTTGGATGCTCGACGCGTGTCGCTCGCCGGAAACTACGGGAAATATAATGACAGGGGAATGATGGCTATCTCCTCGTTTCCCGTGAGAATCTGTCAGAGATACGTTGCAGGGTTTCCCGCGTGAAACCAAGCGTTGCCTGCGTCAGCATGATTAAAGCGCTGACGTTAGAAGTTCCTTTTCCGCGAAGGATCGCGAGAAGAAAAGCCGGATTTTCATGGTTCCGAGTTTTATGTTACCATCTCCTTCAAAAGGAAAGTAGAAAGAATCAAGACTGCTGAATCAAGATTTCCCGGACAAAATGTATTTGACGAAAGACGGAGAATCAGAGTTTTGATCCTTCCTGGGGGCTACTGTCGGATATATACTGAATAGGGGTATAGAAGATGGTAGACAAAGAGCCGGACTACCAGGGTGGCCTACATGGTAATGGGCTTAGGTCCATTGGGCGGCCCAGTAGTCCGACGCGCAGAAGCCGGATTCTAGAAGAACCCGGATCACGGCCCACGTGATCTGGCTTGGAGGAGAAGACGGATTCCTTGCTTTCCAAGTTACAAGTTAACGTAGTCTTCTAGGTTTCCTATTCTGTAAGCCCTAATCTGGCTATTATATAAAGCCGGACGGGAGATAGTTTAAACAAGTGAAGTACAAGTTAAGTTAGACACAAGTTCAAGCTCTACGCAACTCGCCGAGAAGCTCATCCTCGCCGAGAAGCTAGATCTACATCCTCACATTGTAACCCTGATTTACGGGCTTTAGTCCCAATTAGTGAGAAGTGCAGGAGTAGGTACGCCGTACTGTCGCGACGTACCGAACCTGGGTAAAATCCCGTGTTCTGTGTTACTACGCTATCCCGTTACCCCACGTCTCTACCGTAGTCTCATGGCACCCCTGTCTATGAAAACTACTACGATGTCTCGACAGTGATACTCCTTGAAAACTCTTAACCACCAATGGCAAACCCCATGACCAAACACTTAGTTATTTTTGCATATAGAATTATGTGTCAAAACCTTGTCCATGTTAAAACCAATCAAGTTGAATAACTTGTTATGCTTTGTATTGTATATTTTGTTGTTTGGTTTGTATGTTGGTGAATTGCTTGTTTATTGTTATTTATTTGTATTGTTTAGATTGTACGAAGAGAAACGTTCTGTTTGTCAAGTGAGTGTTTCTATACCAACTTCCACAAGGCAAGTGATACTCATGTCCCACTTTTGTTTTCAATTGCGTTAGTGTTTTCAGTTGTACGCATCATAGGTGATTTTATTATTTTCTAAGTATATGCTATGCCCAGAACACCTAGTAGTGTGTAGCCAACCTAAAACCCCTTCTAGGTACTAGTTTAGCTATACTAGAATGCTATCACAACTATTGTTGTTACTTGTTGGGTTGTGATGTTTTGAAAATTGAAAATTAACAACCCAATGAAACACCTGGGTGGATTGAACCTTGCTTGGATTATGTTGAGTGGCTACTCAGGACCATGTTTGGTGGTTTAGCCATGAATGTGGGGGTTATCACCTGAGAGTACACTTGTGGACCGCCACCCAGCAAGGAAGAGATTTGTAGGTCTTCACTGTATAGTTAGCTTCCAGTGCAGCCTTGAGGTAATATGGGCTCTGCCAAGATTAAGTAAGTTGTGGGGGTTCATCCTGTTGTATGACATTGGGTGGTAGAATTTTACGAGCGTCGAGTCATGCTGGTATGGTTGAATCCCTCTTCCCAAAGATCTTGTCTCATTCTTCTCTCTCGGGGAGGATGAGTCTCAAGGTGAAAGTGCACAACCTCTGTAGAGTTAAAAACTAAGATCTTAGCCGTGTCCCCGCTTATGGGCCAGTTGAGCAGCTAGAAAGACTTGGTGTCGAAGGATCTCCTCATCTTTTTTGAATGAAATAAAATATGGTACAAACCCTTTATAGGGAACATGGTGGTTTAGACATGATTCCACAATCAAACTTCATGGTGGTTTAGCCATGATGATTTCTCAAACTTCATGGTGGTTTAGCCATGACGATTTCTCAAACTTCATGGTGGTTTAGCCATGATGACTTTGATTTATCAAAATTCATGGTGGTTTATCCATGATGATTTGTCCAACTTTATGGTGGTTTAGCCATGAATGATTGCACAATCGTTTTCATTTGTTTAAACTGGTTTACAAATATAGGACAAAATTGGCTTTATGCAAATAGCCTAGACTCCACCAGCCAAATATCATGTAGCTAGTTTATTCCTCAAAAAATGCCACCAAACAAGTGTCACTTGCCAGTACATTGTTTGTACTGACTTCCTCCCTTGTGGGGCTGCATATTCAAACGTGTAGATGAATCTAAAGACGAGTGAGGATTTTGTTTAGGATCTCGAGTCTATTGCCAACATGTTCTGCCTGTGGCGCATGAAGTGAAGAAGGCTCATTGAAGATTTGTTTCCGCTATGTTTACCTTGAAACTCTGTTATTAGGGCTAGTCCATGATGACTATGCCAATTGTAAGACTATTTTATTTCTTATCCACTAGATCAACGATGTAGAATGATGCTATTGCAATGAATATTCCATTTTGTCATGTGTATGCTATCAGAGATCCCGGGAATAGCAGGATACACAGGTGTTCTATCTTATTAAAAGGTAGGGCTCTACATAGAGTCTTATATATAATTAAAAACAGTCATGTTCTAGTTTTAGATAATACATATTTAGTGCACGAATGGATAAAATAAAATATAATTAAAAATAAATTAGAATTGAACTATGTCGCCGCCAATCCTTTGCGAATCCACAAATGTTCCACTAAATCATCTTGGATTTGATCATAAGTAGCGTCATCTCAGTTCTACAAATGAATAGTGATGTAATCAGTCCAATCCGCTCGCACGTTGTGATCTACATTGGAGAGAGGATCCTGAAACTCAAACGGAAGGTGATCATGGATTGGATTTCCACGCCCATTGATACGTCTCCAACATATCTATAATTTCTGATGCTCCATGATCATATTATGTCAATTGCTACTTGTTTTCTCCATTATTTATAGCATTTTTATACGTTTTCCGGGACTAACCTATTAACAAGATGCCAAGTGCCAGTTCCCTGTTTTCTGCTGTTTTTGGTTTCAGAAAAGTTATTCTGGAAACATTCTCGGAATTGGACTCCACAAAACCCGGAAGCATCCAAAGACCGAAGGAGATTCGAAGACGGTTTTTGGGAGTTGTATGCACGAGTAGAGCTCATACTCAGTACAGGTGGAGGCTAGCAAAAGACCGGGAGCGACAAATCAAGAGAGCATAAGAGCATAATCATGCATAGCGCCATAAACATCATTAATCAAAGAATAAGTGGTACCACAGGTTCAAAAACTAAATGATCATAGAGGCTATAAGTGACTGGTTCATAGTCATAAACATGGTGTGATCATGCGCCAAGTCAACCAAATAAAACATTCAAAGGAGAACACCACAAATTTATGCTTCAATATGACAAGAATAACTCATGATTCTTTCAATGGAACATTAAAAACTCTCAGATATTTGAGGATAATCATGCTACTATATAACCACAATCCTTTAGAATTAAAATAAAATCTAGCATGATATAAAAAGTCTAGCCACAGTCTATACAATTTTCTACTTGCATCGTTATAAATTCTACTACAAGTAGCAGTTTCTTTTCCCAACAAGCACCATACAAAACATGCTTTAACAAAAACTATCTAAATTCTACAGCAAGAAAACATGAGAGTACTCACATAAAACTACTAAAACTAACAGCTCTGAACAAGAGATGCAATGAAAACAACATCTAAACAGGAATTTTGCACCAACAAGAAAAAAACTAAGAATACTAGAATAGCAAGTATTCAAACGAAAAAAGCGGAGCGTGTCTCTCTCCCAAACAAGGAATGCTAGGGTCCAACTATATTATTGCAGCAAGGAAAACAAAATAAAACAAAGGAAAACAAAAGGTAAACAAACAGACGCTCCAAGTAAACTTCATATGATGTGACCGAATAAAATTATAGTTTCACTGGAAGTGACTTGATAGATTATTGATGAACAAGGGGATTCCTTGGGCATACCCAAGATTAGATGCTTGAGCCTTATTAAAATATGCTTGGATGAACCATGGGGGAATCCCCAAGCTTTGAACTTTCACTCTTCTTGATCACATATATCACCCTCTTCTCTTCACCCTTGGAAACTTCCTTCACACCACACTCAAAGAGTAATTCGTATTAGAGGGTTAGTGCAACAATAGAAAATCCATGGGTTCTGTAAGGGCACAACTACTATTGATACTTTTAAATATTATCTACAGCTACTGATGTTTCGTGAAGCAAAGAAATCCACTTGACATCGTAAAAGAGAAAATGCAAGAAAAATGGCAGAACCTGTCAAAACCAGAACAGTCTGTGAAGACGAATTTGTTCGAGGCACTTACGTTCCTCAGATCTAAAAACTTAAAGAATAAAATAGTTGTGGAATTAGCCAAGGAATAATCCTAAGAAATTTCAGGTCAGTTTGATTTTTCTGTGATTTATACAATTGTTTACGGTGGACAGCATAAATCTGTTTCCTGTGCAGAAATCAAAAACCAATTCCAACTCTTGTCAGAAACTTTACTTGGCACAACTAAAACATGAAAACAAAGATACAATGGAGTTGATACAGAAGTATACAACCCCTTTACTCAAAGAAAACAGTTAAAAACAAAGAAAAAATAAAACCATGGGTTATCTCCCAAGAAGTGCTTTTCCTTAATGCCTTTTAGCTAGGCCCAGAAAAGTGGAATCAAGTGTTTTCAAGTGAAGAAGCATCCAAATTGTAACGGGTATTACGTTTACCTTTCTTACCCTTATTCTTGCTTTTAGGGAACTGATGGTCCGCACATGATTTTGGATTAAAAGTCTTAGTACCTCTCCCCATATCAATAGTTGCTCCTAAGAGCTTCAGCAGAGATCTTCCAATAGTAATTTGGCCCTCTCCTACACATTCAATAACAAGATAATCAGTGGATACCATTCTCCCTAGGATTTTTGTAAATATTCCCCCGTCTATCCCAATGGGCAATATAGTGGTGTTATTAGTGAGATGTATTTCTTCTCCTCCCTCAGGAAGTCTCCAAGTATTCAAAGATTCATAAATTTCTTTAGGCATAAAACAAAATTCAGACATAATATCACAGCGAGCATGAAAAGTTTCACCATTAATAGTAACATTCGCAGTAGGGATTTTATTTGAGGCTTCAGAGTTTATTGGAACATGATCAAGGTGTTCACGAATCCGATTATGACCCTCACTTAAGCAATAAACATGTGTCTCAAGAGTATTCAACTTAGCATAAATACTTGCAAAGGATTTATCAGAGCTACTAGGTGAGTTGTAGGTGGCAATTAATATTTTTATAGCATTAAAGGCTTGATCTCCATCACAATGAAGGAAATATCCTCCTACCACAGTATCCAAAACACATCTATAGTAAAGAACAAGACCTAGATAAAAGCTACGTAGAAACAGGCTTAGAGTCATTTTAGCTTCAATTTTGCAATAGGAATAAAAAACTCTAGACCAAGGTTCCTTGAAACTCTCGTCATTCCTTTGTTTGAAAGTAAAAATCAGTTCCTCAGGTGACAAGGTAACAGGAACAAGAGTGCTCATTTTAACAAGACTAAAAACATGAATAAAAATACAGCTAGAATAAGAAGTATTTTTTGTGTTTTTGATAAAGAAAAGCAAACAAGTCAAAAAAAATAAACTAAGAAAAACAAAAACAAAGTAAAGAGATTGGAAGTGAGAGACTCCCCTTGGATAAATTCTCTTCCTCCCCGGCAACGGCGCCAAAAAAACTTAATGGTGGCCTTGACATGAGGCTGACGTTGGTAAACCCCAAGAGAAAGGTTGTGAAGAGTGCATCGGCAAGTTTTACCTCAGAAAAGAAACCAAGGTTGAATCGACCAGTAGGAGGACAGGCAATCTCTGAAGGTTGATGCAACTGAGGTGGCAGGGCACACTACCGGTTTAGCAGCAACGTGGAACCTACACAACACAATCAAATCACTTTGCCCCAACGAAGCAGTGAGGTTGTCAATCTCAACGGTTTTGCTGAACACAAAGAAGTTAAACGTATGGTGTGGAAAACAGTATGAGAATAGTATGAAAGCAGTGGAAGCAGTGTGAAAACAGTAGAAGCAGTGTGTGTATTATCAGTATGAGAAAATGGACCGGGGTCCACAGTTCACTAGTGGTGTCTCTCCGTGAAAGATAAATAACATGCGTGGTTAACAAATTACAGCTAGGCAATTGATAGAAATGAAGGATGCACCTTAGTGCATATGCAAGACATAAAGATTACTATGTAATTCATGCGGGCATTACAACAAAATACATAGACCGTCATCCAACTGCGTCTATGTCTAATAATCCACCCTCCGAATATCATGCGAACAAATGTTGGGTACTAAGTTGCAAGCAACAGATTATTGAAGTAAGCAAAGTGTGTAATGTAAACAAAGTAAACTCGGTAAACACCATTTATTTTCTCCCTAATGGCAACAACACATCCTCCATCCGTCACGTTTCTGTCACTCGAGCACATATGCAAAGGAGGCATGAACCCACTATCGAGCATAAATACTTCCTCTTGGAGTTACTAGCATCTACTTGGTCAGAGTATCTACTAATAACGGAGATCATGCAAGATCATAAATAACATAAGCATGAATATAACATGGTAGATTGATAATCAGAAGACATAGCATTCAACATTCATCAGATCCCATCAAACACAACATGTAGCATTGCATAAATATGATCTCGATCATGTGAGGCGGCTCACGAGAACTAAACATGAGGTACAAAGTGGAGAGAACGACCATCTAGATACTGCTATGGACCCGTATTCCAAGGATGAACTACTCACGCATCACTTCGGAGGAGGGCATGGTGGTGTAGACCCCTCCGGTGATGAATTCCCCTCCTGGCAGGGTGCCAGGGAGAGCTCCATAACACTCCCGATCTCGGGATGAAAATGACGGCGGCCTCGGGTGTTTCTCAGGACGAAGTGTTATATTTTTAGGGTTGATATGTCGGGGGGGGGGTATAAATAGGAGAAAGGGCAAAGGCAGTGGAGGCCTAGGGGACCCACACCACCCCATGGCGCAACGGGGGGGGGGGTGCGCCATCCTATGGTGTCCCCCACCCCATTGGCCCCCCTCCGGGCCTCTTCGGGAATTCTAGGACCTCCGGACTTTGAATTTTCCAATTTCGAGAATATTTCCAGAACAACTTTTTTGAAACTAAAAACAACAGAAAACAAGGAACTGGCTCTGTGGCATCTTGTCAATAGGTTAGTTCGGAAAATAGATAATAATGACATAAAGTGTATAGAAAACATGTAGGAAACAACCTGGAAACAACATGGAACATCAGAAATTAAGGATACGTTTATGACGTATCACTCATCGTGGTGACCGTCTTCTCTGCGAATACTCGTGGGCCGAGGATTCGATGAGGACGACCAAATTCTCTTTGTCGAAAAAAAGAGTTCAAGAAGCGTTTCAACCAACTTGTGGCTACTCGTGATCAATATGAGGAAAGCCTACAAATGTACAATGAAGGAAACCGGGTTCCCAAGGTACGTCTTTTTGGGTAACTGCTCAAACTTTTCTCGGATGTTTTTTTATATTAATCCGGATTTTACTTTTTTAAAGCTTCTTGATCTTCCAGGGAAGGATCTTGCCACCGATGATGAGTTAGCGGCGCTAAAATCCCGCTTTCAATCAGCCGGAGGGCGGAAGCGCAAGAATGTATCTTCCAGCAAGGGAGTTATCGATCTTGACTGTGTACCCGTCGCCACTTCCAGACCAAAACCCAGAATTTTTCATTTGTATGCCTTTCCTTGCGTATCTTCTTTCTCGGACTTCCATGCTTTTCTCTTTTCTAGCCTTACTCATGTCCCTTTGAAGGGAAAAGGTAGGAAGAAGCTGAAAGCCGTTGCTCTCAGGGGGCCGAAGCCATCCCTCGCAGCTGCCCCAGACACTCTAGTAGCAGTTGGAGAGGAAAACACGGCTGCTCGGGAGGAATACCCCTTGTAGTCTAGCCAGCCTGTTGCAACTGACACGGATGTGCGGGAAAGGGCAGAACCTGATCAAGGCGGGCTTCAAATATTCCAGAGGCGGAACCAATTCTGACCTTTGATGATAAGTTCAAGGTAAAACAAGAAGCCGGCTTTGACTAACGCGGATATATTCATCCGTGGGCGAAAAATGTCTTTGCCCGAGCCCCCTTGATTCGCCCATGGCAAAAGGTGGATTAATAGTACGGAATAATTACGTGTTCTCACCTCGTCAGTTAATCCAAGATGGAATCCATCATATGGCGATTACTTTCGTGGAATACGCCAAGGAATTATCTGAGAATTTAAGCGGTTTGCAAAGAATGAGCCAGGTAATATCTCTAGCCCCCAAGTATTAAAAAAAACCATTATTTCTGTTTTTGTTTTAATGCTTTCTATTTTGCCTACTTGTTTTTGCTTTAGCAATCTTTTCGTTTGTATGTTTTTTTAGCAAACTGCCGAAAACATTAACGTGGAAGTTTTCGAGAAGCTGACCACTAAGAACCAAGAAGTGAGATCTATTCTTGGTATTCTTAATGAGAAGGACTCGGAGCTATCCGAAGTTCAGAAGCAGTTGAAGGAGGCTACTTGTAAGTATTCTTTCTCCTTTCCTTGATCTTGATTCTGAAATTTTCTAAGGACTTTTCCGAGTTTTGATCCTTTTCCTCTTTTTCTTCTCAGCTTCTTTGGCTAAGGCCAAGCAAACCGCCGAGGATGCTAGGAACGCTGAACCTCTCCGGAAGGAAAACTCGAAGCTTTACAAAATGACTGTAAAGCTTCAGAAAGATCTAGAGGCGAGCCAGTTGGCCCTGGGATTATCTGAATCTCGTGCTTCCCTACAAGCCGAGAAGGATCGGAAGACCATCCAGGATTTGGAGTCTGCCCTTCACCAGAGCCTTGAGGAAGGCGCTGAAATGGATATTATCCTTGGTAAGTTTTCTAATTCTTACCAAGTTTTCTTTCACTTTGCATAATGCCTTCTTTTCCTCCTTCCATTTGCCTGATCATTTTTTTGATTTTCTTTAACACAAGGGAATCCTCTAATCACTCAGATTGACCGAATCCGGGCTTTCGGAGCATTTGTCACCGAGCTGAAAAATGTCGGATTGCTACTTATAAATAAGTGCATTCCGGAAAAAGCTGGCGAGTTCTCAGAAACCAGCAAGCTCCCGGAGGCGATTGAAGAAGTGGCGAACCAGCACAGATCCTGGCTCAAATCTGTCGCCCGTGGTGGTGTGCGCATGGCCGTTGGGCTTATGCGTACGCATTACACCACCGCTGAATCCTGGCGCATTGCCACCAGTATTCCGCAAGGATACACGGAAGCGCAGCGGGCAGAAATCTTCGACTCTATCAAGGGGCATGCCTCCAAGATAGCTCAGATGGTGTCTACCTCTACGTTCTACCCGAAGGAAGAAATTCCAATAACTCCGGAGAACCCGAGCGACAGCGACGAGGATGACAAAGAAGAGTTTGTGGATGCCACCTAGTCCTGCATAGCTTGTAGCCAAATAGAACGCATCACTATTCTTACAATGTAATCTCAATTTTAATGCATTCTATCTTTTGTATGAACATGTTTATGTCCTTTTGCAGTGAAATTTTTAACTTTGCAAGTTTTTCAGAGTTTTAATTCACTTTCTTCTAAGTTCTCTCGTTTGTATGCTTTAACGTTCTTTAGTGTTAAAGTGGCTCGAAAGTATGTAATCTTTACGCCAAGCAACCGGGTTAAGAAACCAATCAGTCGGAACTCAGAATCATGGATTATACTTTGGCACTTTTACTTACTAAATCTAGTGACCCAACACAACAAACAATCAGATAATACTTAGGAATAATAAGGAATTCGAAAAGTATGAACCTCAGTCACGTAGGCACAATCTAGGGTTTTTAAGCCTCCTTAGGCCAAAGAGCATTTAGTTTTATAACTCCGAGCACGCATGCGCAATTCGGGTTAACATTGAAGCAAAATTGAAAGATCATTGGGAATAAATAAAAATGGAAACATGCTTGGAATAGAAAATACAAAACAAAACAAAAATGCATGAATTTCTGATAACTTTATTTCATGATCTCAATGATGTTTACATAGAATTTGAACTAAGTGTAGAAGAGACGTAACTGCTGGATGCTCTAGGGACTTTTTGTCTATCCTAGTTCTACATCTATATTTATTTTCCTCTTGCGATTCGGATTTTTTGGATCATCTTACGTGTCTCGAATATCTACAAGGTAATATGCCCATTTTTCATAGCCTTGCTAATGAAAAATGGTCCTTCCCAGATTGGGGCTAACTTGTGCTTCCTATCCTGTACCAACCTTAGCACCAAATCACCTTCTTTGAAAGATCGATGTTTGATTTTCCGATTGTGATATCGTCGCAGCCCTTGCTGATAAATGGCGGATCTTTGCAACAAAAGCTCTCGTTCTTCTTCTAAGAGACCGACGACATCCTAACGTGCTTTTTCGGCATCCGAGTCTTCGTACACCTGCACTCTTGGGCTATCATGGATCATGTCCGTAGGAAGCACTGCTTCTACGCCATAAACCAAGAAAAAAGGCGTTTGCCATATTGATCTATTTGGCGTCGTTTGGATACTCCAAAGCACATAAGGTGATTCTTCTACCCATTCTCCAGCTGCTCTATGAAGAGGAGATTCGGTTCTTGGGCGGATTCCTTGCAGTATCGAACTATTCATTTGTTCAACCTGGCCATTGGATTGTGGGTGTGCCATAGATGCAAGATCTAAGCGAATTCCCGTTTGTCGACAATATTTTTCCAACTCTCCAATTGAGAAATTTCTCCCGTTATCCATGATTATGCGATGTGGAACACCGTATCGCATGACTACGTCAATGACGAAATTTCTGGCAGTCACACCGTCAAGTTTTTTGATGGGGTTTGCTTCCACCCACTTGGTATACTTATCTACTACAACGAGTAGATGTGTAAGTCCGCCTCTTGCAGTTTTGAACGGCCCCATCATATCTAGCCCCCGGACCGCAAATGGCCATGTTATGGGGATAGTTTTGAGTGCTTGAGCCGGCATATTTGTTTGCTTGACGTAATACTGGCATCCGGCGCATGTATTCACAATGTGCTCCACATCTGTCTTGGCTATGAGCCAGAAAAACCCTACATGGAATGCTTTTTTAACTATGCTTTTCGATTGAGCATGATGTCCGCAATCTCCTGCATGGATTTCCTGCAGAATTTCTCGTCCTTCTTCTGGCGAAATACATCGCTTAAAAATTCTGATAGTACTGCGTTTGTACAGGCAACCATTGATTACCGTGTATCCTTTGCATCGGCGTTGTATCTGCCTTTGCAAGACTTCGTCTGCTCCATCCGGGAACTTCTAATTAACTAAGAAGTTTAAGTATGGAATTGTCCAATCTGGGTTAACGATCAAAACTTCTTTGACTCAGAAATTAGGGGATAATCAACATCTCCTCCTTTTATTGATGGTTCATGCAAATGCTGGACGATGACACCATGTGGTAGAGTTTTCACCCTTTCGGAGCCCATGCGGGCTAAAGCATCCTCGTTCCAATTTTGTTCCCTTTTGACATGATGTACCTCAAATCCTAGGAAGCAAATGGCAAACTCGTCGACTGTTCTCTGATATTCGGCCATGATGGGGCTTTTAGCGTCCCAAGTTTGGTTTTAGCTGATGTTGTACCAAGTCCGAGTCACCATAGCAAAGTATACGTTTGACACCTATTTCATGTGCTATATGCAAGCCATGAAGCAATGCTTCGTATTCTGCCACATTGTTGCTAGCGTTGAAGTGTATTTGTAATACATATTCCATTGTGTCGCCTTTTGGAGATTTAAGCACTACACCAGCTCTAGCTCCTTCTTTCATTTTGGATCCATCGAAATGCATGATCTAATATTCCGACTCCGGTATTGGTGTGTTTTCCATTACTTCTGTCCAATCAGCTACAAAATCTGCCAACACCTAGGATTTAAACACCGTCCGGGGTTGGTACTTAATGTTGAACGCAGCAAGTTCAATGCCCCATTTGGCTACTCTTCCTGTTGCGTCCGTATTGTTTATAATATCCCCTAGTGGTACTTTGCTTGCCACTGTTATGGAATGTCCTTGGAAATAATGACGGAGTTTTCGAGATGCGAAAAATACGCCATATGCCAGATTTTGATAATGTGGATACCTTTGTGACGAAGATATGGATCCTAGACCCTGCGGATAAGGACACCCCCTCTCAGGCCCAAGGTTAAGGCCCAAGAAGAGGAGCCCTTGGAATGCTCCAGAAGGCCCGCGTGAAGCCCACCCGCTCTAACTTGCGGGTTAAGATAGGAAACATGTAACCGACCTAGTTAGGGTTCGAGTCCTCTCCGGGTAGGATTCGAGACCTGGCAACCTATATAAGGCCAGGAGAGCCCCCCGGGAGAGGACCAAGCAATACCGCACGACCTAAAGCCTTGAACTCGAGACCTACTCTCGATTTAAGCACCACCTTTGTAACCGATCTAATCATCAATACAGATCGACAAGAGGCAGGAGTAAGGGTTTTACCTCTACGAGGGCCCCGTACCTGGGTAAATCTCGCCCCCTGTCTAGCCGACGATTCCACCAGCGCTCATGGGTTCTCCTAATCGAAACCCGATAGGTTCACCGAAGGGATTTGTTGAGTCAGGGATTCGACCATTGGCGCCGTCTGTGGGAACGGCGGGCGCTGGATCACCGACATCTTCGGCTTCATCGACAACCAACTCCCGTTGGAAACCGACAACTACGGCTCCGAACAATCCTGTACGGATCAGATCTGTCGTGGTCACACCGCACTCACCGGAATCGCGCCCGGTATTCGAAGATCTGGAGGAGAGCGTCACCCTGACGTTCGGGAGCCTCAAATTCGTGACGAACAGGGACGGGATCCTCCACTTCTCGGATGAATCGGAAACTGAATCTGGAGCTGTCGACTCACGCCGTCACCTGGAGAAAAGTGGCGAGTCCATCCGCTTCAACGCCAACGACTATCACACCCTCTCGACTGAGGAACCATCAAGAATTCAAGGAAACCTTCGACCTACACCTAGGACGCACGAGCTTTGACTAGCTCAAGTCTGCATGGCAGGATCGGAACAAGGCTCGGAAACAGAACACAGCGCGACAGAGCACAACATAATCGGCGTCTCGCGGGAATCCTGGAAACGAGCAAAGGAGGCTATGCGAACAAGCAAGCCACCCGCAGCCGGATCCTCACACGAAGACATGGTTGCCTACCACTATCACCTAGTGAGAGCAGCCACGATTATCAAAGATGCTCTGGTAGATCTGGCCCGCCGAAGAAGAGCGGCGGACGAATCAAGCCAAAGACGAGCTGGGCTGTCCGTAGCACCCGGTCGGAACCTGACCCGCGAGGAAGGGACACGCATCCACATCCAGGAACGATGAATCCATACCCGAAACAAACAGATCAATCACTCCTTCTCTCATGCGAGTCGACGACGACGACAACGTGTACCCGCAAACCCCCGCTGCTGCAGTTCTAGCCGCGGCAACCTACATGCAGATGAACCAACCGACGGAAAGCGACCCTCGGGCAGAGCAATACAAACAAATACGAAAAGGACTCGGATTGGCGGCCGCAAGGCTCGCCTCTCACGATCGCAAGAAGGCCGAGGAGCAGCAGGAGAAGGAGCGACGGGAGAAAGAGAAAGATAAAGAAACGCCCCGCAGGCACAGAAGCTCTTCACCAAGGAAGGATAAGTCACCGCGCCGCGGTCGAGGAAAAGAAGCTAGACGCCGCGGCGACAGTCGAAGCAGCAGTGAAGATAGCCCGAGAGACAGAAGCTCGCGGCACCATAGCAGCCGCTCGAGAAAACAAAAACAAGGAACCAATGAAAGATGACGACCGTGACCGGCCAGAATACGACGCGCGATCAGATCTCGCTCAAAAAAGGGTGGATAAGGCAAGGGCTTCGCGATATCGCGAGCGCTCTTCGTCCGGCTCCTCGGATGACGAAACCTGCGGAGCACTCTGTTTTGCTCGCAGCATCCTCGAAGCACCTCTACCCAAAAGGTTCAAGCTCAGCACGGAGGTGACAAAGTACGACGGCTCACTCGAGCCCTCTCAGTGGCTAAGCGACTACCTCATGGCAGTAAAATACCAACGTGGGAACAAGAACACGGCTATGCAATACCTCAATTTGCATCTTACCGGCGCGGCCCGCAGTTGGCTGGAAAGAAGACCAAAATCTTGCTATGCATCGTGGGATGATTTGCACCGCGATTTTTGCAAAAATTTCCAGTCGACTTACAAGGGGCCAGCTACCATCGAAGAACTACGAGCATGCAAGCAGAAGAGTGGCCAGTCCACACGCGAGTACATCCAGCGATGGACCACGCTCAGGAATACCGCGGGAACTATCTCAGAAGAAGTAGCGATCGAAGCCTTCGCAAAAGGCGCCAGAAGAACTGCTTTTCGAGAGGAGCTAGGCAGAGCTGCACCCAAGACTATTGGAGAGCTAATGATCATAGCCGAAAAATGGGCTAACGGAGAAGATGCGGTGCGCAACAAAAGAGCATCGTCACCCGCACACGATGACGACCGTCATGGTCGAAGAAAAAGAAGAAAATATTACGATCATGAGGATAGAGAGGAGTTGGTCGCCGCGGAATTCACGCGAAACCGCGATTCCGGTCGCCGTGGAAGTCGCGAGTGGAGACCAAAGGCTGAAGAAAAATCCCCCGAGGAAGACCTCGATGCATACTGCTCGCTACATCTATTCACAGATAAGCGCACGAGCAAAACTAAGGCAACACACCTGCTTAAGGATTGCCGAAAGTTCCATGACATCTCGGACGCACTCGCGAGAAAAAGATCTGCCTCCACTCAAAATTACCCGCCGCTTCCAGGAGGAGTGCACCAAGGATTCCAGCCGCCACCACCACCACCTCCACCTGCAAATCCAAACATGGCGCTAGCCGCAGTACCCGCACCACCGCAGAACGCCGGAGCCAACGCGTATCCGAACCCGGCAGGACAACTCGCAATGATCCAGAAGGTATGCCCCTCTCGCAGAGCTCAAAAGACTAACACAAGGCAACTATGCATGGCAGTGCAGACACCGCCAACAAAGACCGAGTACCTGAAAATGGCAGACCAGCCAATCACGTTCTCGATGAAAGATCACCCACCACGAGTCTATCGACCAGGACACGCCGCCCTCGTCATCTAGGCACAAATTGGCAACTACGACTTAGCCCGCGTATTCATGGATGGGGGCAGCGGCCTCAACATTATCTACGCGGATACACTCTGTCGGATGAACAAGAACTTGGACGGCCTCCCGGAATCAGAAATATCCTTCCACGGGATAGTTCCAGGCAAGGCAGTCCGTCCACTCGGAACAATCAACCTAGAAGTTGTGCTAGGCACGCAGAGCAACTACAGGAGAGAGTTCCTCGACTTCGAAGTTGTCAACTGGCCTTCACAGTACCACGCCATCTTGGGTAGAACAACGTTCGCCAGATTCATGGCAGTACCTCACTACGCCTACCTGAAGCTCAAATTACCTGGCGAACATGGCGTGATCACCATTGACGGAGACTTTCAGAAATCCAACAAATGCGACATTGAGTTCAACGAGATCGCAAAATCTTTCGGGATGCAAGAAGAACTTCAAGAGCTGGCAAAAACCACGGCCCACTCCGTGACGCCCCTCGCGAAGAAAAACGCGCCTGAACTAGAGTTTAGCGCCAACAGCGACACCCGAAAGCATCAAGTGCACCCGACAGACTCTGCGAAGACAGCGATGGTTTGAACAACCCTCTCGCAAGCATAGGAAAGCGCGCTCGTCAAACTCCTCGGTGAGTACTGGGAAATTTTCGCCTGGCAGCCCTCAGATATGCCATGAATACCCAGGGAGTTTGCCGAGCACTCACTCGAAGTCTTTCCAGATGCTAAACCCATCAAACAGACCACACGAAGATTTTCAGAACCCAAGCAGAAGGCGCTTGGAGAAGAAGTAAACAGATTGCTAGCTGCGAAATTCATCAGGGAGATCAAGATATCCACTTGGTTAGCAAACTCGGTGTTGGTCCCCAAAAAGAACACGGATATCCTTCGGGTGTGCATCGACTACACGTCATTAAATAAGCATCGCCCCAAGGATAATTTTCCTCTCCCGCGAATCGACCAGATCGTGGATTCTACAGCAGGCTGCCAACGCCTCTCCTTCCTGGACGCCTATTCGGGATACAATCAGATCCGGATGAAAAGGGAGGATGAAGAAAAGACAGCATTCATCACACCTCATGGTGTCTACTGCTACACAACAATGCCCTTCGGGCTGAAGAACGCAGGCGTAACATATTAGCGCTGCATGCAAAGATGCCTCGCCAACCTCATTGGCAAGAACGTGCAAGTGTATGTTGATGACATCGTCATCAAGACTCGAGTTGAGGACACACTCCTCGAGGATATTAAAGAAACATTCGACGCCCTTAATGCATACAGGATCAAACTCAATCCGACCAAATGTGTTTTTGGCGTTCCGGCAGGAAAACTTCTCGGGTACCTGGTATCCGTCAGAGGCATTGAAGCCAACCCGAAGAAAATACAAGCCATCTTAACCATAAAGGAGCCAACCAATCTGCGCGGAGTCCAACAGCTCGCAGGGCGATTAGCCGCCCTAAGCAGATTCATCGTACGATTGGGGGAGCAAGCACTACCCTTCTACAAGTTGTTAAAGAAGACAGACAAATTCGAGTGGACATCAGAAGCTAAGCAAGCATTCGCAGATTTGAAGCGGTCATTGCAAAGTAGGCGCGTCCTCGCAACACCGCGAGAAGGGGAGCCACTTTTCTTGTACCTAGCCGCCACAAACCAGGTCATCAGCACAACAATCGTGGTCAAACGACCTGAGGAAGGCAAAGCGTACGGAGTTCAACGTCCAATCTATTACATCAGCGAAGTGCTCTCACCATGCAAGCAACGCTACCCTCACTATCAGATGCTCGCATATGGAGTCGTTCTTACAGCCCGCAAGCTCAAACATTATTTCCAGGAACACGCCATTACAGTGGTTAATGATGCGTCACTCGGGACGATCATGAACAACCCTATGGCATCCGGAAGAATAGCACAAATGAAACATCGAGTTGGGCGCTTGGGACATCACTTACGCAGACGCAGCGCAATCAAATCCCAGGTACTTGTTGAATTCCTAAGCGAATGGACAGAACTGCAAACGCCAGGACCACCCGAGTACACGAGCAATTGGATAATGTACTTTGACGGGTCCAAGAGAAACGAAGGAGCAGGAGCTGGAATTGTTCTTATATCCCCTCGGGGAGACAAGCTGCAATACATCCTACGATTGGATTTTCCACCAGATGATCCGGCATCAAACAACGACGCAGAATACGAAGCCCTGTTGCACGGGATGAAGATGGCAATCGCCTGTGGAGCTACTCGATTAATGATCTACGGCGACTCCAATCTCATTGTGCAACAGACGAGGAAAGAGTGTGACGCAATCGCCGAAAACATGATCGCGTATCGCGACATGTACAATCTACTCGAAGGAAGTTTCAAAGGATGCGAGCTAAAGCACATCGCAAGATCCAGCAATGAAGAAGCAGATCGACTGGCAAACATGGGTTCCATGAATACACCCATACCACCAGGAATATATTTCGAACGGATGATCAAGCGATCGGTCAAAATCAAGAAAGCTGCAGAAGCACTAGTAGTGCCAGAAACAGAGGTCAGCCCGCAAATCGCCCTCATCGAGCTCATTCATAACATATCACGACAGGTTTTTCTGGTCGAGCCAGTCTGGACGCAGAAATATCTCGACTATCTGACCAACAGACAGCTCCCGGCTGACCCACGCGAGGCTCGACAAATAATCAGACGCAGCAAATCCTTTCGGGTAGTCAATGGGGAATTATACAAGCAAAGCATCTCGGGAATACTTCAGCGCTGCATCGCACCCGAAGATGGCAAAGAATTGCTCCATGACATCCACCAAGGAGACTGCGGACATCATGCTAGCTGGAAAACAATAATGGGAAAGGCCTTCCGAGCAGGATTCTACTGGCTGACAGCAGCTACCGATGCAAAGAACCTGGTCGAACGATGCGATGCCTGTCAGCGATTCGCACCAAGACCACATGCACCTACTACGGAATTGCACATGATACCCATTGCCTGGCCCTTCGCACAATGGGGGCTAGACATGGTTGGACCACTACGCAAGTCCACCCCTGGAGGATATACACACTTGCTGGTCGCAGTCGACAAATTCACCAAATGGATCGAGGCCGCGCCAGTAACTTCGGCTAGTGCCCAATGCGCCGTCAAGTTCCTCGACTCCATTGTATGCAGATTTGGTGTGCCACACGACATCATTACAGACAATGGTACAAATTTCACAGCAAAGGAAACGCAACAGTTCTGCGAGGAAAAGGGCATCAACTTCAAGTTTGCTTCAGTTGCCCACCCGCAAACGAACGGACAAGTCGAGAGATCCAACGGCTTAGTTTCGGCTGGCATCAAGAAACGCCTACTCGATCGTCTACACCACGCCGCGGGACATTGGGCAGACGAACTACCCTCCGTACTATGGAGCCTCCGCACAACTCCTAACCGATCTACAAAATACACGCCATTTTTCATGGTATACGGGGCAGAAGCAGTCCTCCCCGAGGACGTTCGATTTAGCGCCCCACGAGTTGTGGCCTACAGCGAAGAAACCTCTAACAGGGCACTCGCGGAAGATATGGATGCACTCGACGAGATGCGGGACATCGCACTCGCAAGATCCGCAGTATATCAGCAATCCCTGCGAAACTATCATAGTCGCCGCAGACGCCATAGAGCATTCGCGGTTGGAGATCTAGTGCTGCGACTCAAGCAGAAGGAAGGACACAAGCTCGAACCACCCTGGGAAGGACCCTTCATCATACACGAAGTCATCCCAGGTGGAGCCTACAGGTTGAAGAATACACCGACTGGAGGAATCTATTCCAATCCTTGGAATATTGCACACCTCCGCAAATTTTATCCCTAGGTTTACTTGCTCTCACAACAAATAAGGCTATGCTAGCCACTCTTGTAGCTCGAATACATGGCTTTTCAGTCATCGCAATAAAAATATGGTTTCTCCATCATATTCACTCGCAACTTCCTATTTTTACACGCTCAAAAGTTACAGGAACACACTCCATAAACACACGGGGGATACACCTACAACTAAGCATTACAGGAAAAAAGCATACATACAAGGTTATACACCTTACAAACAGTTTTACAAACTATACAAGGTTACAGGATATGCACATCCGACAATCAATCAAAGTGCTGAGCATTCTCAGTCGCTAAAACTCTATCTACCTCCTCAGAGGACAATCGGATGATTTTTTCCGCTGCGGGACGAACAACATCATAGAAGGGGGAAATATCATCGATTGGATCATCTGGGAGCCTGGCTACGGAGTTAAAATCTATTTCAGGATACCATATTCGGACAAAGGATAGAGCTACAACCGCGCCGCATGTCATTTGATTGCGCACACACGCGCGAACCTCTCCCTCACGTCCAAACAACCTGAGAAGATAGCTCCAGTCTTCGGGACCCCTTTCGAGTGGGTAGAAAGCAGCGTTCATCGCGATCAGGACCTCGTGAAAAGAACTCACGAGAATTCTAGCTTGCAGAACACGGAACTTCAAGGTGGCCATCACAAATCCTCGACTGCGATCAGACCAGAAGTTACTCGCATGAGGTTTTGAGCTACCAGCCTCCTGAACAATGTGGTTTTCCACCCACTGCTTTTCTTCCCTGTCATCCGGTCTGACAACTGAAGAGCAAGCATGCTTGATCAGCTAAGGAAACAAAGCAAAGAGAAGACACGGGGGCTGTTTACTTACATAGCAAATCCCTCGCAACCAAAGATAATTCATCCATCAGAAACTGCTCGCGTTCAGCCGCCAGTTTCTGCTTGGACTTCGCCACATCGGCTATACCGCGCAGAGCTTTAAGCTGACGCTCACCCTCCCGGACCTTATCACGAAGACCAGCATAGGTGCCAACGGCGGCAACAAGGGGATTTACTTGAGTAGCATGTCCACTTGAAGATTCTGCAACTACTCCAGTAGCCTGGAAGAATACCAGGAAAGAAGTAAGAAGCCCTATTCGAAGTATTTCTAGTCGCACATCCGACAAAAGTGCTCGAGGGCTACTCCCATCGGGAGAAAATACAAAAACTACGGGAAGCAATTTCCAAAACGAACACTTCGATTAAAGACAATGAAAATACGGGAATACATCCCAAGGTTCATTACATTCACGAAGGAAAGGAAAAAGAAGAACAAAACTACGAAGCTACAGTGGTGCTCCCACTAGCAGCAGTCGCCCCTCCTTTCAGTCGAGCAAATAGCTCAGACAGCTTCCGAGCAAGAATGGTGGCCTGCTCGCCAAAACGAGAGAGCCGTACCTTTTTGCCCATCAAGGGGTCGACTGGAAGAGCCGAGTAGGCTTCCTCCAAACCGTTGACTCCGTGTGCCAGCGCGAACTGGATCGCAGTCTTCGCGCCAGACTCCGACTGGGCGACTGCGTAAGCATCCAGGAGATTGTCCTCCGAGAAGATCTTCAGCAGGTCGTCTAGCGCGGATGGAGGTACAGCGTTGGCGAGGAAGCGATTGTGCAGTTGCGACATCACTTGGGTGGCATCGCCAACCAAGGAGCACACTCCTTCGGCGTGCCTCTTGAGTTGAGCAAGTGTGTCGGTTAGCACATCTACCCGCTGGATCCCGGGGATCTCTAAAGGAACATCCAGAAGACCTGCAAAGGAAAAGAATGTCAAAATTTCGCAAGTTCACCAAGATAAAAGATACAATTGCAAGAGCCTAGGCCACTTACCCGCGAGACGCTCAGCAAGGGGACGGAGGAACGTGACAAGGTCAGAATCGGCCTTATTGCCAGCTTCCTCTTGATCCTTCAAAGCTTTTCTCGCATCCGCAAGTTGCCTATCAAGATCCTCCGACCGCATGCGGGAGGCCTCCAGCTCTTGTCGAATAGCCGCCAAATCAGTTTCCTGAGTGGTTGCCCGCTGAGAGAGCCTGACTTTCTCGGACTCCGAATATTCGAGTCGAGCTGCGCAATAACATTTATTAGACATCAAGAATGGATACAAGAACAGAAACAAGAGAAGACAATGAGACTTACTCTTAAGGAGCTCGTTCTCGGTGTGGAATCGACTGCAGTCTGACTGAAGCCTCTCGCATTCCGATTCGGCAAGAACAACGCGGCGACCAATCGCCGCAAGCGAGTCAACAAGCGACTGCAAAAGCACAGAAGTAGAAGAATTAGAAGATATAAATTAGAGCCTGTACCCGATTGAATTCAATCGACTACAGCCTCGGGGGCTACTCCCATCGGGAGCACTGTCGTGCACCCGATAAAAATCAAGACGAAGAAAATAAAACAAGATTTTGAGCCTGTAGCCGGTCGCAAGCAATCGACTACAGCCTCGGGGGCTACTCCCATCGGGAGCACTGTCGTGCACCCGATAAAAATTCGAAGACAAATTACAAAGTTTACCTGGCCCGTGGCGCAGGAGAGAGGATCTGCGGAGCTGTCCGTCACTTCTTTCGAAGCTGAAGTCCTAGCGGCAAACCTAGGAGCTTCACGTTCCGCAGTCGCCGCATTGGGGGCTGCCCTGGGAGAATTCTGGATGGTGCCAGCATTAGGAGTCTCACTCGCAGTTCCTGCTTTGTTCCTATTTTCGGGAGGAACAGAAGAAGCGTACCTGCGAGGGCTGATAGCCTGCACACTACAGCAAAGAAGAACAAGGAATCAAACATAAGCGCAGAAGAAAAAACGTTCGACTAAGAACGAGGAAAATAACTTACTCGTCGTCTTCATCTTCATCCAGCAAATCCGCGTTCCAAGCGGTTGCGATTACTGGGAATGAAGGTGAAGGGGCGAGGGAACGAAGTGGAGTCGCGGAGATAGGGGCCTTCCCGGGCGATTCCTCTAAGGAATTATCCTTGGAAGTAGCCTCGTTATCGTCCTCTACCCGACGACGCTTGCAATGACGAAGGCCTCCATCCGAACCCTCCGCGCCATCCGAAGAATCGTCCTCGGAGCTCGAGGAAGCATCGGCTACACTGGTATCGGCTAAGCCGTCCAGATGACTCGCCAATAACTCCGAGGCGTCCTCTCCCGCAACTGGCGGGTAGCAGTTCGCCACTGCTAAGCTCTACAAAGAAGGCAGAGGAAGGCAAGAAAAATTTCAGTCGACCAAAGCTCAAAGCAAAGAAGAAAATAATAACAGACAGGAAGGATAAAACTAACCGCAGCTGGTGGAGGTTTCGAAGCGTCGAAGGCTTCGACTGTGCAGTCGGGGAACTTCTCCCCCACCTTCAAGCTAGTGACAGCCGCGATTTTCTTCTCGAACTCAACGTTCGAAAGTTCCTCGCGGCTCACTCGGCTAGGATCTTCAGCGCCTTGGTATTCCCACATGGTGGAAGGCCTTTGCTGCAGTGGTTGGATCCTGCGCTTCAGAAAAATACTCGCCAGGTGCAGCCCGTTGGAGTAACGGTTTGATCCCGGAGAGCGGACACTCTTGCGAGTAGGGGCGTGACAACCTGGGTTTCTTCGGCTGACAGCTTGTGCGCCCAGGACTTCCGCCTCTTCAAAACAGCGAACGGGTGGAATTCCACGATCCCACCCGAGCTGTTGTCGATGACGTAAAACCATTTTTTCCGCCAGCCTTGGGCGGAGTCGACGAAGTGCATGTTGAAGTAGCTGCTCTCCAGTCTCGCCTGGATCCCGAAGCCACATGTGCGTAGCGGCTCGCCAGGCTCAGAGTCCACCCGTGATTTCTCGCGGAAGATGCGAACTTTGAAGAGGGCCTTCCAAAGCGCCCAATGAGGGCGAATGCCAAGGAAGCATTCGCATAACACGATGAAGCACGAAATGTGCTGCACCGCGTTCGGAGGAAGATCGTGAAGCTGTATGCCATAAACATACAGCAACCCGAGGAGAAAAGGATGGAGAGGGAGGGAAAGACCCCGAGACACGTGGTCCGCGAAGACCACGCGCTCGTTCGACTGCGGGTTTGGTACCTCTTCTTTCTTCCCGAGGCGCACCCGCTTCTCAGATTCAGCCGGCAGCAGCCCCTCCCGCTGCATCTCCTTGATGCTCTTCGCGGTGGTATTGGGCGAGCGCCAGTCGCCAGCTCGAGGCGCAGGTTGCGCGGAAACTTCTCCGGTTGCAGAGGTGGCAGCGCCACGTCTTTTGCCTCCAGCCATGGTTGACAGCACAAGCTCGAGCGCGAGGAAGAAGATGGGCGCGAGGAAGGAGATGGATTGAAGATGAAGGCTGGGAAGTTTTTACCGCAACGCTAAGTCCCGTATTTATACACGGAGCGAATCAGCCCCAGCCATTCGATGCGCTACGTGGCTCCTATCACAGCCACCACGTGTGAAGATGAAACGAAGGGACGGTGAACGCTGTTCCGTGCCACGATCTTAACAGAAGATCGTGCGCATTTACTGCGCAGTTCGCGTAAAAACCGGAAGCGGCGTCTCGTTTCCCGGTCAAAAAGATGACTAAGTGGGCCAGCCCATCTGCTACCACTCCGTCACGTCCCATCGGGAGGAGAAAAGTGCGCCATGACGTCATGGCATGCGACATCAAGCTCAAGAATTGTCGAATGGAAATTCAAACACGAAAACAACTTCGTACGAAAACTTCTTCGACTAAAAGCAATTCCTTTTGAGAAATAAATCATAACACAAGACCTCTTTAAGACAAGAGAGAAATGCCCTATACACGAAAACTCTTTCGTATGGGCACAACACTCCAAGCATGAAAACTCTTTCATGCGGACATAACTTTCCTCAGCATGGAAATTCTTTCGGTTGAAACTCAAAAAGTCACTCGGGTAGATATAACCTACCTCCTTTTTACACATGATATCTTACATCATAAAAACCTGGGTTGTTCAGCCGACTAGGCACATCCGGATGCCATATTCTTCGAATATGAAGGTAAGACCCAAAAAGATCTCTCTTAAAGGGCCTGGAATCGCACTCAAAAGTTGCGTCCTCCGGTATGTTTCCGTGTCAACAACACGAAGAAAAATCCTAGCGGATGTGCCGGGTACCCCCATAGGTTAAGTTCGACTCGATAAGTCCACAACGGCCCAGTCGCAACAATCACCTTATCGGGTTCGAGCCGGAGGTCTCGAATCTGTGTAGGCCAGGAATGTTTTTGCCCTAGTCGCAATTAATTGGCCCTGATCTTTCGGGAGAGCCAAGCTACTGTTCTGCATACTTCTGCAAATAAAGCCGCAAAAACAGGCACTTAAGTCGCTCGACACTCGAGCATAAAGGACTCATTGCACAGGGAACACACCCTTTTGAACAGCAAGCCGCCAAGCAGCTTATCCAAAAAAGCAAGGCCAAGAAAGGGTTGACCGTCTACTCGACTGGATAAATCCTACTCGAGCAAACGCTCGGGGGCTACTGACGAAGATATGGATCCTAGACCCTGCGGATAAGGACACCCCTCTCAGGCCCAAGGTTAAGGCCCAAGAAGAGGAGCCCTTGGAATGCTCCAGAAGGCCCGCGTGAAGCCCACCCGCTCTAACTTGCGGGTTAAGATAGGAAACATGTAACCGACCTAGTTAGGGTTCGAGTCCTCTCCGGGTAGGATTCGAGACCTGGCCACCTATATAAGGCCAGGAGAGCCCCCCGGGAGAGGACCAAGAATACCGCACGACCTAAAGCCTTGAACTCGAGACCTACTCTCGATTTAAGCACCACCTTTGTAACCGATCTAATCATCAATACAGATCGACAAGAGGCAGGAGTAAGGGTTTTACCTCTACGAGGGCCCCGAACCTGGGTAAATCTCGCCCCCTGTCTAGCCGACGATTCCACCAGCGCTCATGGGTTCTCCTAATCGAAACCCGATAGGTTCAGCGAAGGGATTTGTTGAGTCAGGGATTCGACACTTTGTTTTGACTCGGAGAATACTTCGCTGACGTAGTACACTAGATGTTGATCTGGAATACTTTGCTCGTCTTTCCGTCTTTCCACGATTACCACTGCGCTAATAACCCTGTTAGTTGCTGTAAGATATAGTAACATGGGTTCTTCATCTTTTGGGGATGCCAAAATTGGAGCTTTTATCAAAGTTTCTTTCAGATGGGTTAATGCTTTGTCTGCTTCTTCTGTCCATTCAAATTTGTCGGATTTCTTCAACAATTTGTTTAATGGCAGAGCTTTGTCACCAAGCTGGCTTATAAAACTGCTAACGGTGGATGCAAAACCCGTCAGTCTTTGAACATCTTTTAGACATGTAGGTCTTGTGATGTTTAAGAGTGCTTTGATCTTTTCCAGGTTTACCCTGAATATGCACTTTAATGGATTCAACTTCATTCTATAAGTGCGGAGGTTGTCGAAGGTTTCTCGTAGATCTTCAAGGAGTGTTTCCTTTTTCTTGACTATGCAAGCATCTTTGCATGCAACGCTGGTATGTTGCACCGACATTCTTCAGGCCGAAAGGCATGGTTATGTAATAGTATGTTCCATAGGGAGTTATGAAAGAGGTTTTTATTTGGTCTTCTTCTTTCATACGTATTTGATGGTACCCGGAGTAAGCGTCCAAAAATCATAAATGCTCAGAGCCAGCAGTTGCATCTATTATTTGATCGATTCACGGTAACGCGAACCTATCTTTTGGGCACAACTTGTTCAAGCCGGTGTAATCTATACACATCCTAAGAATAATACTTTCCTTCTTCGCGACTAATACGGGGTTCACAGACCAATCAGTATGTATAACTTCCTGGATAAAGTATGCTGCTAAATGCCGGATAATTTCCTTGCCTATAGCCTTCCACCTTCTCCAATCAAAACGACAAAGACCTTGTTTGACGGGTTTTGATCCTGGAATAACCTTGAGTTGGTGCTCAGCAAGTTCCCTGGGAACACCTGGCATATCCGCAAGACACCAGGTGAAAATGTCCCAGTTCTCACGTAGGAACTTGATGAGCGTGTTTTCCTATTTGTCAGTCATTCATGTTCCCACTACGACAAATTTTGTCGGATCTTTGGGATCCAGGATGACATGTCTTGTATTCTCCGAGGCTTTGAAACTATCTGTCGGCTTCCTGCTTTCTTTTCCTGCCGGCATTTCTGTCGTTGATACTTCCTTAGCCAGCTCCTTTAGTTCTTCCTTCTGAATTACTTGTTCGGCACAAAGGTAATTTCCTTTCTCCAGCTCGTTCGCCAATTTGAAGTCGCCAGATATGGTGATTACTTCTCCTTTTGGCCTGGCATCTTCAGCTTGTTATAAATATAACATGATCTTACCATGAATTTGGCGAAAGCCGGACGCCCGAGTATTGCGTGATAGACACTTTCGAACGACACAACCTCGAATGAGATCCTTCCTGGCAGAAGTGTTCTCTCTTTCCAAAGGTTACGTCTAGAGATATTTCTCCTAGGGATTGTGCTTGCCTGCAAGGAACAATGCCGTGAAAACGTACATCGATGTGTTTTAGCTAGGTTTCAGAGAGCTATAACTGTTTCAATGTACTTAAGTACATGATATTGATACTGGACCCTCCATCCATCAACACTCTTTTGAGCCTAGTGTTTTGAACAATAGGGCTTACGACCAAAGCATACATGCTGGGTTATGGGATGTTTCCGGCAGACTGATCCTAGGTAATTGGCGTATTTGAATACTTCAAGTACTTTGGGGTTGGAGGTACAACCGCATTGATTTATCGAAGTGTTCGCTTTGCCTGTTTGGCTGAGGGGGTTGTCAGGGAAGTTAGGTTACATTCTCCTTCAACTCCTGGATTTTATCATCAATGTCCGACTCACTTTCTTCTTTGTCAGCTTCCGGCTTTTGTTTGTTGAACTTCCTTTTGGAACTATTTCCTTTATTCCCGGTTCCTGCAGTGCCTTTCATGTGCTTATTAAGCCGGCACTGCGCATTGGTGTGGGTAGGCTTCCCAAATTGCGAATGGTGGACACAGTTTTCCAACTTAATATTTTCCCATTCTTCTTTAGAATAGAAGATGAGTTATGTACTTTTGCCCTTCCATCAGATGTCATTATCTTTTCCAAAGGTTAAGTTCACTTCCTTGGGTTTTGGTTGTGCTTCTGGAGTAGCCTTCTTTTTAGAATGAGACACCTTTTTTTCTTGAACCGAAGCATCAATGTTTCCGCCTCTCGCCCTGATATCATCTTCAGCCGATGCGTGCTCATTGGCGGTGGTAAGCAAAGATCTGAGATCTTTGTGCTCTTTCGAACCAACCATGAATGGTACGAGGCCGGGTTTCACTCCATTGATGAAAGCATGCATTGCTTGTACATCACTTTCTCCAGATCAACTATTCTTCATTGCAGTCCATCTTGAGATAAAGTCGACGTACGACTCGTCCTCATATTGTACACAACAGTTCAGCTGGTTGATGCTCTTAGGGCGTTTGTACGTACCCCGGAAGTGCTGAGAGAATACTCTAGCCATATCTTCCCAGCTGTCCACTGTTCTTGACGGAAGCCCGTTGATCCAATCTCTAGCTCCATCCAACAACATTATGGGAAGAAACTTCACAGCCTCTAAATTTTTCCCTTTGTTGATCTGGACGGCAGTATAGTAATCTGAAAACCATGTATCCGGGTTAGTACTTCCGATATACTTTTGATAAGTTGGACCGACTTTGACAAAGCCAGAGTGTAGACTAATTCTTCGGATCCTGTCAGTGAAAAACTTAGGTCCGAACTATAAATCGTCTCTTTCCGCCTTATCGACGTGCGTAGAATACCTTCCAGCTGAATGGACAGAAGGGGATCTGCTCCGTTCTGGTCAGTTGTTGCGCGAGTGCGCTCTTCTGGGAATATCCCTATTTCTTCTGATATCTTGTCCTTTGGAATAAGGTGGAGTTCTGCTCCTTGGCCTTTCTTTGTTCCTTGGAGGAGTTCGGGATCTCTCACGCCTGTGAGGATTGTCATATCTTACGGCTTTATCAGCTGGGCGTCTCGGAGGCGGCATTACTTTTCCGTCTTTCTGGTTTTGCTCCTCCCGTTCCATGTTGTCACATGGATTATTTCCACTTTTTGCCAGATGAGATCCTATTCTAGATGTTGCATCCTTGTTATCCGGAATTTTCTTGTCCTTATTAGGATCTCCTTTCTTTTCCTCAGAATCGCCTGAATCTCCAGGTTCACCTGGTTCGGGTGCTGCAGCGGTGCACGTGACAGTTTTGCACAAGGCTGACTCGTCATGTAACTTCCCTGAACGTGCTTGTCTCGTTTTTGCTACTGTAATGCTTTTTCTAAGAAAGCATACACTCTCTATAGTTTTATCGGCATTGGAGTACAGATCGTCATTAAGGATGGCGAACACGGTTCCCCGTTTTCAGTTGCGGTTTTGTATATGCGTTCGCCCTTAGAATTAGTGTTGTTAACATGCCTTTTCCAAGAAGGGTTTTCAAACTTCTTTCTTGATGGCAGTTCATCCGGCTTTGAAATTCCGGGTAAACACGTAGGTTTAATTCCAGATCTAATCCTTATTTCGTACTCCTCTATTTCTTCCTGCTGCGTTTTAATGCCAGCCTGGGTTTTGAGGAGGTTTTCCCGAGTTCGGAATAGATGTTGCTGTTGCCGTTGTATAGCTTGTCTCCTAGCTTCCAACACTTCCGGGGGCTCGTCTCGTGCCACCGGAGTTTGAATCAGATCAATATCCTCCTGCTCCGACATTTGGGGAACATGGATTTCAACCTTTTTCTTCTCCACAGGCTTGACTCCACTGTTTTCTCCTACTTCCAGGTTTTGGAAGGGAATGTCTGTAACATCCCAATTTTTCTACATTAGGGTGTGTGGTGTGTGTTCATCTCATACATGCATGAAACAAAAATTTAAATCATGTTTGAACCAATTTAAACTGTGAAATTAAATGGTTTGAGAAAATCCCACAAATAGTACTTATTTTGGTTCCCAAAATCTTGTATTGAAAAATATTTCAATTACACCAACGAAACATATGGTTTTGTTGGAAATTTTACAAGGTTTCCAAAACTTATTTTTGCCAATTTTTATCCTTGCAAAAAGGTCCTCAAAAGATATTTTTTTCTGTTTTAAGTGGAGAAGGGCCTTTCTGTAATTCTGTTTTTCTCCTAGGGGGTTTTCTCGAAAAATGACCCTGTGTCGTCTTCCTCCTTTGCAAGGAGGCAAGCAGGCTGCTCGCCGGCGAGCCGTGCCACCTCCTGCTTTGCCTCACAAGGATAAGAAGACGCGGATCCGTGCCCCTCTTCTCCTCCTCCTCATCGCCTCACGAACCCTCCCTCTCTTTGTTCCTGTCCCGAAGAGAGAACCCTAACCAAAACCTTGAGCACCGGCCGCCGCCATCTCCGGCCACCCCTGCAGGAATCGAAGCCATCAACGCAACTGCCGCCCTCTCCTCTACCTCTCCAACGTGGGGATCGAGACGGGAACCCTCACAGAGTGAGATCAACGCCATCTCCCCGAGCTCCGGCAGCCGGCGGAGGAGCTCGATTCCGGCGACTCCGGCCGGACCTGCCCACCCCGACCCCTCCACTAGTCTCCCCACGACGTGGTGAGTCTCCTGGTGCTCCTCCCCATCCCCCTACCCCTCTGGTTCCTCCCGGTGCCGTGCCCCGCCGTCGGCTGCCGCAAGACATGGACGCCGGCGAGCGCTCGGCGACCACACGAAGGCGGCGCGACCACCAATACGTCCGCCTCGACCTCCTCTTTCCCATGCCCCAATTGGTTCCGTCCAATTTGCGACGGATCGACCAATTTCTTCCAAAGAAGTGCCCCTGTGTCCATTGATGATGTCACAGTGACATCATGATGGTGTCACAGTTTCCCTTTTTTGGTAATTCCATTAAATTCCAGAAAATGATTTAAAAAGAGAAAATGAATAACTTTCATTATGTTAAGCAGAAAAATAAAAGGAAGGTACCTATCTATTCAGAAAATTATTTGGAACCCAAAAATGTCACTTTTATACATGTTTGACACACTTCATTTTTGGAACATTATTTAATATTGTTTAATCATTTAAAATGGAGAAAATAAGTTTTTATTCAATAAAATTAGAAAATTAAAAGTTATATACCAAAATTCTCAAAATGACAAATGCAATCCATTTATGATGTTTTCAAGCCCATTTGAGCTTTTAAAATGGTTCTTACTTTCAGAATCACCCGAACTGCCCTCCCGGGTCTATTTCGGGATAAATTCAGTAAAAATGCATAACTGACATGCGAACTCTAGCAACCCATCGAACATGTTTAGGGCCTTATTTCAGTGCATTAACTTGCTCATTCATACATATTGCGTATTGCATCGATGCCATGTGTTGATTGTTATTCTTCTTTTCGGTGTTTGTTCCCCCTTGGTAGAACGTGACTCCGAAGAGAAGGCCAGCTGTCCAAATGACGAATACTTGATCATAACCGACAAGTCAAGCACTTATCCGAGAAGACATTTCTATTGGTTTTCTTATAACCAAGGCAAGCATAACCTCTTATCTCCTCATATATGCTTTCGAACAACATTTGAATCTCGTACTTTGCATTCGATTCCAAAGTATTTGATGCTAGTAGATATAGTTCACCTATATACTGCATTGCCTCAATATCCTGATCCACTGCTCCTAGCCGCCATAGATTTGCTTGTGCGCATCGAAAGAGCCTCATATCTGCTTCGCTTAGTCATACATGTTTGTTACCTCTGCTCCATCCGGTTGATGAATCAGATATGCGATAACCTAGTATGATATGATGACGTGGTGAGATGAGCTTTGTGTGGATAACTTGACTAAGGCTGGTATGGGAGGCCACTTGGGAAGTGGTTGTTCGTCCTATACTCGCCAACCCTAGGATTACGGTCTCGAGCGGAAGCCAAGACTGAGCGTGCAACCACACGCGGGGTCTAAGTAACCACGCTCGACCAACTAACTTGTTTGGCCAGATCCATGAGTCACGTAGTTTGAGATTTCCATTCGGCACCGCAAATAAAACCTTTTAAATGGTTTTGAAAACAAAATGCTCCGCTAGGGCGTGACCGGGGCCAAGTGATGGACGTACACGGATCTTGACCCCGCCTCAGAGAGACAGGTGCCGTCAGGAGGATGGCCAACTCCCTGTTGACGGGGTGGCCCTGTCTTGGGTTGACTCATGGATAGGGTCGGGTAAGGTAAAGGTCGTGGCCAGCCACCCTCTGCCGCGTTCCATGGAAGAACGTACATGTGGCGCTAAGAGTCGCATGGTACGTGTGGGTAAAGTGTACCCCCTGCAGGGATAAATCTTTTCGAAAAGCCATGTCCACGGTTAAGGACGACTTGGTGAATGTAAAGACCATAGACAACCTGAACGTGGCGTAAAAGATGTTGAGAAAGCATGGAGGTAATGTTTGAAGGGTGCCTCCTTGGAGATGCCGAGAGGGGTGATCCTTGTAGCACGTGAGATGCTGGGAATTGATATTGGTGGTTTTAAAAGATCATGATTACAGTAGTGAGCTTCTCATCTGTTTTGAAAAGATTCTATGAGACGTGCTACTCTTCCTCGACTTGGAAAACAAAGATTGCTTTAGGCAAAACAGCCTTCATTAAACCCTTTCTGAAACCAGCAGATATATAATAGGTTAACTAAGTCATGTTGAGTACCTCCCGTACTCAGTTTTGCTTAATTTTGGTTCAGGTGGATATCGTCACTTCAGTGGTGGTTCAACGTGGACATCGACGAGTAGTTTGGGGTTCCCAGGTAGCAGCCTAGAATCTATGGGCTGGGACGTCGCCTTATGTTGCGGCCTCTTAGGCCTTTTTGATTCTTGTTTACTAGCAACATAATTTGCCTTCTGTTGTCTGATGTAATGTTGGATCGTGTGACCTCTGCTTGTAAGCTATACTCTAGTAACACCTGTTTAATACAGCTTCCATGTTTAGAGTACTGATTTGATCGGTTGTTGGTTTCGAGCTCATTGTTATACAGTTTTGTCTATGCCTGCATAGTTGTCGCAGTCGAGGGGTTGTGGAGCCGATGATCCATGTCTGAGCCCGCCTGCCGATGTGATTCGGCCTGGGGCGAGGTAACCCCAGTAACCCTCGATTGTTGTTGCACTTTATGGACACATAGCATCTCTATATAGCTTTGGTCCCGTTTCCTTCAGTTTCATACGATTCGTGGACGCTTTGATATGCATAGTTGGTTATGACTAGCATGGATATAAGGAGTAGTAGACTGGGGATCCGGACTACGTGCCGATGAATCCAGTCTGCCTGCCGTTGTTTTTTGCGGCCGGGGCTGGTAACCCTGAAGCCTTGTGAGTCCATGGCTAGGAGCACATAACAGTATGTATATCTCTAGGTCCAGGGTTGTGACAAGTCATGGTATCAGAGCAGGACTGCCTGTAGGAAAACCTTACTGCTTGGTCGGTGTTGAGTCTAGAGTTTGTGAGAACTATTTTGAAAACTTCAAATGAATTGTGAAAACCTTCTTAGGATTATTTTTACTTCTTACCTGGTATCGCTCTAACTCTGGGTCTTCTTACCTGTTTTGGATTTGAAAATGTTTTGCTATCTCTCCTAGTCATTCAAAACTTAGGTGCCTTCTTTGGCAAGGACGTATGTTACCCAAGTTGACCTAGTGTTAAAAAAGTTTCTAGAGTCGTGTGTGTTCCATGTTCCGTTATCTTTTAAACTGGGAGATTTCCTTTGCATTCTAATCTCTCGGAGTTGTGTGGATTCCACCTTCTTACATGTTTCAAAGTCCCAAATCCTGAATCTCGAGATTTCCTATTCATCTCGAACGTATCTTCTCTCCTCTTCTCAAGTTCTTCCGGATCTCTCATTGTTCTTTGAAAGATACTTTGTGATTGCTATTCGTAGTGCCCTTCAAGGCAATAAAATAGTAGTTACCCCTTCCTCCGGGTTTTTAACCTTGGATTGAACCGAAGGTCCCGGAATGTGCTGAATTGAGGTGGGTTGAATCATGTGGTTTTATAACCATGTGGTGATCATGCCATCAGTACAGGATGCTGACCTTTAACCCAAGTTCTGTTTCTTTGGATCCTGAAGAATCTGTTCTACCTCGGGATGGCTAGGTAATCTCAGCTCCAATAGCCATAGGTTTTCTCTAGGAATCAAAAGGATCACAACAAGAGTATTCTTATGATTCCCCTATCCTTGTTCTTGATTCAGCTATATTCCTCTTCTTGGCATGGGTTCTACACATAAGTATTACCCTGTGCATTTAACATGATCTCAGGATTCTTATGAGCACATCTCTACTCTTTGGTTGCCTTTCGAACTTCGTCCATTGATTGGAAACTAACTTGCTTAGGTGTGTTGGAAGTCTGCCAATGCACTTCACTGGTGTTCCGTTAAAACATTCCACCTTGGAATGTGAGGAGAAACAAACTCCAGAACCTTGTTCATCTCCAGGACCAGGTCAAAGTTTTGTAAACCGCGGATTAAAGAAGTTTCATCAGCTTCTATTATGTTCTACCTTTGAGCATCACACTCTTACATATGAAGAGGCTATGTTCAATTTCATGGCTCTATTGATGAAGTGATGTTCTCACACATCCTTACCCACCTTTCCTACAAGCCTTAGTGCTCGATATGGATGGGTGTGTATTGACATGTGTATCAGATATTCCTAGCAACTCTTATTGCTTTGAAAAATCTAAGAAACATCTGTATCCTTCTTAGCACTATTGGTTACCCGGTTTTAACTAAATGTTGACTGTGTTGTCAAATCTGTTCACTCCGATGCACATCCTCGGTCAGAGAGTTAGGTTCATGCCAAATCTATCTAGACCATATCGGTTGCTTTGAAAAGCATGCCTCCTTTCGATTTCTAAGACATACCGGTGGGTTGTGATGTTCTGGTTGTTTTTCTAGAAGTATCACCAGGTTTTACCTGACCGTGATGTCTAAAACATGAGTAATTTGAACTACTCCTTTCTCCAAGGAACCTTGCTGGATATCCTGGACTAGTCGGTTGAGCTTAAACAATAACTTGGAGAGTTGAAAGACAGTGGCTCTGCCTAACCTGGTCCTTCGTTAAGGGATGTCTAGTTTCCTTTGTGTTGAAGCAGGATAGTATATCCTCAGTGGACATGCTATCATTCTAACCTTGATTTGATTTGGGCTATCATCAAATCGAGAAAAGATCCAAGGACTATCTCGATGGTGTTTCCGCTCATGGTGTTTTGCCCGAGTATACCTTCATATCCTTTGGTCTGACCAATATTCTGCCTTGTTCATATATCATATGAATACCTCTCCTTGGAGTGTCTTGATACGCGTGTTGTCGAGCCCATCGATGACATTCCTATTTCTTCCAAGTTGCAAGAGCTTCATGCTGAACACTTGGCACTAATGTTGGAAACTTTCAAGAACCATCTTTGTTTCATTACGAAGATTGTGTTCTGGATGTTTGAAGCACCTTACTCCGGTCCATGTGTTTTTGATGAAAGCCGTTGCCATGGATCTGAGTAAAGTTTCCTTGTTCCTTCGGGAATAACTCCAAGTCGGTCATGTGTGTGTGGGCTATTCTTGAGATGGTAGGTTGTTACCTCCACTCCTTGATTAAGTTTGCATCCACACCAAGCCACTGACTGATTACCCGTGAAAGAGAAGAAGTCCAAGAACTTCGTTATCTCTGTAATCATCCTTCCAACAAGGACTCCGATGTGTTCTTTTAAAAGTAAACCATGTAGGTGCAATCGTATTTCGCAAGTTGCTAATACATGAGTTCTGCAATCTCACTCATCCTCTTGAGTGTGACATTGTAGTCCGTATCTTGAGAATCCAGTAAATGTATCTCGTTGTTAACCGGTGAAATCTCTTTGATCATATATACCGAGTCTGAGTTATCTACCCACAAACCAGAGTTGAATCTCAAGCAGCAACGATGGTTGGTGTTTCCTCAAGAGTGTTGAATTAGGTCCATTTGGAAATCCGGCATGGTTGATGTTGTGGTTGACACAATTAGACGGAAGGCCTAATGTCATATCTCCTTGAATCCGTAAGAACATCCACTCTCCGTGAGAATTCTTGTGTGGCTTATTCTAGGAGTTGCCTCACCGTCCTTCCAAACCAAAGTTTCCCTTCCACTTGCTGACCTACAGAAGGCTTGTCAGAAGCCGCTGTCGGTATCTAGAACATCCAGGAGAACCTGGAAGTTGATCTTTCCAATATCTCTCTGTTGAACCTCCAAAACCTTTGTTTCAGTGGAAACAAGTTCACCAGGAGACCATCTCTTGGTGTTTTGTAACCACCATTGATCAGCTCCCTTTTTCAAGTTGTTTGTACCTGAAGTTCTGTTCATCTCACACATTGTGTGAATTTGTCAGTTACTTCAGCCATGGGATCTTAACCATGTGATAGATGTATTGCTACGTCTAACCCACAATAGGAAAAAGATTCCCTATTTTCTTTCGGTGTTTCAATCCCTCGTTGGTTAACCATCCTTATGGTGTGACCAATAATTCCTCCTTAATCATGGTGTTTCAAAATTCCGTGGTTACTCATCTTCTGTCGTGAAGTAACATCCTGATTCTTGATAAGGTTTTATACAAAATTTGACGGAATGAAAGTTCAGTTATCTTTCGTGTCCACTCCGAAGAGTGAACATGATCATGTATCAAATTCTCTCTGAAGCACGATTACAGTGTTTTCTCGTGTTTTCCCTCGTCTGTGGATATTATGTTTTGGTATCCAAGACAATCCTTTCCATCTTGGTAATCTATTTTGAAGAAACCTGAATGTCATAAGTTGTTCAACCTTTCTTTTCCAAAAGGATTTAAAGTCTTGTGCAAAGCTCATATTCTAAATCCTTTCAAGAACCATCGTCCATAAACTTGACACCTTCCCTCATTCCCTCTGTTATCTTGATGCGTTTCATGCACGACAACTCAACAGTTCTTTATGAACATTTCTTGTCATGAGTTAGCCATGAGATACTCGGTCTTCGTAAAGATCAATTCCTAAGAGTTTTCCCTCCTACCGTAGGTGTAGCCGCTGGATATCTTCGCAAGTGCTACAGATCAACCTCTACAAGAAGAGAACCGTAAGGTTCGAGAAGGTCATTCGAAAAACGGTGTTCCTTCTTTCTTTCTCCTTCGGGAATCTCGGGACGAGATTCTTGTAAGGGGGGTAGATTTGTAACATCCCAATTTTTCTACATTAGGGTGTGTGGTGTGTGTTCATCTCATACATGCATGAAACAAAATTTTAAATCATGTTTGAACCAATTTAAACTGTGAAATTAAATGGTTTGAGAAAATCCCACAAATAGTACTTATTTTGGTTCCCAAAATATTGTATTGAAAAATATTTCAATTACACCAAAGAAACATATGGTTTTGTTGGAAATTTTACAAGGTTTCCAAAACTTATTTTTGCCAATTTTTATCCTTGCAAAAAGGTCCTCAAAAGCTATTTTTTCTATTTTAAGTGGAGAAGGGCCTCTGTGTAATTATGTTTTTCTCCTAGGGGGGTTTCTCGAAAAATGACCCTGTGTCGTCTTCCTCCTTTGCCAGGAGGCAAGCAGGCTGCTCGCCGGCGAGCCGTGCCACCTCCTGCTTCGCCTCGCAAGGATAAGAAGACGCGGATCCGTGCCCCTCTTCTCCTCCTCCTCATCGCCTCACGAACCCTCCCTCTCTTTGTTCCTGTCCCGAAGAGAGAACCCTAACCAAAACCTTGAGCACCGGCCGCCGCCAATCGCCGCCATCTCCGGCCACCCCTGCAGGAATCGAAGCCATCAACGCAACTGCCGCCCTCTCCTCTACCTCTCCAACGTGGGAATCGAGACGGGAACCCTCACAGAGGGAGATCAACGCCATCTCCCCGAGCTCCGGCAGCCGGCGGAGGAGCTCGATTCCGGCGACTCCGGCCGGACCTGCCCACCCCGACCCCTCCACTAGTCTCCCCACGACGTGGTGAGTCTCCTGGTGCTCCTCCCCATCCCCCTACCCCTCTGGTTCCTCCCGGTGCCGTGCCCCGCCGTCGGCCTCCGCAAGACATGGACGCCGGCGAGCGCTCGGCGACCACACGAAGGCGGCGCGACCACCAATACGTCCGCCTCGACCTCCTCTTTCCGATGCCCCAATTGGTTCCGTCCAATTTGCGACGGATCGACCAATTTCTTCCGTAGAAGTGCCCCTGTTTGACACACTTCATTTTTGGAACCCAAAAATGTCACTTTTATACATGTTTGACACACTTCATTTTTGAAACATTATTTAATATTGTTTAATCATTTAAAATGGAGAAAATAAGTTTTTATTCAATAAAATTAGAAAATTAAAAGTTATATACCAAAATGCTCAAAATGACAAATGCAATCCATTTATGATGTTTTCAAGCCCATTTGAGCTTTTAAAATGGTTCTTACTTTCAGAATCACCCGAATTGCCCTCCGGGGTCTATTTCGGGATAAATTCAGTAAAAATGCATAACTGACATGCGAACTCTAGCAACCCATCGAACATATTTAGGGCCTTATTTCAGTGCATTAACTTGCTCATTCATACATATTGCGCATTGCATCGATGCCATGTGTTTATTGTTATTCTTCTTTTCGGTGTTTGTTCCCCCTCGGTAGAACGTGACTCCGAAGAGAAGGCCAGCTGTCCAAATGACAAATACTTGATCTTAACCGACAAGTCAAGCACTTATCCAAGAAGACATTTCTATTGGTTTTCTTATAACCAAGGCAAGCATAACCTCTTATCTGCTCATATATGCTTTCGAACAACATTTGAATCTCGTACTTTGCATTCGATTCCAAAGTATTTGATGCTAGTAGATATAGTTCACCTATATACTGCATTGCCTCAATATCCTGATCCACTGCTCCTAGCCGCCATAGATTTGCTTGTGCGCATCGCAAGAGCCTCATATCTGCTTCGCTTAGTCATACATGTTTGTTACCTCTGCTCCATCCGGTTGATGAATCAGATATGCGATAACCTAGTATGATATGATGACGTGGTGAGATGAGCTTTGTGTGGATAACTTGACTAAGGCTGGTATGGGAGGCCACTTGGGAAGTGGTTGTTCGTCCTATACTCGCCAACCCTAGGATTACGGTCTCGAGCGGAAGCCAAGACTGAGCGTGCAACCACACGCGGGGTCTAAGTAACCGCGCTCGACCAACTAACTTGTTTGGCCAGATCCATGAGTCACGTAGTTTGAGATTTCCATTCGGCACCGCAAATAAAACTTTTTAAACGGTTTTGAAAACAAAATGCTCCGCTAGGGCGTGACCGGGGCCAAGTGATGGACGTACACGGATCTTGAAACCTCCTCACAGAGACAGGTGCCGTCAGGAAGATGGCCAATTCCCTGTTGACGGGGTGGCCCTGTCTTGGGTTGACTCATGGATAGGGTCGGGTAAGGTAAAGGTCGTGGCCAGCCACCCTCTGCCGCGTTCCATGGAAGAACGTACATATGGCGCTAAGAGTCGGATGGTACGTGTGGGTAAAGTGTACCCCGTGCAGGGATAAATCTTTTCGAAAAGCCGTGTCCACGGTTAAGGACGACTTGGTGAATGTAAAGACCATAGACAACCTGAACGTGGCGTAAAAGATGTTGAGAAAGCATGGAGGTAATGTTTGAAGGGTGCCTCCTCGGAGATGCCGAGAGGGGTGATCCTCGTAGCATGTGAGATGCTGCGAATCGATATTGGTGGTTTTAAAAGATGATGATTACAGTAGTGAGCTTCTCATCTGTTTTGAAAACATTCTATGAGACGTGCTACTCTTCCTCGACTTGGAAAACAAAGATTGCTTTAGGCAAAACAGCCTTCATAAAACCCTTTCTCAAACCAGCAGATATATAATAGGTTAACTAAGTCTTGTTGAGTACCTCCCGTACTCAGGTTTGCTTAATTTTGGTTCAGGTGGATATCGTCACTTCAGTGGTGGTTCAACGTGGACATCGACGAGTAGTTTGGGGTTCCCAGGTAGTAGCCTGGAATCTATGGGCTGGGACGTCACCTTATGTTGCGGCCTCTTAGGCCTTTTTGGTTCTTGTTGATTAGCAACATAATTTGCCTTCCGTTGTCTGATGTAATGTTGGGTCGTGTGACCTCTGTTTGTACAGCTACTCTAGTAACATCTGTTTAATAAAGCTTCATGTCTAGAGTACTACTTTGATCGGTTGTTGGTTTCGAGCTCATTGTTATACAGTTTTGGCTATGCCTGCATAGTTGTCGTAGTCGAGGGGTTGTGGAGCCGATGATCCATGTCCGAGCCCGCCTGCCGATGTGATTCGGCCTGGGGCGAGGTAACCCCAGTAACCCTCGATTGTTGTTGCACTTTCTAGACACATAGCATCTCTGTATAGCTTTGGTCCCGTTTCCTTCAGTTTCATACGATTCGTGGACGCTTTGATATGCATAGTTGGTTATGACGAGCATGGATACAAGGAGTAGTAGACTGGGGATCCGGACTACGTGCCGATGAATCCAGTCTGCCTGCCGTTGTTTGTTGCGGCCGGGGCTGGTAACCCTGAAGCCTTGTGAGTCCATGGCTAGGATCACATAACAGTATGTATATGTCTAGGTCCAGGGTTGTGACAATGTCCGCCAATTTTTCCACCTTTTTCTTCTAGAGTTTAGATTGGAGTTTTCTGGCAGACTTCTTTTTCTTCTTGAAAGATGTAGGATTTTTGCAGGGTTATTCTTCCGTCAGTTCCTTGACGTCAGGGTAAGTCAGACTAGCTTCACCTTCCTGTTCCTCTTCATCTGGCGGAGGTGTTTTGGGATCTTCATCTTCCTCAGCATCCGAATTTCCAGTCGGTTTTGCCATGAGTACATCGTGGAAACTCCCTTGCATGGATTTGACCCTTTTTTGAAAGCATCTTCATCTTCATCTTCGGAATCTGACTCTACAGATCCGGTTTCCGAGTCTAGCTTTTCCTCAATGGCAGCTAGCACAGATTCGGCTTCCGAGTTTGATCATTGATCGATGAATCTCGGATCTTCCACTTTTTCTGTGGGATTACGTGTTTCTGCCTTTTCCACAGGATTTCCGTCTTCCGTGTTTTGAGCAATCTCAGACTTCACCATACCAATAAAGTGGGATATGGTTGCAGGCATCTCCGGAGAGGCAGCAAATCCAGATGTGTTTTGGCGATATGCAACTATGGAAGCTTGATATGCTCCTATGTATGAATAAGGCAAATCTGAGCAGAATCCGGCATTAAAGCCTTCATCTATTGGGCATAGGGCGGGTGGGATAAAATTACTTCCACCGTGGAATCCCATAGATTATGTTGTTAAACCGTTAAAAATATTAGTAGAACCAATCGGTAAAACGCAGGCACTTACCAGATGATTCTGTGCCGGCATATATGATCCGTTGTCGAGGAAGCGTCCGACCTTTCCGTTGAATTCCAGGCTTCCGACAGTAATTGAGCTACCGATTCCGCCGAGTATTCCCGCTCGGAATGTGACTCCCGACGCCGCTGGCCCCATGGTGGGCGCCAACTGTCGAGACATCGTAGTAAGGTTCATGGACGGGGGTGCCATAAGCCTACTGGTAGAACCGCGGGGGCGGGGGGACGTGGAAGAACTGTAAACGAGAACACCAAGTTTACCCAGGTTTGGTACGACACAACTAGGCGGTGTTCCTACTCCTACAATCTCACTAAAGCAGGGTTGAAGCCTGAAGTATACAAAGTACAATTGTGAGTATAGATTCGCTAATTCGGCGAGGACGAACTTCCCGACAAGTTGGCATCTAGCTAATTGTCTGTCTTCTCTTGCTCCTGTCCGACTTTATATAGATAGCCGGATTAGGGCTTACAGAAAGGAAACCTAGAATACTACGGAAAGTATCTAATTTGGAAAGTAAGGAAACCGTCTTCTCCTCCAAGACGCACCACTTTGGACCGTGGTCCGGGTTCTTCTAGAATCCGGCTTCCTGCGCGTCAGCTTACTGGGCCGCCCGGACTATGCTCCATTGCCTATGGGCCACCCTGGTAATCTGGCCTTAGGCCAATGCCAGATATACCCCTAATTGGGATATATCCGAAACATACCAATTTTACAAGTTTCTTATTCCTAAACTTTTTCTATCCTATGAATCAAAGGATCCCTTATCTTACTGAGGGATACGAGGCCCAGTTAACAACAAGAGTAAAATAATGCCGCCCTCAGTACCTGCAGAGCTTCTCTAACGAGAATCAATTCGAACATTCACCTACCATTTTGATTTGGGAACAACCACATTCTAGGCATGTGTGTTCCTTCCACTCCCAAACATGTTCATTTGTATTGATAGGCGCGAACGCGACGGAGATGATCTGACGGATGTCAACGAGGCAGAATATTCCACGATCAACCTGGATTGCTTGCGATGCAGGTTAGCTAGGGACGACAGGTAGTGTACGTACCGGTCCCTGGACCGTGCAGACGGAGGTCAGGAGGTGGGCCCAGAGGTAGGCCTGGGTGTGCGTGCAGGCCGCTGGGATCGAGCCCGAGTCTGTTAGTCGGGTACTCATCTTCCGGTCGGGTGTGGACCCAGGAAACTCCTAGGTTTTTCGTGGAAATCGCGTGCCTCTGTTCTCCTCCTTGCGTGCGAGCGTCGAACTGCCACAATGGCCATGGCATACCACGGTGGTGAACGAGGGGGCATGAACAGCGCGGCCAGGGTGTTGCGCCTCCGACGAGTTTCGGCTAGAACTTTGTGAACGGATAGTATGGGCACCTAGAGGGGGATGAACAGGTGCTACGACCAATTTTAATTTTTCTTCAAATTAAGGCTTGACACAAAGGTAAATTATCTAGGTATGCAACTACGGCGAATTTACCTATATTACAAGCACAACAATAAACAAGATACAAACACAAAATAAAGGAGAGGGAACAAGGTAACCGATAACGGAAACACGCAGAGACAAGAATGGAATCCCGAGTTCCTCTTTTTGAGGGGAGTACGTCTCGTTGGGGGGGGGTGAGTTTCTCCATAAATGCATCCTCAACACCACAAATGCCTACTCAACGCCACAAAATACTCACCGTATTCTCTGATGAACCTCACCACAAAGGCCTAGTTCACCTTTCACTATTGATTCCCTTTCAGGCGGAAACCGAGTCCTTTACAATGAGCTTGGAGAACACACCCACAACCAAATTGGGGCTCCCAATAATCACCAACTATCACCAAGATAGTATCAATAGAGTCTAGGTTTTCCACAAAGAAACCCTAGACTCGAATCCCTCAAGCAAATGAGAGGGGAATGGAAAACCGGTTGGTGAAGATGTAGACTGGGGCATTCTCCTTCAATCCTCCAAAGATCAACAAGTTTGGGTAGAGGGATTGGGAGATCTAGCAAGGTGGGTGAGCTCAGTTAATGGAGCATTCAATTCTGGACGAGCTAGATGGAGGAAAAAGAAGGGGAGGGGGTATTTCTACCCCGACCCCCAAATCTGGCCGTTTGGGGTCTTTCTGCAAAAATAACACCGAAGACTCTGGCCTGCCAAACACTCTGGACACAATCCGGAGGGCCGAAGACTTTGCTGGTGCACCGGAGACTCCGAGCACTCTACGGCCCCTATGAAGTGGGTGACACCACTTGGACTTGGCTGTGGGGAACTTTAAGGGCAGAGACTCTAGACTGACGGGCCGGAGACTCTGGCCTGGATTTCACCATCCTCTCTCTCCAATGCCCAGAGTTTGTCTGTGGTGCTTCGAGCGTCGTGAAGAAGCCAGAAGTTTGCACACTTCGGCCCCTACACAACGGAGACTCTGTCCTGGACCGGATACTCCGGGAACTCTCCGTACACATTCTGGAGTGTATGCAGTGGGTGACACCACTCGCACCACTCTTCTTCTTCGCAGGAAATTCGTGACCCCGGATACTCCGGCCTGTAAATTAATTCCAGCACCTCCATCTCATGTAGTTCTCTTTGATCTTTTTGGAGAACACACCACCACTAGTAAAATTATCAATTGACCCTGAACATCAACACACATTAATAATAATACTAGTGTTGTTAACAAACACACAAAACAAGATTTAGGCAGATTTACGCTTTCAATCTCCCCCTTTTTGGTGTTTGATGACAATACAAGTATTTGATAGACATTGGTTTGTAAAAAAACACGGGATTCCCCTTGATGTTTGCACCAACGATACTCAACAACAAAGTTCTAAGCTCCACCAATGTTTTACAAACTAACATAACAAGCACAAATATAGTGAAAAATACAATTGCATGCATATAGGTAACACAAGTAAAGTATGAAAAAAATTAGCATAACCAAAGATAGCTTCACAACATAGTTTCACCACACACAATTTAAAGTTCACTAAGAAAGAAATTCAAATGCAACTAAGATAAAGGGAGACACAAACCATAAAAGCAAATAAAGTTCAAAGGTGAAAGTGCATCTGCCTTCCTATCAGTTTTAATGTTTGATGACACTCGATTCGTGTTTTATCATGCGATATTTCAGGGATTTTTCCAGGGAAAATTCCAAGTAGCGGAAGTTCCGGCTGATCTGGCGGAAGTTTCATCACTCCTCCTTCCAGATTTCCCTTCAGGTACTGGTATCGCGCATTCTGCAACTAAAATTGGCACGGAACCTTGGCCGGAAGTTCCGATATGGCGGAAGTTCCGACTATTCAGCGGAAGTTCCGCCCCTACTTCTGGATTTTCTCCCAGGTACTGGTATCGGGGTTTCTGGGGCGGAACTTGGCTCGGCAGTTTGGCCAGAAGTTCCGAGCCTGCGGAAGGTCCCTTGGTTTGCCAGAAGTTCCGCCCGTGCGGAACCTGCGTCGGAAGATTGGAAGCGAGAGAATACAGGGGAATTTCCCCCCAGATCCAGAAGTTTCGGCCGTCCGGGAAACCCCTCCAATGGCTAGATTTTGAAGGAGCTATAAAAGGAGTAATATTCTTCATTTATTGTCAAGCTTTACACACACTCTCTTTCCTCCATTAATACGAGCTTAAACCACCTAGATCTCCCACTCCGTTTATCCAATCGACACCATATTTCGTTGAGTGCTTGAGGAGAGCTAGATCCGTGATTCCACCAAAGGAATTGAAAATCCATCCAACACATCCTAGTAAATCTAGAACTCTATTTGGGGCCTAAAAAACCCTAGTAGAATCCTCGTGCTTGGAGCTTCCACCTTGTTGCAAGAAACTTTGGATTGTTGAGAGCCTCCATCCATCTTGTGGAGTCGCCACAACCTTGTGTAAAGGTTTGGTCAACGCCTTCAAGTCAACCTTATAGTGGAAACGAGAATCTCCCTCATCGTAAAAGCTCAAGGAGAATAAGGTGTGCACATCCGTGCTATTAGAGCGCCTAGGTGGCTCCACACCTCTTCAACATAGATGTACTTCCCTTGGTAAGGAACTACGGGAAACATATCCTTATCTCCTTGTTTAAACTTGTGGTTTATCTTGCTACTTTACATATTGCTTCTGTTGCATACTTTGTATTGTAACACCTAGGTTGTTCACCTAGTTGCACATCTAGATAACCTTGTCTTTACTTTTTTAGCCCAAACTAAAAAGGAAACGGAGAAAAATTGATAGTCACCTATTCACCCCCCTTCTAATTGACCATATTGTACTTTCAATTGGTATCAGAGTCTTGGCTCTTACTAAAGGCTTAACCGCCTAAGAGTATTATGGTCAATGAAAATGATCCTGATTCTTCTAGTGCAGAAATTGCCAAGATGACCGACACTATAGCTATCCAAGCTGAATTGACTAAGGTTAGATCTAGTGTTGGATTGGAGGTTTCTAGCATAAAGAAGATGTTGGAAGTCATGATGGGTAAACCTCAGGGGCCCGAGGAATATCCCGTTGTCGCCGATGATGTTAGCTCGGATGATGCTTCCATTCTGGACATTGCTGAAATGGAGGCTAACATTGCCAAAGCCAAGGTGAAAGCCGCTAAAGGGGCTAAGGGCGGGGAAAGTTTTGAAGGCTCCAAGTCTCAAACGGCTAATGGTTCGGGGTCTAACTCAAGAGTTCCACCACCTCCCAATTTCGACTCCATCCATCCCATTGTGTCTATGCCACACATTTTAAATGTTGGACTACCTCCCATGCTTAACACTAATGAATTTTATTCTTGGAAGTTTGAAATGGAGTCTCATATCTCCGGCTCTTGCACCGCCTTGTGGAGAAGTGTTGCTCATGGATTCCATCCTCATGACGCAAGAAATTTGACTCCAAGAAAGGATATTGAATCTCAACTCAACAAGACCACCCTTGTCATGATTCAAAAGGCTCTCCTGCGGGAGCATCTCACTCACATCCGAGGATGCAAGACCGCCAAGGAGGCCTGTGACAAGCTTGACACTTTGTTCCAAGGAAATGTAAGCATCCAATCCTCCAAGTATGATGTTTCCATTGACAAGTCCAATAACTTTGTCATGCAAGAGGATGAGAGCCCTTGAAGAACTATATAGAAGAGTTGTCACCCTTGCCAATCAATTGAGCGACTTTGGAAAAGAGGAAATCTCCAACGAGTGGATCAAGAGGAAGTTTGTCAAGGCAATAACACCTTTTGAGAAGAACCTCTCCACTAGCATATGAACAAGACAGGACTACAATTCCCTCAACTCCATTGGTGTTCTTAGTGAGTTCACACTGCCATATCCCTATCTCACAAGAGTGAGGATGATGCCCTTCCCCGCTCAAGAGGAATGGGAAAGTCTCCCAACCTAGCTTTGAAGTCAAAGGCATTTGCTCGCATAGAAGAAGTTGAAGAGGATGACAATGAGGAGGATTATGAGGACACATACAAGGGTGCTCACAAGTGCATTGCTCTTGCCATGCATGGCTATTGGAAGAAATGGGAAGCTCATAAGGCCGATGCTCCTAGACCCTCAAGGAACAAGATCTACAAGAAGAAGGAGGAGCGGCCAAGGACATGCTACAATTGTGAAAGTGCAAATCACTTTATCAAAGTGTGTCCTTTTGAGCCAAGAGAGGAAAATGAAGGCAGACTTGTTTGGAAGGACAAGACCAAAGCTCCACCAAACAAGAACCTTGCTAGAAGAGTCCCAAGGGCTCTATATGTTCAAGAAGAGGCCGTATTGGAAACATATTACTCCGGAGATGAAGGAAAAGATTGTCAGATATATGCCAATTAGGGGTGTATTCAGCATTGGCCGAAGGCTTGGATTAACAGGGTAGCCCACAGGCAATGGAATGGAGACCATTGGGCGGCCCAGTAAGCTGACGCGCAGGAGGCCGGATTCTAGAAGAACCCGGACCACGGCCCAATCGTGGTCCGGCTTGGAGAAGAAGCCGGAAGCCTTACTTTCCAAGTTAGACACTTTCCGTAGTATTCTAGGTTTCCTTCCTGTAAGCCCTAGTTCGGCTATCTATATAAAGCCTGGCGGGAGAGAAAGAGAAAACATATCACATGTTAGCTAGAAGCCAACTTGCTGGGAAGCTCATCCTCGCCGAGTTAGCGAAACCATACTCACAATTGTACTCTGTATACTTTAGGCTTTGGCCCTGATTTTAGTGAGATTGCACGAGTAGGAACGCCACCTTAGTTGTGACGTACTGAACCTGGGTAAAACCGTGTTCTCGTTTCCAGTTCTTCCACGTCCCCCTGTGGTTCTACCAGTAGGCTTATGACACTCCCGTCCATGATCCTAAGTATGAAGTCTGGACAGTTGGCGCCCACCATGGGGCCAGCGACGTCAGGAGTTACGTTTCGAGCGGGAATACTCGGTAGAATCGGAATCACAATAACTATCGGAATCCTGGAATTCGACGGAAACGTTGGACATTTCCTCGACAACAGATGTTATATGGCGGCACGGAATCACATGGTAAGTGCCTATGTTTTACTGATTGGATCTACTAATGTTTTTATCGGTTTAACAGCAGAAGCAATGGGATTCCGTGATGGAAGTTATTTCATCCCACCTGCCCTATGCCCAATAGATGAAGGCTTCAATGTCGAATTCTGGTCAGATGTGCCCTATTCACACTGGCCGATCAAGCTTCCATAACCGCATATCGCCAAAACATGTCTGGATTTGCCGCCTCACATGAGATGCCTGTAGCCAGATCGCATTTTATTGGCATGGTGCAGTCAGAGATCGCCGAAAACATGGAAGATGAAAGTCCCGTGGAAAAGGCAGAAAATAATGATCCCACAGAAAAAGTGGAAGATCCAACATCCGACGATCAGGCGACGAACTCGGAAGCTGAGTCTGTATTGGCAGCCATAGAAGCATAGCTGGACTCGAAAACCGGATCTGTAGATACAGATTCCGAAGATGAAGATTAAGACGCTTTTGAAAGAAAGGTCAAATCCATGGAGAGGAGCTTCCATGAAGTACTCACGGCAAAACCTACTGGAAATTCGGATGCCGAAGAGGAAGATGAAGACCCCACAACTCCTCCGCCAGCTGGAGAAAAAGAAGGTGGTGAAAAAAGCCCGTCTTATCCTGAGGTACATGAGTTAACGGAGGATGAACCACCCAAAAAACCTCCATCTTCTAAAAAGAAGAAAAATTACGCTAAAAAGTTGTTTACCAAAACCTAGAAGAAAAAGGTGTCCAACCAAAACCTGGAAGTCGGAAGCGGCAGTGCCAAAAAGATGGCGGAAAAGAAAAAGGATGAAATCCCTGCTCCCGGACGTCAAAGCAGGAGGAGATTGATCTAATCCAAACCCCGGTCGCACATAACGATCCACCGGAAGTGCTGGAAGCTAGGAGACAAGCAATAATGCGGCAACAACAACATTTGTTCCAAACTCAGGAAAATCTCCTCAAAACCGAAGCTGATATCAAAATACAGCAGGAAGAAATAGAGGAATAGAAACAAAGGAATATATCTAGAATTAAACCCATGCGGTTACCCGGAATTTCAAAGCCGAAAGAACTGCCAGCAAGAAAGCGGTTTGAAAACCCATCTTGGCAAAGGCATGTTAACAGCACAAATGCTAAAGGCGAACACATCTACAAAACTGCAGCCAAAAATGCAGAAGCCGCGTTCACCATCCTTAACGATGATCTGTACTCTAACGAAGAAAAGCTACAGAGAGTGTATGCTTTCCTAGGAAAAGCATTACAACAGAAATGACGAGGACAAGCACGCCCAGACAAGCTACACAATGATTCAGCCTTGTGCAAGACTGCCACATGCGCCGCTGGAGCACCTGACCCAGGCGAACCAGGAGATTCAGGTGATTCGAAGGAAAAGAAGGGAGATCCCAAAAGGACAAGAAAGTCCCGGATAACAAGGATGCAGCGTCCAGAACAGGATCCCATCCGTCGTAGGGCAGAAATAATGCAAAATCCCGTGATAATAAGAAACGGGAGGAGAAAAACCGGAACGACGGAAAAGCAATCCCGCCTCTGAGATACCCGTCCGACAAAGCCGGAAGATACGACAATCCTCACAGGGGTGAGGACCCCCGGACCCCTCCAAGGAACAAAGAAAGGGAAAGGAGTAGAACTCCGCCTTATTCCAAAGGACGGGATGCTGGAAGACATAGGGATGATCCCATAAGAGTGTATTCGCGCAACAATGGACCAGAACGGAGTAGATCCCCTTCTGTCCATTTAGCTGGAAGATATTTCGCGCACGTCGATAAGATGGAAAGAGGCGATTTGTACTTCGGACCAAACTGCTTCACTGACAGGATCCGAAAAATCAGTCTTCACTCTGGCTTTGCCAAAGTTGGGCCAACTTATCAAAAGTATACTGGAAGTACAAACCCGGATACATGGCTCTTGGATTACTATACTACTGTTCAAATCAACAAAGGAACAGACTTAGAAGCTGTGAAGTTTTTTCCCCTTATATTGTTGGATGGAGCCTGTGGTGACCCGGCATACCACTGCATGTTGTAGTACGCCAGTCGTTGATATAACACTCACAGAACACCGTTCCGCAAATATTACATCCCTCAGGGTGGTACAGCAGAAACATTGCGGGTCTGATTGCCATACACCAAATATATTACAAACATAGAGTACTGACAACAGGATGAGCTCACATTGAGGTCATCCATTTATTGAAGTTAGAACGCTCACTGAAAAGTAAACAGTTGATAACACGGGAACTCAACAGCCAATAAGAGAGTCTATGGCTGCTCGATTCAACCGTGAATAAGTAGTTTTCTAGACTAGGCTAAACCTAGTCAGACTCCTCCTCGTTGGGGTCTGCTCCATACTGGATGAGATAGTCAACTCCTTCAACTCCACCGGAGAGGTCCGGTTCTTCGTAGAAGATATCCTCCTGGCCTCCAAGGATGTTGAAAGATGCTTCTTCTAGGTTCTCATAACCTAAGCAGGGGGTCAAACGGGATTGAATGAGTAACGAGCGTTACTCAGCAAGTTCCTGTAAGTACAGAAGTAATGGATGCACTAACTACGGTCCTTGACTCTAAGGAGTCAAGACAGATGCAAGTTTTGTCAAATCTTTCTTCAAGAGATTGCTTTTAATAATGAAAACTATGCCCGCCAGACCATCACAGGACTAGAACTTCATGGAGTTGCCTTTCCTGTAGCGTTCGCAGTTCCATCCCGGAACAAGGGGTAACATGCCACATCATTTTACACTCTGCAGAGGTGCGTTACTTTACCCATGGACGACCAAGACCATGTTGCTCAACCAGGCGCGCGATCCTGTCCACTCCCACTCAGGTGTGGGGCCCGGTTATTGGTCCAAGCCAAACCGTGCTTCTCCGCACAACGCATGCCCACCCATTTCTGCCAGCAGGTTGAACGCCTGATTCCACCCCTCACGATGGAGATCTACGCGCCCCTGGCAGACACTCATAGACCCCAGAGCCCGTGGGACGTAAGGGCTCCCACCCATGTGCATGTAGTCCCGCAAGACCTACAGCGTACGTCTCTGGCAGTCCGTTGACATGCGAACGAGAAAAGTATCACGGTTGACTTACTCCCCCCATAGAAGATCCATGGTCAACGCGATATCTACGGCGCACCGAGTTCTGACGGCATTTGTTGTTAACTCCTAGGTAATACTTTCCCATGCAGATGGAACCTTCCTTTGACCTATTCATCTTACCAGGGTTCCATCCGCCCACCAAACAGAACACTACCACTCGGGTAGTCATTCAATTAGTCATATTATTATAAAAATAGGATCATGCATTCTTTTGGAGTAGGTGGTAATACGATAGGGTTTTAAAAATAGTTGTTATGACATACTTCAATGGACATGAGCAAGTGATGAACTTGCCTGGATATGGATAAGTAATGAAGTCTGAAGCTTGAGGTGGATCCTGACTTCCTTGTTCTACAAAACACCATCATTGTCCGGTAAAGACAATGTTTAAAGAAGCAAATGATGCTGATATGCATAATGATGTAATGTATGCAATTTTTGGAAAGCTAGTTAATATATTAATTCTTTTATACAACTTGTTTTGCTTAATCACGCAATTCTTTATAATTAATGCTTCTTGTTATATCTCATATATTCTTATTACTTTAAATTTTTAACTGGTTGGTTACTTATTGTTTTTCTCAGAAACAAGGTAATGACATATTTTTGAAATGTCTAACTATTTAAATTTATATGGATATAACCTTAGTTGAATTATTTATTCTAACAATTGTTAGAATACATAAATTGTTCTCAAATAATCAACTATTAAGGTTATAATTATTTTGGTGTTTAAATAAAACTTGTACTGATTTTAATTGGTATTCTAAATTTGAAATTTAAATATGTTTATATTTTATTTTATTTTTTTCTAACTCTTTTATCAAAATTTAACAAAATTACCTGTTTGCCCCTAGGGCTGACAGGTGGTCCCCGGGGTTAGGGTTGAGTCTAACCCCCTGGTCTGGTCGGGCTGGACCAGACCAGCCGCACCGCACTCGCCCCCGCCCCGCACCTTATCCTCTCCTCTCCTCGCGAGGCGACGCAGAGGCGACGCGATCCATCGCCTCCGGCGATTTCATCCGGCCCCAACCGCACACCACCGCCGCCGTGACCTGACGCCACCCTAGCTCTTCTCTGTCCGCCACTCGCCTTCCCCTTCGATCTATTTCCCTCTCCGTGTGGCTCCCGTGGGGAGCTTCAAACCCTAGCCCTAGGGTTAGGTTCCTGGGTGCTTCTCCACCACTCCGGTGGCCGTGGCTCCACGTCGTGGCTGTTGGAGTTGATGCGTTGCTGTGGTGCTTCTGCGGCTCCGTTTCCAGGTACGCCGCCGCCGGGACGGTCTACGGGCAACCGCGGCTCGCCGCCGGGCTTCACTCTCCATCCGGATGTGGTCACCACGATGGTGACCACCTGTAAGTGGCTCTCTTCTCTCTCTGCCCTCTAATCTCTCCTTCTCTCTCACGGATTCCTCCATTCTCCCTTGCTCTGGAGTCTAGCCCTCGAGCTAGCTCGTGCTGTGCCTCCCTGTGATGCTTACTGTGCCCTAATATTAGATTGGTAGCTTTGGGTGGTTTCCAAATGCTTACTGGATATGTGCTGCATGAATTACATGCTAGGATCTGTGTTGGATGGGAATTTTATTGTGCCCTAAATTATTCCTCTGATGATTTGTGCTGTGAGATGATTATGGTGGTGGAGATGTTTCTGTTAGTGGTAAATTATCTTGGAATTGCTTCCAATTCTGCTTCTGTGTACTGGTACCATTAGGATTGGCTCCAAGTGATGGATTCCTGTTACTGGTTACAGGATAACCATTCTTATTACTAGGTATACATTTCCTAGTGTTCTGTGGATGTGCTAGATAATTTGAGAGGTGTTACTCTGAATTTTATTCAGAGAATATGCCCTCAATATTATTGTCTGGCTATTGAATTTCCCTTCATGCTTCTCTTGGTTCTGGGGTATCAGATCCTTGGATCTGGTGCCCAGCAACCATGTGTGGGTGTGTGTGTGTGGCACAACTAGTGCTTCTGGTTATTACTCTGTCACACATTCAGTGCTACATACCTCTCTGTCTTAACTATTGGTATCAACTGATAAGAACAGAGGACTCTTTATGAAATCTTTTCCTTCTCTGGTCCTAATGAATTAAGAACAGATACTTTTACTTGATTCTTTTGCCCCAAGCCAGTGATGCATAGCCTGAGGCCCATCTTTCACTAAGAACAGATACTTAGCTTGATAAATAATGCCCAGTGATGAGTTTAGCATAGCACTACTATGCCAATCTGAGGGTTCTAGCAACCCCAACCTATCCTATGTGCAACTTAGCCAAAAATTGGCTTAGATGGTACTCAGGAATTCACCTTGGTTATAGATCAAGTGGTTGGTGGATTTTGGTGCTTGTGGAATGCTTGATTTCCTCCTTGTGCTCCCTGGTACCTTGGCCTTGTTTGCTTGCTTGCAAGATTGCAAACAATTGCTCCAGTAACTATTGGCTTGCTTGATTGGATGTTATACTTTCCTGGTGTTTTGTGCTTGAGCAGGAACTATGAGGTGTGACCTCATCCCCTACGGTTGATGGAGGTTTTATACTCCAGGTTTGGTTTCGACAGCACCAAAGTTGTGGTCTGAGTGTGCTGTGTGCTTATAAGTGACTAAGCTGCTTGCTGCTTCATGAGCAAGCAACGTACTGCCACCTAGTGTGGGGATATTTTCCAGTACCTGGTTGGTCTCATCCCTTGCCGCACTGGTTACTCACTGCCCTTATCCTTGCCTGGTGATTTAAATTTGATGTTGCCAGTTGTATTTCCAGGAACATGCCTATGATGCTGGTCTGAGGCAAAAATTAATCAGAACAGATACTACTCTATTTACTTGCAACCCAATGATGAATAATCAGTGCATCACACTGAAATCCTGAGGGTACTAACCCCCCCACTAACACCTGGTGTTTTGGTTTAATGTTTTGTTTTGCAGGTTTTGAAGAATTAGATACACTGGAGTAGCTAGGTTTAGTCCTAGGTTTAATTTTTGTATTAGCTTAATTGCAAAGCTATTGTAATCTTTATTTCTTTTTATCCTTTGTAACAAACTTTGTAATCTTTATATTATTATCAATAAAGCATATATGTTTTCTTTTATTATTCTTGTTGATATTTTAGGAGTATTTCCTTTTTAATATAGTGATTGAATTCAAATGATTTAAACTTAGGATATGAACTCCTCCTTTCAATTTGATTTAAATTTAATTAAAATTCCAACTCAAAATTCAAGTTGTCCTAAATTCAAATCATCCAAGTCATTTAAATAATTCAAACACTAATGTTTCAATTTCAAATATTACCCAGAGGTCATGTCAAAATTCCACCTACTAACAGTAACAACTTCTATCAAGGCATCAGTTACTGCGTAGAACCTTATTCCCTCCGGGGTTTTATCTTTGCGAAAAAAATATTCAGGTTTTTCAAACACATGCATGCAGATGCACAAATTTATATTCTACCCCCCGTGAGTTCCTAAACGCTGGGACATTACAGCGCCAGAGATTGGATTAATGGACTTCTGTCAAGAACAGTTGACAGCTGGGAGGATATGGCTAGAGTTTTTGCTCAGCACTTCCGAGGTACGTATAAACGCCCCAAGAGCATTAACCAGCTGAATTGTTGCGTCTAATATGAAGACGAGTCGTACGTCGACTTTATCTCAAGATGGACCGCAATGAAGAATAGTTATTTTGGAGTAAGTGATGTACAAGAAATGCATGCTTTCATCAACGGCCAAAAACCCGGTCTCGTACCGTTCATGGTTGGTTCGAAAGAGCACAAGGGTCTCGGATCTATGCTCACAACCGCCAATGAGCATGTAGTGGCTGAAGACAACATCAGGGAGAGACGCGGAAACATCGATGCTTTGGTTCAAGCGAAAAAGGCGTCTCGTTTTGAAAAGAAGGCTACTCCAAAAGCATAGCCAAAAACCAAAGAGGTGAACATAGCCTTTGGAAAGGATAATGAAAGCATATGGAAGGGAAAAGGAACAGAAGGAAGGGAACCTATTTCCTACTCTAAAGAAGAGTGGGAAAAAATTAAGTCGGAATCCTTTGTCCACCATTCGCAATTAGGGAAGCCCACCCATATAAATGCGCACTGCCGGCTTAATAAGCACATGAAAGGCAATGTAGGATCCGGGAATAAAGGAAAGAATTCGAAAAGGAAATTCAACAAGCAAAAGCCAGAAGCTGACAAAGACGAAAGTGAGTCTGACACTGATGATAAAATCCAGGAGCAGCAACGGAAAGGCAAGCCTAAATTCCCGAGAGCTGAAGGAGAATGTAACCTAACTTTCCTTGCAACTCCTTCAGCAAAACAGAAAAAACGAACGCTTCGATGCGAAGGTCCTTAGGCTTGTGCAACGCACTGCCGGGATGCACAAACTTTCCCCTCCATGGGAAGGTCCTTTCATTGTGAACAAGGTTCTGCACAATGATGCGTACTATCTCATCGACGCACAGGCAGCGCAGAAGAACAGGGCGGATAAATCCGGAGTGGAATCCAAGCGTCCCTGGAATGTAGCTCTACTCCGCCGTTTTCATTCCTGAACAAACATTGTATGTATCCCTTACCGAGTTAAATTCCAAGTTGGCACTCCGAATTCAAACTCGGGGACTGCTTGTGCCAAACTTGCTCTGTGTCATTTACTTTCTTTACTTTGTCCACTCAGTTTTTCTACTCGGAATTTCATACGCATGTCTAGTAATGTGTTTAAACCTAAGGGTCAACTCTTCGACTTTATTGTTGTCCGCAACCCGGCTTCATGGCAAGCAAGAGAACAAGCCAAAGGTCAATGAACACACGAAAAAAAATGCTTAGGAAAGAAAGAGTGTATCAACCGAGTTGAGTGTTTTTTCCTTCTGTTTTGCGGCTAATTACTGGGCAGTGTTAGTTTCAATTCTCAAAGTTGTTAAGTATTAGAAACTCGTTTTTTGAAATCTTGTGACTCGACTACCAACAAGCCACAAGTGGCAGGTAAGAGAAAAGACAAAAGAACCGGGCGGATAAGAAAAGCAACTCGGGGACTCGGAATTAGCCCAATCCGGCATTGAGACAGTCTTGCTAAAAAACTTGATTAAAAATTGAGTAGCACGCGAAATAATAAATTGTAGCATATATCTGCACCCGGCATAATGGGATCTGATAGAAAGTTTGAAGTTGACCTAGATCAGAAACTTAGGCCGCTGTCGAAGGGGTGGTATTGGCTTCAGCGCTTGACAGGTCGGAGAACTTGGAGACGAGCTCAGAGACGGGCTCGAAGGCAGCAGTAGATGCAGGAGTCACGGAGTCGCCAGTTGGGGGAGCAGGCCCGGATGCGGCGTTCTCGGCTGTGGCCTCCTTTGCACCCAACTCGGGAGCAGGCGCCTCAATCACCATCTCGGTGGTAACAGCTCCGGACGAGGCAGTGGGCTGCGCGTTAGTCTGGACCTCTTCGGAGCCGGCTCTTGGCTCGGTTGCCTCCTCACCGCCGCCCACCTCGGCCTCTTCCTCGCCTGCCTCATTCTGCTCGGCGTCACCATCGCCAGTTTCCTCCTGCTTGGCCTCTTTGTCGCCCACGCTCCCTTCATCACCATCCTCATCATCGTCTTCATCATCGTCATCTTCGACATCGGTATCCGGCTCAGGGAGGCCATCGATATACTCTTTAGTGTCAGCATAAGATGCTAGCTGGTATGCAGTCTCCTTGCGGCGCTGGATAAACTCCTCCCTTTCGGTCCACATGGAGTTGTTCCGGAGCTCCTGGAGCTTGCTGAGGTTCAAGTTATCATACCATGAAAGCACGAAGTGGAGGGCCTCATCTGCGCCAGCTCGGGCCGCTGAGGCGTGCCATTTCTTCAGTTCCTCCTTAACATAGTCCAGATTGGAGGCAATATGAGTAACTGACTCCGGGACCTCCTTCTCCGGCCAGAAGAGCTTGTGTAGGCGCACATCAGTGGACACAAGTGTCGTGCCCATGCCCTTAAGGGAGAGGACCCGGGCCTTGATGTTCTCAATCTGATCGTCGATGGTGGCCGAGCCCTCGATGTCGAGGCCTAGTTCTTTCCTCAATTTCCTGGCCTTCTCCACAGTGTTCTCAGCACCAAGATTGAAATCCGGGAAGGTCCCTAGGAGGGGAGATGCTGGGTAGAGTCAAGAGAAAAGACCAAACAGAAAGAAGCCGAATAGAGAGAAGACCGAATAGAAGAAACTGGATAGAATGACTTGAGGGATGCAGTAACTCACAGCGCAAGTCCAGGACAAGAGCCTTAAGCCAGCGGGCCCATCCGTCAGCGAGCAGGTGTTGTTTCTCCAGCAAACGACCGGAGTCGACCACCATGGTGTCAAGTGCAGTGTTTCTGGATTTGAGGGTTCGATCTCCCTCTCCAGTTCCAGCTTCTCGACTGCAGCCTGGTTCAGCGCCTGGGTCTTCTTGTTGCCAGCTTTCAGCGCCATCTTGAGAGCTTCAGCCAGCTCACGCTTAAGCTTGAGCACCTCCGTCTTCTCGGCAGCGAGCTCTGTCTCCATCTTGGTCTGGCTGGTTTGCGCCTGGTGCTGCACCTCAGCTGGAGTGACACACCCTTGGTGCTGCTCGAGGAAGGATTTATGCGCATCTGCGAAGGAGCAAACCCGCTCAGTAAAGAAGAAAGGATACAGAAGACGGATAAGAAAAAAGAGGAGGTAACTTACTCTCCAGAGATGAAATTTTGCTCTGCGCTGACTCGGCCAGCACAGTGCAATCTTGGTGCGTATCGGCGAGGGCCTTGTATTCACCTGCAGAGAAACAAAGTTGAGCAGAGAGAAAAAGATTGACATAGACACAAAACGCACAAACAAAAGTGTTGCAAAACTAGGAGTGGCTGCTGATGTGGCTGCTGGAACCCGATACGTGAAACTAGGAGTGACGTTTGCATCTGTGTTGGTCTTGGTGGTCTTGGTGGTGGCCTTCTCGGCTGTGGCTGCAGCTTCTAGGGGTCTGGGCTGTTTCGGCGGGAGTGGTGGCTTGGCTCCTCCTGCTGCTATCGCAGGAGTTTTCTGTTGCGGGGCTGTGCCTATGGCGTGGGCTGCTTCTCGGTCTGCTGCTGCTCAGCCTACCCGGCTCCTTGCTGGGGTTGTTCCTTGGGCGGCGGCTGCTGCTTAGCCTGGCTTTGTGTTGGTGGGGGTTGTTGCTGCTTCTCGGCGGCGGGTTCTAGTGGTGCCTGCTGCTTCTCGGCAGTGGGCTTTGGTGGTTGCTGCTCAGAAGTGGGATCTAGTTGCACCGAAACTCGGTCAGTGTCCATCTCGGCGCCGGTGTTGTCAGCGCCGAGGTCTTTCTCTTCTTTAAGAAGAGGAGGCATCTTGGTCCTCTCCTCCGGCTAATATTCTCCGTCATCGGGATCAAGGTCCACAACGTCCCGGGGCGCACTCGGTTTTGGGGGGTGTGTTAGTAGCGTCAGCGTCAAGTGCATCGCTAAGGGGAAGAAAGAAGAAAAGAAAGGTGCAAACACAAAGCACACAGATAGCAAAAGACAGAGAAGACACAAGAGTGCAAACACGAAGCATAGAGCATTTTGGATAAACTTACCCATCCGCAATAGGTCATGATGGTCTCTTGTTGCGCCCCGAGGTGTTTCACTTTGAAGTCTTCTTCGGCCTCTTGGCGGCAGGGGGTCTACGACACTGCTGCCAGGTCTTCTCTTCAATCCGTAGGGGCAGCCATTCACACGGGCTCCGCGTCAATTGGTTCCTCCTCCACCTCATATGCGAGCAAGAATAACAAATGCAAATATGAGTAAGAGAGGAAGCCGGAATATGTTAGAGTGAGTGCGTCAATTGGTCCCTCACTCTAACATAAAGAGAGGAAGGGGTGCGCGTCAATCGGTCACCTTCATCATCCTCGGACCAGTCCCGGATTGATGTTGAGACTCGGGACTTACTATCTTGGTCGGCGAGTGGAATGCAGAGTGTGTCCTGGACATCAAATTGCTCTGCATCATCCTCGATCCGGTCCGCCTGCCAGTTCTACTCGAAGATGGCCTTATCTTCCACCTTCTAGCGAGCAATAACCTGAAGATGCAAACACAGAGCATAAGGGACAAAGAGCACTAGGAAAACTGGGTTGAGACTCTACTCGGTGTAGCATGCAAGCACAAAGCATAAAAAGCTAAGTCCTATCAGAGGGAACCGGGTTGAGCCTCTACTCGGTACAGTATGCAAGCATAAATCATACAAAACTAAGTCCTATCAGAAGGAACCGGGTTGAGATCCTATTCGGTACAACATGCAAACAAAGCATAAATGGCTAAGTCTAAACCAGAGAATCCAAGGTAAAGTCTACTCGGTGAAGCATGAGAAACAACAAGCAAGATCAACTAAGTGTGTGCAGAAAGAAACTTACTTTGCGGGCTGGATGATCTCGGCTGAATGGCGGAAGACCTTAGAACCAAGTGTCCGAGAGGGTGGCCTTGAGGATGGAGCGGGCCCAGATCGCCACTTTGTGACGCCCCGAGATCGGGCACTATGCAAATTTTCAGCATTCCCGCCAAAATCCACATAATAACCGATTCCAGGTTGCCACTTATGATAACATTACAACAGTTCACGAATATTCCACAATTACAACATAAACTTATAGATACAAGATGACTCAAACGAGCCAGGGTTACAACTGATACATTACAAAGATCCAAATAACAGCGGAAGAAACAACATAGCGTCCGGCTACGGACAAGATCCAAATTGGACTAAGAGTCCTGAAGATAACCGAGAGCGTCCAATCCCTGCCCAGGCCAAGCCGGAGGGATTCCCAAGCTAACGTCGTCAGACTTCAAACCTGTTGACTGCAATGTTGAATATGCAGCCACGAAAGAGATTCGTGGGTCAGTACGGTTAAGTACTGGCAAGTGGATAAACCCATACTCACAAGATACCGGCGTAGCCAGTCATCACAAGATACAAATACTTTAGGATCAACGGAAAGGAAAGGGTTATTGCAAATAAGCGACAGCAGGCTGCACTAACCAACTACAGAGAGATACTACAACTTCCGGCTATCAGAAAGGAGATAAGATCGAGTATTGTAACCAACTGGAAGATAACTTCAAACAAACCCATCCTGGATCTCGCCCCTTATCCAAAGAAGCAATCCGAGGATAACTCACACAGTTGTATTAAAGCTGAATCAAGTTATTGTGTCATCAACCTATTACTAGTCAAATTATTAATCATTGGGTGTAACATGTTTGATCATTATGTTTAAGTTGTCCTGAGTACTTGTTAGCCAGTACTTTCACCAAGTAATCCATAACCGTGGAAAACATGGCTTCTCGAGAAGATTATCCCTGCAGGGTTGCACCAATTTGGCCGTACACGCAAGAATAACCCGCCAGATGGGGAGCTAACCCACCAAGCGAGGTACTCTACACAACTCAACTCTTCTTCGCATCAAGCCCAAAGCACCACGTGCTGTGCGTGCGCGGCTAATCGAGCCCCACGAAGAAAAGGGGACCCTCATAGCACTGGAAGACCACGCCGCCCTAAATGCCGACTACAAAAGTTCCACCCGGGATCCAAGGGCTCGCAAGATCATGCATGCAGCAAATGGAAAGCCCGAACTACGTGTGGCGATTTGGACGAGATGCGAATCGAATCAAATTGAGGGGGGCGCCCATACTCGCTTCCCACATGCGGGTAGTGCGCTCATCATGGATCAGTAGACAAGACCCTTTTCCTATTAGGGTCGACACTAGCAGGCCTCAAAACCACCCTGGGCCTCCTGCCGGTGCCTTATCATCAAATTATTATTTAACAATAACAGTAGCATGATTTATTGATTGATTAAACATCGAGCCCCCCAGAACATAATGAAGTAATAACAGAAAGTAACGGGTAACAGACTCGAGCAACACAACCTAAGCATGCTAGTAAGACACGGGCTCAAACAACGGGGTTATAGGAGGGGAGGTGAGGCAATATCAGGGTTAAAGGATTCATGTGATAGGTTCGTAACAGAAACAACTACTACTAAGGCTAGCAGAAAAGAACAACGGGAAGTATCGGTAACAAGTGATGAAAGGCAGCCATTTGGCAGCAAGTGAGTATACTTGCCTGAGATCCCGCAAGGTAGCAGAACTTGTCGTTGCTCACATCATCTCAACGTCCTATCCCGGAAGAAGCAACGAACCTCGAACAAACACCGGATGCAACAATTACTACTACGGCAAAAGATCCAGCATGATCAAGATATGGATGCATGACAGGTTTAAAGATGCATCAAGGTAAACTAGTTGACAAGATAAACAAATTTAAATGGACCCATATGCAATTTGAGTTGCATATGAACAGCCCATGAATTATGGTTGAAACAATTGTTTTCCAACTAATCAACAGGTGAAGGTGGTTTAGTATGATGCATGGATGAGGAAAACAGCAAAATAACAACAATAGAACCATTTGAAATAAGGTTTAACAATTTTAGAAAATTATTTATTAAGTTAGAAAATTTTGGTTCCTTAAGGGTGTCACACAAACAATTGTTGTTTTCATCAAGTTAAAGTGTTCAAAACAAATAACAAGATTTATATTTGAAAAGAACATCAAATTTTAGTTGGATTACATGTTTCAAATATTGAAATTGGAATTAGGATAATTTAATTATGAATTAAACAATATTGAACAAGTTTTAAATGAATTTGAAACAAGTTTGAATTTAATTGAAGTCTTATTTGTTCAAAACATAATTTCAAACTCACATTTGAAAAGTTCACACTTTGATGGTTTGAAAACATATTCTGCATGTTCAAAAATATTTTATATTAAGCAAGTTATGATTTTATCAAATTTAAATGAATTAAAAAAGTATTAAATTATTTAGGCAATTTAAATTATGCAAACCATGAAACAAAAATTATATTTGAATAGGTGGTTCAAAATGGCATGGAAAACATATTTTATTTGCATTATTTGGAATAACAATGAATTAGTTATGGAATTTAAGGAATTGCATTTGAATTATTCAAAGTTGAATTTTAAATGCATTTGGGAATTCCAAAACAGTACACAAATGGCATAGTTGGATAGATCTATTAGTTTGGAACAGAAAACATGTATAACTTTTATTATTTAGAGTTATAGATTAAAAGATATTAAGGTTTTGCTTCTAGGGATTAATTCTGCCATTTAAATGATTTTGGAAATAAAAACAGAACGTGCAAACATTTGTTACAGAGTTGTACCCTACCCACAGACACTGCCCCGTGGGCCACTGGCCAGCGTGGCGTGCTGTGCGCTGGCGTGTCCACTGTGGGCCGCTGACCGGTGGGGCTGGCCTGTCAGCGATGGGAAAAAGAAGAAAAGATGCGGCCGCTGGGTTTCGAACCCGCGACCCGTCGCTCGCTTGCGCGGCTCGCTACCGCTGGGGTGGTGAATCGCTCGTGTGGGTACAGGCGACTGCAGGAACTAAAGGCCACGCACCTACTAACTGAATTTAGAACAGACAGCTTCGCTCTCTGAACCTGACGAACGAAACCTCGAACGAACGGAAGGCCGCGGTGCTCGTCGGGGTGGACAGCGGCGGTGCAGGTGCTCGCCGGTGCGTCGTGTGGTGATGTGTGGGTGCGGTGTGCAGCGCGGAGGCGGACAGGGAGAGAGGGGAAGGGAGGAGCAGAGGGCGATCACCTGCTGCTCGGTGTCGTCGTTCAGTCGTCGAGGCAGAAACGGAGGGAGTTTTCCGGCGACGGCGCGAACTCCGCGGCGACTCCTGGCAAGCGGCGATGGAACGGGGCGGTAGCTGGAACATCCGCGGTTCCATTCCCGGCCACAAACGCTCCTCGAGGTGACCACGGTGACCGGCGGTGAGGGGAGGAGGTGGTGGTTCACGGTGGTTGCGGGTTCAGAGGAAACAGAGGACCAGCAGAGAGGGGATGGAGGATGGCGGCGATGGAAGGAGGGGCGCTAGGGTTTCTGAGAGCAGAGGGGGGAAGGGGATACTTAAGGAGGGGGGAAGGCCTGTACGGCATGGCATCCAGGGGGGAGAGCTGATCGGAGGGTTCGGTGGTGGTTCGTACAGCTGACGACATGTAGACGAAAGCGACAGATGGAGGGGGTGGGCCAGAAAGAATAGATGGGCTAGGGGAGAAAGAAAAGAAAGGAGTGGGCTGCCCTTTTCTCCATTTTTTTTTTGTGCTTTTCTTTTTCTTCCTCTCCTTTTTGATTGATTTTTTTTGTAGCAAGATGAAAGTGGAAGGAATAGATACTTTGGGGGTTTCCAAAAATTACAGAAAATTTAGGGTGTGCTTGTGATGTTAAATTCAAACAGTTAACCAGTTTGGATTTCAAAAATGTTTAAATTTTTGTGCTGTTTGAAAAATAAACCAATTTAGATGATTTTTTGAAGATTTGAAATAATTAATGAAATAAACCTTTTAATAAGGTGACCCAAAGATTCAATTTGGAAACAAAGAATGTTTTGGTTATTATTTTTATAGTTTTCAAATTGGTTCTGTTTGAAATACATTTGATTTGAAATTGAAGGTGATTTAATTAATTGATTGAATTAATGGTTTGGTTAAGACCAACAATTAAAATGAGTGATTTGATTTGAATTTTTGAATTAGCCACTAGGGTTTTAATAACAGGGAACATTTTATTAACAAGCAAGTTGATTAAAACAGATTCAACCAGTGAAAAACAATTGAGTGGTTTAGTTTGAAATTTTGAAATTGGAAATTTTGAGCAGGGGGTGAAAGTTTAAATTGTTTTGAATTTTGATTTGTTTTGAAAAACAGAATGCAATGCTCATGGGATGCATGTGATGCAAAGCAAAAGGAAACAAACACTTTCTACCAAAGGTAACACCCCAGGTGTTACAGACGACACCACTAACAAGGGATTGCGCCCTCGCAATCCACCTGCTAACCCGGGAGGGGAAAGAAGTTCGACTATCGATTCTTCATGATTCCAGTTGATCTCCTCGACACCACTAACAAGGGATTCTTGCTCGGAGTGACGACAATGTTCTTCCACCAGGAATCTTCCGATGATCGAACCTATTAGGTTAAGGGCTCAGAAAACGTCCACCCACGTAGGATCCTAACACTTTGAAAGATAGACAAGGGGGGAGACTCCAAAACAAATGAGATGGGAGGGGAAATAGAATAGGGATAAGGAGAAAACAAGAATCCTATTGAGATGTTTTTCCAAAATAGTTTAGCAGAAATAGTTTTCGACACTCTAGAAACAACGACCGTTAGCGAGGTTATCCTACAGGCTTTGCGGACCCGTTGCTTCGATAACCATTCGTATCGAAACAATCTCGGGAATCGGAACCAAGGCTCTGATACCAATTGTGACGCCCCGAGATCGGGCACTATGCAGATTTTCAGCATTCCCGCAAAAATCCACATAATAACCGATTCCAGGTTGCCACTTATGATAACATTACAACAGTTCACGAATATTCCACAATTACAACAGAAACAGATAGATACAAGATGACTCAAACGAGCCAGGGTTACAACTGATACATTACAAAGATCCAAATAACAGCGGAAGAAACAACATAGCGTCCGGCTACGGACAAGATCCAAATTGGACTAAGAGTCCTGAAGATAACCGAGAGCGTCCAATCCCTGCCCAGGCCAAGCCGGAGGGATTCCCAAGCTAACGTCGTCAGACTTCAAACCTGTTGACTGCAATGTTGAATATGCAGCCACGAAAGAGATTCGTGGGTCAGTACGGTTAAGTACTGGCAAGTGGATAAACCCATACTCACAAGATACCGGCGTAGCCAGTCATCACAAGATACAAATACTTTAGGATCAACGGAAAGGAAAGGGTTATTGCAAATAAGCGACAGCAGTCTGCACTAACCAACTACAGAGAGATACTACAACTTCCGGCTATCAGAAAGGAGATAAGATCGAGTATTGTAACCAACTGGAAGATAACTTCAAACAAGCCCATCCTGGATCTCGCCCCTTATCCAAAGAAGCAATCCGAGGATAACCCACACAGTTGTATTAAAGGTGAATCAAGTTATTGTGTCATCAACCTATTACTAGTCAAATTATTAATCATTGGGTGTAACATGTTTGATCATTATGTTTAAGTTGTCCTGAGTACTTGTTAGCCAGTACTTTCACCAAGTAATCCATAACCGCGGAAAACACGGCTTCTCGAGAAGATTATCCCTGCAGGGTTGCACCAATTTGGCCGTACACGCAAGAATAACCCGCCAGATGGGGAGCTAACCCACCAAGCGAGGTACTCTACACAACTCAACTCTTCTTTGCATCAAGCCCAAAGCACCACGTGTTGTGCGTGCGCGGCTAATCGAGCCCCACGAAGAAAAGGGGACCCTCATAGCACTGGAAGACCACGCCGCCCTAAATGCCGACTACAAAAGTTCCACCCGGGATCCAAGGGCTCGCAAGATCATGCATGCAGCAAATGGAAAGCCCGAACTACGTGTGGCGATTTGGACGAGATGCGAATCGAATCAAATTGAGGGGGGCGCCCATACTCGCTTCCCACATGCGGGTAGTGCGCTCATCATGGATCAGTAGACAAGACCCTTTTCCTATTAGGGTCGACACTAGCAGGCCTCAAAACCAGCCTGGGCCTCCTGCCGGTGCCTTATCATCAAATTATTATTTAACAATAACAGTAGCATGATTGATTGATTGATTAAACATCGAGCCCCCCAGAACATAATGAAGTAATAACAGAAAGTAACGGGTAACAGACTCGAGCAACACAACCTAAGCATGCTAGTAAGACACGGGATCAAACAACGGGGTTATAGGAGGGGAGGTGAGGCAATATCAGGGTTAAAGGATTCATGTGATAGGTTCGTAACAGAAACAACTACTACTAAGGCTAGCAGAAAAGAACAACGGGAAGTATCGGTAACAAGTGATGAAAGGCAGCCATTTGGCAGCAAGTGAGTATACTTGCCTGAGATCCCGCAAGGTAGCAGAACTTGTCGTTGCTCATATCAACTCAACGTCCTATCCGGGAAGAAGCAACGAACCTCGAACAAACACCGGATGCAACAATTACTACTACGGCAAAAGATCCAGCATGATCAAGATATGGATGCATGACAGGTTTAAAGATGCATCAAGGTAAACTAGTTGACAAGATAAACAAATTTAAATGGACCCATATGCAATTTGAGTTGCATATGAACAGCCCATGAATTATGGTTGAAACAATTGTTTTCCAACTAATCAACAGGTGAAGGTGGTTTAGTATGATGCACGGATGAGGAAAACAGCAAAATAACAACAATAGAACCATTTGAAATAAGGTTTAACAATTTTAGAAAATTATTTATTAAGTTAGAAAATTTTGGTTCCTTAAGGGTGTCACACAAACAATTGTTGTTTTCATCAAGTTAAAGTGTTCAAAACAAATAACAAGATTTATATTTGAAAAGAACATCAAATTTTAGTTGGATTACATGTTTCAAATATTGAAATTGGAATTAGGATAATTTAATTATGAATTAAACAATATTGAACAAGTTTTAAATGAATTTGAAACAAGTTTGAATTTAATTGAAGTGTTATTTGTTCAAAACATAATTTCAAACTCACATTTGAAAAGTTCACACTTTGATGGTTTGAAAACATATTTTGCATGTTCAAAAATATTTTATATTAAGCAAGTTATGATTTTATCAAATTTAAATGAATTAAACAAGTATTAAATTATTTAGGCAATTTAAATTATTCAAACCATGAAACAAAAATTATATTTGAATAGGTGGTTCAAAATGGCATGGAAAACATATTTTATTTGCATTATTTGGAATAACAATGAATTAGTTATGGAATTTAAGGAATTGCATTTGAATTATTCAAAGTTGAATTTTAAATGCATTTGGGAATTCCAAAACAGTACACAAATGGCATAGTTGGATAGATCTATTAATTTGGAACAGAAAACATGTATAACTTTTATTATTTAGAGTTATAGATTAAAAGATATTAAGGTTTTGCTTCTAGGGATTAATTCTGCCATTTAAATGATTTTGGAAATAAAAACAGAACGTGCAAACATTTGTTACAGAGTTGTACCCTACCCACAGACACTGCCCCGTGGGCCACTGGCCAGCGTGGCGTGCTGTGCGCTGGCGTGTCCACTGTGGGCCGCTGACCGGTGGGGCTAGCCTGTCAGCGATGGGAAAAAGAAGAAAAGATGCGGCCGCTGGGTTTCGAACCCGCGACCCGTCGCTCGCTTGCGCGGCTCGCTACCGCTGGGGTGGTGAATCGCTCGTGTGGGTACAGGCGACTGCAGGAACAAAAGGCCACGCACCTACTAACTGAATTTAGAACAGACAGCTTCGCTCTCTGAACCTGACGAACGAAACCTCGAACGAACGGAAGGCCGCGGTGCTCGTCGGGGTGGACAGCGGCGGTGCAGGTGCTCGCCGGTGCGTCGTGTGGTGATGTGTGGGTGCGGTGTGCAGCGCGGAGGCGGACAGGGAGAGAGGGGAAGGGAGGAGCAGAGGGCGATCACGTGCTGCTCGGTGTCGTCGGTCAGTCGTCGAGGCAGAAACGGAGGGAGTTTTCCGGCGACGGCGCGAACTCCGCGGCGACTCCCGGCAAGCGGCGATGGAACGGGGCGGTAGCTGGAACATCCGCGGTTCCATTCCCGGCCACAAACGCTCCTCGAGGTGACCACGGCGACCGGCGGTGAGGGGAGGAGGTGGTGGTTCACGGTGGTTGCGGGTTCAGAGGAAACAGAGGACCAGCAGAGAGGAGATGGAGGATGGCGGCGATGGAAGGAGGGGCGCTAGGGTTTCTGAGAGCAGAGGGGGGAAGGGGATACTTAAGGAGGGGGGAAGGCCTGTACGGCATGGCATCCAGGGGGGAGAGCTGATCGGAGGGTTCGGTGGTGGTTCGTACAGCTGACGACATGTAGACGAAAGCGACAGATGGAGGGGGTGGGCCAGAAAGAATAGATGGGCTAGGGGAGAAAGAAAAGAAAGGAGTGGGCTGCCCTTTTCTCCATTTTTTTTTGTGCTTTTCTTTTTCTTCCTCTCCTTTTTGATTGATTTTTTTTGTAGCAAGATGAAAGTGGAAGAAATAGATACTTTGGGGGTTTCCAAAAATTACAGAAAATTTAGGGTGTGCTTGTGATGTTAAATTCAAACAGTTAACCAGTTTGGATTTCAAAAATGTTTAAATTTTTTTGCTGTTTGAAAAATAAACCAATTTAGATGATTTTTTGAAGATTTGAAATAATTAATGAAATAAACCTTTTAATAAGGTGACCCAAAGATTCAATTTGGAAACAAAGAATGTTTTGGTTATTATTTTTGTAGTTTTCAAATTGGTTCTGTTTGAAATACATTTGATTTGAAATTGAAGGTGATTTAATTAATTGATTGAATTAATGGTTTGGTTAAGACCAACAATTAAAATGAGTGACTTGATTTGAATTTTTGAATTAGCCACTAGGGTTTTAATAACAGGGAACATTTTATTAACAAGCAAGTTGATTAAAACAGATTCAACCAGTGAAAAACAATTGAGTGGTTTAGTTTGAAATTTTGAAATTGGAAATTTTGAGCAGGGGGTGAAAGTTTAAATTGTTTTGAATTTTGATTTGTTTTGAAAAACAGAATGCAATGCTCATGGGATGCATGTGATGCAAAGCAAAAGGAAACAAACACTTTCTACCAAAGGTAACACCCCAGGTGTTACACACTTCCTCCTTGCTGAGCTCAAATCTAGTTGTGCGTGTGTAGTCGCGGGGTCCGCCCATGAAGCACATCTTGTGTGCTCGGGGTTGGAGAGGGAGAACCCGGCGGCTCACCCAAGTAGCAATCAGGTCATCCGGTCGGAGTCCCAGCTCGAGGAGCTTCTTCAATCTGTCATCAGCATGGTTCACATCCGACACATTCTTATTTGGATGATATCCCCAGTTCCTCATTTCAGTGGGGGAAACATTCTCGAAGGGGGGCAGTTTGATGAGATCGATTGCCTCTGCGCCTTCTTCCGGAGTGAGGTTCTTCACATAGAGGAACCCCCTTTGCCATTTTCGGCAGGTGTCTAGCCCTAGAACCCGAGGATAGGTGCAGGGATGCCGGGAGACGATCATAGCCATTCCGGTTTGGGTCATGGCTTTGGGCACAACCGGATTGGCTTTATTTGGAAGAACCTGGTGGCGGAAGTGGAAATATTTCGCCCAGATGTCTACCGTGGGGTAGACACCGAGATAAGCTTCGTAGCAAGTGACGAAGGTGGACAACATGGCTACGGTGTTAGCCGGAAGGTGATGATGTTGGAGGCCAAAATGGCAAGGGAAGTCTTGCATAAATTTAGAGATGGGAAGGCCGAAGCCGCGCTTAAAATGTCTAAGGAAGACAAGAAACTCACCGGGCTCGGGAGTTGGTTCCAGCTCGTTGTCGGGTGGCCTGCAGATGACCCCGGGCGGCACCCGGCGAGTATTGACCAGCCGCTGGGGGTCACTGGCTGTGACGTCAGATCCCTCCCAATTGGCGCAGGTGGATGCTGGACCCTCCAGATTCAGATCTGTCGTGGGCTCGAGTGCCATCGGAGCGTCTCCGGCGAGAAGGATCTTGAAGAAGAAAGGCGAAGAGGACGCGGCGCGGTCGTACAACGACGGCGGCATGAGATCGAAGATGACCGCATGGCGCAGCGAAGATCTTGAAGCCCTCAGGCGAACTCTGGCGGGCACTGGCGCGAGGGGATGGATCTATCCTCTCTGCATGCAGCGATGTACAGTGGACTCGCAGAGGAGCGGAGTGTTCTGTGCGAGTAGAGCGCGAGGAAGAAGAAGACTACGAGGGCAAATGACGAGGAAGTCGAGGCAACGGGCGGCGCGGGGGTACTTATACCCCCAAAGCGCAGTTACTGCCTGGGATTCACTGTGACAGAGATCGTGTGTACGTGGGGAGTTATTGTGTCCATTAGAAACGCACGAAGCGATTAAATCGCGCGTAACGGACACAGTCAATCCCACGTCGCGCGACGTGGGTACTCAAGTACCATGTGTGAAGTGACACAGCTGCACGTGGTCCTGGGGTGCAGAGATGGGCGCAGGTGGAGCGCGTACTGTGTAACTGCACCATACCCGATGCGGCATGGCCTTTGTGCTAGCGCCAAGCCTTACACGCAAAGGTAGCGAAACGCTCTGGTTCGAGCGGCAAAGTTCAAAAAATTGGCTAAGTGATGGGATCTCGGTAAAATCCAAAGCAGGTTGCTATATCCGATTCGGAGAAGAAAACTCCACAGGCAACAATGGAGTAGATCCGAGTTCAGATTATGCTCGACCGAGTTGAGGTGCAACTCGACTAAGAGTGTCAAGGAGGTTTTTTGGTTTAAGCTTGCAGGGCCCAGCGTCCGAGTTCGCCGAACTCTACCAGCTTCGGGGACTAATGTCGGGGGGGCTACCCCCGAGTAGGGGTAAGGCAGATGAGAAATAGAAGTTCAAGGTACTGTTTACCGAGTTCGGCCGTACCGATTTGGTACCTGCCGGATAGGCTGGTATCCGGTTAGGCTAGTACCCGGCAGGAAGAACAAGAGGTCAAGGGAAGATTCAAGTATATATATCTGGGTCAGGTGAGTAGCACTTGGGTGATCCGGATAGAGAAGGAGTTGTTCTACTCGGAGGCAAAGTCAATGGAGCCATTGAGGTGAATCCCGCGTATCCAGGAACCGTACAGGCGTGCGGTTCAACTTACTAGGTACGCGGTAATGCGTATCTAGACGTGGGTACAGTACAGTATGGGCGGTGTCAAGTCCTGTCCCTGACAAGGGGGACAAGACATGTCAGCGGCAACCGCGGAGACTTTCGGCGACTCTGTTAGCGGAGACACGGAGGCGTGCGCTGCTGCACAGTGGAGTAGTCCAGGCAGTACTTTTATCTGTAAACTAGTAGGTGGCCACCAGTATATAAGGTAGCCTACCCCCTCCTGCGGGAGGGTCGCACACTTGGTGAATTGAATCCAGAGGCATAGCTACTCACAGAGAGAAAGAAACGGAGAGAGAGAGAGGAACTCTTGTACTCGGCACACCATTATACAGAGAGAGAGGTAGGAGTAGGGGTGTTACCTCCACACGAGGGCCCCGAACCTGGGTAGATCGTGTTGTTTGCAGTGTTCTGAGTGCGCCAGTTAGGCGTGCGATCCCTCCCCGGATACCTACAGCATCCATCGGCCCCAAACATTAGCCATCCTATGGCATCTGTCTTCTCCACACTACGACAAATAGTATTGCACTCAATTGGATAATGGCTTCGTAGGCTTAGGCGGCGTCCATGAACTCATCGTCGTCTTCCTCGTCGTTACCCGGATTCTCCGGAGTTGACGGAATTTCTTACTCCAGGTAGAACATCGAGATAGAGACCATCCGGGCTATCTTGGAGGCATGCCCCTTGATAGACTCAAATATTTATGCCCTTTGTGTCTCGGTGTATCCTTTGGGAACACCGGTGGCGATGCACCAAGACTTGGCGGTGGTGTAGTGCACATTCATTAGCCCTAAGACCATGCGCACACCACCGCGGGTGGCGACTTGAGCCAGCTTTTGCGTTGGTTAACAACCGCCACGAATGCTTCCGGGATCGTGGTAGCTTCCGAGAACTCGTCAACTTTATCCAGAATGCACTTACTGACAATTAACATTCCGACGTTCTTCAGTTCGGTGACGAAAGTCCCAAAAGCCCGGATGTGCTCGATCCGAGCGATGATAGGATTTCCCTCTGTTAATGAAAATCATAGGAGATTATAAATTCAGAAGGGAAAAAGAATGCGTTATGCAAAGCAAGAGTAAAACTTGGTAAAAGATCAAAATCTTACCAAGAATTGTATCCATCTCAGTGCCTTCTTCAAGACGATGATGGAGAGCAGATTCAAGGTCTTGGATAGTCCTTCTATACTTCTCGGATTGCAACGTCTTGGAAGCCCAAAGCCAGTTGGCTTTCCTCCATGTCTTGGAGAGCAGATTCAAGGTCTTGGAAGCCCAAAGCCAGTTGGATTTCCTCCATGTCTTTCTGAAGCTTTACATTGATCTTGTAAAGTTCATAATTTTCCTTGTGGAGGTTCTCGGCATTCCCAGCATCTTCCGCAATCTGCTTGGCTTTAGCCAAAGAGGCTTGAAAGGAAACAAGCTAAAGGTTAACTCGGAATAGTACTTAAGGAAATTTCGAAAGCTTAGACTCAAAAACAAAGAAGAGAAAAGATGCTTACCGACATGCTTCTTCAACTGGTTCTGAATCTTGGAAAGTTCCGAGTCGTTTTCATTCAGAATGCCAAGAAGGGATTTCACCTCTTGGTTTTTGATAGTAAGTTTATCAAAAACTTCCAAATTGATGATTTTGGCGGTTTGCTGAAAAGCATACAAAGGAAAAGATTGGTTAAACAATAACGAGCAGGCAAAGATGAAAAGTATTAACACAAAAATATGCTTTTGTCTTAATACTTGGGGGCTAGAAATAATACATGGCTCATGCTTTTGCAAACCGCTTAGCATCTCCGTGAAGTCCTTGGCGTATTCCGAGAAAGAAATCCCCATATGGTGGATTCCGTCTTGGATAAACTACCGACGTGAGAATACGTAATTATTCCGAACAATCAACCCGCCTTTTGGCCAGGGACGAATCAGGGGAGCCCGGGCGAATTTCTTTTTTGCCCACGGATGCATGTACCCGTATTCATCAAAGCAAGCCTCTTGCTTTACCTTAAACTTCTCGTCAAAAGTCGAAATTGGCTCGACTTGCTGGGCCAGTGAAGGTATGCCTTCTTCATTCTCCGCCCTTTCTCGCACGTCTGTAGCAGGTGCATCGGGCTGGATGGGCTGGCTCGGAAGGGGGGAATGGGCTCATATCGAGCAAACGAGTTTTGTTTGCCAACTGCCGCTGGAGTCTCCGGAGCAGTAGCAGGGGAAGGCTTAGGCCCCCTAATTGCGGCAGCCTTAAGTTTCTTCCTACCTTTTCCCTTCAAAGGGACTGGAGCAAGGCTGAAAGAGGAAAGAAAGAACCTCCTGGTAAGTACATTAAAGCTGTACTGGAAAAAATCTAATCGGGATTCTATTCCTAGATAACCCTCGAAAAGAGCCTGGAAGCCGGCTATGTAGAGGATGGAGTTCGGTGGCAGATTATGGGGTTGAACCAGGTAGTGTCTAAGAACCTCGAGAAAGACCGCGGAAGGCGGGAAACCCATACCTCGGATGATATGGGAGGCAAAGATGGCCCTTTCTCCGTCTTTTTGAGAAGGCTCCGAGTCTTCTTCATCCATCCGCTATTTGTCTGTGGCAATGAATCCGACTTTCTCCATGGAGTTAAGCAAAGCCAGTGCAACGATGCACTGGCTCCAGTTCCCGGAGTCTCCCTCTTCTTCGTCTTCGCCTCCGGTGGCGGTGACGACCGCCGCAGTTTTGCCACCGCAGGCGGAAGATTCCCCCTCCTCAGATTCGAGGACGGGAGGAGGAGGAGTAGCGGACGGTGGCGGCATGTTTTCGGCTGCGGGGATAGAGTCCCCGCCCACCGGGGCGCTCGCGGTGATCTCCGGCGTGTCTGTAGAGGAACTAAGAGGAACCAGAGAAGCAGAGGTGACAGAGGCATCCATCGCGGGGTCGAGGTCGACGGCGTTCTCGGTTGCGCGTGCGGGGCTTTCGGTTGCCATATTTTGGCGGGGCAACTGTGAGATGGAGCACCGGCCACCGATGTCTGGGTCTCCGGTAAGGATTTGGCTCGGTTCGTTCTTCTCTCTCTCTAAACAATAGATTGCACAGCGGTGCTCTAGAAGGCTCGACGTGGAAGAAGAAGCGGAAGGGTAACAAGAGGGCTCGAGGTGGCTATTTATAGCCATTTTTGCGCTGAGATTCATCCCAATTCCCAATGGCTATTTTAACCGTTGGATGACTGACGCGTGTTTTGCCAAAAACCCGAGAAACGAGGGGACCGGGTGATAATGGCTATCTCCTCGTTTCTCGCAAAAAATCTAATAGAGATACGGTTTTAGTCCTTTGATTGAAACCAAACGTTCGTGACGTAAGCACGATTTCATCGCTCGCGTCACATGTTCCTTCTCCGCGAAGACTCGTGGAAGAAATGCCGGATTTCGGTAAATCCGAGTTTGACATTAAAAGTTTTTGTTGAAAGTAGAATCAAGACAAAACGACGACATTTGTGAAAAGAATACAAATCCACGAGGGACAAAAAATGAAGTCTTAATCCTTCTTGGGGGCTACTGTCAATATATGCCAATTAGGGGTGTATCCGGCATTGGCCAAAGGCTAGGATTACCAGGGTGGCCCATAGGCAATGGAATGGAGACCATTGGGCGGCCTAGTAAGCTGACGCGTAAGAGGCCGGATTCTAGAAGAACCTGGACCACGGCCCAATCGTGGTCCGTCTTGGAGAAGAAGTCGGATGCCTTACTTTACAAGTTAGAGACTTTCCGTAGTCTTCTAGGTTTCCTTCCTATAAGCCATAGTCCGACTATCTATATAAAGCCGGACGGGAGCGAAAGAGAAAACAAATCACAAGTTAGCTAGAAGCCAACTCGCCGGGAAGAGCATCCTCGCCGAGTTAGAGAAACCATACTCACAATTGTACTCTGTATACTTCAGGCTTCAGCCCTGATTTTAGTGAAATTGCAGGAGTAGGAACGCCGCCTTAGTTGCGACGTACCGAACCTGGGTAAAACCGTGTTTTTGTTTCCAGTTCTTCCATGTCCCCCACGGTTCTACCAGTAGGTTTATGGAACCCCCGTCCATGATCCTAACTACGAAGTCTTGACAAAGAAGAAGTCATAGGTGTGGCCCACGTCGCCATAGCTACGTCTTCCTCTTCATCGGTCCCTCTATTTGAATCCGCCAATTAGAAGGCATCTATCCGACCTACATGTGTCATGGAAAAAGCCACCTCGGTAAACTCTACCACCTCCAAGTCTATTGCAACTAGTCCTTCCTCATTATTGGATTGTGTTGAAAATATTGTTGATAACGATGAGGAGTCCAAGGATCTAGGATCATGGTTGTCTAGCCTTGAAGGTGAGACCAAAGAAAAGGTAAAGGCTCTCTTGAGGCAACTTGATGATGCTAACTCTCTTATAGATGAGAAGGAAGAGATCATCGTGACTTTGGAGAGCAATGCTGGTGGTCATTGTAGCAATGACAAAGATCTTGTAGAGGCTTTTTAGAAAGAGCAATCCATTAGAGCCTCTCTTGAAGAGAGACTATCTAGTCTAGAAGAGACTTATGCTATTAGTGTTTCCAAACTTAGGAAGGATAATGAACAATCTTTTGCTCTTGCTAAAACTCGTGAAAATGAAAAGTTAGAGCTAGGAATTGCTCATGAGAGACTTGTTGATAGTCATGGAGAACTAGAAAAGGAGTTCATGTCTCTTAAAAAAATGCATGACAAGCTCACCATGTCTCGTAATAAGCTCCCAGCCCAACAATCTAATAAGCAAGTGATTCCTTCCTCTACTAGCATTGTTATCTCGCCTAACTCTTGTGCTACTCCTAACATTGTAGGAAGTGAGAAAATTATCAATGATGCCCTAAACTCTCAAGGAGTTAAGAATGGGAAGGAGGGACTTGTCTTTGTTGCTAAGTCAAAGAAGAAGGTCACCTCTCCTTCTAAAAATATTGTCTTTGTGAAGGAGGGAGAGGTGATCAAGGCAAAGGAGACCAACACCATTGTGGGTGGTGAGACCTCTAGGGGGAGCGCCAATCACAATGACTTTGCTGGAAAATATAACCCCTCTTATGTTCTTATGAAATCTAGAGATGGTCATGTTTATGCTAAATATATTGGTACTTCTTACGGTGATCATTATCATTCGACTATTTGGGTTTCTAAGACCATTGTTACTGACAAAAGAGGACCCATTGAAGGATGGGTACCTAAATAAACAAATTGATCTCTTCTAGGGATTTCGGGTCGGGTAGATGGATGATGGATAGTGGTGCATCCCAACATATGACCGGAAGCAAGGACACAATGAGTAATCTAGAACCTCCATCACCATATCTCAATTGCATCACTATTGGTGATAATTTCGAGCTTAAGGTATTGGGATGAGGCAAGATGTCTATCTAAAATGATTTATCAATTGAGAATGTCCTTCTTATTGAGTCCCTTGGCTACAACTTGATGTTCGTTCTCCAACTTGAAAATTTCGGTTTTACCTCTTTCTTTAAAAAAGAGGATGTGATTGTTACTTGGGAAACAACTCTTAAATTAGCCTTTGTTGGGTTTGTTGAGAACGACATGTATGTAGTGGACTTTTCCAAAGGAGACACGTGTGCCTCGACATTCCTAATGGCTAAAGTTGACGTGGGTTCGCTTTAGCATCGCCGGTTAGCCCACACCAATATGAGGATGTTGCATGACCTTCAAAGTAAAAAATCATGATCTAGGACTATCCAAAGCTAAGTTTTCTAAGGATCGTCTCTGTAGCTCTTGCACCTTTGGAAAACAACATGGAGAACTTCACCCTACTAAGACCACCATCACCACTACAAGAATTCTCGAGCTTATTCACTTGGACCTTTTTTGTCCACTATCCTATGATAGTCTCATAGGAAAGAAGTATTTCTTGGTGATCGTAGACAAGTACTCAAGATATTGTTGGGTGTACTTCTTCAAAAGGAATAGTGAGACTCAAAAGATAGTCATCGAGTTCATCACTCTGGTTGAGCGCCAACACAATGCTAGCATTATGGCCATGTGGAGTGATAATGGCTCGGAGTTAAATAACTACACCGTTGAGGGCTTTCTTAGTGAAAAGGGAATTTCTCATCAATATTCCACTCCCTATACCCCCCAAAAAAATGGTGTAGCGGAGAGGAAGAACCGGTCCTTGATGGATGCGGCTAGGAAAATGACTGCAGAGTTATCTTCTCCCTATAATTTTTGGGCCGAAGCCGTCTCCACCGCATGTCATGCTACCAACCGGTTATATCTTTGCAAGATCTTGAACAAGACTCCCTATAAGATTCTCACGGGAAAGAAGCTAGACGTATCTTACTTCAAAGTCTTTGGTTGCAAGTGCTTCATTCGCAAGAAAGGTAAACACTTGTCAAAATTTGAGACCAAATCACATGAGGGTATCTTTGTTGGTTATGCCACAAATGCCCATGCCTCTAGAGACTACGATAAGTCCACTGGACAAGTTGAAGAAGCTATAGATGTGATGTTTGATGAGGATAATGGCTACCAAGGGGGCCGCATAGATCATGGTGTTGTAGGGGATTTGTGAAAAAATTCCACCCATCGTCATAAGAAGAATGGGGATTGGTGAAATAATTCTCATTGAGGGTTACCGGATAACAGAGGGAGAAGGACTATTCTCTACCCAAGTGGATCCATTGACTACAACCATTTATACACAAGCTACCCAACAAGATGCACCAAGCCCTCAAGCTAATGAGAAACTCCAAGCTAATGAACAAGGCCAAGCCATCAATCAAGGCCAAGATAAAGATCCTCCCATTGTTGAGAGAACTCAACCAAGTGGTGATCCTTCATCCACTGATGATCAAGGCCACTCCTATGAATAAGGTGATGCCCAAGCCATATCCAAGGAATCTTTGGAGGAGATTCTAGCTCATAGAGCAAAGAGAAGGATAGCAAATCTTGAGTGTGCGAGTCACAAGGAGGACAAGATTCTTGGGAAAGTTCGTGGAAGGGTTGTCACTAGGAAGAAATTGGTGGATTTTACCAAGGCTCATGCGTTTGTAACTTTCATTGAGCCTAAGTAAGTATATGAAGCTATCAAAGATCAAGATTAGCTTGAGGCCATGCATGGTGAACTCAAAAACTTCAAGCACAACAAAGTATGGAAGTTAGTGCCAAGACCCAAGGATTGCAAGAGTGTTATTGGGACCAAGTGGGTGTTCAAGAACAAGCAAGACAAAGATGACATCATTATTCGCAACAAGGCAAGATTAGTGGGTCAAGGTTTCTCTCAAGTCAAAGGTGTTGATTTCGGTGAAACCTTTTTCCCCTAAGCTCCACTTGAATCCATTCGTATTTTGCTTGCGATGCATCTCATCATAATTTCCAATTGCAACAAATGGATGTGAAAAGTGCTTTCCTAAATGGTTCCATTAATGAGTTAGTATATGTCAAGCAACCTCTAGGCTTCGAAGATCCCAACCACCCCGATCACGTCTATAAACTCGATAAGGCGCTCTATGTACTTAAACAAGCTCCACGTGCGTGGTACGAGCACCTTAAAGAGTTTCTAGTAGATCGCGAGTTTAATGTTGGTTTGATCTATCCCACCCTCTTTACCAAGACGGTTGGAGGTGACTTGTTCATATGCCAAATCTATGTGATTACATCATTTTTGGGTCTACTGACACTTTGTTCAATGAAGAGTTTTGCAAGCTAATGACAGATAGGTTTGAGATGTCCATTATGGGGGAATTCAAGTACTTCCTTGGTTTTGAAATCAACCAATATCATGAAGGAACCTTCATCAAACAAGCCAAGTATACCCAATACATGCTCAAGGGATTCAACATGCATGATGCCAAACCTATGAATACGCCCATGTCCACAACCCTTGAATTGAAACCCGATCCTAACGGTAAAGAGGTATATCAAAAGGAATACCGCTCCACGATTGGCTCTTTGCTTTAACTTTGTGCATCTAGACCGGATATTATGTATAGTGTTGGTAAATGTGCAAGGTTTCAAGCCTCTCCGAGGCAAAGTCATTTTCAAACGGTTAAACGAATCTTTCGATATTTAGTTCATACTCCAAATTTTGGTCTTTGGTATCCCAAGGGTTCAAGTTTTCAGCTCATTGGGTATTCGGATACGTATTATGCGGGAGAGAAGACGGATAGGAAGTCAACATCCGGAGGTTGCGAATTCCTTGGTCTCTCTTTGGTGTGTTGGTCTTCTAAGAAGCAAAATTGCATTGCTCTCTCCACTACCGAAGCCGAGTATATCTCCGTAGCAAGTTGTTGTGCTCAATTGCTATGGATGAGGCAAACCTTGAAGGATTATGGTGTCAACTTTGACAAAGTGCCTCTTCTATGTGACAATGAAAGTGCCATCAAGATCGCCTACAACCCCGTTCTTCGCTCCAAGACGAAGCACATCGAGATTCGTCACCGTTTCATTTGGGACCATGTTGAGAAGGGTGATATTGATCTCTCTTATGTGTCAAACAAGGATCAACTTGCGGATATTTTCACGAAGGACCTTGATGAACCAAGATTTCGAGCTTTAGGAATGAACTAAATGTCATAGATTCATCTAACTTCACGTGATACCTTGCATAGATATCTCCATTACATGTGTTATTTGGTTTGGATGTAGGCATGGACATAGGGGGAGCGTAAATCAATTCATGAGTCAACACTCCTCTTATCATGTGAAAATCAAAACTTCATGCACATCTAGTCATTTTGTGACTTATTGCGCTCAATTGTGAGTAGTGTTTTTTGGCCCAAGATATATCTTCGCGACGCCAAAACACACACTCAAACATGGTGGCTACAACCACCGACCTTATTTTTAGAGAAGTTGGTTTTTACTTGATATTTTCTGGAGGCTTCTCGTTTTCTTTTGTTATTTCAGGAAGACACCCATTTTTGGTTTTTATTTTTTGGATCTTGCAAACTTGAGTGTTCTCTTTCCTCTTGGTAAGTTTCATTTCCAACCTAAGCCAAAAACCGTATACCTTACCTTCTCTCTCTACAAAATTCTAAGAATAATCTATGTTTTGATCATCTTCCTGCTAAAACTCTAGTTCCCGAACTTCCAGCTTCAGACCGGAACTTCCGCTCTCTGGGAAAATTCCTGGAATTTTCTGGCGAGTGGAACTTCCGGATGCTCGGGAATTAGCTTGCAGTTTCCTCGGGCGGAACTTCCGACTGTGGCCCGGAACTTCCACCCTGCGGTTTCGTTTTCTCCAGCATATGTGTGCGAGTGGGGGAGTTAGGGATCCATTCGCTTTTCCTATTCCTCCTCCCACTCCCCACAACCTCCAGTCGCCGCCCCCGGATATCCGCCGCCATCGGCTCGGCGTCTCCTCCACCGCCTCGTTGAAACTGCCCTAGGAGGGGGTCGTCCTTTTCCCCTCCTCCATGGCCTCGGGTACCTTTCCCTTCACCTCTTGCTCTAGGGCTTCTCTATGCTTGAAACCCTAGCTCTTCCACATGGTATTGGAACCCTCGGCTAGTTGTTTGAGTTGAAATCCATGGAGGATGGTTCTCCTCTCTCTATGATATATCTTGGTAATACTTTCAAATATTGCATCTAGGATCCATGTAGTTACGTGTTTAGGATTGTTTTTGCTTCACTTAGGGATTGATGGTTTCGCTCGTCTTGAAACCGTTGCCTAAACTCGCAGATCTTTATGGGTTCCGCTCGTTTTGTTTTTATCCCTAAGAGGAACTTCCAGTTCTTCACCGGAACTTCCGGCTCCTGTTTTATTTTTGTTACATATTACCTTGTCATATTATGCATTCCATATCTATTACATTCGTAGCTTGTGCCCTTATCACCATTCCCTCTTTATGCTATGTTCTTTCATAGGTTCAGGTGGACCGGGTTTGTCCTATTCTCGTAAGAAGCAGTGCACCATTGAGGATGACATTGAGGAAGAATATGAGGTTATACATACTGCTGCCAAGACTGCTAGACAAAGGGATCTTGAGAAGAAGAAGCTACCTCCCAGTTCTGTAAAGTCCTCCAAGAAGTCAATTGCATCCAAGCCTCCTCCAGTTCTCCGATTCAACAAGTGGAGACCTCATCTCTACAAGAAGTACCGTGACAAGAACCCATAGGATCAAGATCATGCTGCGGATGTGGACAATCCATTCTTTTACACAAATGAGAAGGAACAGGTGTACAATGAGGTCTATCTGAATATGAAGACGAGAGTTACTGAGCAGCATTCCATCAACATTGAGCATATAAGGCATCCCAAGCATCAGGGATATTTTTATGAATCCTTGCCCTCTTTGAAGAGTATGGTATGATTGATCTCATGCAGCTCAACTGTTGGTTTGACGAGTTTATCATTCTTCAGTTCTTCTCGACTGTCCACATTGACACTGCCGACACTATGAGGTGCATGACCTATGACACTCCTCTTGAGGCCACACTTGAGCAGTTTGGGGAGGCTTTGGGCTACTCTCTTGGTGGATGGTCCTGCCATGGCACTGGGCGCTCTATGCCCTATGAGGAGTTGGATGAGCTCACTGTTGAAGATGGCACCCCTGGGCAGACTGGAGATCTCCTCCCCCTCTATGAGATTATGCAGCGTATCTACCGCGAGACTCTCATTCCTCGGGTAGGCAATTGGGATGAGGTTCATGGATTTGTTGTTGATCTTCTATACTGTACCAAGGAGAAGCAAGGAACACAAGAGAAGCCGAATGTTGTGAAATTCATAGTTGAAGAGGTCTATATTGCTATCATTGACCATCAGCGTGCCCCTCTCTTTGCACCTTACATCATGAAGCTCATTTGTGCTTGTTGGAGCGAGGCAAAGAATGGTGCTCGGCTTGATCTCTCCACGGAACTCACCGAACATTCTGTCAAGAAATTTCGCGTCAAGAAGCCCAAAGTTGCAACTTCTTCTTCTGCTCGTGCTCGTGGTCCTCCTTCTTCTGTGGCTCCTGAATGGTTCAAGAAAGTGCAGCTCAAAGTGCGCAAGACCTTATGTCTCCAGCTTGATATTCAGGACCGCCTCTATGATGATCATGTCTATAAGAAGAAGGTTGCTTCTCGTTAGAAGGCTATCATGCACAAGATGGATCTTCCTGTGTCTCCCACTGGTTCCGAGGAAGCTATTACTCCCAAGGATGTGTGGATCTCCGAGCACAGCTTTTGGAGTGATGATGAAGCCCCTCGGCGCGAAGAACCTCCTCGTACCCCGAATTCACCATAGGATGGACTAGTCATCCGTAGGGACGCTAGCATCGCATTACTCCCTTTTTGGTGTCCTTGATACCAAAGGGGAGAAATGTTCTATTGGGGCTTTTCTCGGGTTGTTGCAAGGGTGGATTTACAAGTTCTTCTTTCGTTTGTTCTTATCACTTGTGTCTCCGGTTTTACTTTGGACCTTGTTTTCTTCTTTGAAAATTATTAGTTCGCACCTTGTTATCTATCTTGGTTATCCATTGTGCTATATTATCTCTTGTATGGGTCCTAAAATTTTAAGGGGAACTTCTCCCTAGTTGCGAGGGTATTTAAGCTTTCAAACGCTCAAAAGATGCACACAACTACGGGGGATCTCCGCTCCTTCTTAAGCCCTTAATGCCACAAATCGGTCTTCCTATCAGTTTCAATGTTTGATGACACTCGATTCTTGATTTTATCGTGTGATGTTTCAGGGATTTTTCCAGGGAAAATTCCAGGTAGTGAAAGTTCCGGTTGTTCTAGCGGAAGTTCCGACTAAACTTTCGCTCCGCTTTCCGGATTTTCCTTCAGGTATGGTATCGCGCATCCTGCAGAGGAAGTTGGCGTGGAACCTTGGCCGGAAGTTCCGGCTGTTCAACGGAAGTTCCGGCTTGCGGAAGTTCTGCTCGTAGGTTCTGCCCCTACTTCCGTATTTTCCTCTAGGTATATTGGGGTTTCTGGGAGAAACTTGGCCCGACAATTTGGCCCGAAGTTCCGAGCCCGTGAAAGTTCCGCTGGTTTGCCGGAAGTTCCGGTCGTGCGGAACCTGCGTCGGAAGATTGGAAGCGAGTGAAGACAGGGGAATTTCCCTGCAGGTTCGGAAGTTTCGGTGGAACGCCGGAAGTTCCGACCATGCGGGAAACCCCTCCAACGGCCAGATTTTGAAGGAGCTATAAAAGGGGTCGTCTTCTTCATTTATTGTCAAGCTTTACACTCACTCTCTCTCCTCCATTAATGCGATCTTCAACCTCCTAGATCTCCCACTCCATTCATCCAATCGACACCATATTTCGTGGGGTACTTGAGGAGAGCTAGATTCGTAATTCCACCAAAGGAATTGCAAATCCATCCACCACATCTTAGAAGATCTAGAACTCTATTTGGGGCCTAGAAACCCTAGTAGAATCCTCGTGCTCGGAGCTTCCACCTTGTTGCAACAAGCTTCAGATTGTTGAGAGCCTCCATCCATCTTGTGGAGTCGCCTCAACTTGTGTAAAGTTTTGGTCAACGCCTTCAAGTCGACCTCATAGTGGAAAAGAGAATCTCCCTCACCGGAGAAGCGCAATGAGAATAAGGTGTGAACATCCGTACTATTGGAGCGCTTAGGTGGCTCCACACCTCCCCAACGTATACGTACTTACCTTGAGAAGGAACTACGGGAAACATATACTTGTCTCCTTGTTTACACTTGTGGTTAATCTTGCTACTTTACATATTGCTTGTGTTACGTAATTTGTATTGTGACACATAGGTTGTTCACCTAGTTGCACATCTAGATAACCTTGCCTTTACTTGTTTAGCCCAAACTAAAAAGGAAAAGGAGAAAAAAATGTTAGTCACCTATTCACCCCCATCTAGTTGACCATATTGTACTTTTAAAAGTCTTGTGCTCCGAGCAAAATAACCCTTGCAAATTTCTAAGAAGTCTAGATAGCAACTTATCCCCCTTTGGCGTCGAGACACCAAAAAGGAGAAAAGAGAAACTACACGCAACCCAAAGGATCAAGCATCTTCATCATACTCCTCGTCCTCATCATCTTCCTGCTTATCCTCATTATCATCACCATCACCAGACTGATACTTCTCTTCTTGTTCAGCTTGAGCTTCTTCTTCATCAGTCATGGGAGCCTTGCCACTGTTACTAGACGAAGATGGAGCTGAGGTGACCTCATCAAAATCACCCCAAGGAAACGAGGATGTCTTCCTCTCATGGTAGGACATGGTATGAGACTCAGGAGGAGGCTCAAGAGGAGGGGTACACACAATACCAACATTATCCTGAAAACTTGTGAGCATCTTCTTCATTTCCCTCCTTTCCTTGTATGCCCCATGGTTCTCCTTGTGGACTGCAATAGTCATGCAAAGGATGTTGCGCTGGAACCATGTGAGCTTCTTGAGATTAGAATGAACTTCCTCCTTGCCATGATGACGAGTAGGAGGGTCAGCATTCTTCCTCCTAGTCCTCGGAGCCTCAGCCTCAAACATAGGTGTGTCCTCATCGTCGTCCGGCCTAAAGTGACATGATAAAATCTGAAGAGTACCAGGACTGTACTTTGTCTCAGTGACCAGACCCGGAACCTTGTCAAGGATTAGCTTCATCACATAGGGAGCATACACATGCACCTTCTTTGGTTCAATCATGGAATGATAGATCTCTTCCTTGATGAAATCCATGACATCAACCTCAATCATCTCTAGTACGATGGCACTTGAAAGCATGGAGAAGCAACTTCAGAAGACAACCGCGAATGGCATCCACATTACCCGCCTTAGGAGCAATATTGCAACGGAAGAGGCGATGGAGAATGTTGTAGACACGCTTTAGATCCTTGTTGGTGCCTACACTTGCCATCTTGTTACAGAGAGGAGCCAACTTCCTCTTGTCATAGGCAACACCATCAATATGCATCCTCTTTCCCAAGTTGTCACCATGGAGAGGATAACCAAGAAGCTCGGAGAGCCTCAAGATGGTCGACTCACACTTGATGGGTGGTGATTTCAATATTATTCGCAGATAAGAAGAAAAAAAATAATGAAAATTTTAATCCTCGTTGGCCGTTTACTTTTAATGCCATCATTAAGAGCCTTGATCTGAAAGAGTTGGAATTGCCAGCAAGACAGTATACTTGGACTAGTGGACAAGAAGTCCCAACTTTAGAGAAGTTGGATCGGCTACTGGCTAGTATTTAGTGGGAACAGAAATATCCGCTTGTAACGGTGCAGGCTATGACCCGTAGGAGGTCTGATCACACACCGCTATTTATGGATTCCGGATGTTCAGCTCATGTAAGTAATAGAGCAATATTTTCTTTCGAATTAGCTTGGCTGATGCAGCCAGATTTCTATGAGCTGGTAAAAGCTGAATGGATGTCCACTACAGCCGGTAATACTCCGGTAGAACGATGGCAAAATAAAATAAGATATCTTCATAGTTTCTTTAGAGGATGGGCGAAAATCTAAATGGGGAATATACATTATTAAAGGATAAATTACTTTTGCTTATCAATGAGCTGGATTTGAAAGAACATCATACCCTTCTATCCGAGGCATAGAGAAATTTGAAAGTGGAGGAACATTCTTTCTTAGCCAAATTGCATCGTGACGAGGAGTCTAAGAGGGCTCAAAGGGATAAAGTGAGGCATATTCCGGAAGGGGGAATAATACGAGATATTTTCATCTGATTGCCAATGGTAAACACAGTAAGAAACACAGATTCCAGTTGAAACAAGATGAGGGTACAATCGTAGGCCAACAAAATTTAAAAGTATTCACTTCTGAATATTACAAGAGGTTGTTTATAGCGTGGGATCCATCTTCTATTTCTTTGGATGAATCAAGAGTTGATGATCTTCCTCAAGTATTCTTTGATGAGAATGAAATCCTACAAAAGATTTTGGGACGTCATCAGGTGGGACTTAATGGATATGTTTGCTTAGTTGCATTCAGGTGATTTACAATTGTTCAAGTTGAAATTTGGTGTAATCACACTTTTGCCCAAAAAGGAGGATGCGAGCAGAATTGAACAATATAGGCATATTTACCTGTTAAATGTGAGTTCAAAAATAATTACAAAGGTAGGCACAAACACGGTAACCTCTATTGCTCAGAGGGTTATCCGACCTTCGCAATCCGCGTTCCTTCCAGGAAGGAATTTGTTCGAAGGGGTTGTTGTCTTACATGAAACAGTTCATGAGCTAAAGAAAAACAAAATTGATGGTGTCTTAATAAAAATTGATTTTAAAATAAATGTATGACAAAGTAAACTGGGCATTCCTTCAACAAACTTTATATACGAAGGGCTTCACACCACGGTGGTGCGATTGTCTTGCCAAATTTGTCCAAGGAGGCAGTGTCAGGGTTAGGGTAAATGATTACATTGGTCATTATTTCCAAACGTTAAAAGGATTGCATCTGGGAGATCCGTTGTCCCTTGTTCTTTTTAACTTGCTTGTTGTTATGTTGACGGTTCTTATTGCAAGGGCAAAATAGGATGGTCAACTAGGTGGCTTAGTGCCTCACCTAGTACAAGGGGTATCTATTCTTAAATACGTTGATGACACTATTATTTTCCTGGAGCATGATATCAAAAACATCATTAATATGATATTAATTATGTCCATCTCTAACAATTGTCGGGTTTAAAAATTAATTTTCGTAAGAGCGAGATCTTCTGTTTCGGAATTGCCAATGATTTTCAGCAGGAGTATATGCAAGTATTTGGGTGCAAGCTTGGTGTTCTTCCCTTTAAACATCTTGGGATTCCGATTCATTATCATAAACTACTCAATAGAGAATGGAAACATGTAGAGGACCGTTTTGAGCAGAAACTGAGTTCTTAGATAGGAAAACTACTCTCATATGGAGACCGTCTTTTCATTATTAATTCATTTTTATCGAGTTCACCAAAGTTCTTACTGTCCTTCTTTGAGATACCCATTGGGGTGAAGAAGAGATTGGACTTTTATAGGTCTCGTTTCTTTTGGCAACATTGCCAAACCAAAAAAAACATCGTCTTACCAAATGGATTATAGTGTGTCGTCCTAGAGACCAAGGTGGGCTTAGGATTGAATGTCTTGATGTTAAGAATAGATGTTTACTTGCTAAGTGAATATTTAAACTCTTAACGGAGGATGGAGTGTGGCACGAATTTCTACATAATAAATATATTAAAGGTAGACCTCTAGCTCATGTTGAGGCTAAACGAGCTGACTCTCCGTTCTGGAAAGGAACAATGGGGTTAAGAAAGAGTTTTTTTTATCGCATTTACTTTTTTATTGGTAATGGGAAAAGCATTAGATTTTGGGAGGATCCATGGTTGGATGGGACTCCATTAGTCGTGCAGTATCCTACTCTTTTTATTGTTGTGCGCCACAAGAATGTATTAGTTGCACGAGTTCCTGGTCATGATCACCCAAATATTGAGTTCAGAAGAGTCTTGTTTGGGAATAAATGGATTCAGTGGCTCCATTTAGTTGAGAGACTGATGGCAGTTTCTCTGACTGAGGGGCAGGATTCCATTTAGTTGACTGAGAACATGGATAGATTTAGGCGAGAAACGCACGAACCCTCTTGACAGATCCAAGAACACTCGCACCTTTATTTCACACCAAGCTCGACAACTCAAGGCAGATCCAAGAGCCCCCGACCCACGAACGAACCCTCTTGGCAGATCCAAGAACACTCGCACCTTTATTTGCAAAGATAACTGACGAACGTCCGAGACGCCGCCTACACGCCGATCCCCTAGGGACGGTGGTAACCTGGAACGTTTAGTTCTACATAATTTTCAACCTCCCTCAAACCCTAGGCCTTGGCTCTCTTTATATAAGAGGCTAACCCCTAGTCGGTTGGACAAACCCAAACCGAAACTGACTCGAACCTAAACCTAGTTGGACTCAAACTAGATACAAACCGGCCCATTTAGAAGGCTCGGCCAACACATGCGTCTCGCAGGCCTTAGACATTATACATCGTAGTTTATTGTCCTAGCGTGCTAACCAGTAGATGCCCATATCACCTTATGAATGGTATTACTATCTTCTTGCGTAAATATTTACGGAAACACAAGATTAACATCTTTATTGGTTACTTAACCATAAATAATTTCTCACTAAGGATAACCTAGTTAGATGAAGATGGACAGGGTGTACAAAATGTGTGTTTTGTGATATGGATGAAACATTGTCACATGTGATTTTACCCGCAAGATTTGGAGCTTGGCACATTTCACTTTTAGCATCACCCCACCGACTAGTGTTACTAATATGTTCGGTACTTGGTTAAATGGGGTAGGTAAGTCTACTAAAGCGAGGATGCGCATTGGTGTATGTGCTTTTCTATGGACAATTTGGAACGGCAGAAATTATGTGATTTTTTAACAATTTGAGAGTGGGTTATGTTTTGCAGGTTATTCATCGCGCGACACACGGGATCTATATGTTGTCATTTCTTCTCCCAGACGACCAGCGTGGACGTTTGGATGTCGAATGCTCACGTCCGATGACGGTTGTACGGGGTATCCTCAATAAGGGTGGATGTTTGCACGACTGTGACGCCCCGAGATCGGACACTATGCAGATTTCAGCATTCCCGCCAAAGTCCACATAATAACCGATTCCAGGTTGCCACTTGTGATAACATTACAACAGTTCACGAATCATCCACAACAACAACAGAATGAGATATATACAAGAGGACTCAAACGAGTCAAGGATACAACTGATACAATACAAAGATCCAAATAACAGCGGAAGAAACAACATAGTGTCCGACTACGGACAAGATACAAATTGGACTAAGAGTCCTGAAGATAACCGAGAGCGTCCAATCCCTGCCCAGGCCAAGCCGGAGGGATTCCCAAGCTAACGTCGTCAGACTTCAAACCTATTGACTGCAATATTGAATATGCAGCCACGAAAAAGGATTCGTGGGTCAGTACGGTTAAGTACTGGCAAGTGGATAAACCATACTCACAGGATACCGGCATAGCCAGTCATCACAAGATACAAATACTTTGGGATCAACGGAAAGGAAGGGATTATTGCAAATAAGCGGCAACGGGCTGCACTAACTATCTACAGAGACTCGAAACAACTTCCGGCTAAAAGAGGGGGATAAGATAGCGTATCGTAACCAACTACAGCTAACCACCAAACAAACCCATCCAATGTCACCCCCTACTAAGGAAGAAACCCAAGGATAACTCACACTGTTGGATTACGGATGGATCAAGTTATTGTTTCATTAAGACTATTACTAGTCAAAATTAGCATTAGTTAGGTGTAAGTTGTTCTGAGTACTTGTTAGCCAGTACTTTCACCAAGTCAACCATAACCGCGGAAAACACGGCTTCTCGAGAAGATTTATCCCTGCAGGGTTGCACCAATTTGGCCGTACACGTAAGAATAACCCGCCAGATGGGGGATCAACCCACCAAGCGAGGTACTAAACACAACCCAACTCTTCTTCGCATCAAGCCCAAAGCACCTTGGGCGCACGGCTAATCGAGCCCAGAAGAAAATGGACCCTCATAGCACTCTAAGAACGTGTCCCCCTATATGCCGACTACGAAAGTTCCACCCGGGTACCAAGGGCTCGCAAGATCATGCATGCAGCAAATGGAAAACCCGAACTAAATGAGGCGATTTGGACGAGATGCGAATCGAGTAAAATTGAGGGGGCGCCCATACTCGCTTCCCACATGCGGGTAGTGCGCTCATCATCGATCAGTAGACAAGACCCTTTTCCTATTAGGGTCGACACTAGCAGGCCTCAAAACCACGCCGGGCCTCCTGTCGGTGCCTTATCATCAAATTATTATTACCCAAAACATTAACATGTTGTTGATGGAAGTGAAAACCCAACTATCAAACTAAACAGGTGATAAGACGGACAGCAAGACTTGAGCGCAAACAACACTAAGCATGCAACTACGACGCGAGGGTCAACAGGGTAACAAACAATAGTTAATAGGAAGTGGAAGGAAAAGGCTATATCTTGGCTGCAAGATAAACATATAATAGGATCGAGACACAAGCATCGTATCAACAGGCTAGAATAAGAACAACGGAAAGAATCGGTAACAAGTGATGAAAGGCAGCCATATGGCAGCAAGTGAGTATACTTGCCTGGAATCCAGCAAGTAGAGGTACATCCACAGCACTTGTCGTTGCTCACATCATCTCAACGTCCTATCCGGGAAGAAGCAACGAACCTCGAACAAACACCGGATGCAACAATTACTACTACGGCAAAAGATCCAGCATGATCAAGATATGGATGCATGACAATTTAATTGATGCATAGAAATAAACTAGTTGACATGATAACATAACATAATTAAATGGACCCATATGCAATTTGAGTTGCATATGAAAAGCCCATGAATTTTGGTTAGATTATTTGTTTTCCAACTAATCAACAGGTGAAGGTGGATTAGTATGATGCATGGATGAGGAAAACAACAAAATAACAACAATAGAACCAATTGGAAATAAGGTTTACCAATTTTGGAATTTTAGTTATTAAGTTAAGGAATTTTGGTTCCTTAAAGGGGTCACACAAGCATTTGGTATTCTCATCAAGTTAAATTGTTCAAAACAGATAACAAAGTCCATATTTGATTAGAACACAAAATTTTAGGTGGATTACATGTTTCAATTATTGAAAAAGGAATTGCAATGATTTAATTATGAATTAAACAAGATTAAACAGGTTTTAATTGAATTTAATTCAAGTTTGAATATTATTTGAATTTTATTTGTTCAAAACATAAATTCAAATTCATATTTGAAAAGGTTATGTTTTTCTGGTTTGAAAACATATTTTATTTGTTGGGAAACAATTTCAAATGATTTAATTAAGCATGTTACCAATTTAATTGCATTAAATAAGAGATGAAACAATTATTCAAATTAATTGTTGCAAACCAGAAAACAAAGTGGATATCCAAGTGTGGCATGTGATTTTGGATGAAATTCATGTTTTGAGTATTTAATTTGGAGCAACCATTTGCAAGTTATTAATTATGCCATTTAATTTGTCATTTTTAAGAATTATTAAATAACATTAATTTTAATTGCCCAAAATGCAAAACCAAGTTGATAAACAGAAAGTACATTGAATTTGGACTGAAAAACATCTGTTATTTGGGTTAATTGAATTAAGTATGAATTACTTATGGAATTAACCAAAATTAAGAGGATTTGTTTGAATTTGAAATTTGGATATATTTAAAAAAATCAAAACAGAAAACAAAAAGCATATTTGAAAAGTTCATGAAATTTTGATGGGGATACATATAAAATTGTGTCATTTGGGTTTGTGGTTTGAAAGTTGTGAGCATTTGAAGTTTTAGGTTTTATTTGCAAAAGACAGGGACTTGACTGTGATGAAAACAGAGAAAGGGAGGGCTTAGGTGCAAAAGGTAGAAGGGCAGGGGCCTCGGTGCAAAGATCCGGATCCAGATCTGGATCTGGGACGGGTTTCACCGAGGGCAGAGCCAGCCACAGCGGCTGACCTGCGGGCCCTAGCGCCACGCGGGCGCTGACGAGGCGCGGGTGTAAGCCACGCAGCCACCACGGTCAATGACCAGCGGGGCCCGCCCCTGCGCGCGCGATTAAAAGGAAAAGGCCGTGCGGCCGAGGGGATTCGATCCTGCGGTCGAGGGCGAGCGCTCCGTGGAGCAGTACCACTGCGGTACTGAAAGCTGTTGTGATGGGTTACAGGTGCGACTGAATATGAGGCAAACCTACGGCGGTTAACTGAAAGTTTTGACACCGCTCTCTGAAACTGACGAATCGTGGAAGATAACGATGATCGCCTGCGGCAGCACGACGGCGGTGCACGACGGGGTGGTGGGGCGCTCGCAGTGTGTGCGTGGATGTGTGGGTGCGGTGCGATCAGAGTGAGACGGAGAGGGGAAGGAGGGAGGTATCGCTCACCTCGGTGGTCGTCGTCGTTCAGTAGATGAAGCAGAAACGGAGGGGGGATTCCGGCGACGGCGCGGCCACCACGGCGACGTCCAGCAAGCGTCGAGGGGACGAGGAGGTGGACGGTAACGCCGCGGTTCCATTCTCCTAACCCGATGATCCTCGAGGTGGCCGTGGCGATTGGGGCTAAGGGGAGGAAGTGGTGGTGCAGCGAGCTCTGTTGGGGTTCAGAAAAGACAGGGAGGAAGAAAGGAGATCGGCGGCGCTAGGGCTAGAGGGGAGGGGTCTAGGGTTAGCAGTGGGGGAGAGGTGGATGCTATAAGGGGAGGTGGAGCTCGGTACGGCGCCCATCGGGAGGGGGAGAGATCGATCGGGTGGTGTTGCTGCTGTCGTACAGCAGTGACATCATAGGGAGGAAGAAGACAAGATCGAGGAAGGGGGTATCGGGCCAAAAAAAAAGAAATGGGATGAGGTGGTGACTAGGTGGGCTGAGGGAAAAAAAAAGAGGGAGAAAAGCTGGGCTGCCCCTCTCCTTTGGATTATTTTTTTCCTTTTCCTTTTTTTTGTAAAGAATGAAAGGGAGAGAGAGATAGAAATTAGGGTTTTGGGGGGGGGGGGGTTTGTTTTATGAAATATTTTTTATTAATTTTCAAAACAGAAAATAAAAGCAAATGTTAGAATTGTTTCAAACTTGGAATTATTATTTGGACTTTTAAATTGGTAGTTGAATTTCAAATAGGGTTTGGGGGTTTTTATTTTATAATTAAATTTTATTAATTTGCAAAACAATAATTGAAAGTAAGGTTAGTTATTGATTTCAAAATTGGTAATATTGGTTTGATTTCTAAGTGGTTAGTTGAATTTCAAATAATGTTTGATTTGGGAATTTTGGAAATAAACAAATTCTATTTAATAAGTTCATGCAATTATACAAACATTATTGAATTTAATTTGTTTGCCAAATTTTAATCTTTAAACCCATATTGAAATATGATAAGTAGGATTGATTTGATTTGAATTTTTGAATTTGCCATTAGGGTTTTAATAAAAGGGAAATTTAATTAACAAGCAATTTGATTAAAACAACTTGAAACTATTGGAAAACAATTTGGGGTATTTAGTTTGCAATTTTGAAATCGGATATTTTGAACAGGGGTGAAAGTTAAAAGTGGTTTTGAATTTGAGTTGTTTTGAAAACAGAATGCAATGCTCATGTGATGCATGTGATGCAAGCAAAAGAAAACAAACAACACTTTCTACTAGGGTAACACCCCAGGTGTTACAGACGACACCACTAACAAGGGATTGCGCCCTCGCAATCCACCTGCTAACCCGGGAGGGGAAAGAAGTCCGACTATCGATTCTTCAGGCTTCCAGTTGATTCTCCTCGACACCACTAACAAGGGATTCTTGCTCGGAGTGACGACGATGTTTTTCTACCAGGAATCTTCCGATGATCGAACCTATTAGGTTATAGGCTCAGAAAACGTCCACCCACGTAGGATCCTAACACTTTGAAAGATAGAAAAGGGGGGGAGACTCCAAAACAAATAAGATGGGAGGGGAAATAGAATAGGGATAAGGAGAAAACAAGAATCCTAGTGAGATGTTTTTCCAAAATAGTTTAGCAGAAATAGTTTTTGACACTCGAGAAACAACGTCCGTTAGCGAGGTTATCCTACAGGCTTTGCGGACCCGTTGCTTCGATAACCATTCGTATCGAAACAATCTCGGGAATCGGAACCAAGGCTCTGATACCATTTGTGACGCCCCGAGATCGGGCACTATGCAGATTTCAGCATTCCCGCCAAAGTCCACATAATAACCGATTCCAGGTTGCCACTTGTGATAACATTACAACAGTTCACGAATCATCCACAACAACAACAGAATGAGATATATACAAGAGGACTCAAACGAGTCAAGGATACAACTGATACAATACAAAGATCCAAATAACAGCGGAAGAAACAACATAGTGTCCGACTACGGACAAGATACAAATTGGACTAAGAGTCCTGAAGATAACCGAGAGCGTCCAATCCCTGCCCAGGCCAAGCCGGAGGGATTCCCAAGCTAACGTCGTCAGACTTCAAACCTGTTGACTGCAATATTGAATATGCAACCACGAAAAAGGATTCGTGGGTCAGTACGGTTAAGTACTGGCAAGTGGATAAACCATACTCACAGGATACCGGTATAGCCAGTCATCACAAGATACAAATACTTTGGGATCAACGGAAAGGAAGGGATTATTGCAAATAAGCGGCAACGGGCTGCACTAACTAACTACAGAGACTCGAAACAACTTCCGGCTAAAAGAGGGGGATAAGATAGCGTATCGTAACCAACTACAGCTAACCACCAAACAAACCCATCCAATGTCACCCCCTACTAAGGAAGCAACCCAAGGATAACTCACACTGTTGGATTACGGATGGATCAAGTTATTGTTTCATTAAGACTATTACTAGTCAAAATTAGCATTAGTTAGGTGTAAGTTGTTATGAGTACTTGTTAGCCAGTACTTTCACCAAGTCAACCATAACCGCGGAAAACACGGCTTCTCGAGAAGATTTATCCCTGCAGGGTTGCACCAATTTGGCCGTACACGTAAGAATAACCCGCCAGATGGGGGATCAACTCACCAAGCGAGGTACTCAACACAACCCAACTCTTCTTCGCATCAAGCCCAAAGCACCTTGGGCGCACGGCTAATCGAGCCCAGAAGAAAATGGACCCTCATAGAACTCTAAGAACGTGTCCCCCTATATGCCGACTACGAAAGTTCCACCCGGGTACCAAGGGCTCGCAAGATCATGCATGCAGCAAATGGAAAACCCGAACTAAATGAGGCGATTTGGACGAGATGCGAATCGAGTAAAATTGAGGGGGGCGCCCATACTCACTTCCCACATGCGGGTAGTGCGCTCATCATGGATCAGTAGACAAGACCCTTTTCCTATTAGGGTCGACACTAGCAGGCCTCAAAACCACGCCGGGCCTCCTGCCGGTGCCTTATCATCAAATTATTATTACCCAAAACATTAACATGTTGTTGATGGAAGTGAAAACCCAACTATCAAACTAAACAGGTGATAAGACGGACAGCAAGACTTGAGCGCAAACAACACTAAGCATGCAACTACGACGCGAGGGTCAACAGGGTAACAAACAATATTTAATAGGAAGTGGAAGGAAAAGGCTATATCATGGCTGCAAGATAAACATATAATAGGATCGAGACACAAGCATCGTATCAACAGGCTAGAATAAGAACAACGGACAGAATCGGTAACAAGTGATGAAAGGCAGCCATATGGCAGCAAGTGAGTATACTTGCCTGGAATCCAGCAAGTAGAGGTACATCCACAGCACTTGTCGTTGCTCACATCATCTCAACGTCCTATCCGGGAAGAAGCAACGAACCTCGAACAAACACCGGATGCAACAATTACTACTACGGCAAAAGATCCAGCATGATCAAGATATGGATGCATGACAATTTAATTGATGCATAGAAATAAACTAGTTGACATGATAACATAACATAATTAAATGGACCCATATGCAATTTGAGTTGCATATGAAAAGCCCATGAATTTTGGTTAGATTATTTGTTTTCCAACTAATCAACAGGTGAAGGTGGATTAGTATGATGCATGGATGAGGAAAACAACAAAATAACAACAATAGAACCAATTGGAAATAAGGTTTACCAATTTTGGAATTTTAGTTATTAAGTTAAGGAATTTTGGTTCCTTAAAGGGGTCACACAAGCATTTGGTATTTTCATCAAGTTAAATTGTTCAAAACAGATAACAAAGTCCATATTTGATTAGAACACAAAATTTTAGGTGGATTACATGTTTCAATTATTGAAAAAGGAATTGCAATGATTTAATTATGAATTAAACAAGATTGAACAGGTTTTAATTGAATTTAATTCTAGTTTGAATATTATTTGAATTTTATTTGTTCAAAACATAAATTCAAATTCATATTTGAAAAGGTTATGTTTTTCTGGTTTGAAAACATATTTTATTTGTTGGGAAACAATTTCAAATGATTTAATTAAGCATGTTACCAATTTAATTGCATTAAATAAGAGATGAAACAATTATTCAAATTAATTGTTGCAAACCAGAAAACAAAGTGGATATCCAAGTGTGGCATGTGATTTTGGATGAAATTCATGTTTTGAGTATTTAATTTGGAGCAACCATTTGCAAGTTATTAATTATGCCATTTAATTTGTCATTTTTAAGAATTATTAAATAACATTAATTTTAATTGCCCAAAATGCAAAACCAAGTTGATAAACAGAAAGTACATTGAATTTGGACTGAAAAACATCTGTTATTTGGGTTAATTGAATTAAGTATGAATTACTTATGGAATTAACCAAAATTAAGAGGATTTTTTGAATTTGAAATTTGGATGTATTTAAAAAAATCAAAACAGAAAACAAAAAGCATATTTGAAAAGTTCATGAAATTTTGATGGGGATACATATAAAATTTGTGTCATTTGGGTTTGTGGTTTGAAAGTTGTGAGCATTTGAAGTTTTAGGTTTTATTTGCAAAAGACAGGGACTTGAGTGTGATGAAAACAGAGAAAGGGAGGGCTTAGGTGCAAAAGGTAGAAGGGCAGGGGCCTCGGTGCAAAGATCCGGATCCAGATCTGGATCTGGGACGGGTTTCACCGAGGGCAGAGCCAGCCACAGCGGCTGACCTGCGGGCCCTAGCGCCACGCGGGCGCTGACGAGGCGCGGGTGTAAGCCACGCAGCCACCGCGGTCAATGACCAGCGGGGCCCGCCCCTGCGCGCGATTAAAAGGAAAAGGCCGTGCGGCCGAGGGGATTCGATCCCGCGGTCGAGGGCGAGCGCTCCGTGGAGCAGTACCACTGCGGTACTGAAAGCTGTTGTGATGGGTTACAGGTGCGACTGAATATGAGGAAAACCTACGGCGGTTAACTGAAAGTTTTGACACCGCTCTCTGAAACTGACGAATCGTGGAAGATAACGATGATCTCCTGCGGCAGCACGACGGCGGTGCACGACGGGGTGGTGGGGCGCTCGCGGTGTGTGCGTGGATGTGTGGGTGCGGTGCGATCAGAGTGAGACGGAGAGGGGAAGGAATGAGGTATCGCTCACCTCGGTGGTCGTCGTCGTTCAGTAGATGAAGCAGAAACGGAGGGGGGATTCCGGCGACGGCGCGGCCACCACGGCGACGTCCAGCAAGCGTCGAGGGGACGGGGAGGTGGACGGTAACGCCGCGGTTCCATTCCCCTAACCCGATGATCCTCGAGGTGGCCGTGGCGATTGGGGCTAAGGGGAGGAAGTGGTGGTGCAGCGAGCTCTGTTGGGGTTCAGAAAAGACAGGGAGGAAGAAAGGAGATCGGCGGCGCTAGGGCTAGAGGGGAGGGGTCTAGGGTTAGCAGTGGGGGAGAGGTGGATGCTATAAGGGGAGGTGGAGCTCGGTACGGCGCCCATCGGGAGGGGGAGAGATCGATCGGGTGGTGTTGCTGCTGTCGTACAGCAGTGACATCACAGGGAGGAAGAAGACAAGATCGAGGAAGGGGGTATCGGGCCAAAAAAAAAGAAATGGGATGAGGTGGTGACTAGGTGGGCTGAGGGAAAAAAAAAGAGGGAGAAAAGCTGGGCTGCCCCTCTCCTTTGGATTTTTTTTTCCTTTTCCTTTTTTTTTTGTAAAGAATGAAAGGGAGAGAGAGAGATAGAAATTAGGGTTTTTTTGGGGGGGGGGGGGTTGTTTTATGAAATATTTTTTTATTAATTTTCAAAACAGAAAATAAAAGCAAATGTTAGCATTGTTTCAAACTTGGAATTATTATTTGGATTTTTAAATTGGTAGTTGAATTTCAAATAGGGTTTGGGGGTTTTTATTTTATAATTAAATTTTATTAATTTGCAAAACAATAATTGAAAGTAAGGTTAGTTATTGATTTCAAAATTGGTAATATTGGTTTGATTTCTAAGTGGTTAGTTGAATTTCAAATAATGTTTGATTTGGGAATTTTGGAAATAAACAAATTCTATTTAATAAGTTCAAGCAATTATACAAACATTATTGAATTTAATTTGTTTGCCAAATTTTAATCTTTAAACCCATATTGAAATATGATAAGTAGGATTGATTTGATTTGAATTTTTGAATTTGCCATTAGGGTTTTAATAAAAGGGAAAATTTAATTAACAAGCAATTTGATTAAAACAATTTCAAACTATTGGAAAACAATTTGGGGTATTTAGTTTGCAATTTTGAAATTGGAAATTTTGAACAGGGGTGAAAGTTAAAAGTGGTTTTGAATTTGAGTTGTTTTGAAAACAGAATGCAACGCTCATGTGATGCATGTGATGCAAGCAAAAGAAAACAAACAACACTTTCTACTAGGGTAACACCCCAGGTGTTACAACGACTAAATGATTATCATGGTTAGTTGTCTAAGGATGATATAATTATTTTGGCGACTGATTTGATGTGACCACACTTGGTTGAAGTGTAAGAAGATTTTTTTTTTTAGGATGCTTGGTAATTGAAAGCTGAGATTTTATTAATATAAAAGTTATGTACATCAATCTGATGCGGAGGGCTGGGATTACCGTCTAAGAAAACGCAGTGCAGCAGCAGCATGGCACAGGTACGATGCATGTCGAGTTGTACACCGTTCCATGCAGTTGCATTACAGCCAGCCTGAGGGAAACAAAGTGGTAAACCGATCAGATGCGCTGTACGCACACCCAGGTTCCATCCATCATGTACCAACATGCAGGAACAATGAATATATATAGTCAACCATGGAGCCAAGTTGCCCCAGTTTCCCAAGCCATGATTGGCGAATGAGCAGTGGTCATCTGTTGGCCCCTCCCAGACAGAAAACGACACTTGGGCCAGGCAGCCGGCACATGTCTGAAAGCACAAGCGTACGTACACTCCAAGGTTGAGAGCCAGAAACTTAACTGTGGTGTGCACATGAAGCATACCTACACCATGCAGCGGTAGCCAAGAAGTGGAAGGAATAGGGGTCGCTGAAGTGGCGAGCTCGCACGAACCCAACAGACGGTGGCATGGCTTTGCTTGGAGGCGAAGGCCGGCAACGCGGCGGAGCAGGTCAGGAGATCCATCGATGGGCCGAGCCGTCCCGAGCAAGCCAATTGCAACCAACCACCAACCCGATCGAGCCACCCACCCACCAACCCCGAACGGACGCGTCCATCCATCAAGCGTACCAACGTGCCATCCCAACTGCTGCCCCAGCCCACACGGTTTACTTTCACCGTGTCCGATCCTGCTCACCCAGCCGTACGCTCCTTGATGGCTCAAACGATCACAAGGCCAAAAACATGGCAGTGATTTCTGGTGGATTCACCTCACGGCAGTACCAGCCCCCACTCCAGCACTTGTTTAATTGCTTTCTTGCTTCCTTTTTATTTACATATCACTATAAATATTTCTGCTGCCCCTGCCACGCCCTCTGCCCTGTCTCTTATTAGTTGTACCCTGTCTCTCCCTCCCACACAACAACACACCTACTTGCTTCTCTTCCTCCCGCTCTTCGTTTCCATCTCCAACTGGGAGGAGCAGCTCGCCCGACTCACAGTTTTGCTTCCTTGTCTCCGGTTTCTCTCAGCTTAGTTAGCGTATACTCCAGAGCATAGCAGACTGACTAGGCCAGGTGACCGCAGCTATACTAGCAGCGGTAAATTAGGCTTGATTAGGCGGAGGAGATGCTGCGCGGGAAGGATCACAGAGCCCCGGCATTCTCGCCGATGAAGGAGTCGGTGGCGGCGGCCGTGCAGGAGGAGGTGTGGGAGGTCCGCCCCAGCGGCATGCTCGTGCAGAAGCGGACCCCGGACTCCGACCCGCCCCCCGGCGGCGCGCCCGTGCCCACCATCCGCGTCAAGGTCAAGTTCGCCGGCGTCTACCACGAGGTCTACGTCAACTCCCAGGCCTCCTTCGGGGAGCTCAAGAAGCTCATGTCCGAGAAGACCGGCCTGCACCCGGACGACCAGAAGGTGGTCTACAAGGACCGGGAGCGGGACTCCAAGGAGTTCCTCGACATGGTCGGCGTCAAGGACCGCTCCAAGATGGCCATGCTCGAGGACCCCACCGCCCAGGCCAGGCGCCTCATCGAGGAGCGCCGCAATGCCAAGGCACAGCGCGCCGCCAAGGCCGTCGCACGCATCAGCCTCGACGTCGACAAGCTCGCGTCCAAGGTACGTACGTAGTAATTCTAATCCATCTTCTCTTTACCATCCATGTTCCATCCATGTGTGGTATGGGTGCGGGCGGCTGAGTTGACCTGTCTGGCGCGCGGCGCAGGTGTCGGCGCTGGAGACGATCGTGAACAAGGGCGGGAGAGTCGTGGAGGCCGACGTCGTCACGCTCACCGAGGCGCTCATGAACGAGCTGGTCAAGCTCGACGCCGTCGTCGCCGACGGCGACGTCAAGGCGCAGCGCCGGATCCAGGAGAAGCGCGTGCAGAAGAGCGTCGAGGCGCTGGACGCCATCCGCGCCAAGGGCGCCAAGAACAGCGCCGCGCCCAGTAAGGCCCGGCCCAATCACCTGCCGCCGCGCCCGCCGCCGGCGCACCAGCAGCGCCGCCAGTTCCAGCCCGCCGCGCCCACCACGGCGACCGCGCCGGCGCCGCAGACCGCCACGGCCAGCTGGGACACGTTCGACCTGCTGTCCTCCGCGCCGTCCTCCTCCTCCTCGGCCCCGGTCAGCACCATGGCGCCGGCGACCACCACCTCGCCGTCCCCGAGGTTCGAGTGGGAGCTCTTCTAGATGCTTCGCGGGCCCCCACCCACCTTCCACATGCGTGTACACGTTCACGGCCGCTGACTTTACCTGTTCATCTCTCGGTCATGGCGCGCGTCAACTGCCACATTGTTCCCTTCCTTCTTTCTCCATTCTTTCTTTCTTTATTTCTCTCGAGTGTATATTGATAACCTTCACAAAAAAGGCAACATCTCCTCCAGTGATAGTATGATTGTGCTCAGAGACTCCCCCCAAATCCACACGAAGAAGATACACACATCCATGATCCATGGTCCATGCATGCATAGGTGTGCTACGAATAAGTGGTGGCCTCATGATGATGAAGCAGGAATTTTCCATGGCAAATTTGTGTATATTACTATTATTATTGTACAGTGTAAGTACATCAAAATCATCAATTACCCTTATATGTGCCTGTCTTATTCGTGATGGGTTTATGATCTATCCAACATTGTACAAACAAATGCTGCTACACCGAGTACTGCATTTTTATTACTCCGGTGTACTGATTAGAGAGAGTGTGGTGGGGATTAATTGCAGGTGCAAATGCAGCATCGCACTGATTGACCAACCGGGTCGCAATTATTTAGGCATCTGCCAGGGCAGGGTAGTTAGCTTTGTCTGTTCAAAAGGTTTCATTAGCAGAAGATGATTTGCAGTGGTGGCTTTGTCTGTCCCCATACTTAATGTAGGTAGGATACCTTTTCTCACCTCTGGTGTCCTCTCCTACCTTTCTTCCACGAGCTGTTCTCTAGCAGTGTGTATATGCTTAATCTGTTCTGTCGGCGTAACAGTGGTAGTTAGCTGTAGTATTAGCTGTTGGGGGCTTTGGACTGGGGATAGATATAGTATTTGTGTGGGTTGTATAAGTCTCCATGCTTTTCATTCCTGTGGTTGCTGCCAGGTCAGTGTGTATCAGCTGTGATTGAATGGTACAGCAAAAGCAAACAATATTCCAGCTACCATTACAGACTGATCCCTAGCTACAATGATCTTCTGGCTTTAATGGCCTGATCATTGCATAACCTCTGGCTCTGTTCCATGCCAGCTATTCTTTGTCTGTTTCGCTGGAAATAGTACTGGAGCATGACCTATTATGGGCACTAGGAAGACTCAGGAGAAAGAAACTAGAGCCTTAAAACAGAGATCAGAAATGAGGGGGCTCAAATATTGTACTCACGGCCATTGTATACAGCAGGCTAGCACACCAATGCGTGCCGGGAATGCATAACCACTCCTACATTGGTCCCCCTGTACTATCCAGACCATTAAAATGCTGAAAAACCTGGAGATTCGTGCAAAAAAACTTTCATAAAAGAGCCCTTCCCCTCTGTCCAGGTAGTTTGCAAAACAGCCCTCAGATTTTCGCGTTTTAGCTCATTTTTGCTCTCCTCTCTCTTTGACAGAAGTTCAAAAAAAAAATTGATACCAATATCTATTCACAGCACATATTTTTACGGGAATAATAAACTATATTACATATGATTTTTATATCTGAAAAATAATCAACATTTTTATAATAATAATAAAAATCATATAAGTTTCATACATTATTTTTTCATAGAAAATTTTCACAGAAATATTAACAGGTTCATAGAAATAATCAAAAAAAAAATCATACAAATGCTTGCAGGAATCAAGATTCACATAAGATTCATACATACATCAACATCAAAATGATGGAAGATTTATACATCTGTTCATAATATCCCCAGAGATTTATATTGGTATCAAACTATATCTCTGAACTGTATAGGTTCATACACGATTCATACACGCTACACCAAAGATTCATACAAGATGGCACGTAATTCGTAATATAATCACAGAAAAATCAACAAACAACCATCTAACCAGATCCAAAAACAATGACAAAAAACTTGAAAAGAAAACAAGTAAGATCCGGGCCTATGAAGCCCATATTGCTAGGGTCTCACTCCAGGTCGTAGCGACCGTGGGCGACGGGAGCTCTACAGGTGACGACCGTGGGCGACGAGGAGCTGCTGGCGACGACGGGGACGGCCCCTCCGTTCGCTCCGGCCTGGAGAGGTGCTCTGGCCTCCGTTGACCTCGAGCTGGGGACGGCACGAAGCCAAGATTGGAGGGGTGGCGGCGCTAGAGGCGGGAGGAGACGGGCCGCCGCCGTCGCCTCGAAGGGCGGGCGGAGACGGGCCGCCGCCGTCGCCTCGAAGGGCCGTCGTCATGCGTGCCAAGGTAGATGGCCGTTGGGAACCTGATGCATGCACACCAATGTAGCCTGGGACTAGGAGTGTAGCTAGGAGAGCGTGCATGGAGTAGCCTAATTATTGGGCAGATGGAAACGAAGTGTTTGTTTCGTGCTAGCTGTTTTTGCCCCCATCAATTCGGTGCCGGTGCATGGTCGCCGTCGACGGCGACAAGGCAGCTTACTTTGACAACAGTTCGCTCGCTGCTACAAGCCTCTCTCTCTCTTGCTTTGCTTGCACATTTCGAAGGAACGTGTAGAGGGACAGACGGGATGGGAGATCGATTCGTGCAAGCTACCCAGTCTCTTCGTGAACACTCACACACACACACACACACATTAATTTACGTACACACCTGACCTGCACGCATATTTTGCGGTTGGAACTGAGGTGTCGCCGGCCGTGTCGGTAGCTCGTTAGGTGTGAGCTTTGCCGTGTCGTAGGAGTTTAATCGATCCGGCCGGTGACGGAGGAAACTTCGCCGGACCTGTTGTTTAAGCTGGTCGTTCATTTCGTCTTGGCTGGCCCTCTCTGCGACCGACGTACGTGTGAAGGACCTCAGAAAAATAAGTATTCGTCACGAGGAAAAACCCTGCTACTGCTACTACCTATAGCTAGTCACTGATGACATTAGTATAGTCTTACGCGTTGCAGCCCCCATGTGCTTCAGCCTGCCCCGTTAATAGGTCACGTTTAGGATCGTGTAACCAGTGCTCCCGGACTTTTTTTTTGAACAAAGAGCGGGGTCGAAGACCCCAGTGCTGCATTCATCAACATGTGGCAGGTACAGGATACACGAAGGCCTTATACATCACTTGCACTAAAGACCGAAAATTCGAAAAACGGCCCTGTGAACTTACGGAACACCCCCTAGAACTAAGAGAAAAAAGCAATCGAGTCCAAGGGGAACACTGCCACCTCTCGCCGGCGCTCTCCTGGTGCGTGCGGCACCGAGAGCGGAGCACGAGGCTCTCGGACTCTCCCAGCCGACGAACAACCTCTAATGCTGGCATCCAAAACGAGACCGGGGACGAACCACTTGGCGTCGCCTTGAAGCCGGGAACCAGCGCGAGGTCGCAACTGCCTCCGCCATGGAGGAAGAAGATGGGCCTCCATCTTGGCCCCAGATCGCAGCGGCCAACCGCGCCACTACGTGATTTGCTCGGATTTGCAGCGAATAGATGAACCACCAAATCTCAAATCGTGGAGGAATACAAGCATCACTCCCGCTCCTCGCCACCACGGCCATCCAGCGAGAGCAGAACACTGCACCTTCCAATCTTCTCGGCATGGCAATCGGTGAGCTCTAGAACCAGAGCTCCGCCATCGAGCTTATGAGGGAACGAGGTCGCCGCATACCCCTCCTCCAAACCAATCTCCAACCACCGGAGCCTCGGTAGGAGGAACGCAAGCAGAAGAACCTCGCAGATGTGGCTCGGGCACATCCGGAGGCACGACCCCAGCGGCATCTCGCCGAGCATAACCTGCACAAGCAACAACAAGGAACAACACCTACCTACACCCTAATCTACTTCTGTACATAGCGGGCCGGCACCCTACCTCATCACCACACCAACCAGCGCAAGCGCTAGCGGCGGGGATGGCCGGAAAGAACCAGCGGCGGCGGTGGACTCCCAAGGACTACAGTAGCAGGGGGAAAGGAAGGAGATAAGACAGTCCACTGCTCCTGGACTTATATTTTGTACTACTAGCTTCTTGGTTTAAACGATATCATATGGATTCTAGCAAAATTTCGAGAAAAAAAATGTAGATTTTAAGTATGACCTTAATCCTAATATCTTTTGAGAAAATCCATCCACTTGTTCCCCTTTTTGAAAGGGGTACTTTGGGCTGTGCTCGCTGCAAAAATGGGTTTATAGGTGGTGGCAAGTTGGCTCTCGGACTAAAATTAAGTTCCAGAGTGACGCACGTTTGATTCCGGCCGGAATGGAACCGGAGCTCGCGTCCTCGACCCCGCCACCCATTCTCGTCGGCGTTATGCCAAACGGGCCCTCGAGGCCTTCACCAGCTGACGAGAGGATGCCAAACGGGCACCCGAAATCGGTATATCAGGTAAAGCCTAGCTATAGGGCCTTCGAGTAGGCCCGCAAGAGATCAGGATCAAGGCCCATTGATGCGCAGACTTGATCACATGCTCGTTGGGTAACCCCAAGCGGAAGGTATGATATAGTCTAGCGAAAAATTTCCCCAAATTATGGAAGTAGGGTTTATCGACCAGTAAAACTTCGAACTCTTGGAGAAGATTGCTTGTTGACTGGCGCGTCAACCAAGCGTAGAACCTGCACACAACACACAAACTCTCTCTTGTCCCCAATATTCCAAGAATGTTGTCAGTCTTCTCGTCTTGCTGAAGACTAGAGAATTAAACGTATAGAGTAATGAAAGTAAAATATGGTACAACAAGGAAATAACGATGAAAGTGCTTGAAAGAATGTCGCAGTAATAAGGAAAATATGACCGTGGGCCATAGTTTCACCAGTGGTGTCTCCCCAAAGAAAACAAACATGTTGAGTGAATAACTTACAGCCGAGCAATTGAAAAATCATGATCGTATAACAATACTATTATGACGAGATATAGTTCACGGATTCTAACATCGTAGGCGTTATATCAAGGAATACGGACCGCTATCCATCATGCATCCATATCTAAAAGTCCACCTCAAGAAAGTTATCCAGCAAATCCATACGATATTAAGTTGCAGAAACAAAGTTATTGCTTTGTGTGCAACAGACAAATGCATTAAGAACAATACGTAACCTAAGAAGTGGTTCTCATCCGTAGAAATTAGCATCGTTGTTTTCTCCCTAGTGGCAACACCACATCCCCCATCCTTCACGTTTTTGTCACTCGAGCACAGATGCAAGGGAGGCATGAATCAACTATCTAGCATATAAACCCTCTCTTGGCGGTGAAAACAACTACGTGGCCAAGGTAATCATAAACACCAGGGAGTATTGCAAGACAACATTAAAATTCTCTACGAATATAAGTGAATCATCTCAGATTGACATGAACAAAATAATCATAATCTCATGATTCATTGGATCCTAGCAAACACAACATGCACAATTACATAATGGTGGTCTCGATCATGTGAGGCAGCTCACGAGTCTCTAAACATGAAGTCATAGGGGAGAGAACAATCATCTAGCTAGTACTATGGACCCGTAGTCCCGAGATGAACTACTCACGCATCTGTCCAAAAGCGATGATGGCGATGTAGAGGCCTCCGGTGACGATTACCCTCTCCGACGGGATGCCAGAACAGGGTTGCAGAAGCCCTAGATTGGACTTTCAAGGTGACGATGCCTCTCTGTATGTTTCGTGGAAAATAACTTTGTCTTCAACGTTTTTAGGGTTAAAGACAATTTATAGGCGAAGAGGCATCAAGGGGCGGTGGGCAGGAGTGCCAGGGGTCCACCAGGCGTGGCCTAGGGTGGGGTCGCGCCTAGCACCCCCCTAGGGCCCCCTAGCTTCCCTTCGTCTCTTCTTTGGACTCCATCTCTGTTCCGGGTAAAAAATGATCTCCGTGGATTTTTATCCCTTTCCGAGAATATTTACTTAAGAACTTTTTTGAAATAGAAAACAACAACTGCCTTGGGGCATGTTGTTAATAGGTTAGTCTATGAAAACATCCGGAAAACAGTAGAAAACATGTGGAAAACAAAAGGTATTGGGTAGAAAACAATCATGGAGAATCAAAAATTATGTATACGTTTGCAATGTATCAGTACCTGATGATCAAAATTCCAGGACCTAAGGGATCATAACTGTTCGTGGAAACTAAAAACGCTCCGACAGTTGCGACATTGAGTTCAATAAAATCTCTGAGTCTTTCGCAATGTGATGACCCACAAGTATAGGGGATCGCAACAGTCTTCGAGGGAAGTAAAACCCAAATTTATTGATTCGACACAAGGGGAGCCAAAGAATATCTGTGAGCCTTAACAAGTAAGTTTTCAATTCACCTGCACCTGAAAGTACTTTTGTTCGCAGTGGTTTATCAGTAGTAATCGTTTTATAGTAGCAACGGTAGTGAAATAATAGCAGAAGTGGATTGAAAACAGCAGCATCAGTAGTGTTTGAAGTAAAAAAAGCGGGATTAAATACTGTAGGCATAGGGATGGATGAATGGGAGTTGCATGGATAAAATAGTTCATATAATAATCAAGACATGGGCATTGCAGATAAATAAGATAAAGCATCCAAGCACTAAGTAACCATAGGCATGTGTTCCGTAAATAGTCGTACGTGCTCGCAATGAGAACTTGCAGAAAATCTTTTGTCCTACAAGCCCGTTTTCAGCGGGGCCTCAAGGGAACTACTGGTAATTAAGGTGTTCCTTTTAATAGAACACCGGAGCAAAGCATTAACACTCCGTGAACACATGTGATCCTCACATCACAGCCATCCCCTCCGGTTGTCCCAATTTATGTCACTTCGGGGCCTCGGGTTCCGGACAACGATATGTGTAAACAACTTGCATGTATGATCAAGAAACAATAATTATCATCGTGATTCAATAACATGTTCAGATCTGAGATCATGGCACTCGGCCCAAAGTGGCAAGCATTAAGCATAACAAGTTGCAACAATGTCAATAGCACTAATAGAGGATACTAGGCACTATGCCCTAACAATCACGACATTATTACATGAATGATCTCATCCAATCCCTACCATCCCCTTCAGCCTACAACGGGGAATTACTCACACATGGATGGGGGAAACATGGATGGTCGATGGAGAGGCGTTGGTGATGACGATGGCGATGATCTCCTCCACTTTCCCGTCCCGGCAGGGTGCCAGAACAGGAACTTCTGATCCCCGAATCGAGGTTCGGGATGGCGGCGGAGCTACGGACTTCTTTCTGGAAAACTATCAAACCCCCTCGCGTTTTAGGGTTGAAGACTATTTGTAATCGAAAGGGGAGTCCGAGGGGGGCTCTGTGTGGCCCACACCCTATGTTGGCGCGACCAAGGGGGGGCGCCAGGGGGTGTGGCCACCCTGTGGCTCTTCTCCTGGCCCCCTTCTGGCTCTCGGGGTCTTCCGGTGTGAAAACACCAATGGGGTCTTTTCTGGGCATTTTCCCGAAAGTTGATTTTTCTGCACAAAAACAAGACACCAACGCAATTATGCTGAAAACAGCGTTAGTCCGTGGTAGTTGTATTCAAAACACACAATTTTAGAGGAAAAAAATAAGAAAAGTGTTCGAAAAGGAGATACGTTTTCGACGTATCAAGTCCCCCCAAGCTTAGCTTATTGCTTGTCCTCAAGCAATTCAGTGACAATTGAGTGCGATAAAAGACATTTACGAACACATTTGTTTCACATAATATAAATATACTCACTATATGATCAAATACTTAATTATGCTCATGATAAGATACATGCAAGATACTATCACTTAATAGCTATGCAAACCATGAGGAGATAACAACATATTAATAATAAACAACATGAAGCATAACTATTTGCAAGATTGTAATATTCATAAAAGGATCTAATAAAGTGGTATATCGCTTGCCCTTAGGTGTGGGGCAAAACATAAATGCAAGGGCACCTCTGAAGTTCAAGGGAAGACTAGGTAAACATATCAAAAAAAACAAGTGTCAAGATTATACCACAACCAACCGTGCTTTGGAAAAAACACATCACACTAAGAATGACCATTGTGCTCTCAAGAAAGTGCTCAAAGAATATGGTGGACACTCAACATAAAAGTAAAAGAAAGGACCTTCGCAAAGGTAAGCATGGATCACTCATGTGCTAGATCTTTTTATTTTATTAAACATAGGTATAGAAAACATTTTGAGAGAGGTGTATGCTTATGTCAACGAATGGTAAATAGACAATACAGTACGTCACAAGCCAACTTGATTCACAAGAGCGGCTCCCATGTGAAGGACGCATCTGGGTAGAAGGTCATCCCTCTTTCTCTTTTGTTTACACAATTATGCTTTTACTGATAAATCAGGGGGAAAAAGAGTGAAGAGAATTACTGTGTATTAATTTGGGTCTGGGCACCCCGCTGCCAGCTCTTCTATCATTTGGATAAGCGGATGAAGCCACTAGTCTAGGGTGTGAAACAGGGGCACAAAACAGGAATAATTTTTAGAAGGTTTAAAGGTAGCACATGAGCAATTTGCTTGGAGTGGCGGTTAAATACCACATAAAGGTAGGTATGGTGGACACATTTGGCAAACTTTGGTTTTAGGGAGTTGGATGCACGAGTAGAGATCATACTCAGTACAGGTGAAGGCTAGCAATAGACAGGGAGCGACAATCAAGAGAGCAACAACTATCATAATCATGTTTGCGACAAAGTAAAGTTAACTAAGGCATAAAATTGATACTAGAACTCTGAGGCAAAATAAATCATCGAGGCTTATTGACCTTTTTGTTTTCAGTCTTAGCATGTACGAGCATGTGCCAAGTCGATTCAAATGAAACAGTCAGAGGAGACTACCACAATATCATGTCCTTCTACGAATAGAACAATGCGAACAAATATTTATATGGCAGGTCATTTACTATTAATAAATTGGAACAAAACATGAGAGAGCATGGACTATTAAGCAGCCATTACGCCACATATATCTTATACGAACAAACTAAGGATGCTCACATAGATGGATATATGTACAAAAATGAAAGCAAATGGAGTTCATACTAGCCTCTCACCACAACTTGAATTGTCGTAGATCGTCATTATTGCTCTTCACTTGTGACTCGAATAGTATATAATGAAAACCAAGCTCTAATGGAGTCACGGACGGCTGTTGAACTCTGCAGCAACTTTACAAAACCAAAGAAGAACAACAAATATTTTTGGGTTTTCAATTAAAACACGAACAGAAAGAGAACAAGTAAACAAAACAAAATATTTTTGGATTTTTGAATATTAAACTGCAACTTAAAGAAAGCAAAACAAATAAAGAAACTAAAGAAGCAAACAAAAGGAAACAACCGAAATATTTTTGGTGTTTTTGTGTTTTGGAAAACAAGAACAAAACAATAAAACAAAGAGAAATGAGAGAACAGAAAACAAACGAAAGAAACAAAGAGAAACGAAAACATGGATATACAAAGAACCGACTGAACATGATATATAAATGAGTGTGATGTCGGTATACCCCCCCCCCCCAAGCTTAAGCTTTTGGCCTAAGTGGAGATCAATCACCAAGGATACCATGAGGCGGCGCCCCCGTAGTATGTCGAGGAGGAACCCTCCTCCTGATATGTGCTCGAGGATGCGTCGGTGTACTGCGTTTTGTGGTCCTCGGGAGGCGCATCTCGCCTCTCCTGCTGCCGGTAAAACTCCATGGTGCTCATATGCTCGTCTACCTGCTACTTGGAGAGCGACCATGGTGACCTGTCAATCTTAAACAAAACAGGCTGCAACTAAGTAACTTTTCGCTCCTCTCCATCCATATATAAAACTCTATAACACTAAACGTTCATTAGTAGAGTTAGCAGTGACAAATTGATGGGACTTCATGGCAGCTAGGTTAATCCTACATGGAGCAATTATTTCATCATTGGGGTTAATGGAAACTTTTAAAGCAGCCGCTACACGTGTAGCAATAATACCCCTAAAAATAGGCCTAGAAGCAGCAAGGCGGCGTGCAACAAGTGCACCAAGATTATACTTCATGCTATGGTTCAATGCAGCATCAATAAAAGCAAGGTGGCAACTAGAAATGTTGCTAGTGTTTTCCCTACCAAGGATACTAGTAGTAAGATAATAAGTAAAGTATCTAAGAGCAGGAAGTTGAATGTTCCTTATCTTCCCACGCTGGGATGAGCGACCGGCATTGTTGGTGATCTCTTGGTAGAGCCCCTGGAGGTTTGCATGTCTATCTTGAATCCTACTCGATGTCCCGCTGGTGTTGATACCTATAATAGTACAAAAATCCACCAAGGACAAAGAAATAGGACTACCATATAACTTGAATGCAACAGTTGGACCATATTGAGTGTTCTGAAATTTAAACTTCTTAACAAAAGCTTTTGTGTGAGTGGCATACTGAGGGCTTTCATCCTTCATAAAGTTGGTGAGACCAACTCTTTCAATAAGCATACGAAAGTCATCTAATAAACATGCATTTCTTAAAAATGTATTGCAAGGAAAGCTAGATGGGTGCACGATACCATCGTCTCCTTCATCGTCAATAGTCGATGCAATAACGTCTTCATTATACGATGGCCTCACTGAGTGGATGAGCGTGAGGGCCTCGTCCTTCTAGGATCATCACTCCTAAATATCTCCCCAAAATTATAAGTATCCATCTCTGAAATTTTTCAACAATCATCACAAAAATTAATTTCAAACAACTATAAGATGGAGACTACCATAGGGACTTATATGAGAGCTAAACATACATCAAAACTATATTATTTCTACTCAAATCAAGCATGAAAACTCACATAATCTGTCACCTACTGTGGCAAAATACTCAAGAAATACTTCACTAAACAAAAATCTACTTGGATCATCGGAGGAGTCACATACCGGAGATCAAACACACCAAATATCAGCACAAATGATGGGCTGAAGAAGGAGATCGAAAATCCAGAGGAAGAACAGCAAGAACACGGGTTCCAGGAAATGTTTTCAATTTGGGAGGTGAGAGAGAAGACTTGTGTAGTGGAGAGAGTAAGTGGAGGGCCAGGGGCCCCACACCATGTGCTGTCGCCACCAGGGGCTGGCCGCGCCACCCTGTGGTGTGCCTGACTGGTGGGTCCCCCTGGGGCCTCCCAGGTGGCTTTCTGCCTCATTTTGACGTAAAAATTTATTATATTTTTTCTGGAATTTTTCGAGAAACTTTATTTTTGAGGTATTTCCAGAATTTTAATAATTAATAAAAACCGGGAAAACGAAAGTGAAAACGTGGAAAACAAAACCAAAACCAGCACTACATAGGTTCTATGACACTCTAATGGAAGAATATCCAAAGGAAACTGTAACATCCCTCTTTTGCTAAGATAGGCTTTGTGGTGTTGTGTTCATGTCATAGCATGCATGGAAAATCTCATCAACTTTGAATTTGAATTTAAATAAGAAGTTGACCAAAAACCACTTAAAGTGGCCACCCAAAATTTGAATTAAAAACAATTTCAATTTTTGAAATCAAACACATGGTGAGTTTGGAAATTTGATTAGGTTTACAAATATCATTTTTGCAAATTTTTCTGTTTGCAAAAATACCCTCAAAACTTTGTTTTTGGTTCTGTTTTTAGTAGAAAAGGACCTCCTTGTAAAATCTCAAAATTCCAGGGGGTTACCGAAATTGTTCCCTTTGTCTTCTTCCTTCAGACGAACACACACACACGTGTGTGCCGACGCTGTCGTTGCCTCCTGCCAGCTCATGCCTGCGTCCTAGCTTGCAACGATAGGACCACAAGGAAACCCTCCCAGCTCTCCTTCTCCCTGCATCCTCACTTCCCTCCATCCCTCCCTGTACCCGACGAAAACCCTAACCCTAATTGTGACGGCTGCCGGCGCGCGTCGTTGCCTCGAGCAAACCCTGCGGCCCTCCGATGGTCCCTAAAGCTCCGTCTGGTCCTCCTCTCCCTCCTCATCAAATCTCCGGAGCCAAGACGACGTGAGCCTCCCGAATTTCATATCCGTCATCAACTCCAGCCAGCAGCAACTTTGGACGATTCCGGCGCCATCGCCGCTCCTCCAGCTTCCCCGACGACTTCCTCCGGTTCCTGGTGAGTCGAGGAGCACTCTGGTGCCCACACCTCGTTTTTCTATGGCCGTTTGCGCCATCACCGCCGAGCTCCGCCGTGCGCCGGCGTGGTTGTACCTCGCTGGAGCTTTCCGGCGACCTTTTGATAGCGGCGCTGCCACTACAACGCTCGCCGTCGTCTCCTGAATGTCGTGGTGAAGTTCAATTCGTGAGTTACGCGCCCAAACGCGAGATCGAGCAATGGCAGAGCCGTTCTGGCTGTTGTTGACGTCACGGTGACGTTAGCATAACGTCACCGTGGGCCGTCTCTGTCAGCGTTTTATTAGTTTAGAAATAATTAATAAAAGAAAAACCCTGACAGGTGGGTCCCACCGGAGGTTAATTCCAGAAAATGTTTTAAACTTGGAAAATTAATATCTCCCAAAATATAAGTCAGAAAAATATAAGAAAAATGTGGAAATGATCAGAAAAATAAATTCTACATGTTTATGTCATTTTCACACATGTTTGACAAAGTTAAATTTTGACCATTATTTCAATATTGTTTAATTCAATTAAAATAGAGAAAATAAGTTTTAATTCAATTAAATTGGAAAATTAAAAGTTATATACCAAAATGCTCAAAATGAAAAATGCAATCTAGCTATGATGTTTTCAAACCCATTTGAGCAATTAAAATGGTACACACTTACATAATCACCCCAATCGCCCTCCCGGGTGTATTTCGGGATAATTTCAACATAATTACATAATTGACATATGAATCCTAGCAACCCATCGAACATGTTTAGGGCTTTATTTAAGTGCATTTACTTGCTCATGCATACATACTGCGCATTGCATTGATGCCATGTGTTGATTGTTGTTCTTCTTTTCGGTGTTGTTCCCCCTCGGTAGAATCCGACTCCGAAGTGAAGGCCCACAACTCCAATGGTGAATACTTGATCTTAACCGACAAGTCAAGCACTTATTCTAGCAGATCTATCTATTGGTTTTATTATAACCAAGGCAAGCATAACCTCTTATCTGCTCATATATATTTTCGAACAACATTTGATTCTCGTACTTTGCATTCGATTCCAAAGTATTTGATGTCAGTAGATATAGTTCACATATATACTGCATTGCCTCGGTATCCTGATCCACTGCTCCTATCCGCCATAGATTTGCTTGTGTGCATTGCTAGAGCCTCATATTTGCTACGCTTAGCTTCACATGTTTGTTACCTCTGCTCCATCCGGTTGATGAATCAGAGCTGCGATAACCTAGTATGATATGATGACATGGTAAGATGAGCATTGTGTGGTTAACTTGACTTAGGCTTGGACGGGAGGCCACTTGGGAAGTGGTTGTTCGTTCCGTACTTGCCAACCCTAGGAGTAAGGTCGGGCGCAGAAGCCAAGACTGAGCGTACAACCACGCGCGATGGCCATGAGCCTCGCCGACCGACTAACTTAGCTGGCTTTATCCATGAATCACGTAGTTTGAGATTTCCATTCGGCAACGCAAATAAAACCTTTTAAACGGGTTTGAAAACAAAATGCTCCGCTAGGGCGTGAACGGGGCCAAGTGACGAACATACACGGATCTTGACCCCGCCTCACAGAGACAGGTGCCGTCAGGAGGATGGCCAACTCCCTGTTGACGGGGTGGCCCTGTCTTGGGCTGACTCATGGATAGGGTCGGGTAAGGTAAAGGTCGTGGCCAGCCACCCTCTGACGCGTTCCATGGAAGAGCGTACATGTGGCGCTAAGAGTCGGATGGTACGTGTGGGTAAAGTGTACCCCCTACAAGGATAAATCTTTTCGATAAGTCGTGTCCACGGTTAAGCACGACTTGGTGAAAGTAGTTTGGCCATAGATAACTTGAACATGACGTAAAAGATGTTGACAAAGCATGGGGCAATAGATGAAGGGTGCCTCCTCGGAGATGCCGAGAGGGGTGATACTTGTAGCATGTGAGATGTTGGGAAATGATATTGGTGGTTGAGAATATGATGATTACAGTAGTTAAGTTCCTCATCTGTTTTGAAAACCTTCTATGAGACGTGCTATTCCTCCTCAATTTGGAAAACAAAGATTGCTTTACACAAATCAACCTTCATAAAACCCTTTATGAAACTAGCAGATATATAATAGGTTAAATAAGTCTTGTTGAGTAGCTCTCGTACTCAGGTTTTCTTAATTTTGGTTCAGGTGAAGTTCCCACTCCAGTGGTGGTGATTCAACGTTGACATCGACGAGTAGTTCGGGGTTCCCGGGTAGTAGCCTGGAATCTACGGGCTGGGACGTCGCCTTATGTTGCGGCCTCTTAGGCCTTTTTGGTTCTTGTTGATTAGAAATGTAATTTGCCTTTTGTTGTCTGATGTAATGCTGGGTCGTGTGACCTCTATTTGTCTAGGGTGCTGCTTTGATCGGTTGTTGGTTTCGATCCCATTGTTATACATTTTTGGCTATGCCTGCATAGTTGTCGCAGTCGAGGGGTTGTGGAGCCGATGATCCATTTTCGAGCACGCCTGGTGATGTGATTCGGCCTAGGGCTTGGTAAACCCAGTAACCCTCGATTGTTGTTGCACTTTCCAGACACATAGCATCTCTGTATAGCTTTGGTCCCGTTCCTTCAGTTTCATATGATTCGTGGACGCTTTGATATGCATAGTTGGTTATGACTAGCATGGACACAAGGAGTAGTAGTACCGTGGTGATCCGGCAGGCGTGCCGATGAATCCGGTCTGCCTGCCGTTGTTTGTTGCGGCCGGGGCTGGTAACCCGGAAGCCCTTGTGGGTCCATGACTAGGAGCGCATAACAGTATGTATACCTTTGAGTTCGGGGTCATGAAAAAAAAAGGTGGTAGTGGTGAAAACAGAAGTATGGGTGGCAAAAACATGCATAACCTCAGTAATCAGAGTGAAAACATCAGGAAAACATGCATAAGGATGGTGGAAAACATGATTTTACTCAAGTAGCAATGTGATAACAGAAGTAAACATGGTGAAAACATAACGGGGAAGGTGAAAACATAGTGGAAACATTTCCCATTTCATTAAAAATCATTTTGTTAACAAGGGTGATCAGATCTTGCTACCAAAATAATTTTATATGAAACAAAACTTTGTTTCTCACTAAATACTCATGTTACCTCAACCTTGATAGACATAGTCCCGATCATAATAATTTCATATTATTTGGGTGGCTTGATGCTCGTGATACACACGTTTGTTGGGAGACCCCAAGAGGAGGGTGTGATGAGCACAGCGGTAAGTATTTCCCCTTAGTTAGGAACCAAGGTTATCAATCCAGTAGGAGAAAGAGGACCTTTGGAAGGTTGATGCCACTAACGGTGGTGCTGGCGCTTCACCGGTGTCAGCAACAACGTGGAACCTACACACAACACAACCAAAATACTTTGCCCCAACGGTACAGTGAGGTTGTCAATCTCACCGGTCTAGCTAAAAACAAAGATTAGACGTATAGTGTGGAAAAAAGTGTATGCTTGCAGTAAGTAAAGAAAGCAGAAAATTGTTGTGGTTTGTTTAACAGTGTGGAAAAATGGACCGGGGTTCATAGTTTCACTAGTGGTATCTCTCCATAAAAGATAGCATGTTGGGTGAACAAATTACAGCTGGGCAATTGACAAATAGAGGTTGCACCGTAGTGCACAATATAACATGAAGATTACTATGGTATTTAGTGCGGGCATTACAACAAGATAAATATACCGACATCCATCTGCATCTATGACTAATAATCCACCCTCGGGTTATCAACCGAACCCCCTTAGGTATTAAGTTGCAAGCAACAGATAATTGCATTAAACAAAGTGTGTAATGTAAGAAATGATTATGCACGCGGGCACTCTGACCGCTGTTTTCTCCCTAATGGCAACAACACATCCTCCCCCTTCACGTTTATGTCACTCGAGCAAGGCAACAAGGAGGCATGAACCCACTATCAAGCATAAATACTCCCTCTTGGAGTCACTAGCAACTACTTGGCCAGAGTAACCACTAGCAACGGAAAACATGCAAGATCACAAATAACATATGCAATAAAGACTATAATCAATTTGGCATAAGGTCAATATACATCGGATCCCAGCAAACACAGCATATAGAATTACATAAGATCAATCTCAATCATGATAGGCAGCTCTCGAGATCTAAACATGGAGGCATATGAGGAGAAGACAACCATCTAGCTACAGCTACGAACCCGTAGTCCAAGGATGAACTACTCACGCATCACTCCAGAGGCAGGCATGGTGATGTAGAAACCTCTGGTGATGATTTCCTCTCCGGCAGGGTGCCGGAAAACAACTTCAGAACCCCCTGATATGGGGTTGATGGTGACGACGGCTGCAGAACTTTTTCGGGGATTTTGATCAGGTGCCTAGGGTTTTCCATCCGGCGGGCCTAAATAGGCGAAAGGGCAAAGTCGGTAGAGCTCCAGGGGCCCCACACCTATAGGTGGCGTGGCCAGGGGGACCCGCGCCACCCTATGGTGTGGCCCTCCTGTTGCCCCTCTTCGACTCCTCTTCGGTCTTCTGGATGCTTCCGGGGAAAATAGGACTTTCGGGCTTCGAACTTTCCAATTCCGAGAATATTTCTAGAACAACTTTTCTAAAACTAAAAATAGGAGAAAACAGGGAACTGACTCTGTGGCATCTTGTTAATAGGTTAGTCCGAAAAATCGATAAAAATGACATAAAGAAGGGAGAAAACATGTAGCAATTGGCATAATATCATCATGGAGCATCAGAAATTAGGGATACGTTTATAACGTATCAAGCATCCCCAAGCTTAGTTCCTACTCGTCCTCGAGTAGGTAAACGATAAAACAATAATTTCTAAGGTGACATGCTACTAACATAAACTTGATCAATCTAATGTAAAAGCATATGCACGCTGAGATCATAAAACTTTAAACACAAGCATGATAAATAAAACTTTAATAATAAAGCATAGCAATTACTTTGCATCACGAAGAGTAACTCAAATAAAGGATCATGAATAATAATGCAAAGAAAGGTAAACGTTTGTTTCAGGTATAGAGAAAACATGGCAAAGTGATATTTCGATAGTCCTTAAGAGTGGGGCAAAACATAAATGCCTGGACACCCTCAAAGTTCAAGAGGAAGACTAGAACAAATAATTTAAGAACAAATGATATCACATCATGAAGTAATTATTGATGCTTATGGGACAAATGCACATAGAACTCAGAATGGCAAACATGCTCTCTCAACTGTGCACAAAGTTAGAAGATGAAGACTCGACATAAAAGTAAAAGAAAGGCCCTTCGTAGAGGGAAGCAGGGATCACTCATGTGCTAGAGCTTTTATTTTATTAAACAGAGGTATTAAAAGTTTGACATTTGTGGAGGAATGTCTATATTTTGGGAGATGTATGCTAATGTCAACGAATGGTAAACAGAAAATATAGTACGTCACAAGTCAACTGGATTCACAAGAGCGGCTCCCATGGTGAAGGACGCAACTGGTGTAGAAGGTCATCCCTCTTTCTCTTTTGTTTACACAATTATGCTTTGACTGAGAAATCAGGGGCAACAATAGTGAAGAGAATTTGTTTGTATTAATTTGGGGCTGGGCACCCCGTTGCCAGCTCTTCTATCATTTGGATAAGGGGATGAATCCACTAGTCAAGGGTGTGAAATCCAATCAACAAGTGAGATAAAGATTCTCTATTTACGTCCTCATGAGCAAAAACAGGAACATAAAGCATGAGTAATTTTAAAGGTTTTAAAGGTAACACATGAGCAATTTACTTTGGAATGACAGTTAAATACCACATGTAGGTAGGTATGGTGTACACAATTGGAAAAACTTTAGTTTAAGGGAGTTTGGATGCACGAGTAGAGCTCATACTCAGTACAGGTGGAGGCTAGCAAAAGACTGGGAGCGACAAATCAAGAGAGCATAAGAGCCATAATCATGCATAGCGACATAAGCATCATTAATTAAAACATAAGAAGTACCACAAGTTAAAAAACTAAGTGGTCATGGAGGCTATTCGTGACTGGTTTGTAGTCATAAACATGTTGTGAGCATGCGCCAAGTCAACCAAATAAAACACTCGAAAGAGAATACCATATATTGATGCTTTACTATGACAAGAAAAACTCATAAATCTTTCAATACATATTAAACACTCTCAGCTATTTGAGGCTATTTATGCTACTCAATAACCACAAGGCTTGAAAACTAAAATAACAGTTATCATGGCATGAAAAAGTCATAGCCACAGTCTATACAAGCTTCTACTAGTACTGTTATAAATTCTACTTCAAGCAGCAGTTTTCTTTCTCCCAACAAGCACCATACAAAACATTCTTTAACAAAAATAATCTTTATGATACATCAAGAAAACATGAGAGTACTCAAATAATACTACTAAAACTAACAACTCTGATAAGAGATGCATGCAAAACAGGAGTTGAATAAATGCAACAGCTAGACAGAGACTAAGAATACAACGAATTCTCATGAAAAAGCGGAGCGTGTCACTCTCCAATAAAAGAATGTTGGGGTCCAACCAAGCTTATTATGAAAGTAAAAAAACTGAAATCAAAATCAAAAGCAAACTGAAAACAAAAATAAAGGACGCTCCAAGTAAAGCACATAAGATGCGACCGAATAAAAATATAGTTTCACAAGAAGTGGCCTGATAATTTGTTGATGAAGAACGAGATGCCTTGGGCATCCCCAAGCTTAGACGCTTGAGTGTTCTTGGAATTTTCTTGGATGTACCACCGAGGCATCCCCAAGCTTAGTCTTTACACTCTTCTTGATCACATCATATCATCCTCTTTTCTTGACCCTTGAAAACTTCCTTCACATCAAAATTCTCAAAATCTTCATTAGCAACGTTAGTGCAATTGAAATAATAAACTCACATGGTTCAGTTTCAACACAAGTCTAACACTCAAAAAAAACATTAGCTACTGTCACAACTTATTTCAAAACTCTTTTTCTCAAAAGAACACCAAAAGAAAGAGATTAAGATGCAAATGCGATAAATGGCAGAAATCTGTCAAAACAGAACAACAGGTAAAGATCGATTTTTTCAAAAAAATCCGTTGGTCAAATAAAAAAGTGGTCTTCTAAGAAAAGTTGCATATATAACTCAGAATTAAGAAAAAAAAAGCTCAGGTCATTTTGAATTTTCTGTGATTTTTAACGGAATTAACAGTGGACAGAAGAAATATGTTTCCTACGCAGAAATCCGAAATATAGGCTCAACTTTCCACTACAGGCTTTACTTGGCTCAACAAAAACTCAAAAGAAAAGATACATAAGGGTTGCTAAGGAAATATACAACACCCAGGTGCAAAGCACACCAATGAAAATGAAAGAAAACGGGTTCAAAACAGAAAAATAAAACGGGTTATCTCCCGGTAGCGCTTTTCTTTAACGCCTTTCAGCTAGGCATAAAAAGGAAACTCAAGTGTTTTCAAGTAAAGAAGCATCAACATCATATTTTTTCTCTAATAATAGAGTCAAAAGTTAACTTCATCTTCTTTCTAGGAAAGTGTTCCAAACCTTTCTTGAGGGGAAATTGATATTTAGTACTCCCCTCTTTCATATCAATAATAGCACCAATGGTTCTAAGAAAAGGTCTTCCCAAAACAATAGGACAAGAAGCATTGGATTCAATGTTCATAACAACAAAATCAACAGGGGAAAGGTTATTATTAACCATAACTAGCTGAATGCCCGTGCCTTGCCACGGTTATGAAGTTTGTTTCCTCTCTACAATGCAACAAATATTCTAAATTTTAATGGTAACACCATGTAACCAATGGAAATAACAGGAAATTTTGGTTACTCAGCACTACATATCACGCTACTGATCATTGTTTTTTCATTCATTTTTCCTTTTCAACTACGGCCCCGGCTTCACTTCTCGCCATTGCGCCAATGTTGTGTTTCAGTCACCCACACTACTGCAAGACCGTTTTCTCACTCTCTTTCTGGCATGGGATGGCAAGGATGCGGCTATCCTCTCTTCTCCTTCCCCACAAGGCCATTTACTTCACCGGGGCTTGAATTTTGAAAAATATGTAGCAATTTTTTAAAACAATTTGCAAGAATTTTTCATATCCTTTCCTTCTTTTAAACATAGCATGAGAGATGAGTTCAACTCATAAGAGACCTCCTAATTCAGACATGGTACATCGGTTTTGCTAAGTCTCAGTCGACTGAGATTTTCTTAAGTCTCAGTCACTTTTGAGAAAAGTGCAACCGCAGTTCAAGAAAAAGTGCAATTGCATTTTTCTGAACAGAAAAGTGCAATTGGTTCAGTTGCACTTTTCTGCTCAGAAAAGTGCAATTGCACTTTTATTTGAACTATAGTTGCACTTTTCTGAATTGACTGAGACTTAAGTAAAAGTCAGTCGACTAAGACATAGGCAGTCCCTATAAAAATTCACTTTGTTTTATAAAAGTGAGCGTAGAGCGTTGTACCGCACGTGCTGCCAGCCCCATGTTGCCATATCAAATATTACAAGGTCACGGAGAGCTACACATAAATTTAATTTAGCACAACCTCCATGTTATAATATCTAAGCACCAATAATCTGGTAAAGAGGGTGACCTGACTGTATGTTCTCCCATCCGAGTAAGTGGTCAAACCACGACATATATTTTAGCTCACAGCTTTGCTCCTCTAAACTATAGAGATCCTGCTTGTCTCTTATGTCACAGTCCAAGCCACAAAATCATACATCCTCATGCGTCCACCCGACATAAGAACTCTTAAGTCGGACAGGTTTTATGATGATACCCTCGCTTTACTTGTGCTCCCAAAATTCTCATCTCATCTACCGGCGGATGCGATTTTTCAATAAAGCTTATCTGTAAGAAACAAAATTCATGGTACCACTTCTTCTTCCTTCAGCACAACACCCACTGCCGCAATAGGTCATACACTCAGTCTCAGGAGAAAATCTACAAGCTGACAACCAATTGATCTGTTTACAAGAGAATGAAATGAACAACCTGAAGAAAAACACATGCCTGATATGGCTACTAAATTCATCCTGCATATTTTTATACGCATTGATCATGAAAAAGAAAAAGGAAGAAAAAAAGGACAAAGTATTGAGGGGCATTAACATTAAAAGCAAACAGAGTCCCAAAGATCAGGGGGGCCTGGGGATTGAGGTTTTAGAGATTAAAAACAAGTGTCTTTTAAGCAAATGGTTATATAAACTCCTTACCGAGGAGGGGGTGTGGACTGAGATACTTCATAATAAATATATTAAGGATTTACCGTTACAACAAGTGGAAGTAAAACCCAGTGACTCGGCCTTCTGGAAAGGGTTGATGCGGGTTAAGGGGGATTTCTTTCAACGAGTTCAATACACACTAGGAGATGGTCAGACCATACGCTTTTGGGAGGATATTTGGTTAGGGAATGATACTTTGGCTGCTCAGTACCCAAACCTCTATAATGTGGTCAGACATAGAAATGTTCTTGTTTCACATGTACTGTGGAATGATCACTCTAACTTGGTTTTTAGGAGAGCGTTAACTGGATATAAATGGGACGCATGGTTGCATTTAGTTCAACGCTTAATGACCCTTTCCAATTCTAATAACCCAGATTCTTTTAAGTGGACATTGACTACGTCTGGTATGTTTTCTGTTAAATCCTACTATGAGGATTTAATGAACGAAGGTACTAAGTGTCTACGTAGATATATTTGGAAAATAAAAGTTCCACTAAAGATAAGAATATTTATGTGGTTTCTTTATCGTAAGGAACTATTGACGAAAGATAATTTGGCTAAACGGAATTGGATGGGTTGCTCCAAGTGTGTTTTCTGTGGTAATCAAGAGACTATAGATCATCTTTTTATATCATGTGAATTTGCAAAAAAGATTTGGCGCTTGATACATTTTACTTTTAGTATTACTTCACCACTCTCAGTTGACAATCTGTTTGGAGATTGGTTAGATGGGGTAGATAAAAAATCTAAAGCTAGTATACGTATTGGTATATGTGCTTTTCTTTGGGCAATTTGGAATTGCCGGAATGATGTAATTTTTAACAAGATGGAAGCGGGTCATTTTTTGTAGGTTGTTCACAGAGCCACCCATTGGATACACCTGTGGTCACTACTCTCCCCGGAAGAGCAGCGTGGAAGGTTGGATACAGGATGTGCACGCTTGCTGGCGGTCGTGCGGGCTATCTTCAGCCAGGGTGGGTGGCTACACACTAGGAGAATACAAGATGTGTAGTCTCCTTTTATTGGATCTGTTTTGGTGGCTGATTTGTGTGGCCACGTCACAGTTTGATTGAGATGTAGTTTGTCGGATGAATATTTCTTTCCGGATGATTTATTATTTAATAAATAAGCTGTGAGGCTGGGTTTTCCGTTTCAAAAAAAAAAAAAAAGCAAACAGAAGCATCTTACCATATACATATGTACTCCCTCCGTCTCAAATTAATTGTCACAAAGTTTGACAAAAGTGGATGTATCTAGACAAAATTTAGTGTTAGATACATCCACTTTTGTCAAACTTTGCGACAGTTAATTTGAGACGGAGGGAGTACAAAAAAATATAGATATACGGTGACACAGTACGAACTCCAAAATGCTTTAATAATGAGTGTATGACCGTCTAGTCTAGCCAAAATAATAGCAATTTAGATTTTTCTCTAAAATGTTTATTTTCCTGCAATCTTACATTTTTTTTTACTACTAACCATCTAGTCTAGCCAAAAAATTGCAATTTAGTTACATTTTTACAGAAAAATTAAGCTAACCTTTATCAGCTTGAATAATTGTATGACCGACAAAAAGAAATCAAGGATGTCATCAGGCGGAACATTCAGAAGATGCAGCTTTTTACTCTAAATCTAAGGCATGAGAAGATGTGTTGTCCTAATGGGAAATACTGAAAGGCCTTCACGACCTGGATGCAGTTGCAGAATATAAAAGTAGGCATAAGATAATATATCCAAATTAAGTTTACAAGGTTATAACGGTGATGTGTTCAGAACAAGTAGGACAGGGCGCTTGGCCAAATAGGAGTCTATAATCAGTAAAAGGATATATGCTGCGACTAATTAAAGGAATCTTATTTTCCTGAAACATCATGTAAAATAATCTATTCCACGGCACATATGAATGGTGCTGAAGGTCCCTACCATGACCAAAACATGCCTAGAGTAACAGTAGATGAAAGATTATCAGGCTGTAGTGAGAACAGTCAGAAACATGGCACAACTTGCAGTACAATAGCATGATCGGAAGTTCCGATGTTTGCATAAAATATAAATAAGTAGTTCCACATGTTGGTCTTTCAAGCCAAGATATTTGCACGGAATATACACATCTGCAAGTGGCCTGCTCGTATGTTCATCTTTTATCACTGACCACACCTAAGTCGATTTAATTTCTCTGCCCGACAATAATGAACGAAGAACTGACAGGGAATAACATAACCTGGGGTGGGTTGCAGGCCTTGAGGCATGGGCACTTGCCACCACTCCTCCCAGATCGACGGCATCTAGCAACTCCTCCAACAATCCAGCAAGTCTTTACTTATTCGTCCCCAAACTATGTGTCGTGCACACAACAGCAAGATAGATATCACATATCTGCAGTAAGACAAGAGGACCACGATCATTGGGCGACCATGGTGTAAGGAAGGGTGACGACGGCCAACAAACGAAATGAAAGCTGCGATTGAAGAAAATGAGGATGGCGAGGGACTCGCTGTCGCTGCGGCCCAAATCTTGATCTCCCCTCTTCAAATCGAGGTTGCCGAGCGAGGAGATCCGACCGTGGAAGAGGACGGATCATCCTCTATCGCGGGTCGCTCCGCTCGCGAGGCGTCACGAGGCGGAACACAATGATGGCACATAGCGACGGGTGGACAAAGCGAGGGTGCCGCGGCGCCGTCGATGGCTTCGAGAACCAAGGCGCTGCTCCTCTCCACTCCAAGCCACGCCACGGCGGCAGGGGGTGGCGGCGTCATGACTGAGAGACGCGCCACCGCGTAATGTGCGGCCGCCGCCAGGAAGCAGAGGCGGCTTGAGGGACGTGTGCGCTCACCGCGCTGGCTTGCGAGAAGAAGAGATGGTAGCGGCCGTGCGCGGAGAGTTTCGAGAGCGTGCAACTTTTTTTTTGACAATATGACAGGAATCGTGGCCTCAGTGCCGTGGGTAGTGGCCAGGGGTCGTGGGTCGATGTCCGTTGGGTTTTTTTTTCCTCCCTCGCTACGGTCTTCTCGTGTGGATTTTCTTTCGGCTTTCTTTGCGCTATTGTGTGGGGAAGGCAGAAGGACGTACGACAATCACGACCAACTTCACTTTAATATAGTAGAGATAAGAACATCATCAATTCTACCAAGAGGTTTCTTCTTAGCATTATCAGCAAGATGGACATCCAAATAACAATGTTCTAACGGTGGTAAATCAAGCATATTATAAAGCTTTTGAGGCATAATATAAATACTAGCACCAAGATCACACAAAACATTGCAATCAAAATCATTTACTTTTATCTTAATGATAGCCTCCCAACCATCACATAATTTTCTAGGGATAGATGTTTCAAGTTTCAACTTTTCTTCCCTAACTTTCATGAGAGCATTGGTAATATGTTTAGTAAAGGTCATATTCATGGAACTAGCATGGAGACTTATACCAAGCTTTTGTAGAAACATAATAACTTCAGAGATGTTGCAATCATCCAAATCAAAATTATTATCATCAAAAGTAATGAGACCATTATCTCCTACTTCTCTAAAAATTTCAGCACTTTTATTAGAAGTAGTTTCAGCAGTTTGAGACAATTTAGCACGTTTCACCTAAGGAGTAGGGATTTTATCAACACCAACTACTTTACCATTGATAGTAGGAGGTTAACTAGCACTTGGAGCTTCAGTTTTACTAGTGGTTGTGATAGTACAAACTCTAGCAATATTATTCTTTTTAGCCAGTTCATCTTCTCTTTCCCACCTAGCACGTAATTCAACCATCAATCTAACATTATTGTCTATTTGAACTTGGATGGCATTCAAAGTTTTATTTTGTTTAACATATTTTAGAAAAACCTTTAGTTTTAGAAAATCAACATCAATAGCAAGGCTATCTACTTTAGAGACAAGAACGTCTATTTTACCAAGCTTTTCCTCAACAGATTTATTAAAACCAGTTTGTGTGCTAATAAATTCTCTAATCATGTTTTCAAGATCAGAGGTAGAGCTTTTATTATTATTGTAGGATTTTCCATAAGAATTAACATAACCATTATTAGGAGGATAGGGCTTATAATTATTTCCAGCAAAATTATTTCTATAAGCATTGTTGTTAAAATTATTATTTCTAATAAAGTTTAAATCAACATGTTCTTCTTGAGAAACCAAAGAGGCTAAAGGAACATTATTAGGATCAACTTGAGCTTTACCATTAACAAGCATAGACATAATATCATCAAGCCTTTCACTCAAAGAGGAGGTTTCCTCAACAAAATTTACCTTTTTACCTTGCGGAGCTCTCTCAGTGTGTCACTCTGAATAATTTATCATCATATCATCAAGAAGTTTTGTTGCATTTCCCAAAGTGATGGAAATAAAAGTACCTCCAGTAGCTGAATCCAATAGGTTCCTTGAGGGAAAATTCAGCCTTGCATAAAAAGTTTGTATAATCATCCAAGTAGTCAGTCCATGAGTGGTGTCGAGACATCGTAGTAGGGTTCATAGACTGGGGTACCATGAGCCTATGGATAGAGACGTGGGGGGACGTGGTAGTACGACAACCAGGAACACCAAATTTACCAAGGTTCGGTACGTCGCAACTAGGTGACGTTCCTACTCCTGCAATCTCACTAAATCAGGGCTGAAGCCTGAAGTATACAAAGTACAATGTGAGTAGGGTTTCGCTAACTCGAAGAGGATCAACTTCTCGGTGAGTTGGCTTCTAGCTAATTGTTTATCTCTCTTTTTCTCTTCCGTCCGGCTTTATATAAATAGCCTGGTTAGGGCTTACAGAAAGGAAACATAGAAGACTACGAAAAGTATCTAACTTGGAAAGCAGGAATCCGCCTTCTACTCCAAGCCGCACCACTTTGGGCTGTGGTCCGGGTTCTTCTAGAATCCGGCTTCTGCGCGTCAGCTTACTGGGCCGCCTAATGGACCGTGATCCATTACCAACAGGCCACCCTGGTAATCCAGATCGTAGGACAATGCCGGATATACCCCTAATCGGTATATATCCGACAGTAGCCCCCAACAAGGATTGAGACTTCATTCTGCCAGCTTTCGTTAATTTGCATTCTTTTCCGAGAAATGTTGGCGCCTTGTCTCGATTCTTCTTTTTCTCAAAACTTCATAACGCATAACTTGGATTTCATCTGAATCCGTCTTTTTCTTCCACGAGCCTTCGCGGAGATGAGTTTCTTGATGTGTAACTCAAAACTCGGATTTACCAGAATCCAGATTTTCTTCCACGAGCCTTCATGGAGAAGGAACTTCGTGACGTCAGCGGTGAAAACGTGCTGACATCACAGACGTTTGAGTTCAATCAAATTCCTGAAACGTATCTCTGACAGATTCTCGCGGGAAACGAGGAGATAACACTTATCACTCTGCCTCCTTATTTCCCGGATTTTCTGGCATGACACGCGTCGCAGATATAACGGTCAAAATAGCCGTTGGCACGTATCTTCCTTTGGGCCCTCCTGTTGCCCTTCTGCTCTCACTCCAATATTCCAGCCCCCTAGCGCCATTGCCCTCGAGCCAAAAGCTTGCAAGTGTGAGCAGAGCTCGTGCGTCCCGCACCGTCTCCAGAAAACATCTTCGGAGGTTCCGGATCTTCACCGTGCCGCCCAAAAATGGTCTCCGACGATTCACCGCGCGCCATGGAGGAAGCCTCCGTCACCCTCAACATCGACGATATCATCAACGACATAGATCCTCAATTGGATGATCCTGGCCGCGCCGCGGCGAGCGCGCCAGAGGAAAATACCGGTGGCTTGGCTCACGAGGATCCTCCTCTCGCGGCCGATAACGTGGCGTCATCATCTACCGCGCCGTCTCCGCCCTTCACCACCGAGACAGCGGAAGAGAAGCTCACCCTCGTCGGTGAGGAACTCGCCACCGCGACCGCCGCTGGAGCGGAGGAAGATGGGGAAATGTCCGGGAATTGGAGCCATTGTAACTTGGTTCCTTCCCTCCTTCCGAAAATGGAGAAGGAAGGGATGATCTTGAAGGGGAAGTGGCGGCACGAGGAGGACGACTCCGAGCCAACGCCGAAAGCTGGGGAAAGGGTTCTCCTTACCTCGCACATTAGCAGAGGTATGGGTTTTCCACCTTCTGCCTTCTTCCTCCAGGTCCTGAACCACTACAACATTCAACCCCACAATCTTCCTCCCAATTCCATTCTCTATCTAGCCGGGTTCCAGGCCCTCTTTGAAGGGTATCTAGGATTAGAACCTAGGTTAGATTTCTGGCAATACTGCTTCGGGGTTAAGCGAAACCCTTCTGAGGGCGCATGAAAGTGCATGGTTCCCCCATATGTGGTTTTGGTAATTAATGACAATCCTTATGGACTAATGTTTGCATTGAGTTATCCTTGTAGATCTTGTCCATAGGAAATAATGGAGTTCATGTGTTGAACTCTATTAGCTTCCTTGATGGCCATTGTTATGTTTATGGATTTATATGAAGAATGGTCATGGTTTGAGTTGAGCTTATTGCTAGTATGTCTTGAAGAAAAGGATTAGGTGATCTTTCATTATCATCTTCAAGACATCATCTTTAGAAGTGAGAAGCAAAGATACAAGGTTGATCAAGCAAGCGATCAACACACAAAGCTACAAGTTGTACCAAGTGGGATTGTGTATCTCATGGTATGGTAAGCAATTGTCAAATATAGCTTTGTGAACTAACCCATGATATGTGTGTGTCGCATCTCTATGTGTGGTTAGGTATCTTTCCATGGGCATGAACCAAAAGGAAGATTTCATATAGCCCATGGTATATGTCGTCGTCAAGCGGTGTTTGTCATCTAGCTTGACGTGGAAGCTCAAGTGAAGCATCTAGAAGATATCCTATGCTTGATGCTTGCCACCCTTTTGGAGATTGTGGCCTTGTGAAGATTTGCCGAAGGGTCTCTCCCATAATGGTGTATGGGGGAGCTAGTCTCTCCCATAATGGTGTTTGGGGGAGCAACTTGCAAGTCTTCATCAAGCGGAGTTTGTGCTAGCAAGCGCAATCAAGAAAGAAGATCCAACTTGAGAGAGTCAAGATCGTCATCATCTAGCTCAAGTGGAATGCTCAAGGCAAAGGTATAATCTTGATAGGTTTTCTATTTTACCGGTCTCGTGTCCTTGGGAGACCGGGTTATAGGATAGATAGTCGTACTATCAAGAGGGGCTCTCAAGTGAGTAACTCGATCGAATCATTATGGAGAGCTCAAACCTTTGCATACTTTGCATATCATCTTTCTTGGTTCTTATTTGGCTTTTGTCTCCTTTGGGTTTTAGTGCTTGTCGTGATCTTCATGACAAGCCTTGGTTTCTCGAAAACGGATTTCGTAAGAAAAACTTGTTGCGTTTTCGGTGGTGAAAATATTCCGTTCGTCTTTGAGAATGTTCCCACACCTTCCATGTGTGGTAACTTCTCCATACTTTGAGGTATCAATATTTTCACTTTTTGTTTGGATACTCCTTGCTGTTATCTTTCCATTGCAATTGGTTTTACCTCGTTCGGAGTTCATTTGCAAAAGTTATGGGGTTTCTAGTTCAGCCTCTCTGTTCTGGACTCAACCGGATTATTCTAGCCGGATTATTCCGGGCAACCGGATATTCCGGTTAGGGTAGTTTTGGTCCATATTCGGGACAGAGAGGAGCCGGATTATTTGGAACCGGATTATTCGGAGGAACCGGATATTCCGGTTGTGGAGTTTGTTGCGAAAAATGGCTAAGGACTGGAAGGTTGGAGCTACTGGAGTCAACCGGATTATTTGGTCCGGATTATTCATCCTGGACCGGATATTCCGGTTGCTGCGAAAAATGGCTAAGGACTGGAAGCTTGAACCTTCTGGAGTAAACCGGATTATTTGAACCGGATTATTCGGGGCATACCGGATATTCCGGTTTGGGCAGTTTTCAGACCAATTTGCTCACTGACATGGACCGGATTATTGGTACCGGATTTTTCCAAGGGGACCGGATATTCCGGTTAAAGTCAACAGGTTTCGAGCAGATCTTGAGACCGGATATTCCGGTCCAAACTTGGACCGGATATTCCGGTCCCAGATTCCTGCACAAACGGCTAGTTTTTGTGGGGACCTATTTAAGGGGGCTTTCTTCCCCATTGGTCCCCAAGTCTTCCAAGCACGTTTTTCCCCTTCTCTCCCACCATTGTTGACCTTGGAAAGCTTGCCCCTCTCCCAATCCCTCCTATGATTCTTGCATATCTTTGAGGGAGAAGGTAGAGGAGATCTCGATCTACATTTCCACCAATCCATCTTCCTTCTTAGTGAGGGAAACTTAGTAGATCTTGATCTTGGAGTTCTTGGTGTTTCTCCTCCATTGTTCTTCCTCTCTTATTCCCCCATAAGCATTTGTTGCTTTGTTGGAATTTGAGAGTGAAGGATTTGAGCACTTGTGCTCTTGCCATTTGCATCGGTTGCATCGGTTTGCTCTCTCCACGAGGATTCGTGGAAGTTGAAAGTTTGTGAGCTTGTTACTCTTGGGTCTTGGACCCTAGACGACTTGTGGTGTTCTTGGGAGCCTCCAATTGAGTTGTGGATGCGTGCCCCAAGATTGTGGTGACACCGAGAGCCTCCAATTGAGTTGTGGATGCGTGCCTCGGATTTGAAGGTTGCCAATAGTGGAAGGTGAACTAGGCCTTTGTGGCGGAAGTTCATCGGAGAATAGGGTGAGGCCTTTGTGGCGTTGAGTAGGCCTTCGTGGTGAGCTCACACCCCTCCAACGAGACGTACTCCCCTTTGTGGGAGGAACTCGGGAATACATCTTCGTCTCCGTGTGCCTCGGTTATTTCTATACCCGAGCTTTTTACTTATGCAATTTACATTGTGATAGCCTTCGAGCTTGAAGTTATATATCTTGCTATCACCTTGTTACTTGTCTTGCTTAGCATAAGTTGTTGGTGCATCTAGTTGGCCATAGAATATTTAGGTTGTATGCTTGTTAATTTAAACACCTAGTTTATTTCCGCATTTAGCAAGCCTTAACCGGAAAAGTTTTAATCGCCTATTCACCCCCCCCCCTCTAGGCGACGTCGTTGTCCGTTCAATTGGTATCAGAGCCTCGTCTCTCTTTATTAGGCTTTACATCCTAGAGAGTACGATGTCGTTTAGAGAAATAGAACATGATCCCGCATTTATATTCTATGGTAGAAATTATGATGCTTGGAAAATTCGCATTCTTAATTTTCTTGAGGACATGGGTCCAAAGTATGTTAAGAGAATTGTAGATATGGATTTTCCTCCTCCAAAGAATTCTCAAGATTTATCTTTAGAGGATGAGGAAAATTCTTATCTCGATACTCTTGTATCTAATGGTCTCTTGTGTATTTTGAGCGATGTAGTTATTCAATCAATCATGCCTTTTCGGAACGCTCATGAGCTATGGACAAAACTTCAAGATATATATGATGTGTCCAATATTATTGAGGATGATTGTTCTCCATCCACTTCCGGCCGTGATAAGTTCGCATCTTTCTCCACTCCACCAACATGTGATTTGTCACAAGGTAATGATATGGTGAGTGGCGATAGAAATTGCATTGTGGATAGTGAATTTTCTATTGACTATGCTTCATCTCTATCCCATTGCAATGATCTATCTTTGGACTTAATATCTTCTAGCACTCAAAATTCCATACATGCTAGTTTTGATAGTCCTTGCATATCATGTAAGAGTTGTTTAACTAAATCTCATGATGATATGCTTCCTATGTCTTGTTTTCATACAAACAATGCTTCCATTTCCTCTAGTACTTGTGTGGCTAACAATGTAGAGGAATCCCAACCTTTGTTGGAACAAGACATGGACCTCAATGGAGCTTCATGCTTTCTCTCTTCATCACCATCCATTTCTCATATGTGCCTTATGGCTAGGGATTCAAAGGTATCTCCACCTTTGGAACCCACTACATCTTGTGATGATGAGGATGAGGATATATTTTATGGAGAGTATGAGGATGAGGCCTCCTTAATGGAGAAGGGTGAGTTGGTTCTTCTTGATCTCCCTAAAGGTAGTAAAGCTATCCCTCCTTTTAGTGAAATATTGGCTTTTGCTATTTATAGCGCTAAAATCATTGAAAAGAAAGGTGAGATTGAAAGAAGTGATGCCGATGAAAAGGCATCCCTCACTATGTCTCTTGAGGAAGAGTATGAGCTCCGAGTTACTCTTGAGGAGAAACTTGAATCTATCGAGGAGCTCTATAATGAACAAATAGCCTATCTCACTAAAGCACGTGACCATACCAATGCTAAATATAAAGTGCTTAAAAATGAAAAGGTTGAATTTGTTGTTGGCAATGCTAATCTAATTGAAGAAAACTCTAGGTTAAATAATGAGCTTGCCAAGTTATCTTCTTCTATTTCTAATGATGCTTGTACTACTAACTCCACATCTTGTGAAGCATCTTTGTTGAAGGAGAATGTTGAGCTAAGGGCTCAACTTGAGCTAATGACTAGCAAGTATGGGAAATTGGAAGAAAGTCATGAAAAGCTATCTAGCTCTCATGAGGATCTTCTAGAATCTCATACCAAGCTAAAATTAGCTCTTGAGGCTATCACTACAAAGGTAACATCTTGTGAGCCTCATGTGGTTACTAGCACAATATCTTCTAATAATGCTATATTGACTTGTGCTCGTATTAGTAATTCATCCTCCCATAATGTTTCTACATCTTGTGATGAATTGCTTTCCTTGCCTTGTTGCTCTAACAATGAAGCATCTACTTCCTCTAGCTCTTGTGTTGATTCTAACCATGTAGAGGAAATTAAAGAGCTCAAGGCCCAAGTCACTTCTTTGAAGAAAGACTTGGAAAAGTGTCATGAAGGGAGTTCCACACTTGACAAGATGTTGAGAGTGCGAAGACTTCCCAATGACAAGAGTGGACTTGGATTCAACTCCAATCTCAAGAACAAGTCCATTATTGACAAGAAGAAGGGCCAAGAACAAGTCAAAGATTCGGCCAAGATTATTTGCTTCAAGTGCAAGATTGAAGGGCACCATGTTAGATCTTGCCCTTTGAAGAAGAAGCCTCTTAGTGAGAAGCAACTAGGGAAGAGGCCTCTTGTTCAATCTCATGCTCAACCACGAGTTGAACAACGGCCACCTCCTAAGAAGACTCAAGCCAATGCTCCTCTTGTTGAGAAGCCTATTGAGAAGAAAGAAAAGAGTCGATGTTGCTACCTTTGTCGCAAGAAGGGACACTTTGCTTCTTCATGCACTAATGGTACATTATCCAACCCTATCCTTGTTGATGATGTTTATTCTATTAGGAAGGATAATGTGGGCAATGTGTTTGCCAAGTATGTTGGTACTCCAAGTGGTGTCAAGAAAAGAACCATTTGGGTTGCCAAACCTATTGTGACTAACCTCTTAGGACCCAACTTGGTTGGGGACCAACAAGCTCAAACTTGATCAATAGGTGGAGTTGGAGGGCATTGGAGACTTGGTTATTTTATGAAGAATTAAGGGATCTTCATCTTTTTTATTTCCTCATGCCAAGTCACTTGGATTATATATATCTCTTACCCAATGTTCCTCCAAGCGGTAACTTGTATTTAATTCTATATTCATTGAAAGTTGCTTGCTCCCTTGCATATGTTAGTTTTGTTTCTAGCATGTGTTTGTATATGTTGTGCTTCCTACTTACCTATCTTGAGTAATCTAGTTATGTTTGTTGGTTTGCACTCCATGTACTTGTGTTCTTTGTGTTGAGCCTTCATTGCTTTTGTTGCTTATCTTAGTTGGCTCTTTGGGAGATTAATGGACTATCCCATTTTGGGGGAGTAATATGCTTTGCACTTTACTATCCTAAAATGTGTGTACATGAGGAATACCACTTAGTGTTGATATATCAATATTATCTAGTCTCTATGTGGTATCTCTTTCTCATGAGAAATTCAATTTCTAATGTCCATTAACTTTCTCAAGTTGGATTTATTTTCTTTGCCTCTTGTTAAAAAAAATGGATTATCACATTATGGGGGAGTAATAAGCTATGTGCATATTACAAGCCTAGAAAATGTGAACATTTGAGGTATTGCCACCTAGAGTTGATATTGTTAGTTATCTTGTTCTTGTGGCATGTTGCTCAAACAAGTTCCATATTTGCTTAAAATATCTTGCGTCTCTCTTCTTTGGTATCTTGTTTGTGAGAGTTTCTTAGTGCTTTGAATATTCGATTTTATTTGAAGCCTTCAAGAATCTCTATCTAAGCATGTTTGTTATTCCTATCTTTTGTCACATGCTTATGTTTTGTGAATATGATTGTGAACAATTCTACCACCGAGAAATATCTCCATACATCTCTTGTCTTTGACAAGTGATAATAATTTGTGGTAAGTTTATTGATCATATTTACTTTGGCCTTTGCTCTAAAATTTCCTTGTTTCTTGCCAATGATTTGTTTGGTTCAAACTCCTTTGTGTCTTCCTTGCTCTACTCAAAATTTGTTTTATGCCTTTTGAGTTAGGAAAAGCAATGATCCCATACTTTGTCAAAGTCATACTTCTTTGGGTTGCACTATTCTTGGGGAAGCTATCCTACTTTGAGTAGATCACCGTTCTTTAAATTGGTATTGCATCTAATTGTTTTATTTAAAACTTGACTAGTGTTTGAATAATATATATTGAGAGTAATGATTCCATTGTGTGCATTTTGTATTCAAATGCAAGATCATAAATAATGCACTATTATTGGAAGAACTATCCTATATGCGTTTGAACACTTGTTGTCTTTAAAGTTGTTTGTTTTCCCAATGACTTGTCTCTTTGGAAGACAAACACTTTTCGTCTTGGTACTTTGTGTGCTATCATGAAAAGTGTAGAGGGTTTGTTCACTCTTTTATGTTTTTTTGGTATCCTCTCTATGTTGGTTTCCTCAATCATGTGTTGATTTGGGTCTTGATATAATTTGGACAATTCTCTTTCTTTTCACTCTTGTGAGTGGCTTCTTGGTTTAATTAGTTCTTTGTCCAATTTGTATCTTGTTTTGGTTCTTGAAAGTTTTGTGCATGCATATTTACTATGTATATCTTTTTGCATGCTTACTTTCGTTGATCCAATATATAGGATAAACTCCATCAAATCCTAAATGGCTAAGATGTGCATGAAATTCAAATTCATATTAATATGCACATATTTATGTGGAGTTTGTCCTATGTATTGTAGTTGTTCTAACTACTTTGGACCCAATGAGTTTGGGTACCATTTTGTACTTGAATTTTGTTTTAGGTACAATGGAGATACATTGGTTGCTTGCTCCATTCATAAGGAAGGTGTTCTCACCATGGTATTATAGGAGTCAAGCTTCGATGATTATCAAACTCGCATCCTCTTCATCACCAATGTCATCTCGGTAACAAGTATCTATCTCATGCATACATTTCTAGCTTTAAACCTTGTGTAGGTTGCTTCTTGGCATGATTTCCTTTTGTTGCATTTCATTTGGTTCTTGCAAATGTCTTATCAAAAGCATCTTAATTGCAACTATGAGTAAGCCGGGATGATTACATACTAAGGGGATATTTATAGTCATTGTCATGATTCACCAATCCCGAGTATATTAATCTAGCAACTTCTACTTGAAGTCTCTCATATGCAATATTGATAAATTCTCAAAAACCATTTGAATCTTTTGTGATATGCGTTACCTTTATCGAAGCATTCCAACTATCACTTTTCCCTTGTGATATTTGTGATTCTTTGATGAGTTTTGTGTGTTCATCTATATCCCCTTAAGATTAAACTAAGCTTAGTGCTTTGCTTTCAAGCAAAAATCTTATTGGTATATTAATGAACCTCTCTTGGATATCATGTTCTTCACTTTTGTACCTATTTTGTGTGTGCATGTTTCTTTGTGGATATATATCTTTGTGATTGTTTTCCACTTAGAAACTTATACACACGATAATAGTTACATCTTTAATTGATATTCTATTTCTTTAGTGACCACATTTTATTACTTTATATTCCTTTGTGGTTCCTAAAAGGCACAAGCTTTGCTTTTGGTTTGGTATTCCTTTTGCATCTTAATAAGCTTGTGGACCTATGTGCTTTATCATTTGATGGTTTGTGTGTATGGGAAAGACATGATATGCACTATGTGCCTCCTATATTGAAAGACTATGTTGATGATTCTATCATCCTATTAGTCTCCTAAAAATGTTTTTCCTTGTCACACGCATCTATTTCGGTTGAGTAAGTCTTTATTTGTCACTTCTTGATCTTCATTGCTCAACTTTTGTTTGTTTGCAAGTTGCTTTGATTCATTTCCAATCCATTCGCTTGCACTTGTTTGTGTTCAAAATTATCTAGAAGGGAGTGATGATTCCATGTTGTGCACACTATATAGTAATTCAAATCTAACATTGTGCATGTACCTTGGGGAGTTCCCTATTGATTTTCTAGAACACTTGGTTGATCTTATCAAAATAATGATTCTGGTCAATCGGTTTTTCGGATCCTTTGGTTGGTTGCTTCTTTGTGAAAGTATCCTTCAATTTGATTTTTCTTGTAAATCTTTGGATCCTCAATATAGTTTGATCTCCCTCCATCTATTCATAGTTGGAGATATGCACTTGATTTCACTCATATCATGAGGAATGCATACACTATGGGGGAGCTCTTACTATATTGGCCTTCTAACCTTTTTCCCATTTCGGCAATGGATGCCAATGGGGGAGAAGTTTAGAGGGTTTAAGGGAATTGAGGTTCTATGCTTTAGTTTCGTTCTTAAGCATTTGCCTTTCCATGCTATTGCATCCTTGCTCTTGTTTAGCATGTTTGCTTTATTCATCATATAAACCCTCGTAAAAAGGGATTGTCATCAATTACCAAAATGGGGGAGATTGAAAGTGCATGGTTCCCCCATATGTGGTTTTGGTAATTAATGACAATCCTTATGGACTAATGTTTGCATTGAGTTATCCTTGTAGATCTTGTCCATAGGAAATAATGGAGTTCATGTGTTGAACTCTATTAGCTTCCTTGATGGCCATTGTTATGTTTATGGATTTATATGAAGAATGGTCATGGTTTGAGTTGAGCTTATTGCTAGTATGTCTTGAAGAAAAGGATTAGGTGATCTTTCATTATCATCTTCAAGACATCATCTTTAGAAGTGAGAAGCAAAGATACAAGGTTGATCAAGCAAGCGATCAACACACAAAGCTACAAGTTGTACCAAGTGGGATTGTGTATCTCATGGTATGGTAAGCAATTGTCAAATATAGCTTTGTGAACTAACCCATGATATGTGTGTGTCGCATCTCTATGTGTGGTTAGGTATCTTTCCATGGGCATGAACCAAAAGGAAGATTTCATATAGCCCATGGTATATGTCGTCGTCAAGCGGTGTTTGTCATCTAGCTTGACGTGGAAGCTCAAGTGAAGCATCTAGAAGATATCCTATGCTTGATGCTTGCCACCCTTTTGGAGATTGTGGCCTTGTGAAGATTTGCCGAAGGGTCTCTCCCATAATGGTGTATGGGGGAGCTAGTCTCTCCCATAATGGTGTTTGGGGGAGCAACTTGCAAGTCTTCATCAAGCGGAGTTTGTGCTAGCAAGCGCAATCAAGAAAGAAGATCCAACTTGAGAGAGTCAAGATCGTCATCATCTAGCTCAAGTGGAATGCTCAAGGCAAAGGTATAATCTTGATAGGTTTTCTATTTTACCGGTCTCGTGTCCTTGGGAGACCGGGTTATAGGATAGATAGTCGTACTATCAAGAGGGGCTCTCAAGTGAGTAACTCGATCGAATCATTATGGAGAGCTCAAACCTTTGCATACTTTGCATATCATCTTTCTTGGTTCTTATTTGGCTTTTGTCTCCTTTGGGTTTTAGTGCTTGTCGTGATCTTCATGACAAGCCTTGGTTTCTCGAAAACGGATTTCGTAAGAAAAACTTGTTGCGTTTTCGGTGGTGAAAATATTCCGTTCGTCTTTGAGAATGTTCCCACACCTTCCATGTGTGGTAACTTCTCCATACTTTGAGGTATCAATATTTTCACTTTTTGTTTGGATACTCCTTGCTGTTATCTTTCCATTGCAATTGGTTTTACCTCGTTCGGAGTTCATTTGCAAAAGTTATGGGGTTTCTAGTTCAGCCTCTCTGTTCTGGACTCAACCGGATTATTCTAGCCGGATTATTCCGGGCAACCGGATATTCCGGTTAGGGTAGTTTTGGTCCATATTCGGGACAGAGAGGAGCCGGATTATTTGGAACCGGATTATTCGGAGGAACCGGATATTCCGGTTGTGGAGTTTGTTGCGAAAAATGGCTAAGGACTGGAAGGTTGGAGCTACTGGAGTCAACCGGATTATTTGGTCCGGATTATTCATCCTGGACCGGATATTCCGGTTGCTGCGAAAAATGGCTAAGGACTGGAAGCTTGAACCTTCTGGAGTAAACCGGATTATTTGAACCGGATTATTCGGGGCATACCGGATATTCCGGTTTGGGCAGTTTTCAGACCAATTTGCTCACTGACATGGACCGGATTATTGGTACCGGATTTTTCCAAGGGGACCGGATATTCCGGTTAAAGTCAACAGGTTTCGAGCAGATCTTGAGACCGGATATTCCGGTCCAAACTTGGACCGGATATTCCGGTCCCAGATTCCTGCACAAACGGCTAGTTTTTGTGGGGACCTATTTAAGGGGGCTTTCTTCCCCATTGGTCCCCAAGTCTTCCAAGCACGTTTTTCCCCTTCTCTCCCACCATTGTTGACCTTGGAAAGCTTGCCCCTCTCCCAATCCCTCCTATGATTCTTGCATATCTTTGAGGGAGAAGGTAGAGGAGATCTCGATCTACATTTCCACCAATCCATCTTCCTTCTTAGTGAGGGAAACTTAGTAGATCTTGATCTTGGAGTTCTTGGTGTTTCTCCTCCATTGTTCTTCCTCTCTTATTCCCCCATAAGCATTTGTTGCTTTGTTGGAATTTGAGAGTGAAGGATTTGAGCACTTGTGCTCTTGCCATTTGCATCGGTTGCATCGGTTTGCTCTCTCCACGAGGATTCGTGGAAGTTGAAAGTTTGTGAGCTTGTTACTCTTGGGTCTTGGACCCTAGACGACTTGTGGTGTTCTTGGGAGCCTCCAATTGAGTTGTGGATGCGTGCCCCAAGATTGTGGTGACACCGAGAGCCTCCAATTGAGTTGTGGATGCGTGCCTCGGATTTGAAGGTTGCCAATAGTGGAAGGTGAACTAGGCCTTTGTGGCGGAAGTTCATCGGAGAATAGGGTGAGGCCTTTGTGGCGTTGAGTAGGCCTTCGTGGTGAGCTCACACCCCTCCAACGAGACGTACTCCCCTTTGTGGGAGGAACTCGGGAATACATCTTCGTCTCCGTGTGCCTCGGTTATTTCTATACCCGAGCTTTTTACTTATGCAATTTACATTGTGATAGCCTTCGAGCTTGAAGTTATATATCTTGCTATCACCTTGTTACTTGTCTTGCTTAGCATAAGTTGTTGGTGCATCTAGTTGGCCATAGAATATTTAGGTTGTATGCTTGTTAATTTAAACACCTAGTTTATTTCCGCATTTAGCAAGCCTTAACCGGAAAAGTTTTAATCGCCTATTCACCCCCCCCCCCTCTAGGCGACGTCGTTGTCCGTTCAATTGGTATCAGAGCCTCGTCTCTCTTTATTAGGCTTTACATCCTAGAGAGTACGATGTCGTTTAGAGAAATAGAACATGATCCCGCATTTATATTCTATGGTAGAAATTATGATGCTTGGAAAATTCGCATTCTTAATTTTCTTGAGGACATGGGTCCAAAGTATGTTAAGAGAATTGTAGATATGGATTTTCCTCCTCCAAAGAATTCTCAAGATTTATCTTTAGAGGATGAGGAAAATTCTTATCTCGATACTCTTGTATCTAATGGTCTCTTGTGTATTTTGAGCGATGTAGTTATTCAATCAATCATGCCTTTTCGGAACGCTCATGAGCTATGGACAAAACTTCAAGATATATATGATGTGTCCAATATTATTGAGGATGATTGTTCTCCATCCACTTCCGGCCGTGATAAGTTCGCATCTTTCTCCACTCCACCAACATGTGATTTGTCACAAGGTAATGATATGGTGAGTGGCGATAGAAATTGCATTGTGGATAGTGAATTTTCTATTGACTATGCTTCATCTCTATCCCATTGCAATGATCTATCTTTGGACTTAATATCTTCTAGCACTCAAAATTCCATACATGCTAGTTTTGATAGTCCTTGCATATCATGTAAGAGTTGTTTAACTAAATCTCATGATGATATGCTTCCTATGTCTTGTTTTCATACAAACAATGCTTCCATTTCCTCTAGTACTTGTGTGGCTAACAATGTAGAGGAATCCCAACCTTTGTTGGAACAAGACATGGACCTCAATGGAGCTTCATGCTTTCTCTCTTCATCACCATCCATTTCTCATATGTGCCTTATGGCTAGGGATTCAAAGGTATCTCCACCTTTGGAACCCACTACATCTTGTGATGATGAGGATGAGGATATATTTTATGGAGAGTATGAGGATGAGGCCTCCTTAATGGAGAAGGGTGAGTTGGTTCTTCTTGATCTCCCTAAAGGTAGTAAAGCTATCCCTCCTTTTAGTGAAATATTGGCTTTTGCTATTTATAGCGCTAAAATCATTGAAAAGAAAGGTGAGATTGAAAGAAGTGATGCCGATGAAAAGGCATCCCTCACTATGTCTCTTGAGGAAGAGTATGAGCTCCGAGTTACTCTTGAGGAGAAACTTGAATCTATCGAGGAGCTCTATAATGAACAAATAGCCTATCTCACTAAAGCACGTGACCATACCAATGCTAAATATAAAGTGCTTAAAAATGAAAAGGTTGAATTTGTTGTTGGCAATGCTAATCTAATTGAAGAAAACTCTAGGTTAAATAATGAGCTTGCCAAGTTATCTTCTTCTATTTCTAATGATGCTTGTACTACTAACTCCACATCTTGTGAAGCATCTTTGTTGAAGGAGAATGTTGAGCTAAGGGCTCAACTTGAGCTAATGACTAGCAAGTATGGGAAATTGGAAGAAAGTCATGAAAAGCTATCTAGCTCTCATGAGGATCTTCTAGAATCTCATACCAAGCTAAAATTAGCTCTTGAGGCTATCACTACAAAGGTAACATCTTGTGAGCCTCATGTGGTTACTAGCACAATATCTTCTAATAATGCTATATTGACTTGTGCTCGTATTAGTAATTCATCCTCCCATAATGTTTCTACATCTTGTGATGAATTGCTTTCCTTGCCTTGTTGCTCTAACAATGAAGCATCTACTTCCTCTAGCTCTTGTGTTGATTCTAACCATGTAGAGGAAATTAAAGAGCTCAAGGCCCAAGTCACTTCTTTGAAGAAAGACTTGGAAAAGTGTCATGAAGGGAGTTCCACACTTGACAAGATGTTGAGAGTGCGAAGACTTCCCAATGACAAGAGTGGACTTGGATTCAACTCCAATCTCAAGAACAAGTCCATTATTGACAAGAAGAAGGGCCAAGAACAAGTCAAAGATTCGGCCAAGATTATTTGCTTCAAGTGCAAGATTGAAGGGCACCATGTTAGATCTTGCCCTTTGAAGAAGAAGCCTCTTAGTGAGAAGCAACTAGGGAAGAGGCCTCTTGTTCAATCTCATGCTCAACCACGAGTTGAACAACGGCCACCTCCTAAGAAGACTCAAGCCAATGCTCCTCTTGTTGAGAAGCCTATTGAGAAGAAAGAAAAGAGTCGATGTTGCTACCTTTGTCGCAAGAAGGGACACTTTGCTTCTTCATGCACTAATGGTACATTATCCAACCCTATCCTTGTTGATGATGTTTATTCTATTAGGAAGGATAATGTGGGCAATGTGTTTGCCAAGTATGTTGGTACTCCAAGTGGTGTCAAGAAAAGAACCATTTGGGTTGCCAAACCTATTGTGACTAACCTCTTAGGACCCAACTTGGTTGGGGACCAACAAGCTCAAACTTGATCAATAGGTGGAGTTGGAGGGCATTGGAGACTTGGTTATTTTATGAAGAATTAAGGGATCTTCATCTTTTTTATTTCCTCATGCCAAGTCACTTGGATTATATATATCTCTTACCCAATGTTCCTCCAAGCGGTAACTTGTATTTAATTCTATATTCATTGAAAGTTGCTTGCTCCCTTGCATATGTTAGTTTTGTTTCTAGCATGTGTTTGTATATGTTGTGCTTCCTACTTACCTATCTTGAGTAATCTAGTTATGTTTGTTGGTTTGCACTCCATGTACTTGTGTTCTTTGTGTTGAGCCTTCATTGCTTTTGTTGCTTATCTTAGTTGGCTCTTTGGGAGATTAATGGACTATCCCATTTTGGGGGAGTAATATGCTTTGCACTTTACTATCCTAAAATGTGTGTACATGAGGAATACCACTTAGTGTTGATATATCAATATTATCTAGTCTCTATGTGGTATCTCTTTCTCATGAGAAATTCAATTTCTAATGTCCATTAACTTTCTCAAGTTGGATTTATTTTCTTTGCCTCTTGTTAAAAAAAATGGATTATCACATTATGGGGGAGTAATAAGCTATGTGCATATTACAAGCCTAGAAAATGTGAACATTTGAGGTATTGCCACCTAGAGTTGATATTGTTAGTTATCTTGTTCTTGTGGCATGTTGCTCAAACAAGTTCCATATTTGCTTAAAATATCTTGCGTCTCTCTTCTTTGGTATCTTGTTTGTGAGAGTTTCTTAGTGCTTTGAATATTCGATTTTATTTGAAGCCTTCAAGAATCTCTATCTAAGCATGTTTGTTATTCCTATCTTTTGTCACATGCTTATGTTTTGTGAATATGATTGTGAACAATTCTACCACCGAGAAATATCTCCATACATCTCTTGTCTTTGACAAGTGATAATAATTTGTGGTAAGTTTATTGATCATATTTACTTTGGCCTTTGCTCTAAAATTTCCTTGTTTCTTGCCAATGATTTGTTTGGTTCAAACTCCTTTGTGTCTTCCTTGCTCTACTCAAAATTTGTTTTATGCCTTTTGAGTTAGGAAAAGCAATGATCCCATACTTTGTCAAAGTCATACTTCTTTGGGTTGCACTATTCTTGGGGAAGCTATCCTACTTTGAGTAGATCACCGTTCTTTAAATTGGTATTGCATCTAATTGTTTTATTTAAAACTTGACTAGTGTTTGAATAATATATATTGAGAGTAATGATTCCATTGTGTGCATTTTGTATTCAAATGCAAGATCATAAATAATGCACTATTATTGGAAGAACTATCCTATATGCGTTTGAACACTTGTTGTCTTTAAAGTTGTTTGTTTTCCCAATGACTTGTCTCTTTGGAAGACAAACACTTTTCGTCTTGGTACTTTGTGTGCTATCATGAAAAGTGTAGAGGGTTTGTTCACTCTTTTATGTTTTTTTGGTATCCTCTCTATGTTGGTTTCCTCAATCATGTGTTGATTTGGGTCTTGATATAATTTGGACAATTCTCTTTCTTTTCACTCTTGTGAGTGGCTTCTTGGTTTAATTAGTTCTTTGTCCAATTTGTATCTTGTTTTGGTTCTTGAAAGTTTTGTGCATGCATATTTACTATGTATATCTTTTTGCATGCTTACTTTCGTTGATCCAATATATAGGATAAACTCCATCAAATCCTAAATGGCTAAGATGTGCATGAAATTCAAATTCATATTAATATGCACATATTTATGTGGAGTTTGTCCTATGTATTGTAGTTGTTCTAACTACTTTGGACCCAATGAGTTTGGGTACCATTTTGTACTTGAATTTTGTTTTAGGTACAATGGAGATACATTGGTTGCTTGCTCCATTCATAAGGAAGGTGTTCTCACCATGGTATTATAGGAGTCAAGCTTCGATGATTATCAAACTCGCATCCTCTTCATCACCAATGTCATCTCGGTAACAAGTATCTATCTCATGCATACATTTCTAGCTTTAAACCTTGTGTAGGTTGCTTCTTGGCATGATTTCCTTTTGTTGCATTTCATTTGGTTCTTGCAAATGTCTTATCAAAAGCATCTTAATTGCAACTATGAGTAAGCCGGGATGATTACATACTAAGGGGATATTTATAGTCATTGTCATGATTCACCAATCCCGAGTATATTAATCTAGCAACTTCTACTTGAAGTCTCTCATATGCAATATTGATAAATTCTCAAAAACCATTTGAATCTTTTGTGATATGCGTTACCTTTATCGAAGCATTCCAACTATCACTTTTCCCTTGTGATATTTGTGATTCTTTGATGAGTTTTGTGTGTTCATCTATATCCCCTTAAGATTAAACTAAGCTTAGTGCTTTGCTTTCAAGCAAAAATCTTATTGGTATATTAATGAACCTCTCTTGGATATCATGTTCTTCACTTTTGTACCTATTTTGTGTGTGCATGTTTCTTTGTGGATATATATCTTTGTGATTGTTTTCCACTTAGAAACTTATACACACGATAATAGTTACATCTTTAATTGATATTCTATTTCTTTAGTGACCACATTTTATTACTTTATATTCCTTTGTGGTTCCTAAAAGGCACAAGCTTTGCTTTTGGTTTGGTATTCCTTTTGCATCTTAATAAGCTTGTGGACCTATGTGCTTTATCATTTGATGGTTTGTGTGTATGGGAAAGACATGATATGCACTATGTGCCTCCTATATTGAAAGACTATGTTGATGATTCTATCATCCTATTAGTCTCCTAAAAATGTTTTTCCTTGTCACACGCATCTATTTCGGTTGAGTAAGTCTTTATTTGTCACTTCTTGATCTTCATTGCTCAACTTTTGTTTGTTTGCAAGTTGCTTTGATTCATTTCCAATCCATTCGCTTGCACTTGTTTGTGTTCAAAATTATCTAGAAGGGAGTGATGATTCCATGTTGTGCACACTATATAGTAATTCAAATCTAACATTGTGCATGTACCTTGGGGAGTTCCCTATTGATTTTCTAGAACACTTGGTTGATCTTATCAAAATAATGATTCTGGTCAATCGGTTTTTCGGATCCTTTGGTTGGTTGCTTCTTTGTGAAAGTATCCTTCAATTTGATTTTTCTTGTAAATCTTTGGATCCTCAATATAGTTTGATCTCCCTCCATCTATTCATAGTTGGAGATATGCACTTGATTTCACTCATATCATGAGGAATGCATACACTATGGGGGAGCTCTTACTATATTGGCCTTCTAACCTTTTTCCCATTTCGGCAATGGATGCCAATGGGGGAGAAGTTTAGAGGGTTTAAGGGAATTGAGGTTCTATGCTTTAGTTTCGTTCTTAAGCATTTGCCTTTCCATGCTATTGCATCCTTGCTCTTGTTTAGCATGTTTGCTTTATTCATCATATAAACCCTCGTAAAAAGGGATTGTCATCAATTACCAAAATGGGGGAGATTGAAAGTGCATGGTTCCCCCATATGTGGTTTTGGTAATTAATGACAATCCTTATGGACTAATGTTTGCATTGAGTTATCCTTGTAGATCTTGTCCATAGGAAATAATGGAGTTCATGTGTTGAACTCTATTAGCTTCCTTGATGGCCATTGTTATGTTTATGGATTTATATGAAGAATGGTCATGGTTTGAGTTGAGCTTATTGCTAGTATGTCTTGAAGAAAAGGATTAGGTGATCTTTCATTATCATCTTCAAGACATCATCTTTAGAAGTGAGAAGCAAAGATACAAGGTTGATCAAGCAAGCGATCAACACACAAAGCTACAAGTTGTACCAAGTGGGATTGTGTATCTCATGGTATGGTAAGCAATTGTCAAATATAGCTTTGTGAACTAACCCATGATATGTGTGTGTCGCATCTCTATGTGTGGTTAGGTATCTTTCCATGGGCATGAACCAAAAGGAAGATTTCATATAGCCCATGGTATATGTCGTCGTCAAGCGGTGTTTGTCATCTAGCTTGACGTGGAAGCTCAAGTGAAGCATCTAGAAGATATCCTATGCTTGATGCTTGCCACCCTTTTGGAGATTGTGGCCTTGTGAAGATTTGCCGAAGGGTCTCTCCCATAATGGTGTATGGGGAGCTAGTCTCTCCCATAATGGTGTTTGGGGGAGCAACTTGCAAGTCTTCATCAAGCGGAGTTTGTGCTAGCAAGCGCAATCAAGAAAGAAGATCCAACTTGAGAGAGTCAAGATCGTCATCATCTAGCTCAAGTGGAATGCTCAAGGCAAAGGTATAATCTTGATAGGTTTTCTATTTTACCGGTCTCGTGTCCTTGGGAGACCGGGTTATAGGATAGATAGTCGTACTATCAAGAGGGGCTCTCAAGTGAGTAACTCGATCGAATCATTATGGAGAGCTCAAACCTTTGCATACTTTGCATATCATCTTTCTTGGTTCTTATTTGGCTTTTGTCTCCTTTGGGTTTTAGTGCTTGTCGTGATCTTCATGACAAGCCTTGGTTTCTCGAAAACGGATTTCGTAAGAAAAACTTGTTGCGTTTTCGGTGGTGAAAATATTCCGTTCGTCTTTGAGAATGTTCCCACACCTTCCATGTGTGGTAACTTCTCCATACTTTGAGGTATCAATATTTTCACTTTTTG